>JAUCRC010000015.1:2382421-3582421 GCA_032399595.1 Tetragonula carbonaria
CGAGATTACTACCTATTCTCGACGCCTTCTCTCTCTTTTTCTTTCTCTCTCTCTCTCTCTCTTTCTCCTAACGGCAACGACTCATTAGACGCTAAGTAACTGATTTCCACTGATTGCACTGTCCACAGCCCTCCGCGAAATCGCGGCGCATAACGTTTAACCGCGGGTAAACTTCGTCCCATGGAACCTTAAATCGTCTTGTTTTCGCGATCGTCGCCGGTATGTTTCGTTATCGTCCGACGACACTCTTCACGAATCGAGGACTACTTACGCTCGATCGCCTCGTTCCGCATTCGAGGGAATCTAAACGACCGGCCCTCGAGTTTCTCTGGTACTTTGGAAATATCCGTCTTCCTGTTCCCCATCTTTTTTAAAGATTTTACTCAAAGATTTCGGAAGGAAGCATGATCTATTCTCGAATCTCCGATTAATCGAAGGACAAGGAGTATTTCCTTCAATAACTTAATTGTATCGTAAAAAAAAAAAAAACGTGCGTTGTAGTTTGTTTTCCCTGAAAGGGTGCAACGATTTTTTCTCTCGCGAATTGTATCCACGTCGTGGCAGATCGTTAAAGAGCACTCGAAACTAGGGCTATAATAGAACACTGCGCGATGCCGTATGAAAACGCGAAACCACCGTGATACGATTGCACATAGCTATTGTGTACCGCTCTCTATTTGTCTCGGAGATCATCTATACGCCGACTCCGCCTCTCATTCGGCCATGTTAATTATTTCTAGAGGCTACCGCATTTCATATCCGCGCAACCGTTTGTCTTAATTAAACTGTGCCGAGAGAAGATCTCTGCAAATCTACCTGCATAATGACACCGTTTCGCGATATTACGTAGCTTTATTTGCCGATTCACTGTCAAGTCGCTCGAAATGCACGTGCCCGAACAACTTCGATTAATTGAAATTCGATCGAGATCAAATTTTCTCGCGTGAAAGAATGGCAGAGGAGAATATGTATACACAGAAATTGAGCGAGATTGTCATATTTGCAAATTTAATTTAATATTAATATATATACTTAATATTAATATAGTGTTCTACCTCTCGCTATATTGTATACACTTCACGTACATTCATGTGAATTCACATGAATTCACACCAATTTCACTGTATTATATATTGAAGGGGTTATTGCAACAAACAGACAGTTTTTCAGTAATTTGAATAAATCAACTATCTTTCTGCGAGTACTAATGTTCGTATTAACAAACTTTCGAACGTAAAACCTACATCTTCCTTTCCTGTCTCTGATAAATTCGTATTCATATTCGGTTGTTTTCTTAGATAATCGTTCTTCCAATTTTCTATCACATTACTCCGCAATTTTGACGGCGCACTCTATCATTATTGAATATTCGCGAAACAATATTCGTTGTCAACAGTTGTCTGGCTCGAGGCTACGGATTATAACATTTACACTTTCATTTTTTGTACTTCTGAGAAATTGCATGTGTTGGTGCATAACATTCGACATAATACACGTTGCTAATCCATGCTGAAGGATACTGATTTGATAATATACGCATTCTCACTACTTTGCGATAAATAATACAAGAAATTCCTAATGACGCTTCAACGTCAGTTTCAAGTATCAACGTATTTAATAACTCGTTACGAGGATTATCGATGGTTGTGTGGGCAGGATAACGAAATCGCGCGGCGAACGGCGAAAACGAAGGATTTTAAAGTAACAAGGCTCGTCGAGCGGCAGGGGCTTATCGTTAAAATGCAGCTGATTCTGCAGTTTCAAGTGGAAATGCATTGTGGTAGACGTTCGTTCGTACCATTCGTAACAATGCTTTGTGTCACCAAAACGACATGGCGGCTGCGAAGCAGACACGAAAGTAAGAGAGAGAGAGAGAGAGAGAGAGAGGCGTTCGATGTAGAAAGCTTTAACGAGATACAAACTGGGATCGTCGCTGGCTGTGATGTTAACTTTCGCCTATTTAACGTATTCAGAACGCCTTATTTCGTATTCAACGTGTCAAACTGCTTACCACCCTGGTCCCCATCTCGCCGCTGCCTACGTGTCGAGCTTCGGGAAAAGGCCGAGCGTTCCGTACGATCGCCGATTTTTTGAATAAATATACCGCCCCTTTTGTCGGCCGAACCCTCCTTCGTTCGAGGCTACGAGTCTGTGCCTCGAAATGCCACGTAGCGAATTTCTCGCCAGTTGATTATACACCTTTTCCCTTCATCGATTTCATATTTATTCGGCGCGAACAGTGCCGAATCAATCGCTTTTTTTTTTTGTCACGTCTAGAATCTTGTTAGGCGTCTAGGATTTTCGTCTAGGATTCCAACGGTGCTGTGAAAAATGAAAAGGAACCTTTGCAACGTTGGCTTTGAAATTATTTCGAAAATAAACGGACGTCAGCTTTTGACGATTTTTTTTTTCTTCTTCTTCTTCTCTAAAAGAATTTCTACGAATAGAGTTCCTTGTTCCTTCTGGTGATACTTTTGGCCAGCCTTTTACATCATTCGTAGATTTCTTTCACGTGCATAGGAATATTAAATGTACATCTTCAGTTTGAAAATTCGACTCTTACGAAATTAACATTTATGAGTTTTCCACAATTTTTCTCTCAGTTTAATTAGATTTTCTCTCGGTTAGTGGGCATTGTATCAACGTGCTATGCTGCCTATGATTTCGAAAAGTCGGATATTTTTTTGAAAGTTTATCCTCGATCCTTTATCTGGATTGGAAGGATTTGAGATTCAAATTTATAGAATTTCACGAGAGGGGGTGGTGTTCGTTTTGGAGAGAGAGTGAAATCGTCAGAAAATTATAGCATAAGTGGAATTAGAAGCTGAAACTGGCCGAAAGGATGAAAGTCTGTTAAGTGAACTATAATGCAATCTGATATCTGTCTTGTAAAGGCCAAAAGATTCCTTGTGTGTCTCATCTCAATCCTACTAGTATTTCAATTCCGACATATACTTTCTCTACACAGGAGAAATACATTGCACAACGAATATCGTTTAATTAGATACAAATGAGATCTCCTCGGTGTCTGTATCTACTTAAAATAATATATTCAAGCATTAACTTGGATGTTCCCGAAACTTTTGCGATGAAATAATTTCATTCTACTTTTATTATAAATTGAGTGTGTTTATTAAAGATCTTTTCCCGTATCTATTTGAAATGTTATACAATATTAATCGGGAATGAATCTGGATATTTTCGAAATTTTTCATAATATTTTTCTAATTTCATTATTCTAACTACAGCCTGAGTGTATTAATTTGTTAACTGGCAAAGATGAATTAACTTGTCACAATTTGTCATGGAATCTTCTATCTCATCTCTTGTTTCATTCATGTGGATGCAAATGTATCTATAAGGCGTGCTGTATCAAAGTTTAATTTAGTTTCAGTTTTAAAAATCTAATTCCATCAAGTTTCAATTCTGTGACTATTTCCAGAAGATTCTCATTAAAAGACGATTGAATCAACAGGTAACGGAATACCTGATTCAGACACTGTCAACAGGCTTTTCTCTCAAAAATAGCCTTTCTTTAAAAAAAAAGAAAAAAAGAAAAAGACCAGAAAGCTAAACGCGAACAAGGACAAGGCCGAGTTCGAATTAGAAAATCAAACGAATCCACGCTTCTTTAACCTCCGCGTTCGACATCTGACGACGAGCGAAGTTTCGTTAATTCCGCCGACGTATCCATCGCTATTAATCTAATTCGCACATCCGTTTCTCAAATTGCTTCTCCCAACTCTCCGGCAACTCTATTTCCCGGAATTATCTCATTTTCGATCAATCCGCGTATCGAATAACCGCGCCTCTGAATCACAATTGCACGCGCGAGTTGAACTGCAACTCATCTCGCCGAAGAAGAAAACGCCAAGCTCCGAGCCGAGACACCCTCAGAGAGACGCGTTTCACCCGCACGTTCTACGCCAACGATATCAACCGCCATAATCCCTTCGCGACGAAGTAACACGCGAACTTATCTCTCAGCTCGAGTCGCTCGAGTCGAGTCGCTGAAAGCACCACACCGCCGACGTTGGCGCGCCGCGCGAGAACGGACGACACCGATAAATTACAGTTTCAATTTCGTACAAATGGATGCGACATACTTTCCCGAGTACGTACGAGGCCGTCGTGCCGGTTCATTACACCGTAACGCCAATGTACATTTCAATTACACGGGGCGCGGCAGCGTCGCGTGGCCTGATGAAAACCGACGCCCCTGGATCTGGCTGAACGCCGACCCGCTCAAACCCGGATTGCCGGATTACGTTTGCGACTGTGTGCTTCCTCTCTGCCCACCCCTTTTATTACGCTCTCTCTTTCTCGTGTCTTCTCTCTTCTACCCTCCATCCTTTTTTTCTCTCCCCCCCGACTTTGCGTCGCTCGCGGGTTCAAGTGCCACGAAACTGTGTTGTCGGCGATAAGGTCGCTTTTGTCGTTACCTGGCTCGGAAGTGAGCTTCCAACTGCGCGAGATGCGTCGTAACATCGGATACATCGAACGAGTTGAGGAATATTTATGAACTCGAGGAGAATTATTCATTCTTATATCGACACTTTTACGTGGGAGGTTTACTCCTTTAAATAAATGTATTTATTTAAAGAGATTTAAGAAATTATACACAATAACTATTTATCAATATTACGTTTTATAACGACCGTTTGCTTTGATTGATTATTAACAATTGACAGACATGTACGAAATATTTTCTGCCATCTTATTTTCTTCTGTTGTTCTAACTCGTTTTCTTTTTTTTTTAAATAACTCGCGCCGCCACAGTATTTTAAAAATCGTGATGAATGTTTGTACGTTTTTTTATTTACGTACATTTCTTAAAAAAAGAGATCTTAGGATACATTTGCGATTAATATTTTACGGTATTTATCGTACGTGATAAAATTTTTAGATTGCACGTGTATGTATTAAAATGTCATCGTTAATATATTAATACCTTGCAGATTCTCTACTGCATGAAGTATTTTTTCTTTTTCTTTTTTTGGAGTAACTTTGGATTCTATGAGTCGAAATAAGAGAGAAATCTCGTACAAGCATATTCTCACGAAATTCAACAGTATAATAATTTTTCGCTTGAATATCGCTTTGGATATTACAAAGAGGAGGACCAATTCCTTGTCCTCGCGCCATTGAAATTCTACTTGTGAGGAATATCAAAACAAAAGGTTAATACACGTGAAAAATTATAACGCGTTTAATGAAATGAAAGCAAGTCAATTCAATTTTTATATATAGACGTCAATGCCTGTATTCGTAAAAATGGACAACACTTTGAAATGAAGCTAACGATAGGTAAATATCGTCAACTCCTGTTCCGAATTTTCCTCACAGCTCCTTAACGAAGAATTTTTGAGTACATGTTCATGTGACATTTTTCCCCTTATTTTCACTCACGAGTCTACTGGCAAAAGTACGAACACCCTGTATGTTATAGAATAAAATACTTGCAGCTTCGAGGTGTGATAGAAAGGAAAACACATATCGTAACGGAGAGGAATATAGGAAAATTTCCTCTCAACGACAACGTGTCAATTTTACTCGCCATTAATAAAATCCCAGCTGACTGTTCCCTCGCAGTTCCTTTTAAATAAACATCTGCTTACTCCGAGGGAACTTAAAATTAACTTGCAAACGAACTTATGCCACGTAACGTGAACTCGAAGTCAAGTTACCATAAAGCCACTGCAACTTACTATAAAGTTGCTTGAAGTTGCAGGAGAGGGGCCCTGGGAAACGGGACGAGGTCTATCTATTTTTGTTTCGCCAGCTTTGTTTCCCCGCACGATGTATGCACGTACATACGTTTTAATGACGGTTACCGCGTTCGTTCCCCGCGTCTGCGTCATTTTCATACGAGCAGGCCGTAATCATAAAATAGCTATTTAATAAACCATCTCTGTGTCTTCACGCGCACGTGAAATTCTAGCTTCGCGAACACCTACGTCCTGCTGGCTTTTACGACTATGCCGTTACAGTGTAACGCCTTCATTTAACTCACACACGTCAGACGCACGCTCGTGTTTCAACGCTGGATTTTAACTGAAAGTCATTGTCCAGCTCAACTTGTCCGGATACGATTAAGTCGCGTTCTGATTCTACAATCCCCCTTCAGGTTTCAGGTACATTTCATATTAACGAAGTGTAACATTAATTCGGTCGTACACTTTAGAACGTACGTACGCAGCCGTGCGCGTCCAGTGTGTTGGCGCGAAGATTAAGCGGCCGATTTTGCATTACGACTCATGGGAATGTTTTGAAATTCGTTTTGAAATTCAAGCGTTTCACCGAAGACAGTCAAACGAGTTATGATATATATTTCAATTATCTTCAATTTTCTTTCTTTGCGAAACTGTTCCAAAATTACCAATAACAATTATAAAGAAGAAATTATCTCGCTGTGGTGTTAAATAAATTCTCTAATCTAAGAAAGAAAACGCGATTCAAGATTATACGCAGAGGAATGTAATAGAGATCATTCACTTTCATATATTGTGAATATCTTCTCCCGGTACTATATCCTCAGTATATTAATAATATTCGTAGTAATTCTTTTTAATTCGTATTAATCACCAAGCTACATGTGTCTAGCAACAAAGGAAAATTATATAAATGTAAAAGGTAGAAATAACTACACGATACATGTCAGCTAAAATTATCGCAATTTTGTCTAGTTTTATCTAGTTCTACGGGAAACAAACAAGATTCAAACAAGATTCACCTCTCAGAAATTTCGATCGCAGCACAAACTTCTCACATCGCGTTGCGACCCGAGACGCCGGGTACTCGTGTTACCATCTCGCGGGGAATAAAACTCCTCGTGGAACCTCGAGTTTCCCCCGTCTTAATCCTCGTGTATCTGGCGCGTAGTTAGACAGACGGGCAAATCCAGGGAACATCGAACTATCGTGCAACGTAAACCGAATGCACGGGCGCCGGTGTGCCCGCGAAACAGTTAAGTAGCTCGTGGGGACGGAAACCCAGGAGCCAGTGTGCCGAACAAGATCCTCGTCGAATTTCCGGGAGGAAAGCGGATCCCGTCGCGGAAAGGGAACCGTGGGCTTCAATGCGACAGAACAAATACCTCGACTCAAGTGTCCATTCGCGATGCACGACAATAGTTACAATGTGAAAGGACAAACGTGTGTATGCGCCAGCCAGCCAGCCAGCCAGCGCACTCAGCCACGTGTGCAGCTGGATCTACCCTAACGTTAAAGAATATTTGATTACCCAGGGGCAGGGACAGCAGAATTGCTGCTAATGGGATATAGGTCGATGTTACAAAACTACCATCCATACGTACGAGTTGGTCTAAGCTTCTGCGACATTTTTCAAAATTCAATCCTCAGCTTCGTGAAACGAGAACGAAAAAAAAAATGCATAAAACTCGAGGATCTATTTACGAAACTTAATCTGTCGCGGTCTCCTGTGTTCGATATGACTGGACAATGATTTGATTCTAGCTCTAGGATCAACGCTCGCAATTGCGCTCTGCTTGGACAGTAATTTTATTTCAGAGAGAAAAAAAAAACAGAATCAAACTTGTTGTCGGGGATAAAGAGTCGAGGATTTACTACAAAACTGAATATTCTCCTCTTGTTCAATACTGAACGATTTGATTCTATCTCGTTGACCTATGATCAATGCTCAGTCTGCTTGGGCAATAATTTTATTTATTAGGGGATGAAAAGTAAAATACCCAAAGACTATGTGCGATTATTACGGATACGTGACTCTGGATGTACGATTGATTTCTTAAGTTTTACAGAGAATTGTTTATTGCGACGTTCGACAGGAAGATTAAGCTGGTATTCACCTCTGTAATAACCACGGGAGCACCGAGTGCATTGCGACGAATCGATGCAGTGGAAGATAGCTAGTGACCTGAAACGTCATCATACATAGGTCGTTGCTCGATATCGAAGGTGTGTCGGAAATTGTCATGAACCCTATCGCCGCGCCGTTTCGCTTGTTCGGGGGATGACTCGTGACTGCGCTTCCATCCCCTCGATGGAAGCTTCGAACGAACACGCTGGATATGTTAATGAATGAAATTATTTCATTTTGAATTTGGAAGCACGACGAGCTAATTTTCTATGAATTTTTCGAAGAACAAATGATTTAACAATCCGTCGTTTAATCTTTAAACAATTGTAATCGCACGCTCCTTTACAATGGAGCGTTATACGTCTTAAGGTGTGTGTAGACTTACAGACAATATCTCTAGACATGTGTCTGCACACATGAGGTCCCATACATGCTCTGTGGTTACTCGCGGTCAGTCCAGAACTGACATGAGTTCTGCAACGTATGGACGCGTAACATAATACGGCGTGCACGATGCAACAACAGCCTGCGTACAATAGACAATGTGTACAACCTGTTTCTGCAAGTAATACACGCACGCGTAATAGTCTTTACGCGCCTTAAATAACACTGGCCACTCCGATCGAACGAAAAATTTAAGCTGTAACTAGGATCGAATAATTTTTCTCTCTTACACAGGTGAATCAACCATGGAGTTGAATATTTGATCGACTGAAAGAAAATTATGACACAGATGAAAATTTTCGAGAATTTTGTTCGAATTTGATCGACCATATCAACTTTTTAACGTTTCATTTTAGAATTTTATTTTCTGGTACTCTCGAATCACTTTTTATCATAATTAACGTAGAGCAATATTAATTTTTAAACGTTTGACTCTTCTAAGTTTCGTAATTAATCGTAGAACATTGTAGTTAACCTGTGATCGTGTATCAATTCTAACTTGGAAGAGTAGATCAATTATTCATAACAATAAATGTAGAACATTATTTACGTAGAATCACCCTGATATATTTATACTCAAGCAGATACACGAAGAGAAAATTATGCAAAATCCTACTTGCCCACGTGTGAATAAGTTTCCTCGTCAAGCTCTTTCTTTCAGCAAGAGACTGTATCGCTACAGCGAAACGAAACCACCAAAAAAAAAACAGAAAAGAAAGAAAAAAAACACGAAAAGAAGAAATCCCAGGAAGAAAGAGCGCGAAGGAGCGGAAAATCCGGCAGGTCGGCGGATATTTATCAAGCGTAAACCAGCCGAACGAACTTAAGACTCGGCGAAATCTAAACCGAATCCGGTTGGTGTTCGAGGGTGTCTGACTGTTCCCTTAATTCTGCCATTATCAGAGGTAACCAATCGCGAATTGTGAGGTCTCCGCAGCCGAGTCTCACGCAGTTTCCGTGAGCTGCGCTGCAAGATTATACCAGGACGAGGTCTATGGCGAGGCGTCACCGTGAAAAGCAACCAACGGAATGAGGCCTGTACCGCTCTCTCGATCCTCACGCTTCTGTACCGATGACATTAATTAAGTTACGGATTAAGGGTGCTGCAACGTGCTCTGTTCTCGCCACATGGCGCGTGGCCTATTCCCTGTCGGCTCTTCTAGTCGTTCTACCAACGGATACGCTTGCAATCTCTCTCTCTCTCTCTCTCTCTTGCACTTTCTCATTCACTGCTCCATTTTCAACCCTTTCCAAGCCAACGTTCTCCATCAAGACTCAAACGGCTGCAACCACCACCACACGTCCTTCTTGTTCTAGCTTTCCCTTCGACGAACGGAGCAACACGTTCTCCTTCTTCTCCTCCTCCTCACAGCCTGCTCCTTCTCCCTGCATCCTTCTTCCCATCGACTGAAGAGAGAGAACAGCGACGCGAGAACTTAACGTTGCTTTCTCCTCTCTCATCGTCTATCTGCTAGCTAACGTTCTATGCAATGCATATTAAACCGTGCTAGTCTCTCCCACTTAAATTACGTTTAATCCACACATCCGCATTAGCACGAGTAGAAGTGGCTACTTTTGTCTTCTTTCGTGCCACCCTTATTAGCGCCGGCCAGAAACACGTAGCCAAACCCAGTTAGATCGTTATCCGGCATTGCTCGATCGTGATCGATGTATCAACTACCACGTGTCGAGGGGTACACGAAAGGTGTTAACTGGCCTGGTGATTCGGAACGTTCGCCGGAGATAATTTGGGGCGAGGGTGGTTCGGTTTAAACGGGGAAATTAAGTAACTGTTTGAATTACCTTGTACACGTCGAGATAATTTCTTTTTTTTTTTGTTTCGCTCACATTTATCGCGATGGTGGTTCATTGGCGTGCATTATCGAGATATCGGGATCTGGATGGTTGGGTATATTGCTGGGTTTCTACGGAACGGGGGGGGAGAGGGGGCTTGATGAGATTGTTTCTACGACGAGAATGATCGGTTGATGCTTCTTTTACGATCATAGTACTGCAGATTATTAGCTGTTGCGGCCGAGTTGCTCATAAATGGACATCGGACGGTTCCTTCGATGCGATATGAAGGATGAAGTATTAACTTCGGAGTTTTACGAAAGTTTAATATATATGCGAGGATTGATTTTCAGTGTAAAATTTCGATAGTATTTCAAATGTAAAAAAAAAGATTCATCACAATTTGTATCCACATTTTAATATTCAGACATTCTAATAATCATCTTGGAATGACTCTAACTTGAATGTATTTCAAGCAAGTTCTTTCATATTTACATGTATTATATTTAACATTGTAATCGTATATCCACGGTCTTAAATAAATGACGGTGATAATTAAAATAAGATTTGCATCACTGCAGAAGCGGAATTACATTTCCGGGCGTTTGTATTATTTATAATACAAGTAATAATTAATTATACGGTTTCACGTTTCACTCTGAAATTATTCTTCTACGGTTACACTTATGATTATTACAACGAGATTTAAATCAAACACATAGAAAATGAAAGATATCTCCGAACTTATATTACATTACGTGTAATAAATAATGATCGATTGTGAGATCGCGTTGCAATCCGACAAAATAAATAATACTTTTGTTTCATTTTATTTTTGTCTGTTTCTTTCTTTCATTTTCATTTTCATTTTCATTTTCATTTTCACACCAACGATCGCGTCGCCGCTTCGGAGGAGGAGGGTTCGTTGATCGTTTGACGACCCGAAAACGTAAGCTCGTTCGTCTCGTATTTATTATACCGATGAAATGTTTTCCGCGGATTTCGTAATGGATTCGCGCGAAGTCACTGAATCGAATGTGAAACGCGGGATAATCGTTATCGGAACGGTATTTAGTTTTCATTATCGTTACTGTAAATCGTGCGTCCGCGTTTTTTTCGATCGCCGATACCCGATAGCTTGTCGCGAACCGATATTTTCATTTCGCGAAGCACGAGCCCGGTTTTTTGATAAAACACGCGAAACGCTCGCCGTTGCCAACGATCGCGTGATCTCTCGCGCGAAACGAATCCTCTGCGTGTGCTTTCCAGTGATGAAAAAAATTCAACCGAGATACGCGAGATGAGAAAGCCTAACCTAAACCTAACCTAAACTTAAACCTAACCCGAAGACGCACGTTAATTCTTACGAAAACGTGCACGTTGCCAAATTCTTCGAAAATTCTCTGCCCTTTCGATTTGTCTCGAAAGTTAAACTAACACGCCCATCGTATAAATATATATCGCGAGCTATAGAAACACCCGCAATTTTTTCGTGTTTTCTGACTTTATCGCTGGAAATTGTTGTTCGCAAAGGCTGCTGAATTTCATACACGATTATACGCCGTGTGTATGGTGGCAGATGATTTTATGCATTTGTAATTTTTTGCAAAATTTCAAACATGTACGCAATGCGCGCGACACGCAAATATTATTGAATATCGAAACGAACGTGAAATCGTACAAAGATTCGCTGTTCCTGAGAAATGTAACAGAAATGTACTTTGATATATTCGACACCCAGAAGAATTGAACTAAACACGAATTAGGAATTCGCCACTGTCGTTCACGGGATAAACGGAAGAAAGAACGTATACAGTGGGTAAATCGGTTAACGAACAATTCGAACGTGGCAAGCATCGTCTCTGAACGGATTATGTTCGTTAGCCGATCACCCGTCACACTGTACTTCGGAGAATAAAAATCTGAAAAATTCAGGAGACTCTGAGAATGAATCACCTTCAACACCTGTCGTACGACTTCCTTCAACTACGATATCTACGCGTAGTTAGATCCCGCTGAGACAAAAGGACACAGCTATTTCACCCGTTACATCGAAATCGGATAAAACTTGAGCGGAATGGGCTAAGCTTCGTGTAAAGACCCACGATACCATACGAGAACGCTCAACGAAAGTTCACGTACGAGAGTGTCGTTCTTCTCCGCTGAAAAAAAAGAAGAGAGAGAGAGAGCTCGAGACGTTTCCCGGTTGACAGCTAATAAAGGCGGCTCAGTAGAGTATCCTAGTCAGGGCAAACGGTTTCTGGTCGGAGCCCACACTCGCCTGCGGGGCTAACTACTTTTCTGTTTGAGCGGGATTTCAGTTCACTGCGTCGACATGTTTGGTGTCAAATGGCTGGCGAGCCGACTGTTTCGAGGCTTCCAAGTTCGTGGAAAAGTGCCAGTGCACCGCTGGAGCGATCGATCGGCCCGACGCTACGAAGGGAAACGCATCGGCAGCACACGTTCAAAAATTCAATGGATAGTACGCTCTCTCTCTCTCTCTCTCTCCCTCTCTTCCCTTCGCGTATCTTCAATTTCTCTAGCTCGTCTGATTGCGCTCCGAATCCCATTAGAAATGCGATTTCCATCGATCCTCGTGTCGAACGCGCAAAAGTCACTCCTATCGCTTCGAGCTGATTGTCTCGAGAGTTTCTCGCCATTCGACAGAGTTTCGACAGAGTTGGAGAGTCACGCAGTTTGACCTTCGAGAGAACGAGGTTTTTCAAATAAGTTTAGCCGCCAGTAGAACGTGACAGATTCTTAGTAAATTTTAACACTTGATCAGGGTACTAGAGCAACGATAAAGTTTCTTCGTGAATACTTCGCTATGAATGAAAATTTCGTTACAAATGTATGAATAGAACAGATTTTAATATTCAAATTAATTTATCGATCGTATTTTATTGTTGCCGATTGAAATAAAGCGAACGAGTGAAATGAATTTCTGATAAATCAAATAACTCGCGCAATTCTTTTTCGCGAACGATTTCTTGATTTTCAGCAAATTTAAATTACAAGTAATTTACAAACATCGGAAGATACAGTGTCTTTATTGGGAACGTTCGAACGTATGTATCATCGAGACGAAACTTAATTCCAGTCTAAAGGCAGAACCAGCATATATCTTTAACTTTGAAATTAAAAGTCAAACGTAAAATAGAATCCGCGGAGATTACATTGCCTTGGTCGTAATTTCTCTTTGTCGAGAGACAAAACCAGTGTCTCCTAACCGAAAGCGAGATTATTTTATTTACGTATCTTCCTTCTTTCTCTTCAATAAATATTTCAATGTTCGTCGAATCTGTTGAAAAAAGAAGAACGTCTTAAACATTTAATTACAAGTCGCTGAAACTTTTTGACAATTCTCGAGTGCTTCGAGCACACCAGTGTGGGCGTGTTTCGCGCCTTAAATGGAACGATCGAATTTACATAATTGCACGTAACGAATTTGCATAGTTTCATCGGAATCGGTATGTAACGCTGGAACTGGTTTCTAGCCTTCGCCTTTTTCATCTTCGTTCCAAAGTACAGTTGCGAATAGAAATTTTTTCACGAATCTGAGCGCGAAACAAAGCGCCAACTTCGAAACGCTTTTAAGTGAAAAAAACGCGCGCGAAATGACGTGACACATTTCACGTGTTACACCACGCGGCGAACAGATACGGCAATTTAGCAAATGCTATTTTTTTCTCTTTTTCTTTTTGCGGCGCAACACCAGTCACGCAATATTTAGAAGCGAGTAGTGACGAGTTAGAAAATATCGTCGGGGTGGGAGGGGGGAGGTTGAGTGGCGAGTACGAGTTATCTGGAAATTGGCAAATCGATTCATCGACCGCCGTCGACCAAAGAACGAAACGAGCATCGAACGATCGGGGAAAGTGCGTGGAAATGGTCGCCGGTGGAAAAATAGCGAAGCAGCCCAACTTTTGTGGCTTTTTACGCGAGACATCGCCGCTTGTAATAAATCTTTATCCCTTTCTCCTTTTTCTTTCGGTTCGGTCATATCTCGTCGACGTGTTCGAATCAACCGACGAGTTTCATTGCCACCGTTAAAAAGTGTCGCTGACTGTCGCGTTTCGTCATTTTGATTAATTGAAGGTAATTGGAGTTTCGAGCGGTGGAAACTCCGGTGCCCAGAGAAATCTGTTCGTCGAATCAGTTTGTCTGTCGGACGTCTGTATTCAAATACTTGAGGCAATTCGAGGAGAGTGTTCAATTAGGTCCGTACGAACGAGAAAGGAATTTTATTAAAAGAATGACGGATGTGTGCGAACGTGTTTCGGAATTAGGTTAATGAGCAACCCAAGGAAATGTTGGATTTTCATCTCTGGATAAGAAATAAAAGGATGGGATCGATTAAACGATTAAAGGAAATACGGTGTATAAAGAGAAAACCGCAAATTATAAGGCGAAGAAAGGAAAACATTAGCAATGGTAGAAATTTTAGGTCCATTGTTATGCAGCATCATTTGAAACTAATTACAAAATCATCGAATGATTCTAAATCGATCTAAGATAAAAAAAAATTACAGACGAATGTTCGTAGTCATAAAATGTGATTCGGTAATAAAAAATAGAAACTATTAAGCTAATCCTAAGTTTGATATTAATTATAAAATTTCTGAATTATTGCACGAGTCTAAATAAGACAAAGAAAGAAACTACAGGCTAAAGCTCGTAGTTGTAAAACGTGAAATGAAAAAATCGAAACTACTATCCATTTCTACATTCACCAGCTACAATTAATGCCGTATATTAAATAATATTCGATTCATCAATACTATTCGGCTCAGTCAGTCACGTAACGCAAAGATTTCGCAGGCTTGCAAAAGTGTTTTACGAATATATTACCGCGGCACGCGGAACATTTCGGGAAATATTTCATAAAATACACGAACGTGAGATTTTTCCCGTAGCAAGCGTCCAAATACTTTCGTGCGTGCGCGAATTTTTGTAGAAATTTTTCTGTACACCACACATCGAAATTGCATTCTGGAGAAATTGCTGTAACATCAATGTAAAAATGTAGCTGCACCGAATATCACGACGTTGTATTTTCCGCGTGAACTTAACCGAGTACACGGAAGTGGCAATCAAATGTCTCTCTCTCTCTCTCTTTCTCTCGCTCTTGTCAGTTTCGCCTTTCTCGCGCGAAATTTAAACGAATTTTTCATTTAAAAAACGCACGACTGCAAAAATTAGGAAATTCCCGCGGACGCAACAGCTCTAATATTTCCCTCGTTGTTTGTTTCGTCGATTTGAAACCGGCGAGCGAGCGAGCGAAGCGAGAAACGACAACGCGGTTCAAGCTGATTAGCGCGATAGGATCGCGCGAACGTGCTGCATTAATGACGAGAGGTGAACTTTTTCGTGCCACGATAGGATGCTCGATAACGCCTGTCAATTTTACAGGACCGTCAAACGCGGCTCGTTTTCGAGCCATGTCGAACATGTCGATATCGTCTGCGCGCGTAGAGAGATAGAGAAAGAGGGAGAGGAAGAGTGTATGTATGTGTGTGTGAGAGAGAGAGAGAGAGAGAGAGAAGAAACGAAAACGATTCCCGGCTTATTGGCAATCAGATGATCGAGCTTGGTTTAATGCACTCGTCAATTTTTATGAGCCTCATTTCAGATTCGAGCTGCATGAAATAATAATAAATTCCTACCGCGGTTAATTATCCACGTCGTTATTCAGCTGATTATTTCGCACGTGACGATGATCGGAATTAAGCCAATTAAGTTCGACTTATTACACGGGAATTGAGAAATATGTAATAATTGGTTTCTTAGATATTAGTATTTTATCGCGAATTTAAGGAGCGAGTAAAATTTATGTTTTCCATGTGAAAGATTACATGTTCTGAGCGTGTCTCTTTTTTTTTCTTCTTCTTATGAATGAGTGTGATGAAAAGCGTGAATCGTTGATACGTATGAAATTCTTTTTGGAAAGTCTAATTATAACGGATCAATACTACTTGATAAAGACATATAATATTTTTCTGCAGTCTGACTATAACAAACATAATATTACTTATTACAGGCAGATAATAGAATATATGAGATAGAAGATTATACTGTTGTCAATTGCGCACGTAATGTTTTCTCGAGGTCTGAATTTTACGAGCCGAACTGAAAGAAATTGAGAGAGAAAGGATTCTCAGTTTGAGAGAAATTTACTTGCACTTTGTAACGTGTAACTTAACAATTCTGGAGGTAACGAAAGCTGACAGTATATCTTTACATTAACGTTCAGCTGAGAGCTCTATTTATGCTAGGTTTCGAGTCACTGAGATACCACATCACGTCACCAGTAGTCAGGAGTAATTTAACAAATAATTAAAGTGATTCCGCGAAGCGATGATCCACGCCAAATTTATCGAGTGAAGACAACCTGTTCGAGGTGAAAACGGAGTAAAGGGCTGTTTTTCAGCTGGTGAAATCACGGGTGTCGATTGCACGCGATACACGACGCGTACGTCCGCTCGAGGATGAAACATTGATGAGGCTGAATTTTTATTCGAGTGTCAACCGTTCCATTGAATAATTAATCCTCTCGAACGGCCGATTCCATTGAATGTTTTATACGTGTTTCGTTGAAGCACGTATCCCGTGAAATTGCTTGTTGCATCGCGAATTTTGTAAAATTTCACGATGAAAACTGAAAATCTCGGGGAATTATATTGGAGTTCGATTTGTGGAAGCGAAAAACAAAAAAAAAGAAAAAAAGAAAAATAAAGCAAAATAAAAAAGGAGAAGGATTGGAACGGGTGCCCCCATTGAGAACAACACGTTCGGGGAATTCACTGTATACAGATCGATGTGACGGATTATTTTAATAGAGACTGAAGCGAGAGTTATGTCCCCTGACTTCCAATTTTTTGTATCCGGTTAAATGAAAATACATTAAACGTACTTTGCGGTTGTGTTTGTGTTTCGCTTTATTGAGCGAATATTTGGAAAAATACTGTCTGCGCGTTTATGAAATATACTAGTACAAATTGATGTAATTGAGATATATTTGATATAAATGAGATATAATTTTTAAAAGTGTCGTTAGATTGAATGCACTACTCGTGAAAGATGCAATTGCACTCAAATCGTTTCCCAGAAATTATTTTATAAAGAATAAATATGTACATTAAACTTTTCAGTTAACTTATTATCGAATCGTTCTCTCATTTCGAATGGACTACATATTTAAATTAATTGTTTTCGATGTAAATATTTCTACTCTTGCTAAACTACCTCGCAGCCTGGACTACTTTGTTAAAATCAGAAGCAGGGGAAAAAATTTTTATTTTCGACCCCCATTCATTCTACTATTTCTGTTTTTCAACCTTCATTCAGTGCGTCGAAATTCTGCGCATGTGTGTATCAAAAAAATACCAAAAAAAAAAAAAAAAGAAAAAAGAAGCTTGACCAGTACTAAATTTCGTAAGATCGGAATCTTTGAAAATTCGCTATCCGGTATCCAGTTTGCCGCTCGAAATTAGGGATATTAAAAGAGGAAAGAATTGACCGCATAAAAGACCCGAGCAGATACAATTCCGTGGTGATATCCGGTGGCGCGATACGGGTTGGTGCGTATAAATTACGGAAACCCCGTGACGACGCAGCCCGAACGAAAATTCATTTCCTTGAAATCGTGCTAGGGAGAGGATAGTTTGACAGGCGAAGCTTTGCTAAACTCAGGATGAAACTGTAACTGTAGCGCCGCGACACCGATCCCGGCTGCAGTATATTTCTGCTGGAAATCATACTTGGCTAGTCACGCCGTAAATTACAACACATCTCGGGACGCGGAGGAATTGTTCGCCGGTGAGCAGTGAAAAATCAGAAGAAGCTGTTCGCGCGAGCATCGTCCACGAGGCTAACACGCCGAGAACAGATAGATACAGAAAGAAAGCTTCTCGAGAGAAGTGAAAATTTTTAACCGAGCGTGTCTCATTCCCTTTCTGCTTCGACTTCTTGCTCTCTCTTTCGCTCTCTTTCTCTCACTTTCCACCTCGCTAGCTGTAGACTCTTTTTTCTTTTTTCTCTCTTTTTATTTTCCTTTCCACCAAGATAAATCTCTATCCCGCAAAAGAGAGCAGCGTCCTGATAATTGCATCGTTTATTATAGGAAAAAAAAAAAGAGACCAGCCGAGTCTCTGATGTTGTTTTCACGTGGAAAATGGTAGTTTGAAGTAGTTTACTTCCGAAGGATACGCGGATTAAGAAGTTGAATTTTGCTTTCACGTGAAACGATCACGGCGGAAGAAGTAATTCCTTGTACAGGAAGGTTTGAAGTTTCCGAAGAGGAACAGCCTCGACGACAGGAATTTTTCGGACATTCTCTCGTTCCCCGAATACTCTGTTTTGGTTTTCAGCATAAAATGATCTGCGTATGAAATCTGCGTATTACACGATTATAAAATTTCAATATTTCAGCGTGAAATCTTCTCTCCCTTTTTTCCTAAAACAAATTTCAATGGCTGGCGAGTGAAATCCTCTTACAGTTGCTCTTCTTTAAACTCGTAAAATGAGTTGCGAGTGAAGAGATCGATGGTATTTTTTTGGATTGAAAGTTTGCAAACCTTGAACGCAACGATAAATTAAACCCTACGATTTAATTAAAATTGTCAGAACTGGCGAAATTTTGGCAGAAATTGGCACGGGCAACAAGATATTCGTCGAATGACTCGATCCTTTCCGCGAAACGCACGAAAGGGAAAATTCGAGTTTTACGAGTAGCGAAGAGCATCTTAATTCATTTCGGTATACGCGATACGGACGAATACCTCGGAAGGAAGATTCTTGGAAGGAATTCTTCTCCCAAAATTTCTTCGTTAAGAGGAGAATGCAAAAGCAGCTTTCTATGCTAGATGTTTCATAATCTCGGGAACTTTCGCGTTTCTCGTGTTCAGCTCGAGTGTTCGTATCTTACGGTCTATACGTCGGCAAATATCATGTGTATCACCAAATATTTTCATATATATATATATATATATATATATATATAGAGCTACAAAGTTTGCCTTCGCTTAGTTTACAAATTATTATAATTAACGCCGGTAATTCTGTTATGAATATAAATGAGATATATTTTAATATATAATGATAATCATATCGAACGAATATTTCTTTTAATACAATAATAATTGTATTAAAATAATATTCTTTATATTCCTTTATTTATAATGATATGATATTCACAATTTTTTCAGTACTCTTTATTTATGACAATATAATGATATTTAATTATACTAAAATTAGCATACAATACAATAATTTAAGTATATACTTAAATATATCAAAATATGCTACTGCATTTAATGTAATAATTTATAAAACACTGTTTCTTTTTTTAATTCTAGCCATAGAGAGACACAGACTTGGATTCATTCATTTCTCTCTCGAATACATTCCGAGAGATCGTCATATTTTGTCAATTATATAGTATATGAATGAGCTCTCTATCCCAGATGAATTATTACCAGCAAAATTTCACCTATATAGAATAAGATTCTGCAGGAATGTAGTCTCACGATATGAAGAGAAAAAGAGAAAGAAGAAAGACAAATCAGTCTCCATCTTTGTTCGTCTTTCGCTCTTATTTCATCCATCGAGCAACTTTCTGAAACGAAGTTTCAAGCGAAGACCGCGAAGGAATGCGATCCCGAGAAGGGGAACGAGAGGAAAAAAAAAAGAAGAAGAAAAGAACAGAAAGAGAAGAGAGAATCATCGTTGAGAGAAAGAGTAGACACGAGCGAGCGAGCGAGAGGCGGCCAAGAGACGCGAAAATCCCGAAGCGAATAATAATCAGCGTCTAGTTGGCGGCCGGGAACTTCCCGTCGTCACTCCGGGATAAATGAAAATTTCCGTGTCGGGCTTCAACTTTCGCCCGACGGTGGAAACGAGCAACCTCGGTCAAAGTTGCCGTTTCAATCACAAGCCAAGGCTCGATGAACAGAGCGGATGAAACGCGTCACCGCGTTAACCCGAATTACTGGCTGACACGATAACGAATATTCGCAAACAGACTCAGGCTCGGGACACAAAGAGATTCGGGAGAAAGGGTAACGAGACGGGGGGAGGACAGAAAGGAACTTGACGGGGAGGGAGAATTGAATTGGCATTCTTTTTTTTTTTTTTTTTTTTTTGTTTCCTCCCTCTTCGGTGCGGTGAATCGCGCGGGACCTCGTAAATTCGTTCGCGCGATTGAAGGAATTCCATTGAATTCCCCGCGAAAACCTGCGGCGCTAGAAGGCACACGCCCATTAAACGTGTTATTGTGTTTCCCAGAGAATCGCAACGCGCTTCTATTACCGTTCTTTCCAGCGCCGCTGATAGAAACGCTTTCGTGCTCGTTTAAACGTGAATGCGCAAAGCCGAATGAGTAAGCGAGCGAGCAAGCGAGCGAGTGAGAGAAAGAGAGAGAGAGAGAGAGAGAGAGAGTTGAAACGCGATCGGATAAAAGCTGTATGACCGTGTTCTCGCGAAATACGACGCACCGCCGGTGCGAGCTGATCGCTTAGCGCGTGAACCATCGCTTAGTTTTAGTGCACTCTAAAGCGACAGGTATTTCGCGGACGATTGCAATTGAAGATGACAGCGAATGGTGAGCCAGCGGTTTGACTTTTAATATCTCGTCGATGCGCGCACGATTGCTCAGTTTCTGCGCCGCGACCACGTTTCGGCGTCGATTAAAGAGGGTTGGGGGAAAAAAATGTACACGCACGCATATGCGTGCACGTGACAGAATCGAAGATTTTTGGTAGCGTTCTCTCGTTCATTTTGACACTGAATCCTTGCCTTTCGAATTTGATCTGCGTGTTAATATCGTTGTTTAGAATTTAATGTCACAAATGTTAAATGTTTATTCCGATTGTATCGTTTATAAAAACAATTATTATTTATAAGTATTTCTAGTGGTATTTCTATGTTTCTAGCAGTATCTTCCGTAGTATTCCCCGACACTTGAATTTTCAATTCTTCAGAGTATGTTAATGTCATCTAATAGCGCATAATTGACAGTGGCAATTATGAAACAGTACTATTTCTATAGTAGTAAAGTAAATTTATATCAATAGAATCTGTAAACTGTAATATTTCCCATATTTGAATCAACTTGCTCATTTTCATTGGCATTTTCCTTTCAATCCCATTAATTTTGACGTTAATCTTGGTTTTCGAATCTAATGTGTTAATATTATACCGATTAAATGTTATTCAGATTATTCAAATTATTATCTATAAAAATGATAATTATTTATAAATACCACTAGTTATATTTCAATTTATCTGGTAATTGTATTTCTAGTATCTCCAGTATTTCAGTAGTATTTTCTGACGCTTTAACTCTCAATTCTTCAACTTGTACGTATGTTAGTGTCACCTATATCAGTAACAGACAATTGACTGTGACAATTGTCAAATAATATTTATAGTAGTAAAATAAATTTATATTGATGAAATCTATAAATTGTAATATTATTTATAATTAGTGCGAAATTACGTTTTCCCAGCAAACGTCCGCTAAATGAACTTCACTCTCACTCACCCCTCGTCGATACGTTCGTGAAAATCGAGAGTCAATCTGCGCGTATATGTGAACACATTCGCGTGTAAGTCGCTGAACGAAAAATCCAAATGATTAGCAATAGTAACAAGCTACTTGCGGTGTGCCGCAATGGACGAATGGATTTCGTGCGTTGCAATTCCGACGCGTGACCTTTCCTCCCCTGTACATACAGAAACGCAAGAATACACGAAAGGGGATATGATTGATTTAACAGTTCGCGGGGCCACCGTGCTTTCGCTTTGGCCGCGATAATTGAGTTACCCTCTGATGGAGGGTCGTGAGGTTTGTAATACTTGTTGGATGCTTGTGACATAGGTGTTTATGGTGAAGTATGTGTTGTTGGTGGAAAGGGCCGAGATGTTTCTGATTATTAGGGCGAGACTCTCGAGTGGAAAATAGAGTGATACACTGACAGAACGATACCACGATCAATGAATGATGTAACGAACAATTTTTTTGAGTAGTAACATCGTGAGAAAAATATTATTAGACGAAAAAATATTACTGCATTGGACACTTTGTTCGACTGTCCTTTGCCATCTTTCAACAGTCCGTGTTCAAAAAAGTTCTTATGTTTTTCTCTAAAAAAAAAAAAAGTTCCAACTAATTTTAACATCGCCACAGTTCGAAGATTTTTTTCATTATACACATCGGATGATTTTTTTTATTAGCCTGCACAGCGAGATGTTCGCGAGGAAAGTGTTCCTTTTTAATTTTTCATTTTGAAATCGACACCGAATGAACATCGTGCAGTTTCTTTTTGTAAAACGAATTTCAACAATCAACTATGAGATTACAGAGTGAATTTCCGGTTTAAAATGAAGTTAGTCACATTTTAAGATATACGTGTACATCCATGTAAAAGAACGTAATTAATTTTTGGCCAATCCGATGAAATTGCTTGTGAAAATGCAATATCAAAGAATGTTGCATCTCCTTTATGCAATCGCCATTGTAAAGTTATACTTGATTCAAAGTACTTTTGCATTGAATATCATTATACAAAGGAAGTAATATATCAATAGCAAGCGGATGTAATTTCCTTTCGCTAGTAACCAAGATTTCTGAATTAATAGATGCGTGCATCCGGCTTCCATGTTCCTATCGCGTATTTCTTTATCGTCGTATTTAAAATTGGTTGCTGAATATGCATTCATTCGCGATGAATTTTAAAGTGTGTACGCCAATGCTGTATTTCTTAAGAACCGTGTGTGGAAATATCTTGAGAGAAAACAGAGAGAAATCTTTGATTAAGGAACAAGTTAGAGAACAAAAGTGAGATGAATTTCAATCTATTGTAGAATTGATTGTCGTTCGATACTTGAAAACGTGGGAAATTTTTTGGACGATGTACGAACGATCTGTGTCGTCGAACTTCCAAGAAGTAGCGATGACACGTTGAAAACGAAACATACGAAAACGAAATATAGCGAAAAGTTAACTATGAACCTGACTGCGTGCGAGTACGAGTTTGAAAGAAAAGTTTTTAACAGAAGCTTTAACTAGCAACTAACTTCGAGTCGAGAGCGAGAATCTTTCACGAGACTCCAGCCAAGGAAACGTATCTATTTCAAAGACAACAAATTTTAACTTGTGTATTTAACTTTGAATTTTAAAGGGGCAGCCTGCTTTAGAACATCATTCTTCACATATTTCAGTAACTTTTCGACATGTTCGAAGTTACCTCTGATCCTTCATGACACGCTTTTTTGAAATCTTTCGCTCTGAGAAAAAAAAGAAAAAACTTACTTTCTCACAAAAGAAAACTCACCACGCACAACACCACGAAATATTCGACTATTTTCACCGGAGAATAATAACGAGTAATCTTCGATCGTCGGTATACGTATGAAAAAAAATTGAGTGAAAAAAGTTCTACAGTTTCTTCGGGGGGGGGGGGGGGATTGGGAAAAATATTCTCCACGAACTTGAATACACGTAAAGACGTTTCGAATATTTTTCGAAATTCTTCCGGCTCGTAAATCCGGCACGTTGAAGGAGATGTTAAGAAAATATTGAATTCCGTGCCAAGTTATACCATACTGAGAAAATACTCGACGTGAGTTAGCGCCGTTATGTACCAGGTATACATCTCCGTATTGGTAAGTATACAAGGCTCTGAAAGCAACAAGGAATCGCAGGAAGCGCGTTAACATGCGTCGTATTGTTGTCGCCCCGCTAAAAGCACCGACGACAAGTTTGTTAAGCGTGAAAGAAGATCGGAAATCGATGCTCCCCTCCTTTTATGACGTTCAACTGTATTTAAGCTTTATCCGCAATTCGTGGTTTCATACGTACAATGCACGCGCACTCTACACGATAGTTTCATCCTTCTTTCAAAACATTACAACCAGGTGATAATATTTGCAAAAATGAAAAATGTGCAAATCTCGTATCTCTACGAGCGATCTGAAACTGCATCTAATTCATATCTAATTTCTAATTTCTACTTTATTTATTAAATTTCATTGTGCATGTTGATTTGTAAAGTTAATGATTTTTCCTCTATAAAAATTTACCTACAGCTACATATATAGTACACGCGTGACACGGTACGTTCGAAAATTTGTTTTTCAAACTGAAATTAGAATAGTTTTGCCTCTGATGATTTTGTAACTAGATAGAAATTCAAAAGATAGAAATTCAATTGATGCGCATCGGATTTTTCGTTTTGAATACCACCGACGAATAAAAGAGGTTATCATTGCCTTTCATTCATGCATAGTTGAAAATCTACGTGCATACATCTATGAAACGCAGGGACGGTCAATAAACCGTTTTCATTGTTGTCACTGTCATTATTATTTTATTTAACGAATGAATTTCAATATATTGTTCGACGAACGGAAAGCTTTCCACGCAACGCGGCGCTTCTGCGTAAAACGTAATCGAATTATCGTGACTCCAAAAAGTACGCGCAAGCGCGTCAGAGATCGAGGATCTTGCTCGATCTGCGATGCAAACAACTCTTGTCGCTCGCTAATTAACTCGGCCGACCAATTTGCCTAGCAGCGCGACCCGTGCACAGTTTTTCGCTTTTTTTCTCTTTTTTCGCTTTCTCTTCTATCGCGATTTTCCTAATCGCCACCGTCCAAATTGGCGGGCAAATTGCGCGACATTACGAACCAGGGACAATTGCGCGGTTGAAAGTACGCTGAAACGTGTGTGGAAAAGAGAGGATTACTACTCCTCGCCGAGTTTATTGCTTTGGGTTTTCTTTAACGGTGGCTGATTGTTGTTTCGACGATGATGATTACGAGTGGAACAGCATTGACGGACTTCGAACATTTCGACTTGATTGGCATTTTCCTTTTCGTTGGCGTGGCAATCGAACGAAGAAGTTTCGAACGTAGATATCTTTCTTTTTTTTTTTGGACTTTGAATCAAGATTTAAAAAGAACAGTGAGAAAGAAAGAAATTAACGCGTCCGCTGTGCAAAACAGATTCGAATCGTTACGTACGTTTAAGTCACGTGCTCGCGTGCAATGAAATTGTAATCTAATCGTGTGGAAAAAATAATTGCAATTATAATTTACTTGACAATGCATAATATACGATACACTGCGAGTTAATCACAAATTTAAATGATAATTGACACAAAAGGAACCAGCGTTTCGGGAATAAACTTCATTCTTTTCTTTGAATATTTCCAATTATTTGGAAAAAGGGAGAGAAAAGATTTCGTTCCTGTAATGACCACAGAAAAATAATGAAAAATTCGGCAGAACATTGCTTGAACAATTCAAAAAATTCACTTCAATGCATCCACGTTGTTGGACCATTTTTATGGTAAATCTATTCTAAAATTCATTCTTCGTACGTCACTTACGTTTCCATCGCGTTATTGTATTTGTACTGGAAACCTTGAAACGCCTGCGTCAATAAAATTATTATTCTTTGAGCAAACAGTGGAATGTGGAATGCCTGAAGAAAGATTGACTTTTCTTTGTGAAACTTTTATATACCGCCTGAAGTAGTTTTTAATTAGAACCTCATCCGGTTAACAGGTTGATTAAGAACTTGGAATTGTTTCTGGTAAATTTCTAAAGAGGATAAACCTCCATTGAGTAACATTATTATACTATAAAAACCCTGCAGTTACGAATTCATTCGTACGAAGCTTGCTTTTGCATTCGCTATTTTGCGAGTCAAAAACGCGTTTTTAGGATCGAGAGATTAACGAGATTGTTCGAACGTATAATACTGCAGCGTATGATCGATAATTCGCGGTACAAAAAGATTTTTTTATTCCGCGGAGCGTTTAATTATAACGCCTAGCACGCCGCCACGTAATTCCTTGTTAAATAAATTACTGGAAAATTCCGCGCGGCCGAGATTAACACGATAACCTGGATGCAACTTTTAAGCCAGACGATAATATTTCTTCCGCGAGCCACGTCTCGAAAAATATGCTTCTTTTACGCTTCTCTCGTCCAATGAACGTTTCACTCCCAAAGTAGCATCAACTTTTCCCAATTAATTTATATTGAAATTAATGTATGTACATCTCATAAATTACTTTGTGCGCGTGACGAGTAATTTAATACTCTTCTTTTACAGAGAACTAACATATATTAAAAGACATATGATTTCATTTAAAACGATCGTGTCAATTTAAGAAAATGTTTCGTACTTAATGTTACGTACTCTTGGAAATCATTCGAAAAAGAAGAAAGAAAAGAAAATTATTTTCTGAAATATTTTTCCCTATTATCGGAGATTTCAATGATATCAAAGCGAGCTACCCTCTGCAGAATAAAGTAGGATCGTTTGGATCTTTGATTTATCATAGACAAATTTGAATATATCAAATTTCTAATTCCTAATTTAACAGCGAAAGAACGAGAGAATATCATATTCTATAGATTTAGAGAAGAACAAGAAGAAGAAATACCTAAAATCAGAAAATGTCCTCCCTTGTCTTGCAATAAAACTACTTCTTTTTTTTTTTTTTTGCTTTGTTCAATAAACGAAGAATTTCGCTCCTTGACCAAACGTTTCGTGAAATTCACTTTATCTTCTCGAACTTTGCGACACCATTCCGATTCGTGAACCAAACTATGAAAACGAAAAACACACCGGTCGAATAAGCCATCTCAGAATGAGCGTCAATTTTTCATCAAACGAAACAGCTTTCGGCCGGCTTTCCAATTTTTCGACTTTTGGTCGTCGATGCATTATCGTAAATAAATGTGCGAATAAATAGCCGGTAATTCTCTCTCTTTTTTTTTCTTTTTGTTTTTAATCGACAAAACGGCGGCGTAACTTCGATCACAGGTGATCGCTGACCGAAACAAAAGGGGATCGGAAATTTATTCAATGCCGAAAATACTCGACTCCGGATGTCGTTTGTCCCGGAAGCCAGCAGCTGTTGCGAAGGAAATTCATTTTTCCATCGTGACTCTCTCTCTCTTTTTTTTATTTCTGCCGCGATAAATCGCCTAATGGTTACAAGAGTATTTTTCGCTGGGGAACGTTATTTGGTACAACGTGACAATGCAGCGTAAATTATTCCGTTAATTCGCCATTGATCTTGGTAAGTGAGTTACGTGTTGGTAATCATTTTTAAAAGGGAATAATTTTTATTCTTTCAGACAGGTATATCACCGCAATACGTTTCAGTGAATCGATATATGGGACATACGTGATTCGAGACGGACGAATATATTATTTCAAGTTTCGTTAGATCATGAAACATGTGAATATATAATTTCAAGTCTTTTCTTTTGTCCATCACACACAATATGCGTGTTTTGTTACTACATGACACACTTCGAGTTTCACTGTTTTACTATAAATTTATGCCCTTTGTGCGAAAACGTAAAATGGAGAGAGCCACGCAAATAACTCTCCATTCTTTGAATATTGTTTTTTTCATTTCCCTGGTCTACGAAATTCACCGAAAAACTTTCCACCGAGTTTCAAGCTGAACTCAAAAACTTATTCCGCCTGTAACAATCTCCTCCGACACGTCGAATAAAAGTCAAAAATATTTCGACAAAGCTCAGATGCGTGATTCATATAAAACAATAAACGAAGAAACCGAAAGGGTAAAAATCCGTGAACCTATAAACTCGTGACAATCGTAACTCGCCAACTTTCGTCGGCCGAAAGTATTTCACCCCATTTTCTAGCCACTTTACCTATATGTCCGGAGCTTCGAATTCTTTCCCGCTTTTTATCAACGTCCCCTGCATTCTCGTGCCACGAAACAAGCGGTGCAAAAAAAAAAAAACAGCATTCCTGCCCATTGTCTCACAAAAGAACGAAACAGTAATTGTACGCAAATAGAGAGAACGTATCAGTTGATAAAAATTACGACGTACTTATATATCTGTGGTCTCATTATCCGAGACAAAAACAAAGAGAAAAATTCTCTTACCATCCATGAGATATTTTGGCGTTTCGTAACAATGTGTTTTTATAATGGAGAATATTTCCATCGAAAAACACATTCACGGTGGGCATTCGCATATATACTTTCGTTGGTTAACAAAAATGTTGATATAAAAGAATTAATGAAAATATCCGTCAACATTAGAAATGATCGTCAAAATATTCACATACATAAATCTATGACTTAATAAACGATAACTGCAACGAATAGATTTATATGATTATGTTTCTGTCCAAATAAACATTTATATTGATTTGACAATACTTGAACATACTTGAATCTATGTATTTGACTTGTAAAAACCGAAAGTCTGAAATCAGTCATTATTAACGGATTCGATCGTTGAAAATAACAAACTTGTACAATTATTTATAAAATTTCTATATGGGTCTCTTCTAACGAATAATACATATTTCTTGCGCGCAACTTGTCAATTTCAAACACCCCCGTCGGGAAAGTGTTAACAAAAGCGTATATATTTGTATAGAATTGTAAATGTGGAGAATCAACAGAGTAAAGATACCAGCCCTCGAGAGAATTGCAGAGAAATCGTAAGAAAAATTTGCACAAAAAGTGACGAGACGGTGATTCTTAATAATCCAAACAGCGTGTATCTAATGCTAAGCCACTTTGAAGTTGAAAAATTGCAAGGTATTAATACCACCATTAGGAATTGGACACGAACCGAGAACCACGCCCTCTCTGAATCATCGCGGAATATTATGGGGATGCAGTTGTTGGCCCGGTGATTCGCGGTCTCTTCGTCGTTATCGAAATTCTGTCCCCGATATCTCGTCGAGTTAATCAATCAACGGTTCAAATGGTTTTGACGCGTTTAATTTTACGACCCCTCGCCCCCCCCCTCCTCCTCGCCCGCAGAATTCACGGTTCGGTTTATCGGGTTTCCCGGAAGCCGACCGCGAACCCGCTCGCAATTATTTAAAGTATCTATTAATCTTATCGAAACGATATATCGGCGCACTCTTATTGTCTCGACTAATTACAAATGGAGAATCGTCGAACGAGAGTTTCATCGCGGCGCGGTTCCCACGCGGTGCGCCCGGCTCGCGCAACTCGATTTCACTTTTCACGGTTGACTTTTAATTATCCGTGGTTAGCCGAGCCGATCGGAAAACACGGCCGAGGTCGCCGGTTTCTACCCCCGGAATCGGGAGGTTCTTCTAATAAACGTTTGTCAATCCTGCCCGCGGTTTACGGCCCTTCCTTTTCGTTCGGTTCGCCCTCGTCTGTGTGACCTCGATATCGCAGCGAGCGAAATATATATATATATATATTTTTCTCTCTTCTTTATCGAGACGACTTCCGAGCGAGGGAGAACTGGAGAAGGCCAGGTAGGCACCGCAAGTTGCAGCAAGTGTGTAGCTCTTGGATTTCGTGGTCATTGATATTAAATTTAATTAATATCAATGGCCGGTGCGCCGGAAGCTTGAAAACGTTTGACCACTCATCGCGTGACAAATAACCTCATTCGCTCGACGTACCACGCGAATGTTTGTAAAATAGAAGTAACAGTAATAGAAGTAATTCAATGCGCTGAGCGAACTGCGAATTGTTGCACAAATTGGAGAATATTCGAAAAATAAATCGCCAATAGGACCTCGATCTGTGCGACAAACTCTTGCGTTTGAATATTTTCACGTTGCGTGCAATCTTGTAATCCGTGTACTACCGATCACTTCAATCGTCGTATTTACGACAATTAATTCTCATTTGTGCGTGTCGCGGTACTGAGAAAAACGAGTATAACAGAGTATAATTAACTCAACGAAGAGGAAAAGCGCACCGACGATTGACAATTGTGAACGCGGAACGAATTTTAGTCCAAAGTTTTTGCATGTAGCTGAATTTTCTTTGGGCTCGAGGCGCGGTTCCATTCGATTTTATCTGCCGGCTGGCAAATCGCAAATATTTCCCTTTCGCAACAAGTGAGGGAAAAATGTAATAATGTTTTCTTTCGCGCGCGGCGCGGCGCGACACGCAGGGCGGCTGAAAACGTTTACCGCGCGTTCAGTCAGAAATATGTCGGACGCTTGCACCAGCGCCGATACATAAAATGGCCGACTGGTGAAACGGTTCGATTCCTGCGGTAATTGAAAGCGGTAGCCACGTGATTTGCCAAAGGAGTTAAGGGAAATATCGAATTTTCGGTAACGCAAACACGCATATAGAAAACGCAAACAGAATCGTCAGCGATCAGGCAGGATAACGTTTAAATGAAAATTTCAAACGTTTACCGGACGACCGATAATACTTCGTTGTTAAATGTCGCCCGATCGCTACGTAAAGGACGATTGATCGATGGTTGACCCCCTCGTTACGTCTTCAGGTACAATAAAATTGCACGCGCGAGCACGTGGAAAACATTAAACCCTCGTAAAAATATTTTATTCTCCGGAACGTGATGGAGGACATGGTGATGCCCCGTAAGTACGTGGCGCGGATGTTCATCTTCCGCCTCGGGGAAAACGGGAATAAAAGAAACGCTCGGTGGGCACGGTAGAAAAATACCAAATGCCACTTACCTATTCTGTCACGGAACCCGAGTTTTTCGACAGATCGATTTTTTCGAACGACATTTCACACCAGCGAATAACTTTCGATCAGATATCTGCTGTCGTGCAAATTATTTTCAGATCTCACGAGCACTGTAATTATTAGTGTTTAAAAAGAAGTTGCGAGATATTTATCATACGAAATAACAATATACGTTTAGGACCTCTATTCGCTACGCGAAATTAATCTTTTAGTAAATGCACGTTTCCCAATTAATATCGCGTAACTTCTATATACACTTTCGCATTGATATCAAATTTTACCAATGTAATCACGGCAGTCATGTTTCATTATAATGTTAATGAAATTTCAAAATGATTTGTACAATATACACAAACGGCTCATATCGATATTTAGCATAAATTGAGTGCATTGTACCGCCGGTTATTTTATTATAAATCTACCATTTCGTTTTGTTCACGCACGCGCCGCGATAACACGAAACATATTACCAATATGCACCAAAATTCATCCTACTTTTTTCTTTTCTTTTTTTTTTGGTTTTCAATAAACAGATGTACAAGCTGCTCGTAACGAAAAATAAAATGTTATAAGCAAGTTCGTTCAATTACCGACGATAAACGAGGGTGGAGAAAACGTCACGAATTCATCGGGCTATATTTCGTCGCTTTCTGGATACCGGTACATAGTTCATGTATAAACAGGGAAAACACGGCATCGGATGAATTTGCAACCTATATGAATTTATCGTCGGTGTCCATTTCCATCGCAAAACGCACGTCTCGCGATTCGGTTACACTGTTGCAGACTGTTGCACGTAAATCGTTCCCTCCCTATCGCCGATATTTTCGCGTTTGTTTGAGAAGCGCCTTCGATCACGGAAAATCGTATTTTCAGAGAGAATTTTCGTGTAATACGATTTGGGAGGGAAGATATGATACCGTCGACGTGCTTCGTGTGTGTACAAATAAAGTCGTACACGTAGCTACGTGTACATATGTGTACACATGTATACACATTCGTGTGCTCGTGGGCTCATTCCAGGCAAGCAGATGAGAAGACGCCGAAAACGATAACGCGATATCTGCGTTTCTCTACTGCAAACGCATCGAACGTTTGCGATCTTGATTTTTAATTCAGATAGTTTAACATCGGCGAGCCGAGACGTCGAAGCTTAACGCGCATTTAAAAGACGCTCGAACCAATGCATATTAAGTGATAGACGAAGTTTCGTAATTTCCCTTGCGGGGATATTTTGCAACTTTGCATCGACGACGAATCCCCCCCCCCCGCCACAACTTTCTTAGCGTTCTTCGCTCTTTAATTATCGTCCGCATCAGCTTAAACTAAGTTGCAGAGAAGCGGAGAAAAAGGGCTTCGAATTTTTGTAGCAGAGATTGATACCAAAGTCAACTTTATTCAAAGTCATTATCTCTGTGTGTCAAATATTGGACATGAAGCTCGGTTTTCGAACGACTTTCTCTTCGAACTGCGGATTAATATTTTTACGAGTGTAATTAACAAAGTGAAACCTAGATAGAACATTGGTGTAATAGTTTCTACAGTATCCGGGTAGGTGAATTTGATTTTCAATTACGTTCTCGAAAAGATGTGGATCTGCGCAGTCTAACTATACTGCGCCACTGTATTTCATACGTTTCGTTTACTTTTCCATGTCGTACGTGCATTCGATGCATTTCTGCATCTTCAAATTCCCCGCGAAAGTCCTTTCCCTACCAATAATCTCATTTCTAAAATAATGCAAAAGTAACTTTGGCCAAACGAAAGGCGAATTTTTCATGAGAAATGAAAACTGTACTAGACAATATATTGGCAGGAAACTTTGTGGCTCTGAGTTCAAAAAAGTTCTTGTCTTTTCTGGCGAGAAACAGTTCTGAGAAAAATTGGATATCCACATCAGCGACAAAAATTTAGCAATTCTGACACAGTTTCAAGGCTTCTTCATCATGCACGTTAGATGATTTTTTAATGAGTTTGCATAGCTCTTTTCTCCTTTTCGGAAATAAATATGAGACGAAAAATGTCCCTTTTTGATTCTCCACTTTGAAATCGACGCCAAACAAACGATCGTTGACGAGATCGTGCGTTTTCTTTCTATCGAGCAATCAACTATCGAAGAGTAGAATGAATTTGCGGTTTGAAATGAAGTTGGTTACGTTTTAAGATACATGTTCATCATCTGTCGGAAGAAAACAGAGAACGCAATTACTTTTTCGCCAACTCGATAAATCCGCAATCCGGCGTTTCACGGGCGGTTAACGACGACAATATAATAGCTCGCATAGCCCGGAGAGAATCGCGGTATCTTGCCATTTACGCGCTCGTGGATGTCAAAGTGAACAATTCTCAGCGACTCGACATAGTAATTAACGGGACATCATCCACCGATTAATTTCGAGACACAGCCGCACAGGCGCACCGTTGTCGAGTCGTTCGTATTAACATGCTCGGCAAATGGCAGGGCCAATCGCCGGGGGCGGTGTTAAGTTCGCGACACAACGTGGCACACCTCCGCGGAAGCAGATGGCCCGAGAAAGATGTAGCGAGAAACGGAAGTAGAGCGAAAAGGGGTGAAAGAAGGCTGAACGAGCGACGAAAGAAGAGAAGAGAAGAGAAGAGACGAGACGAGACGAGACGGGGGGCACATCCCTTGGCTGTTACGAGGATACCTGCGCCCGTGTTTACTGGCGACGGGTTTCTGGCCTGAAGTTTATTCAACAGAATGATCCGTAAATCCTCTTACCGCGTGTACCATATATCCGGGGCAATCATTTTAATCTGGTAACCCGAGAGGGGCGAAGCCCCGACAGCGTCTTGAAAATCTGGCACGCTCGTAGCACGCGTTAACACTAGTATTACGAGACGGGAACACATACGGAGAGAGAGAGAGACAGAGAGAGAGAGAGGAAGAGGGGACACGAGTATCGTCCTCGTGTAAGCCTTTTGGCCCCCGTTTCACCTTCGCGAAGCCCTTCGCGAAGCGTTCCCTGATCGAACGATGAGTTTCGCAAACAGGGGAAAGAAAGAGACAGACGCGCGCACGCGCGACGAAGAGAGAGAGAGAGAGAAATCCACACGTAACTCGATATCTGAGATTTTCAGATTCGCGTTGAATTTATATTGCAAAAGGATTTGCTTAGATAAGTGTAAAGAAAGTCGATAGTACGTAGAATCTACATTGAAGGAAAGACATAAAATATACACAAAGGATCCTCGGATCTTTTAGGAATTTCGTGACTTCCCTAGAAGATTGCAACCTGAGGATTATAAATGACGCTCGAAAGTAAAGAAGAATATTCAATTCGACGTGAATTATCGAACGAGTCGGACGACACTGCAGCTCTTTTAAGGTGTATTTATGTTGTTTGCATAACGAATTACTACAGTTAACAGCTGTTAGTATTGACTGCAGAAATTTCAATCATAATTATCAAGCTCTGGTAGTCGTATCGACGAGACAAAAAAACTTCTGCTATGAAGCTAGTGAAACGGATGTGTTCTGATGTTTTCTGTACCATTGACGTACAATTCTATCCCTATTCCAGAGAATACTTTTTTCTTCTTCACAGCGTGTATTTTCTTTTTCCATATCTGCGCTCTACATTTCACAAAGTTTTTCAATCTCGTAAAGCATTAAATACGAACGAAATGCTAAATATGATTTTATTAAATGTTCAATATGAATGTAACGTTAAATACGATTTCATTCAATATTAAATGCGAATGAAATATTAAAAATACAACATTTTAAAGATACGATGAATTTACTCGTGGTAAGAACGAGTGTACGACGAGCCGAAAGTTTCGAAAGTAAATCATAGAAAATCAAAAGTCAGAGCGAATATTTTACGTATTGTGCGTGTTTCGTTCATCTTTACACCCTCGAAAATCCCACATCGTTGATAAAAATCCCCAGTATGATAATTATCAAGCACTTTTCAACGCAACTTTAACTTTTAAATTAAACGCCTCAACTGACAAAGACGATGGAGAAAAAGAGACAGAAAGAGAAGGAAAGAGAGAGAGAGAGAGAGAGAGAGGAGCGATCGAACTTGGAGCTTCAGGAGGTGCGATGAAGTACTACGTGGTCGCTATTAAAGTGACGCTCGAGCGGGAACCACGGGACGGAAAACGCAATGCTCGCCCGGTTCGTTTACCTTGCTCTCGATTATTTCTACTTCCCTCGTGCCGTTCGAGGGACGAGTCGGGGATTTTCTGCCAGTTACACCCGGCTTTTGACGGGGAGACCGCCGATGCACTCTTTTTCGGACGTCAGCCCCTCTCTCTCTCTCTCTCTCTCTCTCTCTCGTCCCTCTTCTCTTCCTTGCCTTTCGAACGAGAAATTTCAGACTCGTGCTCCAGGGACCAGGCCTGGATCCGGCGAATGCCAAGGTGTTGCTTTAATTCTCGTTCGAACGGCGTGGAGAACTTTGTTACAGCGGCACTGCTCGATCGAAGACTAATCGAAACTGCCGAGCTCGGTAAGTCGAGTCGCTTTGAGATTTTAATTTATGAGATTGGTTAACCGGACCGAGGGTTGATCGACGATGAGACTGGAATATTGTTCGGTCTCGTTGGATAGTTTACCGAGTTATAAATTAGCCGCGCGCGGCAATGGCGAGTAGCGCCAATTGACTCGATCGTCGAATTGAAATTTATACCAAGACTTTGGACATGTATCTTTGTTATGACGAATATGCCGGTGTCGATGTTTCATTAATGGCGGGAGAGTTAATTAACTATCGTTATTATTATTAATTACTCGATATGTCACCGGCCGTGCTTCGTGAAGTTAAAAAAGAAAGAAAAGAAAGTAATTTTGAACTATTTCTACCACAGAAATTTATTTTCACTGGAACCTATCGAAAATTGTTTTAGTTTCAAATTAACACGATGATCGGTGAAGTTGTCCTAAATTTTCGACTCGCCAGTGTATATGTATATATTTTCAAAGTTATTGGCTATCTAAATCTGGCACACGCTTTTCAACTCCGTTTTTTTTCTTTTTTTCTTTTCACTCGCGCATTTATAGCATTTTAATTTTCCTGAAAAGCAAACGAACTTGTCAGCTCGTATCTATGATCCCATTGCCGACAATGAATATCATCCATTTAATGTATTCACTCGTTCAAATTACAGACAGTAGACGGTAATCTCGTTAAAAGAGGATCGCCAGGAATATCGAGTATCGGACGTTTTTGAAAGTTCGACGTAAATTAGTTATCCCGTACGAGAAATAACTACTTCGATCGATCACGTATATTAAGCGAAGAATTAGATGAAGCTGATAAGCTTTTAACAAGATTCCACGGCACGTAAAATATACCGGAAACGATCTTCGTCACCTTACCAGGATCATCCGTTAATGAAACAAGCTGAAAAGTGCTGCCTTTAATAAAACTGAATCCTATTTAACTTCGTCGCGAATTTATTATGACACGCTATTATCTCGCTGCTAATTAAGCCTGTCTAACATCATTCTTCCAGCGTGTGTCGTTTCTTATTTCATTAGCCACTGACCAACACGCATTTGCATTTTAAACAGTTATTTAGCTAGCAAGTTTCTCGCCCGATGTTACAATTCCTTTTAATATTCTTAGAAAATAACCTGGCGCGTAATTTAATATTGAAAGTGTCACGTACTTTAATTTACTTTTATAATTAATAAACGAAATAATTTTTGTCCCGTTTGAATCGTCGAAATTTTCGTGTGAATGTGCAGAAAGAACCTCGAAACAAAGAAAAAAGAAAAAAATTATCAATTCAAGAGCAGTCGATATTAAAATGTTACGATTCAAACGCATTGTCGCGTGATTCGCTCAAATCGCTAAGCAGTTCTACGGCTCTTCGACAACGGTTCTTTGAACCTTCGAAGTCTTCGTTTCTCGAGGAAATTTCTGTTTTCGGAATTCAAAATTACTTCGGCATCGAGTGTCCACGTATCGACAAACGAGAGATGATAGATCGGCCATTTCGAGAAAGTCTCGAACTTGCGTCGCACAGTCGAATGATCGATCGTCAATTACGAAAAGGACTCTAACTTGCAAACAGACGAGATCGATGATTCGATGTTTTCGATGTGGGCACGGGTATTCGAGATCGATCGAATCCGTCGAATTCCCGGCGAGCGAGAAAGATGAGGAAAACAGAAAGAGAGAGAGAGAGAGAGAGAGAGAGAGAGAAAGTTCGTGATCGCGTACGAAAGGCTTCGCATTTAATCCTGAATAAAGATTTGCTGGACAACAGCGTTTCCATGGCTGCAAAGGTAACAAAAGTGGATCAAAGCTGAACCTGATTGAGGCTTGAACTCGATTAGAGTTTCCATCGACACCGTGTAACGCGAAACAACAAGCGAGAGAAAAAAAAAATTCGGAAAATTCGAATTCTTTCTACGTCGAATAAATATGAAAGTTGTACATGAGAAGTTGAAACAGATGTTGCAACATGTTTGTGTATGCAAGTGAATCATTTCATGTTGCAACTCTGAATCCCTGCAAGGCACCACTTGTCAATAATAATTGCTTCTTCGCTACTTTCCCGTCTATAATCTACAATCTATCCGAGTTTAATTGATTGCCTCTTAAAAATTCCACTACAATCACTATATCGGGGAACATAGAGTATAATAAACTCCCTCTTTTATTAACAATAACATATCCAGAGAATGGAGAGCTAAAATTCTATTTTAATTCAAAGTATATATTAATAACATTTCCCATTTTAATATTCCATTTTAATTTAAAGTATACGTTAATAAAACTCCCCCAAAAATTTTTATGATACTCATTCAACGAGATACAGTACGTGTTATATATATACATTTACGAAACAGACTTTTATTTCAACGACAAGGGAAAATTCTACGCATCTTCTACATAATTTATAAGATATAGAGAATCGAATCTAACAAAAATCTCATTACATCGCCACTCGACCGATAAATTCCACAGAATCGAGAATCGACGATAACTCTTTCCGTAGTAAATTAATCGAGCAACGAGACACTGCTCGTTCCTTCAACGACGATTTTCGAGAGCCAGGATTTTCTTCGCGAAGCAGAATTAAACGAAATTTGATGTTCAAGTTGGAAATTAGCTCGGTTTCAACCAAGCTCTGTCCTCGCGTTAATAGAAGCATGTTCGACGATACGCGGAACCGGCCAATCCGCCGGTGTCGCTTGTCCCACTGCGGTCACGTTCTTCCCTTTTGCCGGCGAAAACAGCCATCGTATCGCTTAAATTGCTTACGTCCTCTCTCGGGGCGTTGTGTATTAACCTATTAACTTTTAATTGTCTCCGCGAGAATCGTTTGTTTTTCGCCAGTGGAATCGCCGCCGTTTCACTGAACTTTCGCGTGTTTAACATTATCGTAACAGATCGTTTTTAACCCGAACGAATCGAGCGAAATGAACGAACGTCCCGATACAAACTGTAAACTGTGCTTCTAAGGGCGGGAGGGACTGGCTTTTAACTCGTTGCAAAATCGAGCCTGTCACGAGTCTAATCCACAAAGTGAAAATTAGATGGTAAGTTTGATATCAATTGAGTAGGAAACAGTGGCGGATCTGATTTTGACCAGATACAAAGTCTGCAAGTTGCATAGTGTGACAGGGTCAGAGAGGAAGCTATTTTCGAGAGCCGGGTCGGTAGATGGTACGTTTCACTTTTCAAGATTAATCTCAGTTCTTTTCCAATAGCCTGTCGCAAACTTCACTCGATCTCGAGTACGATATGACAGCGGCGGATCCTTAATTCTTCTCAGCGTCACCGGGGAAAACCATCGCCGGACTCACAGAACTCACACTCCTGCGTGACTTGCCTCCTCTTTCACGGAAGGGAGAGCGAAGGACTGCATTTTGAGAGAAACGCGACAGAGGGGAGTTGAAAGGGCCAGTCGCTCGGGAAGAGCAGAAGACTCCTAGAGTAGTAGTTGATCAGAGTCAGTCTCCGAGTAGTAGTTGATCAGAGTCAGTCAGAGTCTTACAGTCGGCCCAAGAGTTAGAAAATCCTCCCGGTCGTGCACAAAGTTCCATAGAGACGATCAATCTCTCAGTTGTAAATCGGGTATTACAGGAATCATTCAATCGTTCAAACCGATCGTATCGTACTAAAGTACACACACGTGCAAACTCTAGTCAATAAATATGTTCGCTCGACAGTCAAAATCCGTAATTTTCTATCTAGTCTCAAGTTATACTTGTGCGATCCTTGTAGAACATTGCAAATGGCACTCTACATAAGCAAACATTTTTACTTTTTCTTGTATTTACGCGGAAGTGATAATACAAGCATAAGTAAATTCGTAAGTAATAATAATACAATTATACAAGTAATATTAGTTTTACAAGTAATGAGAGATAATGCAATTATACAAGTAAGTTCGTTATATCACAAAAATCGTCAATTAACTCTGAATGTCAATTATAGCGAAAGAGTCGTAATTTTTTGATAAAACTATACTGTAGTGATAGAAGCAATATCACAATTCAGAATAGAGTAAGCAATCCTTCTTCGTTTTTGGTATTAATCGATACGCGCGAATGCTGTATCGTTAGATATTCTCGAAACTGTAAAGCAATGTTAGTTCAACTACAGAGGGAAAAAAATATTCGTTCAGAAGTGATTGAATAATTGATAACGGTTTCTACTTCGCACGGATTTTCTCTTTCGAATCATTCATTTGAAAAATTTAATAGATTCGATGCACTTCACTCCCGGTGCGTTCACATTTCAAAAAAGGAATAAAAATTATTGAGAGAAAGGTGCGATTGAAAAAATTTAATTGATCGTATGGTAAAATACTGATGATCCTTTGAATTCTTACACTCAGTTAGCCCCAATTCCTACTTAACGTAAGTTCTCGGGTTAAGCGCATAGTTAACCAGGTCCGAAAAGACGAATCCAATTATCTCGAACATCAAACAGCAGGCCAATTCGGCGCAAGTTTGAAATTTAGTTTAGACACTATTCAAGGTCTAGTTCAGACACTGCACAAGGCAAGGCCTGAGCGAAACCAAAAGTAAGCCTAGCCAAAGCAATGCCTAATACCGGAGAGCAAGCTTCCTGAGGCTTCTAATCAGTTCGCCCCTGGCCGTTTGTTAAAATTTCAAATTCAGGACACGTGTCTCGTTGTTCGTTAGCGATTGAAAGCCGACAATAGAATAACAATCGTTCGCCGTTGCAATAAAATTTGTACCAACGAACGTTCAACGTAAAAATTCAACGGCCCGTGTTGTGAGTTGTTTGCGAAGGAAACTGTACTTGTAATCTGATCGATTAAACGACACTGTTAAATAAAATCGAAATCCGTATCTTAATTTCTATTTTACACGTTTACTATGGATTTTTATTCTCTACAGCTTCTTTGACACCTTTCACAGTGGCTGAATTATCTTCTGAATGAAATATTGGTTATTACATTTAATTATATTCAACGTATGCAGTGTAATTATGCAGTGCAGTCGAGTAAAAGTTAAATAAAAAGATAAATCTTTAATAAAAAATGATCGTGGTAGCTTCTCGGGAAATATCTCGAGGATCTGTTCAGGGTTTGGAAATCATTGTGCAACTCGCAACTCCAGGTTTCGTTTTAATTAAAATAGTCTAACATTTGAAACTCCTCCTCGTGCTTTCGTTTCTGATCGTATAAAAAAATAATCCGACGGAATTATCTACTATATCTGAGGAACGAACGCAATGAAACAACTCTCTTAACACCGTACCAATAATCTGAAACAGCTGCTTAGCGTTACACGCGTCAATTTCCAGCCGTGTCACGCTGTAAGCTGCGAGATTATCCTCAGCAAGCGCGGCAAAACCAGCGATCTCGAACATAAACGAACATCGATAATAAGCAGCCTTAGCACGGCGAAGACATTGTTTTATCACGAAATAGGAGAAGCTTAACCCATTAAGAACCGAGCAATGAAACAGTGCAAAGAAAATACGATTTGCATACTGTTTATTAAAATAACAGACCGTTAGACGAACTACACAAGCACGGATAATTCTTGAAAGGAGAAGAAAATAATTTCAAATTGATTTTATATTTCATTTTCATTGCAAGATCCAAGATGTGAGATCATAGATTTAGATTTAGAAGAAGAAAGAAGTGAAAAACGAAAAGATACCAAAGAATTGAACTGATACAAGTATAAAAAAAGAAAAAAAAAAGAAGGAAAAAGAGTCGGAAATGAAATGTTGCAAATTAAACGGAAAATCATACGACACAAAGACACTTTTACGAAAGTACCACGTTTGATTATTTATTTGTTCGTGGTCTACACACATGCGTACGTGCACGCTTTTCTTTTGTTTTTCCGCTCGCGCTGGATGGCGCTTTGGCATAGACCAACAACTACCTTCCACCCTTTCTTTTTATCCCGTGTTTTTTTCGCGATCGACAATAGACTCGTTGTCCGATCAACAAGCCGTCGAGAGAACGACACGCGGCCAAAGTGCTCATTGTAAAATTATTTGACGAGACTCGGGCAGCCATTCAAAACACCGCCAAGGACGTTGGTCGAATTGAAATTCAAAATTGAATTTTTACACGACCGGCGGACCATCCGTTTCACCATCACGGTCGAAAACCTCTTAATCGTATCGAGTCGTTTTTTCAATCGCGCGCTCTTGATCCGGGCGCTTCTGATCCGACCCTCGCGCGACGACGTCTCGATTCAAATAAATATTTCATTCGTCCTCAGAGTGCAATTTTAACGATTTTCGTTCTCTTCAATTGTTATCGGAACGCATCGCGTTTTGTATGAATTACATTCTTCGAGTTCGTTATATCAGACAATTAATTTGTTAATTTCGTACAGCACAAAGAATGTGTAAACGATTTCTTGAATTTTCGACATCTGTGCCAGCTTAATATTCAAAGTTCAGTAACAAGTGACAACTTCATCCTTCCGAGTCCATTGTAATTTCAGTCGTGAACAAAATTTTTCAATGTTTTCCCTATACTAGTAGGCAGTTTATAGTATTTTTCCTATATCGCCCATTACGAAATGAACGATTGTATTTTGATAGTATAGGCTTCGAAACGAGCTTAAGTTTATTGTTCATTGTACGATTTTTTTTTTACGAAATTGTACACAATATGAATATTTACTGTCCGAATATTAACGGATTTATACATATTATGTATATGCAACGTGAGACGATGTCTGAGACAGCCATAAAAACGAATCAACGACAGATATAACTGTCGTGTGCCAGCCAAGGAAATGACGCGTCACGGTGAATAACACAGCGATAAATAACAGTGCGAAATGAAGGTCCGCTGTCTGACGAAAGAAATGCCATATGGCAGCATTTGCGGTTCGAAAGAGTTAAGGCCACCGTAATCGCATGCTCAACAGATGTTACGCGCTTCCTGCGTAATTCTTTTCTACGAGCTACTCTTTACGATCGTCGTGTTTCCAACTGCCTTCTCCTACTGTTCCTTATCTCAATTCCTCGTCACGTTTGCGTTCTTTTTTTCTTTCTTTTGGATAGTTTTCGACCGATCATTAAATCATCGTCTTCATCGAAAATCGAATTCGAATCGAATAGTTAACTAACAGAGAGCTATTCAGAAGAAATTTTTTAGTATGCAAACAACACTTCGACCAATGTGAAATTCAAAAGATCCGTTTCTCAATAATCGAATTTATTACCGCATTAAATGATTCTTTTATTTGGATAAATCAGATAGAACATTAAAATTTGATGAATATTTAATATTCATTTACCTGCGATAAATTTGACGTTCGTCTTCCGTTTTATCCACGATGATTTAATATTTGACTTCGACTTTGCACTAATATATGTTCTTCAATTAGAAACGTAACGTGCAAACATTTGCTTGCAATCATTTATACACGTTGCGTGAACAAATAGATCAGAGAAAATTCGACACGAATAACACAGTCTTTTAAGATAAATTACTATGCAAAATCACGCGCTCCAACACCAGAAATGCATGAAATATACACGTGTAAAATCTGAAGAAAATACGCGTGAAATCTTCATACTTCAGTAAATTCCCCTCGATAAATACAAACGTAACGTGTCGTTTTCTGCGTTGGTGCCAAAAATGTTTCAAAATCGCTTTCCCCGGTCCGCGATCCCCGAAATATCCTGCAGCAACACGCGCGCACCCTGGCATAATCGGGATCGAACAATAAAGTAAACAAGAATCGTTTTACATCTGACGACCAGGCGCAAATATTCGTAGTGTAAAAAAAATCCGAGCGTGCAAATGCCGTGGAATTTTGATTAAAAATCTAGATTGAACAAACACGGAGCCGTAAATGAAATTTCGATCTCTTTCCCCTCCCGAGCCCCCTTTTTTCCCTTTTTTGGGGGATAAAATTGATTACTCCGCGCGTAAATGAGAGTGCAAAGAAAAGAAAAACAAAAAAGGGAAAAAAAAGGAAGAAAGAGAAAAGAAAATGAAGGAGCGCGCGGATTCGAGAGATCGACCAGAGAAAGAGAGAGAGAAAGAGAGAGAGAGAGAGAGAGAGAGGGTGTCTGCCTCCGCTTCTACGCGCGAAGATTAACGCGACGTGCCGCGAGGAGGAAAAAAGCAACAGGAGAAGATGCGTGAAGTTAGAAGACGCGCAAGGCCGCGTCTCCATACGGATCTCCACTGTATTTCTTAAAAGCACATCGTGGTAATTGAAAACCGTCGTAAATGTTTTCTTTTCGTTACCTCGAGCGCGGTAGCCCGCGAGCCGGCCGTCTTTTTAATTCCCGAGAGACGATACAGGACGCGAGGACGTTCTAACGTACGAAAACCAATCTACGACGGCGCAACTTCGCAGGTTTTTTAATAAATCCGCTACTCGGTTTCTGAGGAATTCGCCATGAAATTCAGCGGGAAGAAAGTTTCCACCCCCCACCCCCCTCCTCGGCTGGGAAATCCGAGACTTTGTGTCGGAGTAAATAAATATTTTCTCGAGGCAGCAACCCCTTGGAATTTATCGACGATCCAAGAGAAATTTCACTCCTGAAATTTGATCTACCAATTACTCTCATCGAACTTTCTCTCTCTATCTTCGAATGTTTTAAACTGGAGAGATATCCTAGAATTTTTCAAGACTTTTTCGACAGTTCAAAGCCAGTTCCACTTCGACTCACATCGTCAGGATTATTTACATCGTCGTTTCGTTAATTCATCGGAATTATTTGGAAATTCACTTCTGACACAACACGAGTACAAACGCCGGTCAGTTCATATATTTGAAGGTTCTTTTTTCAAAACTTTGAATTTATTTAAACAGTAAAAGTGTATCAATGAACGTTCTATGACCTTTGAAGATTCTTTGATGAAGCTCAGAATCAGTCAACGTTTCGGTCTTTGATTTTCAACGATCGCTCATTCGTCGTTTCGATAGTTCAGAATTATTTGAAAATTATTTGAAAACACGAGCACAAACACGGGTCGTTCATATTTCACTATACACGCATTTTCACGTAGTGCAATGTAACTTGTATGCAATAACGTTACATTAAAACGAAGCCGAATATACCGTGTGCGGTATTTTGGCCAGAGTTGTAAACTCCTATTTTCGTTTCATATTTGTTTTCGTCTTAAAAATGACTATACCTGTCACTAAATTGGATATCATACTCGGAAAAATTAACATAGCGGATTAATGGAAAATAATGTACATTTATAAAAACAATTGAATTAAACCAAGTCAGTAAACTATATCGAAGTAGTAAAAATAGATTTTAAGAAAACCATTTACTTTGGATTTTTGCGACTAAAAAATGAATCCCGAAGAAGGATTCGTTTCATCAAATTTTTTAATATATTATTCAATATACTTTCGCATGTGACTACTTTTGTCACATTAAATTTTCCACAAATGCATCAAAAATCTGCCAGTCCAGCCTATCGAAAGATAAGAAAAACACAAATTCTAAATGCAAAAATTGAAGCGGCACAAAAGACTCTGTACTCCAGTAATTTCGATAGATGAAACGAGATATCTTTATAAATTCCATCCTCCCATTTATCCCCGTGAAAGTGCAAATTTCCATAAACATCCGTAGCCCGGTCGTGCCACTCTCGGAGAGGAACGAAAAGAAAAGAAAAGAAAAGAAAAAAAAGAAAGAAAGGAAGAAACGGCACGAAAAACAGCTCGTCAGATCCTTTCAACCTAGTTACCATAAAAAAATTCTCTCGCTGGCCGGTCTATCGTTTTATTCCAGACTCACGGGAATTTCTTCGACCGATACTTTCGGGATCGGAATCGGTTTCTTCGCGTACGGCCTGTGTTCAAAGGGCTCCGAACTGCTTTCTCATTCAACAGCGGTGCCGATATTCGGTCCGTGTTACACAAGAGGCAAGAGAGGAGGGAAAAAAAGCACCGGGTTGACACCGAATCCTCTTAAACTCCATGCTCGCGGAAACCAACGACGAGGGAGGAGCCACCTCCTGGTGGAAAAGCCATCGAGCTCCATAAAAATTCAGCGAATTAAACGAAATTATCGGATCGCGGCTTTATTTATTCGGGCTTAACCGGTCGTCGAGCGCAGTGGAATGTTACACTTTGGGAAGAATGTTACACTTTTTTCACAAAAAGATAGCACACTATGTAACAGTAACATTACCGAATTTTTCTAATTTCAATAGCCCTGAAAGCAATTGTCAAAAATTCATAGATAAATTCGTCGTAGCACGATCGGTTATAATGGGCGAACAAATGTACAATTCACCGATTACCGAACGAATGTAATTAAAAATTTAATTCAAGTGCAAATGAGAGATGTCGCGACTCGTATCAGAAGTTAAAATTTCATATTTCAACAGAACAATGCGTCTGTCCATAAAGCAGCAATTACTTTCCTGAGAGAGAGAGAGAGAGAGATTTCTTTGTATCTGAAAATATACCTGTTCTCCCCCGTGACCTGCAAAATCCCCTGATTTAAATATGATAGAAAATTGGAGGAATCGACAATTTGACACAATCCAAAAGTTGAAGGAATGCATCGTTCAAGAACGGCAAAAAACTTTTGCAAGTAAAAAAGAAAAAAGTTGTGCAAATCATTGAATCGTATGGTGAAAAGTCACACAGAATATGATGGAGATTCAACTCATTATTAGGCGCACAAACTGTATCGATTCAGATTATTAATTTGTCAAAAAGTTTCACTTTTTTCGACTGTTGTTTTCAATGTGCCATCTTCTCGTCGCTGTTGTATTTAACAATTATTGTAAAAGATACGAATGATATACTAATTACTTGCTTACATAATATATTAATACATATTATATTAATTGCTTACATATTATATTAATCACTTGCTTACATATTAATTACAAGCTTACCTGTTATTTGAGACAAACACTGCATATCTTTATCATTAATGCTCGTGATACTTTCAGCATAAATATTATATTGTAGTATCGAAATTATTATAATGTAGTTATATTTTTAGTTACTTTTACTTCTAATAGATGGCCAGTTTGCTGGACGATGCGCGAACGAGAATGTATGAACGCGAGATGTGAGAAGCACAGGCATCGAGCGCTTTTCTTTTTGAAAAGAAGAAAGTCGTGCGAGTGAAAAAAAAAGAGTCAGCGTAAAAGAAAGCGTTGAATGAGAGCGATCATTTGTGTTGTATAAAAGAGTTAATTGTGTCGTTTGAGTTTATTTGAATTATTCTTGTTTGTGTCGTCTATCTTGTATTTATTATTTGTTGTTTTGTTTCCGTTTTCTTTGCTATTTAATATAACAAACATCATTTAAATTATATCACTACAACATTTCCTCAAAGTTACAGTTTGTATGACTTCCTTTTTGTCCTAGGCAGTGTACCTTGTTCTCCCCCTAGTTGTTAAATGAATTTCACAAACGCACATACGAGATACGAGATACGATATGGAAGCCGATATTTCGACGAGACGGTGCGTGTTCCTCCTCCGCGATAGCAAAAAAAAAAAAAAAAAAAAAAACGCGTGCATACATCGCCGTCCGCGGAAAATCACCGTTCGTAGAATTGGACAGAGAAAGCTCGCGAGCAGAACTTGCGCGAGTCTATGTACGTTTAATCTCTACGCCATTCACCGCGGCGGCGTTCCTTCTTTTTCTGCCACCTTGAACGAGAGTGTTAAAAGCGTTTGAGGCTAGCCTCAAACTCGGCTAAATACGCTCAGCCTCGCGCTGAGCGTATACATATCGAGCATTCGGAAAAATCACGGGCAATCGTTAACCTCTTGATCGTCGCGTATTTTAAACACCGCGCATCAGCCTGCCGCGTATTTTCAATTTTAAGAAAAATGTACTTTTACTAATAAATAAATAATTTAAATATTTCTTACTTACATAATTGGTGAGCCACGATCAATTAGGATATAATTTGCACAAAAAAAAAGAAACACTTGATTTTCACTAGGGTTGCCACACAATAGATCAAATACTAAATATTAAAAAAATTAAACAAATTAAAAAAATTAAAAAAATTATATGCACGTTTGTTAAATTTGAAATGTTGTAAATTTATAGTCTAAAAAATACGCATATACATTACACACAATGAAACTAATATTTATTTATGGTGTGGTATGCTTTGGAGTAAATAGTTGAGCAGAGTGGAACTTTACAGTTTTCGCACGCGAATTCTGTTTCTTGTCTTTTTTTCGAATAAATCCAAAATCAAGAAAGAATATATATATTTTTCGATTTTTTTAGTGATAGAAAATTATTCTATATGTCACTGTTAAGAAATCGAAATTAATTTCACTTTTATTTGGGGTATACTGACTGGCGCACACGGCGATCAAGAGGTTAAACAGTTGTAAGTCACGACGAAGGTAACGATCGAATTTACGGGGACGTACCTCGCCGTGTTTCCTCCAGCTTCGTGATTTTTCAACGAGTCGTGCCTCTCGCGTGAATTTCAGAGAGACACTCAAGATCGGCTGAAAAGTGAGCAAACTGTGCTCGCGTAATTAAATGTTATCTTTCTGGCCCGTTTTTATTCGACGAAACGATAGAGACGACGCGTTTCATGAGTCGGAGGAATTAATGTTGATACATGATTCTCTTGATACGTGATTCATTAGACGGCTTACACCTTTTTCCTTGATTAAACGGGCGATCGAGCTTTCTTCAGTTTAACTTTAAAACGATGCCCCGCGAAACGAGCCGGGTAATCTCGAATTACCGTTTCCTCTGTCTCGAGCGTGATTATCTCGATATCCGCTTCGCCGCGGATTCGCTTTTCCACGAGATTTCGACAAATTGAAACGAAAATTGACAAAGAATGGCCGGTGTTATGAAACACCGAGTCGGTGGAGAGTCGGTGAAAAGATTCCACCGACGAAGAAATTCAAAGCGTTATCTTCGCCCGATAACGCGAGCAATATCGCGAGGAAAATGCAGGAAATCGCGCGCGCGGCAGACGTCGCCGAGCGGGAATTTTTTCCGCCTCGCGATTGCGCGATTGCGCGGATATCTCTTTACACGTATCACGTTCGCCGTCAATCAAACGGAACGTCAACGTGGAAACAATGTGCGAAAGTTTCGACAGCCACCTCGAACAATACATTTGGGGGAAAAAGAGAAAAAGAAAAAAAAAGAGAGAGAGAGAAATCGCAGTCATAAAGGCCGGAATTCTTCGAAATTCTCCGGCGGCTCGGAGTTTGTTAATTATCCATGATTGCACGGCCGCTTCATAATTGTCACCGATAATCAATTTACGCGCGTCCGCATTAAATCCGCGCAATTAAGCGGCACAGAAGCGAATGGCAATACGTGCATCGCCCGTTAATTAACGAATATTATAAAGGCAACAACGAAATTTCTGTCGCGTTAATATGTTTACGCGGTGGTAAACGTGCGCGCCGTCGATAACACGATGCAAAGACAGATTTTTCATTTACAAACTGTCGAAAGTACAAGAAAATATGGCGCGCGGTCTAACCAACTCGTGCTAATTACTAACGATTTTACACGAGCTCTTCCGTCTGGTCGGAACGTCGCTTTCCACATTCCAAATCGTCTGTCCATCAGGATAAGTTTCTTAGAAACATTCTCTAAAACTTCAACGTAAAGCGAAAAATTCAAACGGAGACTCGTGTCAATTTTCATTTCGATATCCCGAAATAATGCGCATCTCTCAATTACGTCCCACTTTTCAAATGAGAGAATTAATTCGAAATCAAATTTAAATTTAAATTTAGAGATTAGACATCCTCGTGTCGTACGTAATTTAATATTCTCGATATTCTTCCTCTTGATCAGACTGACGTGTCAGAACTTTTTCAAAAAAGGAACGTTTCAGAAGGGAAACAAGATATTCCCAGTGGATGACGCTATGACATGTCGTTCATCAAAAATAATGGAAGTAAGGAAAGAGCTTGAAGTAAGAAGAGGCGATGACTTCCAACGCACGTCATTTTCGGCGATGAATTTCAGCAAAGGAGTATAGTAAAATACAATGTCATGCACATGGTTAAAATGTAACGATTAACTTAAAATAACGAGAACGATGTCGACGAAGAGAATTTTCATTCGACATTCAGGATCATTTTCGATGAAGGATTATCAAAGCATTCGAGACGATTCTCGACGAAGAATGTTTAAAATGGCGACTCGAAACGACGAAAAGAGATCTCGACGAAGAATTTCAATATCCAAAATAATTCTTGAGGAAAAATTTCAAAAGTTTCAACGTAATAGTAAAAAAAAGAAACACCACACGTGCACACACACGTGCATACGAGAGTAACTGGGCGCAAAGAGAGAGAGAGAGAGAGAGAGAGAGAGAGAGAGAAAGAGAAAAAAGGAACGGATTTCTTCTGAAATGTAGAAAAGATGCGTCCGGGGGAATGAATCGTGCGTCGAGCCGCCTCCTCTCGTTGTTGTCTTTAAAAATCCGTGTCGCTGCTGTCGCGTGGCGGAAAATCCCGTGAAAAAACAGTTCGAAAGCTACCTCCGGGGCATTATCTTTCGGCAAACATAATCGTTTCGCATATCTGCGCGGCGCATTCAAAATGTCTTTGTGCCGGTGCTCGTCAAGAGACGAGACGCGGTGGTTAGAAGCAGCGGCGCGAAGCGTTCGCTTGTGGCGGTGATAAATTATGAACTCGTCCAATATCTTTCCTTTTCCCCGACTTACTGGCTTTTGAAATATACCACCGTAACGTATTTCTTTCCTGCAGCGGACTCTCGTACAGGGCGTTTCACTTAACTTCACCCGCTCCGACCGCTCGAGAGAGAGCGAGAGAGAGAGAGAGAGAGAGAGAGAGACCGGCGAACGATGATCCCCTTTTCGAGAGGCAAATATTGACGTTCAAGCCCTTCCTCCTCCGTTCTTTTTTATCCTTCTTCCCGTCCTCGTTCCCCCTCTTCTCCTCCTCCTCCACTCGTTCCCTTTCCTTTCTCTCTCTTTTTTCTCTCTTTTTGAAAAATAAAAGTTTAAGAGGTTGAAGTAGTTCGTTAATGCGGTGTCGGGGTCGATGTTTAATGGGTTAGATGGTATGTAATCTCGTGGATTTTTAATGCCCGCGAAAGAACAAGATGGTGGGCGGAATTACATTATGATATTTAATTACCGTGCTTTTCTTAAAAGCACATCGATTAACCTGTGCACGGGGCTAAAGCGTAGAGGTATCTTACGTAGGTATTACAAACCATGCGTGCAACATGTGGCGCGGCAAGCAATAAAGTGTCTAAATATTGCACTCTCCGCTTCGGCCCTTTTAAACAGCCTTTTCTTCCCCTTTTGTCAACACTAATTGAAATTTATTCTATTTTTTTCTCTTTTTCAAGAATTACACCATTATTGGCGGTATTTTCAAATTCTATCCCGTGTCAGACAAACGATGTCGAACAAAACGCCGAGTTCCACATAGTTTGCGAGACTTTCATTTATTGAAACTACACACGTTCGTATTCACGCCCGAGTTGAATATATTTCAATTGAATTCCATAATATTACACACCGCATTATAATAATCGCGTAACAACGATCGCAAAGTCAATTAGCTCTGCTCTTACCTAACTTCGACAACATTCGAACAGAGAATGAATATACTGGAAACGATCGCGACGAGTGAAACGTCCTGTAGATACGAGTGAAACGAGCGGAGGCCATTGCTGACGATGGGATGCTTTCCAGTTGCGGGAAATAAGCGTGGAAGTATGGAAACGAAGAACGCGGCTTTCATCGCGTTCCGAAGGACGCGATGTTTGCATTAGCTTGTTCGTCGCGATGCACATCCGTTCTGGGTTGTTTGGCTGAACGCGCGTGTTTAGTTGCTCTTGTGGTGTCGCAAGTCTTGCCAATGCAGCTCGCAAAAATGGAGCACGCGGCTTTCTTACGTCCATGTAATGGCACGCAACGCCCATACAGGAGACTTGCTTGCAACGGCACCGTTCATTACGATGCCGGATTTTCCGAGCTCTCGGCGCGCTTTTCCGCGCTCGAGAACTCGCGCGCGAAAATTTCTAGAAAGGTGTATTTAGACACGTAGAGATTCTTCGATATTACATTCGGCGCACGCAGTTCCTTCCGCATTTGATCAAATGCTCTACTTTATTCTATTGTTCATTATGTTGCTCCGTAATACGCGAAAGTTACAGTTGCGGCAAATAAACGGCGGATTTTCACGCAAATTTCTCTTTTCCAGGTTATCTATTTTGCAATCGGAACGACAGAGTCTAGGTAGAAAATTGCTTGACGTGCAAGACAATATATTTTGAATTTTATATATATATATGTATATTGAATTTTATATTCTAATTTAATTGAAATAAAAAATTAAAGCTTCTAACTTCATACAATAGATTAAAATAATCTAATTATTTCTTAAAATGGATAATTTATTATCTTTAAAATATAATATTTAAAAATTTTTAATTTCATTAATATTTTCAATATTATGCTCTGTTATATAAGCTATTTAAATAATATTAAATAAATATTATCAATATTTTAATATAAGGAAACAATTAGTATTAAATAATGTACAATAGCATTATAGAATAAATTGATAATTTAAATTTAGATAAAAACTTATTCCGAAGAATTGATGCTGGAAATGTTAAGTTAGAAAATATTATCTCATTAAATATTTTCTCGTACAGAATTTCATATTTGTTTACTAATCCGAAATATACAGTTTCGATAAACTTGAATATATCAATTATGTAGATATAGTTTTTTAAAGTAATCAACAAAACTTTGAAATTCATTTTGTTGGTAACTAAATTTATTAGATACCCTCAAATAAATATTTTTAAAACAAAATATTTATATATATATATATATTCCTTTATACTACACACGCGTTCAGCGATCACGATATATGAAATTCACAATTAATTTCAAACAGATGGAACCCTCACGATAAAAGTCACTGCTTGCGACCGATTTTGACCGATCGAATTCTACCACGAATTCTACGATTTCTAAATAAACTGCCGAAACATTTAAATTTTGTAAATTTTCATTCGCTGAACGAAAGTAAGCAGTATATGTACAAAATCTCGCGTACATTTTTCAGAGAATTCTCCAAATCCCGAGATTTATGCTCTCCATACATTAAATAATCCGTGAATTTCGAGTTCCTCTGAGAAACGAGGAACATCGAAGGTAAAGTGGACAGTATGGCTGGGATTTTTATTCTGCGCGGAGGGATCGGACAGAGAGTGTGCTCTATCTTCAGCGTGGGAAAGCGTGTCCGTTTAAAGAGCGGGCGTAAAGTATTTGCGGGCAAAAAATCTCGCGCGATATTCGCCGTTTCCTTTAATATCCCGTTCGAATGGAATTAATTTCAGCGCGTTCAATTCCTTGAAACATCTGCATCGGGACGAGGGCCGAGAATCACGTCTCCGCGGAGAAACGAGAAAGATCTCGTTCGAATGAAAGGAACGTCAATGAATTGTTTTTCCACCGGGGAGATGGCGGGAAATCGCTCGCTTCGTCGAAATTATTTCACGCTTTTTATTGCACGCGCGGAACAGTCGCATTTCACTTGCCGATTATTAATTTGTCGAACTTTCAAACGGACAGGGGACAGCAGAATATTAATTTCCGCGACGTAATCGTCCCAGAATTTATTTATTTTAAAATTGCGCCGCGCACCGCGATAGAAATTAATTATGGAGACGCCCGTAATTATTCGAATCATTGCTCCGGCAATTTTTGGAGACAGTTATTGCACGTTTCGTGCGTAAATGAATTCAACAATACTTCAACGAATGTAAATTACAACTAAAGGATCGATCGATCGAGTTAGTTTTATGGTTCGACCGGACGCGCCACCGATATTTTCATTCGACCGAATTTTCTCGCGGATCCCGTTTTCATCTTTAATTAAACGTCCTTCCCTCTACCTCGCACACCGATTATTTCCGAACCTCGTGTCTCTTTTCAACGATCTCGACGATCTTGTCGAAATTGTTCGTTCAAAGACTGTTCCTTGTTCATTGATGTTCCATTTAAATGGCTGAATATTCAGGATACTCTACGATACGAAAATAATTCTCCACGAAGAACCCGCCTGTTCGAGAAACATAAAAAACCGTGCGAGAATTATAAACGCCATAGCGTTTGGTATCTCATTCGGGTTGGGAACGATTTTCATTTATAATAAGACCGTCCGCGTTTGGTCACGTAGAAAGACTTCAACGTAACGTTCTTCGCGCCTTTTATTGCTGCTATTATTCATAATGCCGGCTCTTTAATTAATGCGCTCTTTTCCCCCCCTTCCCCACCGCTCGTCCCACCATCGGTCACTAACAAGGAAAGTTCCATAACGCTGGTCCGCGATTTAAGGAACGCACCGATGTTCCATATAGCCGCTTGAAAATGATGAATGCTCTCTTTTCTCTCGTTGTACTATTTTTTTCCTTTTATGTCCTGCCTTTTTGTTCCGCCTTTTTCTCTCTTTCTCTCTCTCTCTGCCTATCCCCTTACTTTTCTTTTCTTTCTTTTATCCTCGTTTCTTGCGCTCCTTTTTCTTTCTTTCTTCCCGCTTTTTGTTTTCTCTTTGCTTTAGATTGGAGTATAAGAGAGATAAGCGCTTGGATTTATGCAATTCTAAGAATCAGGCCAGAGTCGAGAGGCGTTTCGTTCGATTTCGTTTCCAAGTGAAGCAAACGTCGTATTTGAAACGTGTCAGGTTTTTCAAAGTGACTTTCGATCGCTGTTTTCGTAGTATATGATAATTCAGATTCGCGTCAATTGAATATATTTAAATTTTGAAACATGTTATATCATGTTAAAATTATTCGTGCACATATATCACGTGAAATATTATTCTTTTCTTTAACGAAGAAATTAATCAAGACTCGTTTTCGCTATCTTTGTTCCCCCCCCCCCAAAAAAAATGTTTCGTTGTAAACAACTCACCGATTTGTGAACGACATAAGTTACATCTTGCATCTTCCATGTCTTGTCTCCGCGATTAATTACAAGCTGAAAGTTGCGCCTTACCTGAAACAAAATAAAAGGCACTAGATTGAATCATTATTAATTTATTATTAAATTATCTTATTAATTACCCGTTGTACAATTTTAATCGTTTCCCTCTCTCCTAAACGCTACGATTGATTCCGATTTGTTTAAAACTAATTATCAATTTATATTCGTGGGATAATAGTGGTTAAAACTAATTTCGCGGTTTCGCAATCCGAATTTCGACAGTGATCATTAACACTAATTGATAATTCCGTGCTATCAATTACCGATTCTGATTAATTGCACGCAATATTTGATCTCGAACAATTTGTTATCGATTCTAATGCCACGGCCTGTTACGAAACGTTTAAATTTAGACAAATTTACACGCGGCGAATCTTCATTTCTTCGTACAGCGATAGAAAAGTTTTACCTATGAGAGATCAAAATGACAGCTAGCGAGAATTATGAACAAATATAACATGATTCATAAAGTAATAAAAATAATTTAAAAGATATGTCCATGTATTAAGAATTTGTACATGTATTAAGAATTTCTATAATTTCAATTACTCTGACAATTAGACTGCGGATTTTCATTGGTTTGTAAGAAACTTAAAAATAGAAAATTACACAGAATGCGCGTAATACGTAAAAATATGTGAAATGTTACACAATATAATGTCTTTCATACTCTTACGTAAGACAATTTTCTGTCTAGATTTCGCTTCTTTTTTTTTTTTAAATTACATTTAAAAATATGATTTTGCATAAAAATCCGCAGTCTAACAACAACGACTGATCCTGAAGGAATCTAGAAGATACTTAACGAACGTTTTCACCTGACCGCGGGAAACAATTTTACGAACCATTTCGTATCGATAGAGATACAAATGGTGAAAAAAGACCGACGCTCGATACAAACAGCCGATCGCCCACGCCAATTGAAACTGCGAGCGAAGCGTTAGTCGTAACCTTATCTTGAAACTTACCTCGAGAGCGTTCGACGATTTACTATGAACCACGAACGTTTCGTTCAGATACAGGGATTCACCTAACTGCTCGCAAAAAAGAAAAAAGAAAGAAAAAAGGAAAAAAGAATCCACACAGAAGGGAACATCGCGTTGTACTTTTACTAACGCGTTCTCTTTTATAAAATCTAGAGATCGCTTCGAAAAATCGAGAACTCATCATCAATCTACGATAATTAATTGATTCTTACGCGCGGGCAAACGAGATTTCAGCGATCGTCGAACGCTGTATCGGCAAACGACCGAGCACCACCCATAAATACAGGCGTTCCGATTTATCCGCAAATAGATCTCTCCTGCCGGATTAAAACCGTTCTGCTTCCCTCTCACACGCGACAATGACGTTCCGTTCGCTTTTTATTCGTTGCCGAACGTCGAATATTCCCCTAATATAAATAATAAATCCCCTAAACATCGATCCTTCGTGCAAGTCACACTCTTGATTTGATTGATCGTTACACCAACGTTTCAGATCCAGGGAGAATTGTCTGCATAATTGCAAGGATTTTGGAGTTGAACTGAATCTATTCAAAAATTACAGATTTACGGTTGAAAATGGGAAAGTGAGATTTCACGCACTTCAGGTTCACCGTTTCACAGATTGAAATTCGCAATTTACAGCTGGTCGTTTAGAAATTTAAAATTAAAATAAGCCCGTAATATTCAAGATTCAGTAAAATTCACAATTCACGCTTTCATATTTCACAGTATTAGACTACTTACAGTCTCAGACTATTTATCGCTGTGGAGTTCCACGAATCATCAACTTATGGTTGAAAATGAATTTCCCAAATTCGAAGTTCACCGTTTCAGAGATAGTTTCATAGATTGTATAGCTCACGACTATTTACAGTTGGTCGTTCACAAATTGAAAATTAAAATAAAAGTTCGTAATATTCGAGATTCGCCGAAATTCACAATTCACGGTCGCACTGTTTCATATTTCACAGTGGTACTTACAGTGTCTCGTATATTTATCGGTGCGGAGGAGCTTCACGAATGCACGGGGCCGCTCAATATCAATGGGTATGGAACTACAGGGTGCCCTAACGAAGAATACGTGACAATGAGACGATAACTTTGACAGAGTTTAAACGGCGGACAAGTCGAGGTGGATCCTCGAACTCCGGTGTGACTCAGTGGGAACGTTTTCTATTTGCAGTTTCGACTTAAGCGCGGAAAATAAAGCGTTCGAAACGGCTGCGAACTAGGAGGTGAAACGTTACGATCGAAATGGTCAAGGCACGGAATGGAAAGCGTTCCCCCCCGATGGAAAGAATATTGCTCTCGGGGATTAGAAATACTCCGGGACGTTGAAGAATGCTAAGGGGAGTTCGTGCAAGGGAGGGAAGTTTAAAGGACTTTGGTAAGTGGGTCACATTTATACGATGGAAATCGATCATTCTGATACCCAGAGGCTAGCGGTCGAGCTTTGTTTAGCCCAGGTCCCCGCAGTCATTTCCTTAATTACTATTCTCTCGATGTGACTTGTGTAATCGAAGGTGACTAGCATTACTTCGCCACAAGTGAAATCCGAAACAATCGAACTGGCCACCTCTGTCTACGTCAGAACTTCACGTTCCGCTAGAATTACCTTCGTAATGCCCCTTTTCGATACGTCCCAGCGATGAACAGTTTCTGTTGAATGTTTTCTTGGCAAAATTCTTCACGTTGCTTCACAGAGAGCACGTAACGAATTGTTAATGCATTTTTTTGTTAATTATTTAAATGGAATATTTTTTTCTTGTTGTTTCTTTTTTCAAGAATTAACGTGACACTGTTCTTTGTTATGACAAATTCGACCATCTGTCACGCTAATCATTGTAAATATAAATCTACAGCAATGCGAAACAGACATTTTTGACAAAATTCTCCACTTATGCAACGATGATTAAATTTCATGATTAAAGTTGTTCATTCGTGTTCGACGAATTTTTGACTCGTATTATTTCACTTCGTATTAATAGTAGCATAGTAATATATTATAGTAACGCACTGTATAACTAGTAATGTTGTACATATACGTATACTGAAATTATATTGAAATATATTGTAGTTTTTAATTCTCGAAAATAAAGTACTTCTGAATTAAATTCACGTCTCTTATTTTGGGATTTCACGCAAGGTAAGCATAAATAAGGATTTAGATTAAGACAGTAGCTTAGTTAATTGGTTCGTTAATTTTGAAATATATTTCTGTTATCTCTGTGTGATGATGTCTCTTCTTAACTTTATCACAACGTGCAAAATTTTTCTTCAATCAATGATTAAATGAAAATTCCCAAGATTAATATAAAATATATCGTAACTCGTATCCACAAACATAATTGAAGTAAGAAAACTATATACTAAGTTAAAAAAAAAATTACAGAGTAAAATTTACAGAAAATAATGCTATTTCAAAGAACGGAACGCTACCTAACCTCGACTCTCCCTTGAAAGAAGTTTCAACAACTTAAAAATCGCTATAGAATATGAACAGACATTTTCTAGATAATATGCCATCGTTTTACAGGAACCGTTTTTCTGCAGACATAAGACGGAAGAGAGCTTAAGCGTATCCGTCACTGTATCACTTGAAGAAGAAGGGAGAAAGAGAGAAAGAGAGAGAGAGAGAGGGAGGGAGAGGGAGAGAAGAAAAAGGAAAAGAAAAGGAAAAAGTCAGGACTTCATGTTAAATTTCCGCATTATATAGGAGAAACGAGTTTCTGTACTTTATGCTTCAGGCAAGGAAGACAAAAAGAATCATTGAAACGTGTTCTTGGTTCCCATCCAATGCCTTATTACACTTGTCAGGCTGCTCGTCTTGACAAGGCTGGGTTAGGTCTTGACAAGCGCACCGAGGAACATTCTCCTTCCTCTAAATATAGGAATTTTACTTGTTTCGTGTATACCCGCATCCTCTCATCTTCCCTATTTCATCTTTCTTTATTAGAATTTTATATCATCTGTCACGTTTGCGTACGAAGACGTATTCGTTCCGAAGTTAATACGCAACTTCCATCAATTATGTAGCTTTTAACTTCGTCTTTCGTAATATTACGCTGAATCTTTCACGATATCTTTTATTTTTTAAGATTTGTGATGTATCCTGTTACTTTCTTCAATGGTATTTGTAAGAATATTAGAGGATTGCTCGAAATATCGTGAAGCATTCCTTTTTCCAAAAAACCTAACCTAAACCTAACCTAAACATATATATATATATATATATATATATATATATATGTTTATTAATATTACACGATCTTTATCTTTTTTAGTGCGTTGCAAACTTCTTTCTCGCATAGAGTGATTTGTACAATCGTTGCGACCTGTATTTCTCTTTTCAGCGTTAGTGAAAGAAATTTCGAGAGACGGACGATTTCTCGTCGAGAGATTTTCATTCTAATACTTTTCAATCAATTTACAACACCGTTTCGCGCGAAACAACGAAAGGTTCGTATCCGTATTCTACGCAAACAGGGAGAAAGACACGCAATCCCATTAGAAAGCAAATGCAATTGTTAAATACACATATGTTGTTGCACTCAAGAAAGAGACCAAACCCGCACAAACAGTGGCACTCCGCGAGCCATTCATCTTCTTCTTGCAACAATTTCTTCCAATAGCACTCAGGAAAGAGCAACAACTTGAAACAGTTACCACCCCCTCCTATGTACGTACTACCTTATATATCACACGTACTATGTATCGGCGGCAAGATAGAAAAAAGTTTTATGAAGAAGAAACCAGCCAACTATAAAACACCCCACTCTCCCACTCGTTCTTTATTCCAATATTTTCAAACAGCTAAAAAAACTCGTGTTCTCTCACACACACACACCTTCTCTCGAAATGGTGTAACTTAAACGCAAAGAGATGCCGGTTCTTCGCGTCAACCACCCGTGGGATTCGCAACTTTACAATAAACTGGACATTCTCGGTTCGACAACGTATAGCGTAGTCGTGATACCGCGGCCCGAAGTTTTCGCCCGGCTGCTCGACGAGACGGCAAGACACGGAAGAACCGGCGCGATAACGCGAAAATGCAGCCAACCGACCGTCGTTGAATGGCGTCGATGTTCAACCAGCCTCGCGAGAAACTTTCATTTGCAGTTATTTCGTCCCGATGGCGACGAATTTCCCCGCCGAGACCGGGCCGGCTCATTTCCGGGGTGAAACGGGGACGTTTTCGCACTTGCGGAGCGATTCTCCTGTCCTTGACGTGACGCGCTCAAGACGTCGCGCGCTCGATCATTTCAATTGCCTATCGCTCGGAGTTCGTGCGGCGAGGCCAAACTTCCTAACGCTAGTTTCTCGATTAATTAACATACGGACACGTGCGAGCGAGCGAGAACCCGGAGCAGCTTCTGGAATTCCGTTTGCGTTACTCATCGGAGTAATAACTGGCGGACCGGAAGCCAGCGATTCCAATCGCGTCTATTTATCACCCACTAATAACCCCACGAAACTGCATGGCCGTTTCGACCACACGTGGCGGGGATTCGCTTTTCTTCGCCCCTCGCTCGTCTTCTCGTCGAGCTCCAATTGTTCGCGAGTGCGACAAATTCAATGTGATTTGAGAATATTTGGCGGTGCGTCTGAGGCGTGGAAGAAATGTTAAAACAATGCGTGTCTCGTTATTGAGCTCTGAAGGTTTACGTAAATTTGATGTTTCTTGCGAAATGCTTAGAATTTACCCTTTTTCTGCTTTGCTTGTGTGTTGAGAGATTTTACAAATCGTAATTTACCGTGTTTTATTTACAAATCGTAATTTACCGAATTTTCTTTTCCGTGACAGAAACACACTTGATTGTTCGTTTATAAACGAGTATATAAATCCTAAAGTATTAAAATATAAAATATAAAGTATTAAAAAGTATATAAAGGTAAGAGAAAAATTAATCACTGACAAAAATCCTCGACGATATTAGTAAATTAAAAAGCAACTTTAAGTTATATTTTACAATTTGACCTATACCTTTTAATTTCATGTCAAATTTGTAATATACGAATAACTTGCAATACCATTTGACGAACTTTGATTTTTTCAATCCGAGAGCTTTGAAGAGCTTCTTGTCGTTAAATTTATTGCCATTATGCGAGAAAATCTTCATTTTTTATTAACTTTATTAACACTAGTAACTTTTGAAGTTTCAGAAGTCTCACACACGAATGATTCTCAGGTTGAAAACGACTTCGGAATTATTCTGTCTCCGAAGTTGGAAATAATTCGCAAGAGATGGATAGAAGCCGCGCGGTACAATTAAAAACTATAATAGATTAAAAAGAAAATGATGGCTGCTGAGATCGAAAAGATTCTCCAAGGATTCTGCTGATAAAATGATGGAAAAAGCAACGGAGGAAGGAAGTTTCTTTTTAGTAGTACTTAACGAACCATGCTGCCATATTTTTATTCGTATTGTACAATTTTTTCAATAAAAAAGTTATCCCAATTTTGTAATTTTTTATCAGCTGCTCGTCATTCGTACCTCAATTGATTACTTTTGTAGTCTTAATTTCCTTTCCACGCGACATTACATGTGATTAAAAAAACTTTTCCTTATCAATGCAAGTTTCCTAAGTTTTAAGAGATTTTTCTCTTTTCATTTCTATCATTTGATCAATATCACTTTTTTAAATTAAAGAATTATAAAATTACAATATTAAATTACATGCAAAATGTATACATATATTTTACAATTTTCCTCGATATAAAAATTCGAGAATGAAATTGAAATACCACAGGAAAATATAATTTGCTTTCTTATATTGAATTGTAGGATAAAATTTGTAGAATAGATTTTTGAAAAGTTAAAATTATTCTTACCAGATCCCAAGAATTTCCCTCAACGTCTGCGTTTTCATAATTATGCTCGCTATGATCACTTAGCCTTGGCCAAACGGGTGATTATGCGATCTTGAATTATACAATGTTTGTAATGCGTGTTTGAAGTGGAACGAAGCTCTTAGGCGAAACACGGGTCCGGCTCGAGCTGGCTTAATTTACGAGCATTCTCCAAGAATTTAATGTTTAAGATATCACTATTTACACGAACATAAACTACCGTGTAACTTATTCAGGAATTTCCACCAGTAAAATGTATAATATATCGACGAACATTTTATACAGTACGAAACTATCCGGCTTGACACGAATATATCTGTTATAGGGAAATGAATCTTATATTTCATAATTGGAAATTTGAGAATACGCACAACGCGAGAAATAATGCGAAATTCTCGATGAAAATTTCTAAAAACTTCTGTTTTGTTTGCCATTTAATTGAATTTCTACTTATTATTATTGCATCGCGTGCCAATGCAGAATCCATTTTCTTTTCAAATTTTAAAAATTTCCCCACCGATGAATTACCGAAAGAAGATCAAATAAATAATTTTGCACATTTTAAATTTCAATCCATACTTGAGAATTTCTCTGACGCGAGAATTAATTTCTCCATTTAATTTCCCAATAGTAAATTTCATCAAACGTTACAATTACTGCATTGTATTTTTCCCTCTCTTGTATTTTATTTCTCTTTTTTCTTTTTTCTCTTCGTTCTCTTGCTCATTTCATCGTCACGCATCGTCTTTCCACGGTGAATCTTTCATAAATTTGATCCGCAAGGACTTTAATGGTATATTTTACCTTTGCTCTACCACTTGTTCCCCGTTTTCACCAGTTTGTTCAGCTATCTCGTTTTGTCAGCTGTTTCGCTCTCTTCCTGCTAACTAAAACGTTCCCACCCAATGGCCGGCGAAAAAAGAAGAAGAAGAAGAAGAAAGAAAAAAGGAAAATTCAGCGAAAGAAGCAGAAAAGTCAGCAAGACGAGCTTGCAAAAAACGCACGCTACAATGGCTACACTATCGTACAAAGGTTTATTAAATGGAATTTTCGGCGTTCAGGCATTTTATTCTTTCGTTTGCCCGTGCTTCCGTTTCCCTTTTAATTCTGACACAATGCTTCTCACCATGTAAAATCTCAGAGCACACTGCCGCGTGCAGAACGCGAGGTTTCTTGTTTCAAATGTTATCACGAAAAGAAATAGTACTCTAACCGTGAAAAACAAATCAACGGTAGACTGAAATTGGAATGATCAACGATCAAGGGACAGAATTTCTACCGAGGAAATTGAAAAAAAGAAAGAGAAAAACGATACGCGAGAAAATATGCAACGCGGGGAGCAAAATTCGGATTTTATGAGTATATTTGATAAGAAGCCATTTTGAAATTAATCAATCTACGAGTTCTACATCTACAAATCTTTTACGACGTACTTGTAAAATTTCATCGAAAATTCTCAATTGATCATTTCGTTCGCCGTGTTGTCAATAAAATTTAAATCAACAACAGTCATTTATCTACGAGCGAATCGATGTTTGATGGTAGTAAAATATGCGTTTAATCGCGGATTATGGAAATTTATTGAATATTTTATATTTCAAACGAGATCATTCAAAAGATACATTGCCAAGCGGTGCGAACACGCACATATCAAACGGTTAAACACGCGCATCGCCCATGCTCTTAAATTGGGAAAACCAATCCGCAAATCCCTCGTTCACGTCCTTTCGAAATCTGACGCTCCCGCGAGACTGACGATACGTCAATCGTTGCCGAGAGACAGCCACAGACTCCATGTCCTTCAAACCTTAATTAGAATTTTGGAATCCGTTCTTCCTACAAACAGTGAGTTAGTCGAGCTTACTACACCAAGTAGCAAACTTCGTAGCAATCTTCAAAGCATGGTCGTTCAAGTGTTCTCGCACGCAACAAGAATTATTAACGTTTCTTTTCGTACGTCGCATCATTTGCACGTTGAAAATTATTAAATTTCGATTCTTTCATTAAACAAATGGTACAAAATCTTTCTTACATGCATTCTCCCATAATATACTTTCATCGACATGTATAAGTAACATAAATTAAACTTTTTGCTTTTACAGTTTGTGTTATTAAAAAGAAAGTGGAAGTACGATAATATTTAGAGAGAGAGAGAGAGCAAAGATGAAGCAAAAGAAACGAGTTTGATAATTGCTTAATGTGTGCTTAGTGTGATCTTCTTTGCATTTAATAACGGAAGCTATTCTTTCAAACGAAGATTCATATAGTTTTTGAACGATTTTTCGACTTATTGTTAGTTCTTTCCACTTATTCACGATATGTTTTTTAAATTCATTACTATTCGCGAATTGATCTCCATTTTAACAATTTTCTATGATATTTAAGTATCCGGAGACTCGAAAATGTACCTACTCCCGGAAATTCGGCATCAACATATTTCTTACTATTTAATTGCCTCGTAATAAATTTTATTTCCAACTTACTTAATAAATTTTAGTAACCAACACCTCTTCGAATCATTATACCGTCGCCTCTCATTGTTCGACGACACGAAAGTTGTTGCTTCTTTTGTAGATCATGATAATAGTAGCGGTGACCATCAGGTTCGTTTAAATTGAAGTTCTTTTCATCGGTAAATATGACTCTTCGCCATTTCTTATTCACGCAGATGTTTCTTTGCAAACTGCAAACGCCACAGCTTACTTTAACTAAGATTCTCGTTGCAATTTTCGTCGTTTCAGATGTCCATGATTTTCTTTGAAAGACGTCGAACATTCTTAACATTTGACTCCAGTTTTCCTTTGCAATTTGTCTCTCAATCAAGCTTGAGTTTGTCCCGAGCTGTTGGGCACTGCGGTTGTCCACAGTTCTTTCTCTTCTTCCATAATTATCAGGATCTTTTAGTAAATTCATTATCACATTATACTTCTGTCAATTGTTTTGGCTATTTCTGTGACAGAATAATGTTCTTCGATATTTCAATATCGCGCTACTATACTTTGCTCAGCTGAAATCCATTCTTACAAACGTTAATACGCACTGACTGCATTTCGTACGAATGTTACGCTTCCGATAGCTTCCGTACGACTGATGAGCGTAATATTCGAACTCGTTTCGATTCTGTTCGCCTCGCGGCTACGGACGGATATTTACATTTTCGTTTCTATATTACTGAGAAATTTCGTGTCTCGGTAATATACATTCGACGTAATACGCGTAATGGGCTGATCCGTGCCCAACGATACTGATGTGATAATCTATGCATTCGTACGTGTAGTTATACACGTTTTAATATCAGAAAATATATAGAGTGAATTACCTTTCTGTCTCAGGAGTTTTCCCAGAATAGAACTCCAATATAAAATTATCTCGCGTGTCAAATATCATACAAGCCACTAGATTTCGCTTGAAAATTTTCTGTAAATACCTACACGAAGATAAATGTAATAATAACGTCAAAAAAAAAAAAAAAATTAGCAATCTGGCTCGAAGTATTTTACAGTTTTCAGTTAGATGTGTCGGTGTAGAGAGCAACAGCAGGCACTATAACGCGCTTTAGCGCTGATGCTTACATCGGCCGGCCCCGAATCGACGCGTAATAGCGTCAGCCAGCGGCTGCAATCTAGCAGACAGTGCCTGAACGTTAAAACTCGTGGTCACCATGGAACCGCATCATGAATTTTAACAATTCCTCCCCTCCCCCCCTCTTCTTCTATACGTCGGTCGTGCCAACGACTGCATAAAGTTTCGCGCGTGCAGGAGAGAACGAAGGGGAGAGAGGGGGAGAGAGAGAGAGACTGTTGACGTAAAAAAAAAGAAAAGAAAAGAAAAAAGAACGAAGGAAGGAAGAAGACGAAGGGTAGCGCGCAGAGGAGAAGCACGAGGCTGGTCGGAGATAGTAGAATTATGTGTAAATTTATGTAAATTAATGGATTATTCTAGTTTCGTTAAACCACTGAATTCACCTCGGCTTCCTTGCTATTTTCCGGCGTTTATGGAGGCCACGCTGGCGAAAAAGTGGCACGTTGCAACGAGCAACAAACAACGAAATAATAACGAGGAGAAATTATTTCGGTGAACGATACAACACACGATCGAACTTTGGACGACTCCTCTGCAGCGAACTATGAAATATTTAAGACACGAACATTCTTCGAGAACGACGACACGTTGTATCGAAACGTTGACATCAACTGCGAAATTTCATCATTAGGCAAGATTCTCGTGAAACAATAAAGAATTGCTAGAATATACAATGTAATAACATTCAAATAATAATGTGTCTACAGTAAAACTATCGAATATCTAGAATGATGAAATTCATTCTTTTTTTTCAAACGATAACAGAATTATACATTGTGGCCATAAACGATTTGTGAAATAGCTTCCAAATTTTTGTTCATCACTATTTTTCTTTCTCGATATTTTATTGATATTCTTTCCAATACATTTGCTATTGTCCAATTACACTTGGAATTCTTTATTATCGTATTATCTGTAACATATATTAGTATTAATATTATATCTATTGTATTATATTAATATATTAGTCGTATTAATAATATATTAATATATATTATTATATTATCCATAACACGAAGAGCAAGAACAATTGAATTAGCCTCCAGAGCAAACTATTAAACGTTTAAAATCCTAAAGTCCATCGTTCTCTAAAGAAATAACATTACGTTACGAAAATCCATTGCAGAGGACTTTGAATCTCTATAAAATCGTTCGACTTGAAAATTACATACCCATGTAAATTTAAAAATTACATACACATTATTCTCAACAATATTCTCAACAACAGAAACACTAGATTATTCTCTCACTCTTACAAAAATATCAAGCGATTCATTTATAACAATTATTAATTCCCAGATTTTAGTAATTACCGGACTGCGAATTTTTCTGCATTTATTGGAAATTCAACGATGCGAAAACACGCACTCAGTGCGCACAATACGTGAAAATATATAATACATCCAACGAAAGGAGTACTCGTTGTATCATTTATCGTTACGAAAACCATCTGTATCGAGATTCTATCGAGTTCTTCAGTGAGGTCGAAATTCAAATTTTCATAGACGTACGCAGTCTGGTAATTGCGACCGGTGAAACGAAATTCCGATTACGCCGAGATTTAACGCCGAGCAGAACTAGTTTACACGCGACAGAAGATGCGACCGTACTCCCGCAAAGTTTCCTAATGACAAAAGTGACATCTGCCCATACCGGATCCAGCTGTTCATTCGTCTAGCCTGGATATCAACGCTCGCGTAAATATTTCACGGCTGCGGAGAGACAATGACTGTCTTGATACTCTCCGGCAAGCTTGAACAGTGTGCCAGCCACCAAGATTTTTCACTCACGCAGCGGTTAGTAAAACGCTAGCACGTTTCCACTCGTTGTCCGTCTTGCACACAAGGAAACAATACCGATCCTCTCACAATGCAGCCACTGTCCCGACGATTCCTGGTCCAAGAAAGGAGTCCACGGGTGTTGCATCGTTCGCCCTGAGGCATCGGAATTTTGGCTCGAGCGCGTCACTTTGTTTCGCGCCGACTTGAATTATAACCAACCGGTTAACTCTCTCTCTCTTTCTCTCCAGGATGCACTGCCGAAATTCAACAGACTGTCGTGGGAATGCTTGCGATTCCGCTCGAACGAGTTGGCGCGCAATTGTTAATAAACTTGGGCAAGTTTTGGTTTGCGACGAGCGAAGAACCGAGTGTATTCCGCTTGAAACTCGCGTGATGTTAGGATCCCTCGAATGATTTGGAATTGGAACGTGAGTGTGTGTTTGATCTTCAGTTGAGTAAACAACCGCAAGGTTTGTTCGCCGAACTCGTCGAATTTCTGGATAACATAACGCCTAGTCGAAATTCGTAGTCGAGAGCAAGTCGCAACTCATAACGTCAAGCACGAGTCAATCAATACGTTTACTTTATGCAAAAACTCTAAATAGTCCTAATTTTACGTTTCTCCACGACTGTAAATGAAAATGTTGAAATTCATTGAAAGTATCTAGAGTAAAAATTTCGATTAATTTAATTTCTGTTAATATGCATGGTGTTTGTAATAAGATTATTGGCAGATGTAAATATCTATATATATACCAAATACCCAAAATATAATAATCGTCGTGATGAAACAAGTTTCAGTTTAATTTTCTTTGCTCACGTTCGCAAGAAATATGAATTTAGTGTAATTATTTCTTTCGTATTTTAATCGAGCACCCGTGTATGCACATTTTGAAAATTTTATTTCACCGTGGTGTGCGTCAACGCACCGTCAACGCACCAATAATTTCTTTCTATCAATTATTAATGGCAAGAAAGCAATTTTTTCTAAGTGACGAACGTACATCTTAAAATGTAACTAACTTTAAACCAAATTCATCGTGTGATCTGATAACTGATTATTCAAGCTTGTTTTAGAACAAAAAGAAAAAGATCATAACATAATCACTTCAACAATTATTCGTTTGGCATTAATTTCAAAATGGATTTCATTCTCGTCATATTTTTGCTATATATAAACTCATAAAAGATTATCGAACTATGGCATTTCATTACTGATGACCAATCTTTCTTGGAACCTTTCTTTCGTCAAAAAAGATAATTACTGTTCCGAACGCGGAATATGCCTGGAAGATCGAACAAAATGGATCGATGTATTATCTATAAATAAAGTTTCTCTGTTTTTCGCGCACATTAAAAAAAAAAAACAGTTTCTGGCAAATCTAGTTTTCAGATTTTTAAATTGTGTTATCAACCAATAATGTTTCTCTCTCTGAGCGAGAAACGAGAAACCCTGGTTCATAGAGGATGAAACGTGAACACTCGCGCGATCATTTTCAAACAGAAATTGACTGCAAGCACGCTGCTGGTACGCGTGTTCACTATGCACAGCCTCGGAGCAGCGCTTAGAGCGCATTCAACCCCAATTCCCGGCGTGTCGTATCGCGACAATTCCGCGACTATCGCTGCACGGGGAGCCCTCGTGTAATTAGGCCCATTAGACACGCTTGTCCGTCGAATTTCGGCGTGAGAAAATGGGTAACCGCGGCCGACCGCGTAACATCTACACGCGTTTTAAGTGGCTTAAACGAATCAACTAATGGAGCTGATTACGGTGCGCGACCGGGTCGCAAGGTCCGCTCTATCAAAACCGGGCCTCTCCCTCCCCCTCCTTCACCGTCCCCCTATCCGCCGTATTATGTCAATGTCGAATATCACGCGAAGGTGGAAGGAGGGGGGCAGAGTCACCCATTCATATTTTATTGTAACTAATGGCCGCCGTAAGGTTGCGTTAGCGCGACCCAGTTCACCCTTTGCTAAATGGAACGTCATTGCATATTCAGAAGATGAAGGATCTGTTTAAATCTTCCCTGACTGACGCGGAGAGAGAGAGAGAGGGAAAAAAATAACGAGTTTTCCTTCGTGGTGTCCTGCGTTCTGTGAAAACGTGCACACCGGAAAGAAAAGAGAGAGAGAGAGAGAGAGAGAGAGAGAGATTCTCCTCAGGGTTCCTTAATGTTTCGCGTTTCGATGACGGATGAGGGCGGATGTTTCACGGATAAACTGATCTTAATAGCTTTTCATGCAAGTTTTCGATAAAGTAATAAATTGATCGAACGGATGGAGAGTACGGACGGTGGAAGATTCTTGTTACTCGGCGATCGTTCTTTGCCCGCGTTTCTGTGTAAAACGAAATATCGTCGTGTTGAATCGCTACTGAATCTCTCTTTCTATGTTCATTTATGATTTATTTATTATCTTTCTATACTTATTTATTTCATTTCTGTGTAAAACGAAACATCATCGTGTTGAATCTGCCGAATCTCTCTTTCTATGCTTATTTATGATTACGCGATTTATATATATATATATATATATATATTGCAACGTGTATACTACAAACTGAAAGTGGTTTTCAAAGCGAATTTTTCCACCTTCTTTGTTCTAATTGTTGAATTTATTTCAGTGGAAAGACAAAATTAATTAAATTGGGAAATTGTATTCGCAATATTAATTATTACAAAGGATGTACGATGAATCGCGAGAATAATTGAACATACGCCGTGCAAAATTTCTACGAATATATCGTGCGTATAGTCATACGAAAAATTTCTGAAATTTTATCAAAAATATAACGAAAAGTGTTTTACGCAGAAATGTTGTATATATATTCGTAAGAAATTTCTCTCGCAACTCACATACATACACGCGTATAATACACGTATAAACTCACGCTACATTTTATTATCGGAAGGCATGTTAATCGAATTGATTTTATTATTGGAAGGAGCCAATTAAACGGAACGATAATCTGAAATCACAGGTCCTCTAAATTCCACAGAGATCTACTGCATTTGCAAAGTCTAACGGAGTGTGTGTGTGTGTGTGTGTGAGAGAGAGAGAGAGAGAGAGATTAAGAGAGTAACTCTTAAAAACGACTCGAAACGACACAGAAATCCGTCGAAATGCTCGGAAACACGGTCAAATGATCTCCCAGCGAAGAGAAAACACGAAGCACGAAACAAATCACGAGCTTTCGTTTCTCAGTTCCAAAATTCGCAAATTCGCGGTAACGCGAATATTCTTCCGAGATACTAACGTGATTTGAGCGACTTTAAAACGAATCCTTGGCAAAATCCTCCCCCACCTCCCCGTCGATAAAACTGCGAGCCCCGAAACGAATGGTGGGAGTAACGCGACCGCGAGCACGACAGCGTTTCATCTTCGTTTTCGTTTTAAGCGTACCGGGAGACGGTTCTTGCAAAATACGCCCGGCGTTTCCGGAATTTATTAATACCCGCAGATTAATGGTTCCGGGGGCAAAGTTGCTGCTACTCGAGTAGATTTCCCACCCGAATTCTACGACGGCTAAGACTACGATAAAATAACTGCATAAAATCGTACGAGTCGCGGGTGAATGAGTTCTATTCGGCGAATCGTGCAGCACGTTTTCCGATTTCCCAGGAATTTCCGAACGTGAAATTCAACCCTAGGTATGACAGGGTTTATGAACGTGATATTAAAATTAAATTCAAATGTTCTCGAATGTGTAATTTCATTACTCGGGGTTTTAAATAGAGAAATTAATTAAAAACGGACCGTTCTTCTCTTTGAAAGACGATCGTTAAATGTGAAATTTCTTCATTGTGATATTAGTGGAAATTCAGCATAATATTCGTCGAGTTATTTCTATATCGCGATTATTCTTTTTGCGTGGTAGCTGTATGTTTTTTTTTTTTCAGATTTCACGGGTGTGTACGCGTGTTGCAGAAACGAAGTGGAAACTATCGGTCGTAAAAGACACTTAAATCCACGTTCTAATTCCTCCGTTGTTTCTCGGACGTTTCTAGGATAAACGATTCGATATATTGTCATTCGGAAAATCGAAAATCGGCCAAATAAAAAGCAGTTTAAAATATGTTCGTCGAAACGACCGAAGTAGCTAAACAGTATATTGGTGCGTTGCGTTTACTTTATCTGCATGCTCTTTTTAATAAAATACAGTCTCGATTTATGTAAAGGTGCGCGCGTATATTTTCCGTCGCAATGGTTATCCTTGTTTCATAAAAATTTGAAAAAAAAACAAAAACATATGAAATACCTAGATTTAACTCAATACTTAGAAATGTATTTTTTCGTCGTTTCCTTTCTGATGTTCTCACACGAACCACAAATTAAACTAAAATGCAAATTTGCATCTTCGTGGATGTAACTAACTAAAAAAATAGAAGCTCGATAGAAACGTTTTCTTTTACGTACTAAATGTCACACTTTAGATATTATCATAGATTTTTGTAATTTTCTATAAATCCCGCAATAACTTTTTCCCCGACAGTTACGTTGCACGTACGTATCAATTTAGTTCGTCCAATTCGATCTCCACTCAATATATCGATATCCTAATGTTCGTTCAATCCGTCGACAATATTTTTGTCCTAAAATCACGGCTCAACGGTTGTTCCGCGATCAACCAAACACACCCAGGACACAACAGGACAGCTCCATCTTCATAAATAATCCGGGCGCAATATAATTGCAGCAATAAAAATTTCAGCACCTCGGTACAAAGTGCCGTTTAAAAGACTCTCGCGGTGTCGTGTCAAGATAAATTCACAGCTTCGTGATCCGTGAAAAAGAAACCACTCCGAGCAAGGGCACAATAACGAACAATAAATCACTTTCGCCGACCAAAGGGTTCCCTCGACTGACAAATCTCGAATGGTCATACGAGATGACAAATGTTTTCGCGGGTTACACGCGAGTTTATGGCGAACCGCTGCGGAAATTTGCTAATCGAAAAGCAAAAGTTCAACGAAGGTACGATGGAAGAAATTCCTCCTCTCGCACGATGGCACTCGAGAGTCTTTCTGGCCCCGCAGTTGCAGCAATTAATCGCAAACTATACGACTCGATAAAGATATGTTGAAGAATTGAATATACGGAACGTAAGAATTGTAAAGAATACAATTATCATTCGCAATAATAAAACCATTAGATTGTTGCGTATTAAATGGCGGATTTTACAAACGTGCAAATCATTCATGGCTGATAAAATTTTGTCGATTGTCTTATTATAAAATGACAATACATTAAGACAAATTTCAGTGAATTTTTGATAAAACTTACAACATCGACGTGACCAAATAGATATTGGTTGTCCGAGAAGTTTAGAGTACATGCACTCTCGTAAAAAATACAAATATGAACGCAAAGTCGCCACAAAAGTCATCAATAATGATCGAATAAATATTGTAAAATTGTTTTAAAACAATATACGGAATATACGGAATGTAGGAAATTGAAATTTCATTAATATTACTTCCAGCAAAGCTAAAGACTCACATTTTACAAGTGTTGTCTAATGCAACGATCTAATGCGTTTGAATGAAAAAAATGGAAAATGAAAAGCATCACTTGCAACGAAGTTCTCTTTCGTTGTTAGAAACTAGAAGCAGATATCCAAAGTGTCTGAAAGATTTGTGAAAGAAGACAGAGCAGACGGTGACAAATTGATTCGAAGAGTAGCGAAGATGGCGGAAGTAGTCGCGTTCGATGCCGTTTTCGGTGATTTTAATTAAAGCAAAGCGAAACGCATGGCGAACGATGACGGAATCTTCTGCAGTGTTCGTGGATAAGCGTGGGTCGTCTGACCCATTTCCATTCGATCTACTTCGGGATGAGCCCGTGGAAAAATCCTTGCCGCTCGCGAGGCAGCCGGAAGTCGGTCGCGCGGAAAGCGTCTTATAGGATCCGTGGCCCGGTTCGAGACGACGCACGTCGTTTTGCTTATTTTTAGAGTTTCTTCCTCGTGCAAACAAAGGAACGAGATCGGCGCAGTTCCCGGCAAGCTGGTGGCTGCCATTTCCTCGAGCTGATTCCGGATTTCGCGGAAACGCCGCACGCCGGGGAATTCGAAATGATTTCGGGGCCGAGACCCGGCCCTCGAACCGTCGCAGAATCAATATTGAATCGTCGTCGGGATACCGTGCGGTATAAATGACATGGGCGTGTGTGGAGATTGATATCGGCGGATGATAAGTAAGCCTTCGTGGAATTCGCCTGTTGGCGGATTAAGAATTCGGCAAGTTTCCCGCCGTGGCGGAATATCCGGCCGAACGAAGAGAAAAGCTTCAGAGAGTTAGGAACAAAGGAAATTGTTCCAACAGGAGAGGGATCGCCAGACTGTGTAGTCTTACGTATGTTTTTTCATGAGATACTAGTGGTCGGTTATCGTCGATGTTCATAGAATTTTTTCATAAATTAAATTTGATATGTATCTATTTGATATATAACAATGACTCGACAGTAAATAATATGTAATTTAGTAAATTAAATTTGATATACATATATATATATATATATATATATATAATTTAACACGTACGTGTATTGATTTAAGTTTGCAATCGTTAAATATAGAAAAATGTTTTCAAATTTTTAATCCAATCGATATTCGCAATTTCGAAATTGTTTTCTTCGCCTCACATTACAATTATGATTGCGATACGCAAATGAAATACGAATATATGTGAAGAATATACGAAACATGCATTGATTGAAATAAATAATTGAAATAATAGCTGAAATTTTATAAATTACTCTAGTAGCGTAATGACGTTAGGTCCGTTGCACTCGGAAGTATAAGTATATTGTCAAGTCACAATAATAAATAATATATCTAATAAATTAATACCTCTCTGTAATGTTGCTAGAATCCTAAAATTTTAGTTCGCGTTACAAACGCGGGTCAGCTTCTTCATGCCAATTGATTTTCGCGAGCGTTGACTTTGATACACACAATCGTACGTCAGAGTTATATATTTCCGGGCAATTCGTTCAAGAGAATAATTTAAACAATTAAACACCGACACATCGGCGTTGCTTAATGCTCATCAAAATTGGAAAGCGTAACAACGTTATCGATAATAATCAGAATAGCGAGAACCGCGTCAACATAAATAAGAGAAATTCAAATGCGAACGATAATAATTATACCGCAAACAGAGTATTTTTGCTGACTATAAATACACCCGACGGCTATTCGAGTAGCGGTTCAATTGGAAATTGTTAGTTGCAAATTATGGTTAATTTTAGTCGCCGTACGACAAGCATGAATTCAAACGTTGAATTCGCGAGCCTGTCGATTTCACGATTTCAAAATCGACATTAGAGCAACTTGCCAATACGATAAAAAATTTTTTTAATTATATCTGTATTTTACAGTTACTTGGAACTCTTAATCGAAGAAGATGAATTAACTCGTCACTTGAGCTCCTAATATTTTTATTCGTAAATTTCCAATTTCTCACTTAGCGTCGTATAACATCTCGCTTAGAAATCAGTTACGTTGCAATTTACATTTTGTAAAAAATACAATTGATTCAATGAGCGTTTATTATTTCTTAATCTTGCAATTGTAGAAAATTTTAATTAATAAATTATCCAGTTCACAAGTTAATATATTGATGTGTTATTGTACTTCACACATTCTTTATCACGTCAAAAGTACTCGTTTAATTTCTCTACTTTCGGAACAAACACGGTATGAATTAAATAAATAAATAACAAATTAAACTTATTTATTAAATAATTAAATAAATAATAAATTAAACGTATCCTAAGACTTTTCAGAGGGGCTGAATTTCAGAGGAAACGTTTGCTAATAATAGAACACTGACCTACGTAGTACGTACAGCTGCATATCTTGTCTTAGATCACGATCAATAGATATAGAACACGTTGGAAATTATGGTTATTGTTTCAGAGAACAAACGGAAACGAAGATCCATTTGTCTGTTGTGTATGGTAATCCGAAGAATCGCGCTCACGGCTGAAATAATTGGGAAATCGTTTACCAGGAGTTCGATCGATACTTTGGAAGCTGGTACGCCGATGCGCGCCAGATTTTCCACGCAAATCACAGTCTAATGAGGTAATTAGTATTTTGGAAAGCTGTTCGTGTTCAGAGTTATAGTTCCGTGTAAAATCAGTCGTGCGCTTTTATTTTGCTTTTATGGTGAAATACGCGTTCTCTCGCTCGAGAGAAAAATCGCAAACGTTAAATACTCTAGTCGCCTTAAGCGTTTTAAATCGAGCTTTTTCCGCTTGCGTTTATTTTTTTTCATTCGAATTCGATTCGATTCGTGTCGGGATGAAATAATTCCTTATTATTATGTTTGGACGGGGATTTTCTTTTTTTTTTTTGAGAAATTGGGAATTATACGGGAATATAACATACGAAATAAACTATATTGTAGCATATGATATGTACAAACTTTTTTTTAGCTTCTATTTCGTCAGTAATGTTCATAAAAATTTCAAAAATTTTTGTGCATGAAATCCGCATAATTTATGTCGTGCAAAGTTCGAAGGGTTTAACTAGACGTGGGTTATGATTTTATATCTTCTCGAATGATATAACGAAAAATTTATCGACGCATTGTGAGATAAAACGAAGAACGTCTGATTCCATTTGTTCGATGTAAGAGGGATACATTCGTCTAAGGACACGATTGGAGCGCTAAGAGAATTTCGATATTTATACCTATTTCTATATTTTATTTCCCTCGTGTTTGTTTCATTTTCTGTCACTATAAAAGTGGAATTGCATGAAATTGTACGCGCAATACATTCTTCCTTTAAAACTGCAAATTTCGTTATTAGATTGCGAATCCTTGCATTTATGGGAAATTTAACGATGCAAAAATGCAGGTGAACACAAACTATGTATAAAAATACACAGAATATCGCAAGAAGAGTATTTTTCCTTTCTTAGTGGAGTTATAATACTTACAATTAGCGGCAGAAGGAAACCTTCATTTATTATTAGGAATCATTTGCCGAGTTGTGCTTGTAAAAATAATGAGTTTGCGCAAAGCGGTCCATTTGTCATCCATTTCGAATGGAATCTACAACCGAGTCACAAGAATAACAAAACTCGACAATTTCGCAAAAAGCACGAAGTAACAGTAAGAATTCTGATGAAAATCTCCGAAGTCGGGAGACAAAGCAAAAAATATGTGTATATATATATATATATATATATATATATATATACGTGTATATCTATGCAAAGGAATAGTTCTGTACGTTCATATTCCGTGTACAAGAAGTAAAATTTGAAACAGGGTCCGGTTCGTAATCCGCGGGCGTGCTTGTTTCATTTCCTCCGCGATTCAGCCCGGCATTGTCCGGCTATCGTCCGGATCTGAACGTAAAATTCGCTTTTAGTCGTATGTATCCACGCGTGCAGCGTATTATTTCGAGCGTGTCGATCGAAACAAGCGATAACGCGAACGCTGCACGTTTAATTAAAAATCAGCCGAGGCAAAACAGATTACGAAGGAACGAAGGAGAAGAAGAACGAGAAACGAGAGGAAGAAGCGCGAGAGCGAGTTTAAAGGAAAAGGAAACAGTGACGACCGGCGTGTATAAATATTGAAATTAAACGCGCGAGCGGCGGATGCGACGGGCTCGCAACGAAAGTAACGCGCGCTTTCATTCATTATTGAATTCGAGCGATTCAGTTTCAACGAAACAATAAAAATGACGTTACGTGGAAACTGTGTTAAGTGCTGTTAATTACGGTCATAAACGATACAAACGAGCACGATACCCCTCCTCTCTCTCTCGCTCTCCGATATATATCTATATAGGAGAACACACACATATATTCTGGAATTTAATGGCGAAATTTTATAGGCGCATTTTACGGATACAGTGAAACATGTGAATACACGTTTGAAGCTTTATGAAATATTTATGGTGAAACTACGAGACACACAGATATGAATTTCATCCATTGGATTCCTCATGTGTGAATGGCACCGCGGAAAGGAGTACATTAAATATGTATTATCACGTCTGATGAACCAGCGCGAAATAAAAACAAGCTTCGCAATGTAATGAATTCAATATTTTTATCGTCATCGATTTCGTACTGACAGGAAGGTTGAATATTTCAATAGTATAATGCCACCAAGCCGCGCTGATAATTGATGATGTGACCGTAATGTCACGTGACTTTCAGCGATTAATAACTATCGAAAGATATAGTTAGTTGCATGTATGATATTGCGAATTTCTTACTCTTTACTGATTTATAGTTGCTGACTGTTGTTCTGCGGCTAGAAACAGTCAGATAAAGAAAAATCAGATTTCGTAAATTTTTAACATTAACAGATAATTATGATGTACTCTTTTTTTTAATATATGTACCATTATATGCTTTATATATATATATATATATATATATTCTTTTCTTTAAAAAAAAAAAAGGTTAAACCAATTCTTTGCATTTCTCCGATAATTGTTCAATTAGATTCTAACGCTATTGGCAAAATTCAGCTGTTAAAATCTGCAGAACACCCTGTAGATGCTACTCCCGAGTTATGTTGTTTGATGCAAAGTGACCACGATTATTCGCAATTATTCGCGTCCTTTGATCATCGAGAGAATATTCTCCAGCCGGCGAGCAAGGATTCGAAACGCGGCCTTTCTTTCTGCCCCCCTTCCTGCTCCCCTCCCCCCCCGCCGATCCTCGCGATTCCTTCGCCAAGACCAACAAGAGAAAATAATATTCTACCGGGTGAAGGAATATTATTCAACGAGTCGGATTAAAGCCGGCCTCCGTTGAAACAACCAGAAACTTAATTGAACCTCGTCTGACAAAGTAGCGTTTAAACAACGTTCCCGAGGCTAACGAAGTTATTCTCTTTTCTTTTCCGTTTGCTCTCTCACACACACACACACAGAGCTTTTCTCTCTTTTACTCCCTTTCTTTTTTTGACTCGAAAGAATATGCTTTGATTAATGCATTTGTACTTGAATTACACCCACCGACAGTTGTGCAATGAATAGTAAGACAGATGGTGTTAAGCCGAAACGAGAGGATCGATGGCGATGAAACGAATGTGACGCACCAACACAGTTATAAGAGCTCGTGTTCTCTATAAACTCTGCTCTTTATAATTCCATTTCAATTCGCGAAACTAAAGAACTTGATCGCTTAACGTTCAGAAATGAAATACTGCGCGTTGAATATCATCGCGCAGAATTATTAGATCATTAAAAGTATTAGATGACATCGCGAGGAAGGGGAAATTTATCACACATCACATAAATATCACATAAATATTAATGACGTTACTGAAACGTGTTTCAATTTGCGCATTTAAATGACTTAATTAACGTGCTTTGTAGAAGAAAAAAAAAAGAAATTCATTCGCGTGCTATAATCGAAAATCGAAAATAAGAAACTGATGAGAGATTTGAGATTAACATTCGACGCGGATGTCGACGACATCTCGGTGGGTTACGCTTTTACGTACACCTGAAATCATTCTCCAAAGTTAATAAGACATTCGTCGCGAACGGTACCATTCTTATCCAACCAAACGATCCAATTATTAATCGACATCAAGCAAATTAGAGTGTCACGCAAGAGGTAGTAATTAATTTCCGTCGCAGGAGATTAAACTGCTAATTTAAATGCACGGAGTTCGACGTTTAAGAGCGAGACCGAATTACTGGCCGTCGATTTTTCTTTTCCCCTTTTCTTTTTTCCTTTTCTCGGTTCCACTGGTACCACTGTCAGTCTAATAAAGTAGCCGGCCATCGGGGAAAAATTTTAAAAATTTCACCGATATTCCCCCTGTTAATATGCAAGGTAATATTATTTCGGCGAAAACGCAAGGGAAATTAAAAAGAAAAAAAGAAACTGAGAAAATTTAATGCAATTACATAATATACGTATGTACATCGAGTTTTAAACGATAACGAGCGAGAAGATAAGTTTTTAAACGTACAAACGAGAATTCGGTGTAAAATGTGTGAAACAGCAGGAATTTACAAAATGGATGAATTTTTGGAACGCGTATGACAAGCGTCGTTACACAAAAACGTGCTCATATTACACTATAACTCATATAATATACGTAATAACGATAGGAAATCACAAAAGCATAACGCACTTGTAAATACCTTGTCCCGAAAAAGTCAAATTACGCTCGCGTTGTCCTCGATTAGCGACTCGGCAAAGTAAGAATTTAATATTCCACGTATCGCGTAATGGCCACATTTACCGTGAGATTCTTCACCCTGGAACATGCACTCGTCCGTGCCGCGCAAACGTTATAGGAACACTTTGCATAGCCAAAAAGTGAAATTCCGAGTGACTCGCGCATCTCGAACCTTAAACGGCCATCTTCCTTTCCTCCTTTCTTACCGTCTCGACGCCGTTCTTCGACCTATCGAAATGCCTTGGCCACAGGCTGCTGGCCCTCAATCACGTTGGCAGCCATTCGCCGCGAAATTCCCCGCGCGATCCTTCGCGAAGAATCGGAGCGTTTCTAACTATAATTCCAGATGTTCGCGCAAACACGTCGGGAACATCAATTAAGAGAATTTTCTCTCTTTCTTCTCTTTTCCAAGTTCTACAATAGTTTCTCTCTCTTCTTCCTTCTCTTGCTGTACACGCGTGCGCGGGCAGAGAAATATATCTTTCGAGCGATTCGCTGTCGTTCGACGATTCGAGAAAATGAAACGATAAGAAATGTACCGCGACGAGTATCGGAGGGGAACCGAGCGTGCTATTTCCTGGAAAATGGGCCATCGACCGGATACATAGGCAACTGAACCACCCAACGAAGCTCGATTCCTTCTCAAGATCGTAGAGACACGATCGTTCACGTCCGCGGGATGGAAAACGAGATCGCGTGTTGTATCGCTATTTCGGTTGCTCTTGCGGTTTTCACAGCCACCAAAAAATTTCTCTCCCTCTCTCTCTCTCTTTCTTTCTGTGTGTGTGTGTGTGTGTGATATGTGTGTTATTTCGTACATATAGGTGCACGAATGGACCATTGCCGCGCAGCACCACGCGGATATTACTTTTGCCTACGAAAATAGAAATGTCATTAGGAACGTTTTAAGTGACCACAGTTGGCCACCGACACATGTTGCTCGCGTTGTCAGTCGCAGCCACGTTCGTACCGAAAATCCTCTTTTGTCCATTCTCTCTTTCTCTCGTTCAACGAGTTTTGAGGAACTGGACAATTGCTTGTTGCGGCAACGATCGTCGACGTCGAAGCGCGCGTATTGCGGGTTAAAACCTCTGCGCTGCTGTTCCACTGTGTCGTTTGTGCCGCGACTTAATGCGACCGAGATCCGGTGAAAACGAGAGGATTTTCGAGACGGAGGACGTCCTCCTGGAAGGAATCCTGTGTATATTCGATCTGTGGAAGATTGATTGTGGAGATTATGGCGTTCGTGGATGGAGATTCCAGCCAGAAATCAGTGGGCTTTACTATTATTTATCGTCGTCATGAGCTGTTTGAAAATAGCTGAGCCAAATTTTCATTCACGCGATCGAAGACGAAACCGCCCCCCCCTTCCCGATACACCACAATCAGTAGAGGAAATTTCGATAAAAATCTACAATTTACATTCACGTTTGGTCTTTCAGAATCTCGAGATCTCGGCCACCGACGGCGGCTGAAGAAACAACAAACGTCGATTTCAGCCGTCAGCGGCGAGCAACAAAAATGCATGCATCTATGCATGAAATTTAAGCGGGCTAGAGCGTGTTCCGTCGGGCGGGTCGCTAGAGACGAGTGACGGGACACGAAATTTGGGTTAGACGAGCCGGTGAAAGGCACGCCGGGAAATCTTTGATTAACTTGCAAACAAAAGTCAACGGGGCGGCGGGAGGGATGAGCGAGCTTTATGATACTCAAAGTTTCCTGAAGAAACTTTAACCGCCTCGGATAAGAGAGAAAGAGGCGGATTGGGTTAATGGTTGGTAGCGAGGGCACGGCACGTCACGTTGTAACGCGAGATATTTCTGTTTGGCCTCGATGGAACGTCGAGCTGCCTCTCCAAGGGGATTGATTCAATCAACCCAAGTCCCTTTAGCTCTTTATGTCTTGTCAATCACGACCCTTCGCGAAGCGGGGAAAAGAAAGGAAAAAAAAAAAAGAAGAAACGAGGCGGATGTGATTCGTTGCTCGAGGAGGAGCGCACTCATCGTGAATTTTTGCGCATTTTTAGAAAATTTAAACACGCAAAAAGCACACGTGGGCTTCGATATGGCGAATTTATAAAATATTGCAAGTGGAATATAAATTGTTGCAACATTCAGCGACGGAAGGTTTTAATTACGTTAATTTGAAATATGAAATTGCACGATAACCAATTCCTATTCCTGTGCAATTCGCGTTTAATGCATTTCCTTGAGAAATTCAATAATCTTCCTGTCAAATCTTTTATTTTTCTATTTTCTCGGTACAAGTTTTACGTTTTAACCGCTGATATTTCTGGTTTCATAATGAATTCCTGCGAATCGTTGAACTCGTCCATCGCACTCGAGACTCACTTCGGAAGAAAATATTTGAAACTGCGCAATTTCCTACGTGCTGTGATAAAAAAGATTACTCGTAATTATAACTCACTCTCCACCAACCTTTCATTCATTCGTGATTAAAAGCTATTACATCACGAAAATCATTACAAAATGTTTTTGTATCTGAGAAAATTAGGACGAACGATGATTCATACTTCAATCCTATTTTTTTCTGACAGTGATCCGATTGTCAAGTAATTATTCAAGAAGATTACGAGCGAATCGATCGAGGATTTATCTCAACTAAATACTGAAGACCATAAAAAAGTGATTGTCGCACATGAGCACGTTCAACAGTTCTTTCGCCGATTTTATTCCCATTCAGTCGCGTTCGCGTCTACCTTCGCTCGGGAATCGGCTTCATTTCCGAGTCATTTAAAATCGCTTTTAGGGTATAGGCTACTTCGAACAATAGCGACGAGAAAATAGATATTAAATATTCCTTTGAACGTAAGAAAACCGCGGCGGAGACTGTTAAAGCCGAGTTAGGATTTCGATTTTAGTTGCAGCTCCCGAAAGTTGTATTTTAGATTCCGAAAAGGAATAAAGGAAAGATTATAGAGGCATAATGGAAAAACTTTCCCCTAAAACACGGAATTATCAATTTCATAAGGTAAGAACTAGTTAAAATAAAGTTTTTGGCCCGTTTCGACTTCCCGGATCTCCCCGGAACGAATTCGCGTACTGCACGAGCTTCGAGAAAAGATACTCTCCGAAAACGCGAACAAAACTTCGTTTATTAACGTTTAATTGTAATTTTTGCAACGGCAGCGCGCACAGCGAATGTAAAACGTTACTCATATCGCGCACGATGTGAAATAAATTCAACAAATTTTTATTAAAATAATTTCTCGTATCCTGAATATATCACGCGATTAAAAATATATATATATATATATATATTTATTTCAAATTTTGTTTCCACCGCGTTCAATTAATAAATATCCAGAAATTTGTAAAATAAAGCATTTTTGCGAACGGAGACGCCGGCAAGATCTTTCGCATTTATTTTCATTAAATTTGATTTCCCGATTTTCTCCTACTTGGAACATTTGGAATTTTAATTCAATTCCCTACCCCAGCCAGTGAATAATAATTCCTGTATTATCGTAACCGTTTCGCCTGAAATTAAATGTTAATATAAAATCATTTCATTTGCAGCTGCCACCAGTGTTTCCCGATACGTACGCCTGTAGTTCTCCATAAAAGAAATTGGCAATAAGTAACGCAACAAAGTGAATTTATACCGATTGTTACAGCAAATCCTCGTGGGCGTCAAAGTTAAAAAGGAAATGAAATTGCCAATGAAAACAGATAAAACGAGGGTATTACAATTAATTGGAAGTGACTCGAAATAAATTCATCTTGCGCGTATCGATTACCCACACACACCGTCGTTCAAATTAAAGCGAAAATTTCGAATATCCTTTTACATGTCTGCCATACACGTCTCGTAGCTGAAATTTTCGTGAAAAATCATGCAACGCGTGAAATATCTGCCAACTCCGGCTCGACGTGATCCTTCGATCACGAGTCCTCGTCTCAATGATAACATGTTACTCTTAATATACCGATCGAACGAACGAACTGACCTTGTGATTAAAAAAACGAGAAAAAAAAAAGAAGAAAAGAAAATAGCGGAACTCGTTCGTGAACGGAAAAACGATCGCGAGAGTCGCTAGCGTGAAACAAAAGCGACGGCGCAAAGAAAGGAACCAAGCGACTGACGTGTATTCGATATTGCATTCACGCGATATGTATATTCTATTGCCACCCCTCCCCCCCTCCTGCCTTTCTGCCCGTTTATTTTGCAACTTCGACCGACTATTATTTCGCTCTATCGGCCGTCGAGAGAGAGAGAGAGATTTCAATCAAACTTGTTCCGACGAATCAATCTCCAGATAGAAATTTAAAGGACCGAATCTTTTCAAACGTTTGTAAGCCACGGGAACTTTCCCTTCGATTAATTTTGACAAACTGAGAATACTGATGCGATAATGTAGATTTTCATATTTATTCGATAGACACGTGAATTATTTTACAAGTGATGTTCATTACTTGCATGTAGCGGACTTTTGAAGCAAAATCGAGTGACATGTGCGAAAATTTATAGTTAGTAATTGGAAAAAATTGAAATTAACTAATTTTTCAATTTCTCAGCAATTGAACACGCAAATTTTTATTGTTTTAAAATTCGTGTTGTCGATTGATTTTACGCTGCTGAAAACCTGTCTTTTCACTTGGTTTCTTTTCTGAAGTATATATTTTCTCGCAATTTTCGAAATGTTTCTCCTCTTAATGTTAAAATATTATTTTTCAATATTACTTGTCAGTAATATATACTACTTATATATACTACTTTGTAGTATATATACTACTTTGTCCCCTACAATTCCTATCAATTACATCGCTCATTTATTAAAATTCTCTCAATTCGTTCGACCGTAAGCCAAGAATCAACCCAGACGATCAACAAGAAACAATTCAAAACGTTTAAAACTAAAGACGATATTATTCATAGCCCGCTATTTTTTTGTCAAATAAATTCTTCCTTCAAATATTTATCTTCCATGACGAATCTCCGTGTTGAATATTCAAGCTTCTGCGCTTTCGAGTGCTTGATTTTCAGATTCAAAACGGCTTGCCCGCCGCTGTCATTTTTGACAGAGAACGGTTCAGAACAGATTTGATAAGAACGGTTTCGGGAACGATTTTCTGACAATGTTTAATTCAGTCGTCGTTGTCGAATCCCGTCGGTGAAAATACACATAATCGCTCGGAACTTCCAGCCTTCGTCCGAAAGAAGTTCCTCGATCAGCCCGACCGAGCAATCGATTTCGACACGAAAATTTCCCAGATAGGAGGAGAAACGACAGAGGATAAAAGGCGCGAGGAAAAATCGATATCGCAACGCTTCTTGACGTGCGTCGATGGATTCCACGGGCAAAGTGTTAAATGAGACAAAGAATTCGGTTCCAGGACGCGGAACATCCTTCGATTTCTGATAACGTGGCCACCGTGGCCGCCCAAGTTTCCCCCGATACATATTTGAGCGAGATCTTTTTTTATATTAAAAAAATTTCACGTGTGAATTTTAGTCGGAGCTTTTACGAACTATCTCCGCGCGATTTCTACTTATTTCTTTTTTCTTCTTCTTCTTTTCTGTAAAATTACAATTTTAATATCAATAGTAATATACTTTGCCGCTTTCATTTTCCATAATAATGGAAACTATTCTATGAATGAAGTACATACGTGCAAAAACGATACATATATAGTCTACGTTTCGTTATAATATTCTAGCACGTGATACTCTGCACTTGCAAATTTGTTTCCATTTTTCTCTAACATTTTGTAAATAAAATACATGTGCAAATAACACTGTAGATATCATATTAAAAATAACACTGCATGCTTTGCGTTCCACTATAATATTCCAGTATATGACACCCTGTATTATACACAATTAACTTACTTCCTTTCGTAACTATTTCTTTCTTCGATTCAGCACGGTAACATCACGCGAAACAGGCTTTAATAGAAAGAGGGTCAAGTGTATCGAGCATGTATTATTTAAATATACTCCTTTCAATATTCAGTTTCAGCCTAGATCTTCGCCAGATTCACGACGAGAGAGACGCTAAACGGCCCGATTAGCCGATACCTGGAAACCTGATCAATTCAAATCCACGTCTTTCGCGTTCGATCGTCTCGCGACAGTGTATCGCGTTTCTCTTCGTTGTATTTCATACTTCTTACGGCCTGCCCTATAAATAAATGCAGCGCCAGATACGGTACGCAGTGTACTCGTAATTAACAGCTATTACCCGTCGAGCTGAAAGAAATATAGAAGGATGGAAGAAATGTGAAGGGAACGAACCGGCTGCTAGGATAATTCGAAACTTCGAAAAGTGTTGAAGAGCGTTGGCTCGTTTGAAAAGTGAAGAAATTTCAGGAAAATTTTAAAAAATTTTTAAAAATATAGATTTTTAGAAATTTAGGCAAATAACAGGCGGGATCTTCTTTACCACCCTTACCTTTCAGATTAATTCTAGTAATTTTTACTTACAACCTTTTAGATTTTTATAGAATAGAATTCTTCGTCATTGAAGAGATTTTGTAACAACTATACTAAATGGTAGTATGATGTTTAATAAATAAATATGCGGACAGAATATTCAATTTTTCTTCATTGATACATGATCTTTCTGGAAAAGACGATTACTTTATTAATCGATTCTAAGCAACATTCGTCGTAACTGAATGCTTCACCACTTTACAGACAGTTGCAATTTATTAAATCAATATAAATATATATGCGTGTTTGTTAAGTGTCAAAAACGATATGGAAATTTTTTGAACAATCCAGAAGCTTTTTCTGAATGGAGATCTAACTAATTTTCAATACATATAAATTCCAAATATAAGAGTGTGAAATTTCGAAGACTGCAGGTATAGAACAGTGGTATTAACAGAATGTATATAGTTCGCGAATTGTGGTATTCCGGGGGATTGGTTAGTTTCGTGTTATTTGTTTCGTAAGCCGTTCGTGTTGATGGATTCGGATGGGTCGTTAGGGTGGTTCGTTAGCATATAACGCGCTTTAAGGTCACTATGAATGCAGATAGCTCAATGCTGTTTGGCTTCCGCGAAATTTATAGCTTTCTCAGGAACTGAATCGATAGCCTGACGCAAGACACATGGTCGAATCGGCCAGACATTGCTATACAACGATCGCCAGTAACTATAAGTTACGTATATCTATCGAGGAGTCGGACAGCTTTTTGGAGAAATATCGAGTGAGAGGTTGTGGTCGTGAACGAAGGTATTCTCGAAAGTATAGTATAATTGGAAGAGTTCAAAGGTTATACCTTTGTCGATAAATTAAATGAGAAACATTGTAAAGATCAATGAGAAATTTCCTTTCTCTCTTTAAATATATATACACACATATACACATAGAAATAATTTTAATTATTAAGATACGACTTAATTTGTCACGTCTCCAAGAATACTGCGATTTAACAAGAGAATTTTCAATTTTAAAGGTAGCGAACATTAAGAACAATTCTCTCTCACTGTCGTCATTATGTTATTATTTAAGAATTGTTTGACGATCCTTTTTATTGTCAAAGAATTATTTTTTGTTTTATCAAGTATGTCTTTTACCATTTGCGAGTTGGCCACTTCAATGTTCACTCTTGTCTTGAATTAAGATGAAAAACATTACCAATAACAGCTGTTTTTTAATAATAAATCTGTCAACGATGCGACAACCGAGTTGTATCTTAATAATGAAAATTCTTTCAGCGCATCCAGTGACGATAGAGCTTCGCAATTCCATTTCCTATTAATCCTCATAATCTTCCCCGTTATTAATTTGTCGGCGACGGCGTAATAAGCACGCACAGGAATACAAACACGTGACATACAATTTGCAGATCAGTACATTAACAGAGTGTTGCCATAGCTTCCTCTATGATAATTAGCTAGCAGCACAGGCTCTAATGAATGTTCGATGAGATTGTATAACATATGAGATGCTATCGATCCGATAAAGCGACTGGCGATTTCAGAGATATATGCTTAAATCGCGTTTCGATGATGTTCAGATGTGACGGTGAAAAACGCTTTAATTACACGTGTTGTTCGTCGAGTTGACAAATACTTTCATCGTACATTTCCTTCCTTTTTTCATTCAGTCATTCGCGAGAACGTGTGAATTCAATTGTAATTCAATTCTAGGATCAACGATGCACCCTTTCGCGAATGATTTTTTAATGAATAACGATGTCGAAAGAAATGACAACCTATATGCTGTAATCACATTGAACTCGAGAGAAATTTGTGAAGTATCCAACAACCGTTTCACCGTCGAGTAACACAGACCAAACACCGTCGTCCAAGAATTATTTGGAGAAACTTTCAAACAACAACGAGCATATATATACTCCACGTTCTCATTAAAAATCCAATTACACTAATGAAATGAAATTTTTCGTCCGTATTTTCCCCACATCGGACAAAAGAACGCGATCGGCCAAAGCCGTCGAGATACAATGCATCGAACGTTGAATGCTCTCGAATAACATATAAAGATATCGTCATCCTTCCTTTTTAATTTCTCCTTTCTCTCTCTCTCTCTCCCTCTCTCTCTGTCTCTAAATCATCGTTCTCCCCAATAGAGACAACGAGTCCACCGTTTCGACGGAATTGCAACACTAACGATAATATACAGATCGTCGTTATTTCGCGGAAGCTCATTAACTACAGATTTCTGTGAAAATGAATTTAATAGTTCGCGGTAGTTGCGGGGGAGGATGGCCTTCGCCGTACCGTGTAAATCTCGCTTACCAGCAAATTTCGTAACTGCGAGTTCCATTGTAAAAATAATTTCGAGAAGTTGCTAAACGCAATTTACGGTGAGCGTTTGTTTTCCGGCCTGGCCACCTCGTTCTTGTTAACATTTATGGACGAGCATACGTTATTTTTAATAATGCGGTATTAAGCGGCGAATATTCGAAGTTATTATTTCCGCGCCTCTATTGTTTGCGCCGGAAATTAATTGGCCTTTTCCTCCTCTTTTCTCATTTCGCCCGACACTTTTTTCTTTTTTTCTTTTCTTTCTTTCTTTTCTTTCCTTTCACGGGACACTCGTCGTGTCTTCTCACACTCGTTATCAATTCCCTGCCTGTGGACGAAATTTTTTATCAACAAAGTTACACCGGAGTTACACTTTATTTTATTCGTTTATTCTTGTCGATCGAAGCGCAACAACTCTCGACGAGTCGACGCGAAACTGCAGATTAAACGAGTGATTTGACAAGAACGCGAAATTGCAAAATTCGTTATTTTGCAACGATTCGTGTCAAATGCACGTACAAAATCTTACGATATATGTACAATTAAGTATACGTATGAAAATCCTTTATCAGCATAAAACACTGAAACAATGAAAATTTATGCTAAACAAACGGCACGTCGATGAGTAGTATTTTGATGTTTTATTTTATAGAAAGTATGATTCCCAAGAATCGAAGAACGAAAACTTTACTGGAAGCAAGTACATACGTTTATCCTTAAGATCAACGATTTCGCCGATGATTTACGCGAGTAACTGACTTTATTCTACGTTCTGCGTCATATGTACAGGATTTATTTCGATCGACGGATTCTAATGCAACGATCAAACATATCCACAACGTCGATAGCCAAAGATTAGCAGCATCATTATTACTGGCGGGCTGTAACTTCAGGCCCGGCCGTATCGTTATCTCGAAGCGATGCTAGCATTCAGATAAATTACGGATTAATCCGACAAGTGATGGGGCACCAGTTACTCTGGTTGGAGGAATTACACAGGCGCCTTTTAACGATGCAGAATCGCGACCGGGATCGTTTATTGGCTTTTCCATTAATCACTGAAATTCTATGATCGGGCCTGGTATTCACACTTGCAAGATCACTGGACCAGTTATTATTATCAACAATGCCGCCGATATATCGGCTTGCTTTCGGCTAATATCGTTATTATCAACGTGACATGGTCGGACTATTCACAATTCGGTTTGCCCATTGTCCGACGCTCGAAACGATTTGGGGCGAAACGATCGTTACCTGGCGTCATTAATTTTTCTCTAATCTCATACCGCGTATTACATATTGCATGATTTATCATTATTTTATTATATATTGTTATATATTATTATATATACATTGTCGGATCGAAAAAAATAACACGCTAATCGCTCATCGAATTTCGAACGACGCGTTCGTAGTTTCCCTGACGAGAGAAGATTTAATTTGGATGGCTCTGATAGCTTTAATTGTTACTCCCACGACATTAGAAAAGAACAGCGCAAAAATTCGTCAACAAATGGATGGAGGCAGTGTTATGTCATGGACTGTAATTGGTTATAATGGATAAATAGATGGTACAGTTCGTTGATTTAATTCAAATGCAAATTAGAGGTAAAAATCTGACATTAATTACTTATATATTTAACTGTTGTTAACTATTGTGTCAACTATTGAGATAAATAAATACCATTAAAAAATGAAGTTCGTGAAACTTTGAGTATAAATACAAAATTTCTTGAAAATTACAATTGTGCTATCTTTTTGTTGTCCGAAAGTGTACTACATTATTTACGTATTAATATAGAATGAATATAGAATTATTTTATCATGTATTATTATATATATTATAATACTTTCACTAAAAAGTATAAGAAAATACAGAAGATAAAATACAAACAAAGAATCTTTTCCTCCGATATTTAAAAGTAGTTGAGTAATATTCAAAGTATCTTCCCGTTGATTCTTCCATAATATTTTCGAAAAACGGATTTTTTTTTTTTTTTTTGACAAGGAAAAACACAGAGAAGGAATGACACAAAGAGTTTGAAGTATTTTCATGGTATTAAATTCGCTTCAACATATAATTTCAAGGAATACCGAAATTCAATTCATACATAAGGATTGTTAACGAGGTAATTGAGAAATTAATTTACGATTGAGAGAAAAGTGAGAACATTTTCACGTATATCCGGCGCGTTTAAGAGACTGCATTAATTAATTAATTAATTAATTAATATCCGATACATGATATTCGAATTTACTTTTACAAGGTTCGGGACAATAGATGTATAATGATATTAGGAGGTTAACGTGATGGACTTTAAAAGAGCGGAATGATCCAGCGATAGACGAAATATCGTTGAAAGTCATTCGCGAGAATGCGGAAACTAAACGATAGAATTTTAGAAACGTTTGTCCTCGATAACACCGGAAGTGTATTATTCATTTCCCGCTGATGAAAATGTTGCATTTAGTAAACGAACCTCGTCGTCGTGACGAAGCGAATGAAGAGATAATTATCGCTCAGAGATATCGTTATAATTTGCTTTTCTTTTCCTGCGAAACGTTATTAGCCTGATTAAAAGCGACATTCATATGCATTTCCGCTTTAATGAAAACAAACGGATCGGATATAAAAACTCCTGTCGTGTCCTCGTTCAAAACGCGCGGACTTTTAAAATCTTCCCAGTTAATTAAATATTTACGTACAAACGCGAAATTACGTGAGGCTTCGCTGAGAATTTTTTTTTTTTTTTTTTTTTTAAGCAAAGATAATACTTCCGGAGATGAATGAGTCGAGGCGTCGACCATGGATGGATGCTGTTGAGGGCATCGATGAAATTCACTGGGTCGATCCTTCCAAGTCTTTCTTGCGGAACTCTGATAACACTGTTATCAACGCTTAAATAGTTTCTCGCCGAAGATAGTCGAGGTTCTTTATCCTTTGACTGACGATGTGTTTTAAAATTAAATACGGAATTAAAAAAATTTCGGAAAATCGAAACGAGTGCTTATTATCGAAATTACTATTAGAATACTTTAAAATTGCCTGACTTTTATCGAAAATATTCATCTTTTGCTCTTGTTTTCCAATATTTTTCTTAAGAGGAAATATTGCCAAAATTTCTATCGATCAATACTTCGATGATTCTTGCAATCATTATCGATGATTCGCGATTCTGAGATTTACTGTACTGTCCAGATAGAAACGTAACGATGTTGATAAGAAGAACTTTAAAACGTTGCTACTGCTTCGAGTATTTCAATTTCATATCACAATAAAAAAAAAAAAGAAGAATCAATGATCAATTGGTCGATTTTGAAACGATTTCGATCAATTATGAAAGAAATGTGAAAAAATGCATGTAAGAAATTCTGCTTTCTATTGGAAAAATTGAAAAAACAAGAACGAAATCAGTCAAACAATATAAGTATAATGCAAGATCTTTGCGAGATCGTCATGATGAAATCCCTCGGGAATTAATATTATGTAGAAGAAAGTGAAAGAAATCTCGGTTACTCATACCAAACGCCACTGTGTACAGCAACATAATCAGTTTCCAGTGAAACTTCGAGGTACACTTTAAATATTATCACAAATCAGCGTAGAGAAAAATTTTAAACTTTTTAAAGGAAGTGAAAAGAAAAGAAAGAACGAAAAAAAATTTCTCGCTGAACCGAAGTCTACGTTCGAAAATTGATGTATTCTAGAAATGAAACGAAAGAGATGGAAGCCGAAACGAAATATCTCTTCTTTCGTTCCAGAGATCTCACGCGCGAGCATTTCCCAACAACAGACGCGTAAACATCGTCAATCCATCCGTCCGTTCTTTATCGGCGATCGACTTTCAAAATCAAATTAACACGGCGACAAACGGTCTTGTCTCCGCAAAATAAAATGGAGGAAGGCCGCCTTATCGCGCCAAGCCATTCAGCTTCGTCGCGACTAACGAAAATTCCGAGGTGTTGGCTCGCGCCGGTGGATCGCCGTCTCGAACGCAATAAATAAGCCGACCCGCTTGGAAAAGCGGGACGGTGATGAGGAAAGGGGAGATTATACGAAGCTCCGAGAGAGCTTCGTGTCCCGCAAAGACACCGGAGGAAGATTGCACCGGCACTCCGGCCGAACGCGGCGAAAGACAGACAGAGAGAGAGAGAGAGAGAGAGAGAGAGAGAGAGAGAGGGATGATAAACTTCCAGTCCTTTCCCTCGCCGGAGCGCGGGGCGCCACGGCGTTCGTTTTCTCGTTCGTTTCGTTTCCACGGAAGCGATTTCCACGGCATCTTTAATGGACGTGCCTGTTTACCACCGCGTCGGATTTGTCCCATCGGTTGCGACTCGCGATCGACTTCCACTCGCAGTTTGCAGTGTCTCGTTCGTTCGACGGCTGCCTTCGCAACACCAGTTGCCTCTCGCTTCGCTGAACGAAGCTTGACGTAAGCCCTGCCTTGCGATACTCTTTACCGAACCGAGCAGCCAAAGACGGTACTCGTCTGTTTACGTCTGATTTTTCTCTTCTTTCCGATTCTCTTTGTCGAAGAATGTTCACGCGCCAGCTATCGGGCGCCGAGTCATTGCCGAGATTCTTGAATGTAGATTATATTAGAAATAGGACGAGCGAGCGGCAGTGTTGAACTTACGTGTGTATCTACGTGTGATTGAATTCGTGAATTTCGCAAAGAAACCTGCTGATTTCTACAATACACGTAATTGCGATTAAACAAGTTCTGTTCTTTGACGCGAAAGAAACGAATCAGCTTGAACTCGTGCATCTGTGCGTTCGAATTTGTTAATTTCGTGGACGTTCTGTGGACGGTCTCTATAACGATTGATTAATTCAATCAATTGATTGAGGAATTGCATCAGCTTTAATTCCTAAAGATTGAACAGTTCATGAATGAATAACATAACTAAAGATGAAACAATTAGTCGTAATGAAATTTTAAATGGAATAATTAATCGATTATCAGTTTCTAATAATCGAAAATTGATTGATATAAATAATTTTTTAAATAACAATTAATTTCATAATTATTAAATTCAAGATCAACTCGTACGATCAATATCATCGATGACCAATAGCTTTGATCGAAAAATAAGGATTTAATATGTCATCAATAAAATATAAAATTTTTAAAGATGAGTAATAAATTATTAATAAGCGATTTATTGCGACATTCAAATAGGTTCTGCCCCTTAGGAATGAATTTGTGCACAAAGAAGGTGCTTCATTTTTTATTCTTCGGAATAAACACTAGGCTTGTCATACCACTGGTAAATTCATTATCCGACTGCAGACTTTTATGCATTTATGAGAAAATGGATAGGTGGCAGAAAGCGTATATAGGTTATATGCAAAAATATTATAATTATGGTAAATAAAAAGTGTAAATGATTTAATTAAAGTATAATACTCGTAGCAATATTCAGAGGATGGAACAAATCTCTTAATAATTTATATTTCTTTTTAATGTGTTCAGCGGTAGCGTGCGGTAAAATCAGTAGTTAAGCAGATTTATTCAGCAGTCTCGTGAAAGTTTTGCATGTTTTACGTAAATCGCGGTCGTCACGTTAATAACGGGAATGAATTTCTTATAAACAGATGAGAATAATTTATCTTTCATCGTCCGAAATATTATTGTAGTGGCTGTTCGACTTTAAAGTTGTTCACGATTGAATGAGACGTGACAAATTCATCTCTGTCGGTCGTCTCAAGTCGTTCGCTTGGTAGTTGACAAAGAAGAAAAGAATAAATTTTATCTCTCTGCGAAAAAATCGTTGACGTTTCAAGCCCTTGTTACATTAAAAATAATTCTGGAACATCGTCGAACAGTATTAACAATGGAAACGTAATTCCAAGATTTGCCAGGCCGGATTACCTTAAATCCCGCAAAAGAGATAATTGAATGGCCATCGTTAATTACCAGCGATGTTAATATGAAAATGGAACATTTGTTCGGACACACGTAGAATGGCTGAGCCGGTGCGTAAAAGCAAAATCCAGATAAAAGAAAAACAGCAGAAACTTGAACAAATAGCTTTGTACGTTTTCAATTAACACGTCGCGTGAAAAGAAAGTCGGAGTTCCTGTTTTCTCAGCTAATTTCCGCAATCGTTGTACCAATTACTACGAGCATTAACCTTTTCAAAAGGAACTATTTCAATGCAGCTGTATTCTTCTTTTTCTTTTCTTCTTTCTTTCTTTCTTTTTTTTCTTCTTACACAACAGGAAGGACATTGCTGAGCAATTAAATTATTGCACCTTGCGCTGTTGTGATAAAAAAAAAGAGTATATCTACGAAAGTATGTTAGGATAGAAAAGTGACAATAAGACTTGCTATTTATCCCACGTGAGCCATTTCGTTGTAGATCAATTCAGAATTTAACTTATGCCTGTAATCCCCCTGTTCAATTTTACGCTTACCCCTACTGTCACTATAAAAAAATATTTTCACGCCATTGTGTCTGTTATAGCGTTTACGTATTACACAATCTTATTCAATTTCGTGTAATTTGATAGCACGCTTGCACATTCTTGAAAATTTCATATTATAGAAATGAAAAATAGAACCGAGTACGAAGAAATGGCAGAAGCTTTCGCACGTAACGCAAGTGTTTGAAAGTACACTGAGAAACAGTGAGATCTTTTGTCACAAATTAAATTGAAATCGCTGGTTTCATCGTTCCATCGTCCCACTTTGAAAATATGTTGCGACATTTTATATCCCGGAGGTCAGAGTATTCTCAAATACTTTTTGAACGTTTGCGGTCTGATCGGAAACTTTCGACCAGAGGTAGTATTAAACATTCACATTCCTAAATGACTGACTAACCATTACTTGTCGCGTAACTCCGTGAGAAGTTGCACCGACTAACTTCGCATTAGCACGCGATAAACATTTAAATCTCGAGGAGCAAACAGCCTGCACCGATAATCGGAAGATAAATTTGCATAACGTCTCTCGCCTCTCTGCACTTTCCAAATATATGACTCGATCGACATCTGTACGACTTATATATACATATACATACATACACATGTAGGGAAAAAAAGAGAAAAAAAAGAAAAGTCAATCTCACGAACCTCTGCATTTCGTTACCCACGCCCGAGCGAGCGCGCGCGGCAGCATCCCTTTATTTTCCGGTTGGCACTCCCAGAGGAAACCTAAGTACACAGTTTTTTTCGCCGGTTGGAACACTCATGCACTTGATTCCCCGGAGCCATCCGCAAACGTGCCGCGGCGCTTGTTCCAGCCACCGAGCGTATGCGAGTCGCGCGGTTCAGCAACGCTTGTTCCTCGTATTCGGCCAACAGCTGAATGCCGGATTGTTTGAAATTCGCAAAACAATTACCGGTTTGCAGGCGGCACCATTTTGTGCGTGAAACTAGAGTTGTACCCTACCGCGACAATTACACCCGGAGTTAGTCCATTTTATAGGGACATTTAGCATTTAGGGGGTCACCGTCCTGTTTAACATCCGCGCCAACGCAACGAGAGAGAGAGAGAGAGAGAGAGAGACCGGCAAACGAGCAAGTAATGGAATTTTGTCGGCCGTTATAAACGGCGAAATAACTGCAAGAGCTGTAGAAACGATCATGGGGGAGGGGAGGGATCTCGAGACGGGGGTGTAATGAGAGCTGCGGAAATTTTTTTCTTTCTCAAGCTAGCGCTGACCGGTGAATTAAACGCTCGCGAATTCCCGGAAACTTTGCAGCAACGCTGGCCAAGGCGAGATCGAGAGAGGTCCGATTTCACGTTTATCAGGGATTATAGTTATGGATCTGACCGGTCATAGGTAAAGATGAGGTGGGATTTAAAAAGGATCGGATTTCGATTTCCGGGGAACTTGCGATCTCGGCGGCGAAATTAGGCTCCCTTCTCGACGGTGTTTGAGGAATTGCAGTTTACAGTGTCGGAAATTTTTCACAGATTTATTTGTTGCTACGAATACGTGCATTTGCTACGTGTACTTAAAAAGTGTATTTATTGAGAAAGAGAAAAACAGGCAGATAGAGATAGAGAGATTTAAAGTTTTGAAAGATTTATTACAAACATTACATAAACTTGCAGCAAGTTTGACTAGATTTTGTTGAGAAGGATTTACAAGAAAATGTAAACCACCTCCTTGTAAAAAATAAAAGAGAGAAAAGTTCGCGAGTTTGCGTCGAAAAATATTTTTAAAATCGCACAAATATGATGCAAAGTTGAATGCAATGAAATTACGACAGGTTTTGTTAGCGAAGCCGTGAAGTGTCCCGTGAAAATTATTTTTTGAAAATGAAAATTGAGTCCGCAGCGAACGTGTATGCGAAAAGTATACAAGTACAAAAAGAAAAACTTTCATTGCAATATTTTGAAATATTTCTATGAGATCTCAAAGTTCATCGATTATCCGACAATCGGATAATTAGATCCAATGGACGGAAGTGTTAAACTTCCAGTTCCGATAAACCGGAACTCTACTGTAACCTTCATCCATAAACTTCGGGAAATCTTTCGAGCGTCAAAACGAAATTCAATGGCTCGTTGAAATTTATCATCGAGCCGCGTGTAGCTGAACCACTTCAGAAGGCACTACAATTCATCGAAACCTCGTCGTACGATCTACGGTTTACGTCCTCGCGATTATTCGCAGATTCTCGAGAAGCTCGAACAACCTAACGAGACGTTTTCAGACGTCACCGGTCGACATTTGCCTCGATTGTGACACGACTACTGTGACGCTACTTACGACTTGCGGGAACAGCTAGTAAATCATTTGCCATTCGCCGAGCGCGCATAGCGCATAGCGTGCCAATTACTATTCAGGCGAACAGCCTTCTGGGTGGGTCGCTACAGTCCCTTAATGAGGCTAATTAGAATGCGCGTTTCTTCGGACTAGAACGAGTTTCGTTCGTTTCAAGAAGAATCACGAGTCGCGTGATTTTAATCCAACCACTGGACGCGATTCCATAGCGATTGCGAGAAAAAAGGATCTGGCCGTCACGGTTCGAAGAACCGCGGGATAACTTTTCCCGGGGATCGAGATCGTTATTTGCGGATTACGGGTCAGCTTTATCGGCTGAGAGAAACTTTTCGGTTGTTTGCCGCTCCGGTCACGGGGAGACGGGGTGGGGGGATACGACTTTTGATCGAACGCGAGACGGGATTATGCATCCGATGTAAACGTTTTACTGCTTCTGGGGAATTAAAGCCGCGGCAAGGGATGAAAAGTAAAATAGCTGCCGAGTGATCCGACCAGCAGACACCTATTTTTCGCCGCGCACCCCCTCCCCCTCCCCACTGGAAAGTTTCAAAGTTTGCCCAAGTGAAATCAAAACGTTCGAGATGCTGTTTCCCTTTTGCACGCTTCGCTTTACACGGAAAAAAGGCATCGTTTGTGAAACTGAAACAGTTTATTCCAGTTCCAGTTGGAAAAATTGGAGAGACATCGTAGTTGAAAAATTACGTATTGCTCCGTTTGTGAATTCTCTTCATTAGTTTGATATCGTACACAAATGTCTCCTCGTATTTTATGGCATCGTGTATGTTTCGAAAATTCGTCGACAAATTTGAGAAACGAGAAAAATTCATGAGAAAAATTCTACTCGATACAAAGTAGAGTATCGTATACGAATGTACACGAATATATGGTTGACATGATATCGTCAATAACAATTGTGTACGATCAATGAAATATCCAGATGGATAGAGTCAATTTCGAGACGGGTTGTTTGCTTCGTGTTTCATTTAGCGAACCTTGGGGAACAAAGAAATACAAAATGACCTCGGTGCTTTTAAACGCGCTAGAGTAGTTCCATTAGTCTGTATCTTGCACGTGGCAGCTACTGATGCAATGATTAAAAGTGGAGCCCGGGCCCCGGGAGTCAACAGTCGAGTCGTTGGTCCGACTTTAATTATTTTTGCTCGTACCTTTAGCTGCATTTTCAAGGAGAAGTTGCAAGGTCTTATCCGCACGCTTCTCTCACCCGATCTTAAGGCGAATGCACGCAATTGAACCCAGAGAAAATTGCCCCCCCTAATAATTTTCCTCCTTCGTGACTGACTTTGTCAAATTTCAATCGACACGTTCGCAATATCAGTTGACCGATTAATAAAAATAATAGCTGTTCATCGAAATTTTCACAGTGAATTTGTGTTTTTAATCTGATCGTAATAATTGTATTCTCCTATCATTAAATAATTGTTTAAGTTTTGGAAAATAAACAATGGATGAATCTGTAATTGGTATTGTATTTCAATTTTGTGTGTGAAGATTTTATGGAGATATTTTTCGGATACTTGTCGAAAAGAAAATGAAATTGGGACGAAAATTTTAAGAATGCAACACAAGATTAAGTTATTACAGTTCCGCAGAGAGGGAATCACGTCAAATATCAATAGTGTGTTTTATATTTCATATTTTCAGTATATTTATCTCAAAAAAAAACTCTTTCAAAGCAATTTACTCAATTTCTTGTTTCATCTTCGTGGATTTCATTTTTATTTCGAAATATTCCTCGATTTGTTGGCTTGGAAATTCCAACCAAAGTGATCGTACGATCGTCCTTTTCACATACATGAAACATACATGAGTGAATGGAAAATTCAAGAGACTTCTTTCGGTAATCAGCGGAAACGAGTTAAAAGCCGAAGCGAATTTGTTCCTCCGCAACGGTTAAGGATTTTGAGTTTTAATCGCGACAATGCCAAAAACCGATGCTCATTTCACCGGGAACAGTCCCGAACGTTGTTGATGATAACAACGCGGCGTATTATCAATTTCGTACGCCTTTGCGGGTAGAAAATTGGACACGTATTAACACGGTCAGTACACGGTTCAATTAAGTTGTTAATTAAATGGCGAGGCTGGAGTTTAACGGCGGGGCACGCTGGTGTTTTCTTTATTTCCAACCACCTGCCGTTAGCTTTACTCCGCCGTGCATAATTTAATTAACAAGTTATTTTAACCATATAACAACCGTATATGACTGTGTAGTTTTCGGTTCTCCAAGTCGCCAACCCGCACCAACCAGCACTCGCTCATCCGTCTAAATACGATAGAATTCCAGCGACACTCGGCCGGAAAATTTATTCGTACGTAGATCTCTGATAACGTGATGACAGGAAGAATAAGATTCAATTTAATTCGATTTATAGAAACTTTTTCTTCTTTTTTTTTTCTTTTAATTGCAACGAGTCTGTCGTGATTATATACGACGAACAGTCAACTGTGAACCATGATTTCGTAATTAATACTTAATATTTCTTTAACAATTTCATTAATTATTATTACACAATATAATTCAACAAGTTTATAGTTTTGAAAACGTTGCCCGAACTTGTTAACGTTCGCCAATATTTTTTAGCTGATTCAAACGCAAACCAAGTATCTCAATGTATGAATAAATGGCATTTATACCACTTTCGAAAACAATGGCTCATATAGTAGATTAGGATATTTGCTAAGACCATCTTGAACATATTCGGATTGGCCTCGAATTTGACAATTGCGACTACAATGGAAATAAAATTTCAAGGAACGCCATACGCAAATTCATTAATTTAGATCTGCAACGATAAATTGCTAGGAAACTGAAACATTTAGAACTGTAGAAAAATACGAACTTGTTGTCAGAGGCTATATAGTGCGACGAAGCTTTTATTTTACTTGAGCAGTGAGATGCTCCGCCGGATTTCAAGTGATGGTTGAAAAACGTCGACAACGCGATATAATCATTTCGCGTCAGCTTTTCCTGTTTCTCCTGTTCCTTTTCTCTTTTCGATCAAGAAAAAAGAAAAAAAAAAGAAATGGAGCGATAAAGAAACCCCCTGATTGTATCCCTCCCGACTATCGCGCCATCCTATAAGCTTACAAAACGAATCCAAGAATCCTCGCTTGTAAATAGAAGAGTTTCCGAGCTGATCAACGTTGACTCGTGTTACTGCTCTTTAAAGTTTAGCGCGGCCGATTCTTTCAACGTAAGCTTCGCAAGTAATTTACTCCTCCATAAGATATATATTCTCGCAGCTACGTTGGCTAGCATGTTTTTCTTAAAATTCTTCTCCTCGTTGTTCAATTACCTAGCCTAGTTTGAATCTCGATTCTGATCGATCTTCAGAAACGAAATATCGACTAATATCGTAATACAATAAAATATGATTGCACCGTGTATTAAAAATCATCCGCCTGTGGCAATATTTGCTAAACCAACAAAAACTTCAAACGGAGAAACACTAAAATCACACATTGCGCATCGAACGCAACGCGTAATATGGCGAGTACTGTAGTAACACTCCATTTACGTCGACAATCAATACTATCAATATTATGTTTCACCTATTACCCACTGCTAATGCGGATCTCTCTAATATTTGACAATTTCGACGTTAAAAATCCAGCTAGAAATCAAGATAGGTGATAATATTGATAGGTTATCATTCATAAACGATTTGACGTACGTTGCTATTATTTGAAACAACAAAAGTTTAATTAACAATTCTTTCATAGTATGCCGGGAATGAAGAAAAATTCGAACGTTAACGCAACGCTTCGTTTGTTTTCTTCGTTTGAATTCTTTCCACTGTATTTATATTAACAAATTCTACTTTCTTACATACCTCGGCTGGGAAAGGGACCCTCCAGGTTTGACATTAACAAAATTCCATCCTTTAGATTCATTCACGATTCTTTTACTCGTAAAAGTAAAAGGTTCTCTGTATACTGTGCTTTGCACGTCCAGCGAGAAAGTTTAAATTCCAATTTATCCATAAATTCCGTTTGAATATAAGTTTGAATGAAGTTTTTATAAATAAATATTCAAGAAAAATATATCAACATTTACTTGGAAAAACTATCAAAAAAAATACGCTGTTTTTAATATGTTGCTTAAACAAATGATTTTTTTCGCAAAATGATATACACCACTGAGTTTCATGTCGTCAAAGAAACGCTAACTTCGTTCAATTTACACAAAAACTGTGTCTGCAGTAATTTTCGAGGTATTTGACGAAATAAATCCCGGAGCCGAAAGTTTGAGTTTACACCCCTTCGACATGAACGATTGCCGATAAAAAAGAAACACGTGTCAAATATTTTGTCGAAAGCTAGATTTCTGCCAAAGTTCACTCCTCAGTTCTGAAAAATTTCAGGAAGTTGAAACAAATTTATAATACAAATATGTATAGTAATTTACATTCTATTTTTCTAGAAGATGTATATATATTAATCTACATTACATTATTATAAATATGATATAAATTACTAATTATTGTTTAGGCGAACGACTTTGAAAATAATTATTACTCCGTCGTCAAAATGCCTCGCACTTACACACTATCTTTTGTCGGGAATTCCATTCGAGGTCACACAGTTGGTGCAAGAATTTCACGTTCGCAACCGGACGAATGATAAATTACGCCTCGCTGGTGGTCGTAGACAGCATTAAAGAAATTTCGTAACCGCGGGGAGCTGCTCTACGTGAAATCTTCAAGACGCATCTCGCCACCTTGCGAAACCTTGCCGTATGCAAATTTCTATGCAAATGCAGAAATACGGCGTTGCCTGTTAATTAACGATTTAATTGAAGCGAATACGAACGATGTTAACGCGCGTCCAACTTTCGCTCGAAATTAATAACATCTGAAAATGATCACAATCAGACCTCCAGGTGGCTATAAACGACACGCACGTGTCACAATAGCTACACGGTTGCTCGACTCTCCGCGGTTATAGATAATTTCATCGCGTTGTAGGAATCATTCTCGCGATTATTATTTTAATGCGAAATAATAGGACGCACGAGGCAGCTTTGTGTTCTCCGTTTGAAGCATGCTTTATTTCGTTTATAAAAAGGAACCTTTTTGTCGTCACAGCCGAATATGAGAATAGAATACTGCGGATTTTTATGTGGTTTATAAGGAATCTTAATATTAGGAATATATTTGTTATTCATCAGAATGATAAAGAAATGATCGATTGATAATCTTTCGTAGAGATTTTGTAAAGTTTGCAAGAAATTTTAGACTGTTCTTTGACATTCAGGTAAATTCTTGTATTTCTCATTTTACTATACATTCTTCGTTCCTTTTACCTTCGTTTCATTAATACAAATTAATTTAATATTCATCGAGATGTTAAAAATAATCAATTTTTCACGGAAATTCCTTAGATATTCAGATAAATTCTTGTATTCCTCTTCCTATTGTGCTACCTGTTCCTTGTTCCTTGTACTTTCATTTTTTAAATACAAGTTTCTATACTTTAGAGTCCTGTGATAAAACAAAGAAATGTGAAAATATTGATGAAACATCCGTAGCACGAAGATTTTCTATCCAAGAGGATATTATTCAGAAATATAAAAAATTTGCAGTCCAGCAGGATTGTAAAATACGAAGTTAATTATTTCAACAGTGTAAACGTGTAAATTAACATCACCGGGGAGGGAAAGTACGTCGCGTCACGGAGACGTGCGTTCTTTTTTATCTTCGTCAAAAAAGCGTAAATCTGGATTTTGCTCCTTGTGCACGTTAGAATCACGGTGAAAGAAGACGTCGCCGTGTCGCTAAACAGAATTTTCGCTATTTAATTAACAACTCTCTTCGAGCGTGTGCCAACTGCTAATTTTTGCGAAACTTTCTCGCTCGCGACAAAGAGACGAAAAAAGGGAGGAGAAAGAGCGACGTGGACGTGCACATGGCGTGTGTTCACAATTGTGAACAAAGTGCATTTGAAAACACGTAGGAAAAGGTCAAAGACAGGTCAGCCGGAAAGGGAATCGCTGAATCAAAGTGTACGACACTGTTGTCAAAAAGGGTTCCACCATTGAATCAACGACTTAATTCCCGTGTATCGTGACACAATTCGTTTCGTTACCTTCTTTCTCTAATTTAAGCTAAAACGCGAGAAAAGTGAACTATTATTTTAATACGCGCGATGGAAAGCCATCGTGGAAATCGGGCTGATGTTATCGACAAAGTGAGATTCCGTTTCATACGCTATCATACCACTGGGAGTTGAATATATGAAATTAGTTCCCGACGAGCTGCGTGATTAAATCGCGGTTTTCTTTTAATAGGATCAACTTTTAAGTGGACATGTTCGATAGAAACAGAGAGAGAGAGAGAGAGAGAGTAGCCCGGCGAAATATATATATAATATATACGTAGCTACGATGAATGACGGAGCTTTATTCAATGTCATTTCCAATTTTGAAATGGATTTCCCGGTTTAATCTTTCCGTTCAATGAAATTTAATGGATGCAAACAGGATATGAATAATTCTCCTGTTACTTTTTTCATATTCAGAGGAAGAAGAGACAGAGACAGCGAGAGAGAGAGAGAGAAATTTATCTATTTTCTGCTCGTTCCACTCTCTTATCGGAATTAAATCTACGTTAGCGTTACGCGAGTGCTATATTTTTTCACGCGAACTTCTTGAAACTTTCCAGGGTGCTGTAATAGTCGCGGCCTTATCAAACGTTCGTTCTCTTAATTCAAGTTATTCTGACGTGGCACACGAGGAGCATAATTTTCCCGGAGAAGTTGTGAACTATACCTCTCTGAAACCGACCCGGGAAAATATAGAAAAGGCGAACGGTTTGATACGTACTGAAACTGAGACGTAAAAGTTTGAATAAATTCTAATTTGAATATATTCTGTCGCAGATACAAATTCATCTCGCCCGAATGAGGAGGGATACAATAACCTAATTAAACGCCCAAAAGTACATAATCTAGTTAATTAAAAAAAAAAGATTCTTTGAGATTGAACTGAAGTTCTGTCAGATTTGTCATCTCCTGCGATCTGATAGATCTGAAGTATAGACGTTCCTGTCACGGTGTACATATATCAAAACACTTTTGACTGCAATTTACTCGAAATTTAATCTTGACCTGGTTTCAAATTGAATTTCAAAATGAAACACCATTTTATTTCAAAGTCCGCGAACAAATACTGGTTTCGTTCGAAAACCTCACTTTTCAGTAGATTAATTCGTTGTATAATGTATTTTACAAATGTACAACACGATATTTGTTAACAGGATAAAAATGAAATTTATTATTAAGTGGTTTCTCTAATTTTTATGACACTTTGAACTGTCGGTTCCCAATCTTTTGATTAGGCTTCTCATTTGAGTACCCTCTCCTCTCGTAAATCCCCATCTATCCCTGAAAAAAGTTTCAATTTTCTTGGATTAACTAAATAATCAAACGACACAATTAAATGACACTTCAAATCAAAACTCTGTCCTTCTGTTTTCATTTTAACTGTTATTTCGGTTATTTTTTTCTGCCATTACTATTATTTTCACGTACCACACAAGTTGGCAATCGCTGCTTTAAACAATTTTCAGGATACATACTCGCCATTTATCGAAAGTACGTTTTCGTATTAACGTGGAACGATGCGCGTTGCGACAAAATGTACTCGCGTCTGACCATAACGGTGCGTTACTACTTACAGATATTTTCCTTCGCCAAATATCATTTCTCGATCAATCAGCTACTTTGTTCGATATCTACTACATTCAACGCTCATTAAACACCTAGAATCGCTCAACGAGTAATTCAAATAAAATTCCATCCGTACTTTCTCCCCTCCCTCCCTCTCTCTCTCTCTCTCTCTTTCTCTTCGACATCAACCGGATTCAAAGCGGAAATTCCACCAGTGCCGCAGATAGAGTGTATACGGCATCGCGCACACCCAGCACACGTTCGGCGAAGAAATCACCATTACTTATGGCAATCTCTCCAACGCCTCTCGGAACCGCCTCGTCGCGAACTATAAAATTCCCGGAGTAACCAAGTCCGCGTTCCGGTCAATTCGAAAAAATGAGCCAGCCAGGAGAAAAAGCGAGAACGAAAAACAGAACGAACGAGGGAACGAGAGGCTAAGAGCGTGAGAGGTTCGCTGCCGGCGGCAATTTGGGTTTGAAAACAAATTGAATTCGATCATCTGAAATATATCTGAGAGCGGGGCGCATCGACGTGCGCGGAAATGGAACGCGAGCGAGCGCCGCGAGAAAAGAGTCGCGCCGTGCTTTTCACGCCGAGAACTTATTTTCCACGCGTGTTATTAGCGTTCACTATCCAAAAGTTCGCGTGTAAAATTCGCGACAGCGTCCTCTTCCATTCCGCGTTCCGACCCGCGCCGCCAGATGGAAAATAAACGGGGCTTTCGTTTCGTAATCGTATAAACATGTTACAAATTCGACGAAAATCTCCGCGTTTCAGCCGCGAACAAATTTCGCCGCCGTACAAAATGATAAAACCAGCGCGTGTCTACGTGTGAATTCTACGTCTGTGTGTATCTCCGAATTCTTTTTACTGCAATTCTTTTTATTTTTTTCTTTTTTTTAACCTCTATTGGATTGCGATGTGACACGAAATGTTTGTTTGGTGATTCTTTATTCAAGTACTTTTCTTCAATTTGGTACTTCTTCCTTTCCTTGATGCTTTTAAGGAAATGATGTTATACACTGGAAAATACGAGGTTAAACAATTTTTAGATATCAATCGTTAGCAAAAACAGAGCGTTGCAATAATAGATCTGAGATCTCTCTTTTCGAGAGAAGTTGAAAGAATTTTCGTAGAAATTTATATTCATATTGTATCATTCGACACCAGTCATCACGTTCAAAGAGGTAAAAATTATGTAGAGAAAAAGCATTGGGGAGAAAAACCCCACCTCGTGTACAGTTTGGAGAGTCAGTTTGAAAATATGGGAAATTAATAAGTAATCCAAGTAGTGTCGCGAAAAAATTTACAAACAGGAGTATTAAATCGTTTGGTTGCGGACGTCCCTCAAACTGTTTTTAAAAAACGAACAATTTTATTTCGACCGACGGAAACGGACGATTTCCATACGTCACGACCTCGTGCTTCGCTTTTCCCCTTATTTTATTTTTTTCAGCCAAGAGGCGCGGCATATATTCCACGATATATTCCGCGCGGTTAAGAGGAAACCGTTACCCTCGTTGGGGAATTAACGATCCGAATGTTCATGAAAAGTTCATTCATCGCGACCACGTAAATCGATTCCCGATGCCAACTGGTTATTTGTAAACGTTTGCCCCGCGGATCCCGCGGTGAAAGCACGAGCCTTGTTTCGTCTCTTGCTTTCATCTTCGCTAAGCTGCGTTTCTATGAGTCCCTCGTTGCCGTTCGAAAGAACGATCGATCGAACCGGCTTCGAAATAGAATTACTAAAAGTCGCAAGCCGCGGCGCGGTCCGACTCTAATTAAGCTCCGTCGTTAATCGAATTACATTGCAGATTGTGTAAAGCTTGTTCGAGAGCCGCGACAGCACCAGCGGCCGAACCGTTAGCCTGATTTCTAGCAAATTTGGCTAATTCGCTTGTTTAAGTTCATGCCAATGAACTTTCCGAACCTCTCATTGGAAATTGTTTGAAAGTTTTCTGAAATGAAGTAGTGAGACTTGTGTGTGTGTGTGTGTGTGTGTGTGTTAGTAGATGGATGCTTTCGCTTGTTAACGATTCAATTAGAACGTGCTAATTAGATTTCGTATCATTCGATAAATCACGGTTTACGAATTTTTTAGCAACACAAGGAATTTATTGATCTGTTTATGATTCAGACGACTGGACGGCTTGTCCTTTAGTTTAAGATTCACGCCTAAAACGGTGACATTTAATTAAACGCCTTTGTTCGTTTGTCGTTGATCTTAGTCGTTAATAACTAAGGCTAATGAGCTTGTTTTGATTATCGCTTTCAAGAAACACTGATTATTATCTTCAAAAGGATAGACGTTGACTTCTTGACGTCAAAATTCACCTCTCCATTTGGAAAACTTATATAAAACAAGGTAGAGAGGTCTCGATTTCGCGTGAACCAAGTTATCGAACTACTAATTGTATATTAGCGCTGTATTGTTAGGCTGTATTGCAAATTCAATCGCTGTCGTTGTTAATCGAGTAATTAGGAAAGGAAGAGAGATAAATCCGACAAATTATGCACAGTCCATTTGCTAATAAATTGTTCTCTCAAAGAGATTGCCCATTATACGAAACTCGAATCCTGCATTTGATTCTGCGACACAGTCTGTACGGTCTTCATTTTTTTGAATTTTTTTTAAATAGTAATTAACACTAGAACTACCACACCAGTCAAAATGACTGGTTTTACAATTTTATTTTAAAATTTCTATTTCATGTTACAATTTTTTCCCCCCATAATGATGCAATGACTTTTACAGTGATAACTAAAGAAATAATATAATGAATTTTATTTTATTTTTATTTATTAGAAATCAAAATAATTTTGGTAGAAATCATTTCGTCTTAACTGTCGGTAATTCTAGTGTTAATACGTTGGAGGCCGATAATGTTTTAACGTAACGTTCCACCAGTAATTTCTTTCTGTCAATGCGTATCGTGGAATTCATTTTTTTTCGCTGATGTAAATTCTGCGTGATATTTGAAAGGATCGAAATATTTGTAGCACAATAACGAATTACTTTCTACGTAAATTATAATAATTCCATTTCTGTCTTTGATTTACTTATTTGCGATTCCGTAGAGTATGCATCATTATAACATTTTGTATGTCTTTAAAGCGTTATGTTTGCGTTTTCGCGTTACTTCGTACTTTACTAAATTTGTAGGTAAACATACTGTGAATTTATTCGCCGTTCAATTTCTCAATCTGCGTGCTTGCAGGAATGCAGAATGTACAAGCGAGATTTCCTTCGTTCTGTCCGTTTCAATTTTTATGTTTATCGAAACAAGTGGAATTTCCCTCTGTCAGTTTTGCAACGGAAATTCCTTTCCAACGTATTTTTCCACACAACTTAGAGCTCGGTTGGATAACGTTCAACCACTTAACCGGGCAAGACGAATAACTTGTCCTTTGTGGTCACTTGCACGCCAAAGTTTGCTCCATTCACTTTGCACGCCATTTTGGCAAATACGCCGTTGATATTTTCGTTCTTCGTCTTTCTGTTCTCGGTCGAACGCGTACGAATTCATGTCAAAGAATCTATCCCTAATCTTAAAATAGAAAAAATTGGGAATCGTTTTTTTTTCAAATAATCGATTTTTATTAGTAACACTTTCATAATAATTTATAAAAAAAAAGCATTAACATCAATTCATGTGACGTTTAAAATATCAAAATCATTAACTTCGATTTAAATTGACGTGTGTGGTTCACGTTTGGCCAACGTCTCCTTCCGATATTTCAATAAAATAAATTTCGGGAAACTTTTACATTGTAAAGCCCTGTTTTCCGCGAAAGCTGCAAACGCTCTTCAACAGCGTTGCATTCGAATTTTGGAAGTTTGACCAAATCTGCTTATCAAATGCGCAGCAATTGTGAGCTTGATGAGTAATTTTAAGTTGCGTAGCAACACGCTGTCGACACGTGAAACCACGTTTCCATATACTTCAACCAGTAAATTCCTTTTCCATTATTGGGGTAATAGAATTTCCTGATAAATTCGAAATAATCACAGACGTTATAAAAAGAAGATTATTAATTAAAAAATAATCACTGGTATGCACAACGTTAATTGGAACAAAATTGGTAGAATATCTTGAACAACTCGATTCTCAAACGGGTCGTAGAATGTCTTCTGAAAAAATCGTCACGTTCGTTTTCAAATTGCTTCGATGAAAATTCTCATTGCATTCTACGAACTATGAAGCATTTTTTACAAATTGAGTAATTAACATTGATATATTTATGAGAAATTCTCATTGTAACATTTTTCTGCTCTACAAACGGAGCATTTTTACACACAGTGAATAATTGACGTTGATACATTTATCTCTAAATTGCCTCGACAGAAATTCTCATTACGAAATTCCTCTATCCTGCAAACTACAACAATAAATATTTTTACACAGCGAATAATTGATAATGATATATTCATTTTTAGACTGCGTCGACAGAAATTCTCATTGCAAAGTTTCTCTGTTCCACAAACTAAGCATTTTCATACTGATTCATAAATATATCTTAAGACTAAACGTACCAAGCGGGGTCAAATGACCCCTTTTCAAAATTTACTTTAGTAATCGTACATTCATTGTTATTTCTTTCGCTAATCTTTCGTTTCTGTAAATTCTTATATTATCTGATTATTCAATTTTTCGCTTTCTATTTTTCTCTTAGTTTATTTTTTACCGAGAAAAATTCTTTGCATACCTTATGTATCTTAGCGAGGGGTCATTTGACCCTTTACGAAATTTACATATTTTTCTGACTGAATTTATAAATTAAAACCAACAAAACGTTATCCCTTATGGTAAGATAGGTATATGTAAAATGCCAGTACGTTTAGTGTTAATATTCATGACATACATTAATAGAAATTAATATGCATTAACATATATTTCTATTACCAATATAAATTGATGTATATATTGATAAGCACGGTAATACAGTAACGTTAACGTTAACGTTTTAGAACGAGTCGATGAAAATGAATCGAACGATATCAGTCGCGATAAATTGGAATAAAATTTCCAAAACTCTGCGTCTGTGCGTGGCAAATTTCTGGAAGGAGGAAGACTGAATTTCAGACTGCCTCGACGGCTACGAAAGTGGATCGCGAGGATCGCAGGAGGGAGATGAGAAACACTGACGCAAGGTTGCCCAATAAACAGACACAGCCCGACGTTCGTTCTCGTTTTCCGGTTTTTCAACAGCGGACGCGGAATATTCATGAAATACAGAAAGCCTCTTATTGTCCTCGGCAGTGGCAATCGCGGCCGAGTCGCGCGGCCCTTAAATCCGCGCGCCTCGTTCGCAATCCGCGTGGCAACGCGCCCTCTGCCGTGCCGAGCTCCTCTCCTTCGATCTCGTCCTCTCCCGATCCTTCTCTTCTTGTTTAATTTCGCCACATCAGCCGTAAAAGTCCTTTCGCGACACAAAGGCGACGTCTGACAATGCGACGAGCACCGAGCTCGTCGAAGAAAGAACGCCTCGCTCCTCTCCGCCATTCGATTCCCCAGGCAAACGCGTCCTCTGCCGTTTTCATTCCTCCCCGCGCGCTGTTCTTCCGCGAACTTTCTCTCGCGCTTATCGCCACCGAAACGTTATCGTCGGGATTGAAACGGACCAAGCGGACCAGAAACACGGACAGGAGCGAACGATATTCGAACGACCGCGAGCTGCAACCACCGTTTGTATCAACGGTTTCAGGATTTAGCGGCCGAGAAGGAAACTCCAGAGACGAAGCTTTTTACTTTTATTCCCAGCGAGATTGTATGGAGCGCGGCGGTTAGATGAAACGATGGTGGGAACCGACATGTTGGAAAACCATAGAGCGCGAAGGTCTTAGTGGAAATCACTTTGTCAAACCTCTTGACTGTGAATGACGAGTATATTCGAGTCACGGAGAAATGGCAATTTCTTCTGTACAAGTGTACTCGCCGATGCGAGGAAAGTAACAAATTACAATTTGTTGCTTGAATTAAATTTTTTACGGGGGAAATGAAACATGTTTTGAAACGTTTTGAAATTTGGCTTGACTAGTTCTTTTCTTGATATTATTATAATAATTCATTGTTGTTAATTAATATTAATCAACTTAGACAATAAAATTATCAATTTTTCGAGAAAAAAAAATATTTTCTTATAATTTAATTCAATTTTACAGCAGTTATACATATACTTTGTGCTTGACGAGTTCGATACACACTTTTAGAAGCGACACCACAGCTAAGATGGTTAATCTTTGATCCGTAGGTATCGTTGTATCATCGAGGCATAAGAATTTCTAGTTACGCTTAATTTTGAAACTTTTAGTTCAAACAAGAGAGATAGAATGGTAGCAGAAATCGAGATGTTCCATTTTATTGGAATTCTTAATTTAATTTAACTTTACTGCCAATCTATATATCACGAAATGAAGCAAACTAACCTAGATCTATCGTAAGTGATTATAGTCACCTGTGATTCGGCTGTAGACCGAGAATCAACGCATTTTTCAAATTAAGTACCGACGTGACGATTAAAAATCCGAAAAGTTAATCTTTCACGATAATAAAACGAACGAAACTCTTATATTTCCAGCTCTTTCAAAGTTAATGTTGTCGAAAAGTGGGATTAAGATTTCATCAGAAATTATCCATTAAAGAGTGGAAGCTGTATTCCATTTCAGGCTGCAGAAGCTAAGGATTAAGACGATGGACGGGAGAACGAAGTTGAACAAAATTTCTTTTCACAGGAAACCAAGGTTAAGTCTGTTGAATGCACAATGCCGACATGTGTAATTCTCTCTTTGGCGAAGTTACTTCTGTTGACACGATACAGCAGATTCCTTTCTCGCTATTATGCTTTCTTATACATTCCTTTGAAAAAGGGCACAATGCAGAGAGCTTCTTCCCTGACACTAATACTCTCTTATGTTTGTGTCTCTTTCAAAGAGATACGCAGCAGATTCTTTCTTATGCGCTGCATTGAAAGAGGCGCGAGACGTTGCGTCCCTTTTCTTTTAATATAAATCGCACCGTACGTGAAAATATTCTGCTTATTTTACATCTCGACGTTATCTTAAGCCCGCGAGCATCGCATCAATGGAATAAATTCTACAATTTTATTATATCTCGTAGATAAATGACAATCAAACGCACCTCGGCTCAAAAGTTTCAAGACAACGTACCATGTTCATTTCAAAATTGGAGGAAATTGAATAATATTCCATACGATAGAATCTGTAAAGTGTTGAATTAAGATAATGAAAAGATATTGTTATCTGTACCCGAAGACTTTACGAAACATTACAATTGTGAGAAAAGACCAATCTTTCGAAAAAAAAAATTATGAGATTCAGCCTGTAACTGAACAACTGAATCGATCTGACAATCGATCGCAATGTTCCGTGCGACCATGGGATATTAATTTAAAGAATACAACCAAGTGTAGAAACCAGAAGACAGAGTCACGCTCGCAGATTATTACCACGCGGATAATTACACTGATCGAAGCTCCAACGTGTCGAACATTCGATCGAAATTACGGAATCCTGGAAAACGCGCAATGTGAAAATACGAAATTATTTCAAGGAAAATATTCCGAAATACCAAGCTGAAATATTTAAACGGCCGTCGAAGAACGCACAAACGCGTCGAATAATAAAAGCGCGTCGTGATATCGGCACGTGATGTAACTAATTTATGGAATTCCCATGCATCCATTAAAACGCGGACAGCTGTTTAATTTATGTTAATGCGGGCGTTATCGAAACTTTCGAATCTTTTGCCCGCCGACTTTTCCCCTGAAATATCTCCGCGGGGTGAATATATCTCCCGCGGGCTTTCACGTCCATTGTCGGCTTATTTTTTCGAATAAATGTTAATCCTAGCCATTCGCGTTTACAGCGGCTAACCGAGAACACGTACGTAGATGTGCGAACACTGTTCTCTCTCCGCGAAAATGCTCTAGCTCTGTTAAAGCGTAATGAACTGCATCTGCCACGTTTGAAAATAGCTTTACACACTGCAGATGTTGCTGATCATCTTAACATGACTAGCGTATGGAGGATTAAATACGCTCATGGTACGTTTGCACCACGCTTGAATGTTAGGTCAAACTCCGAATTAAACCATTTTTTTTTTTTTTTTTTTTGAAAAAATATAAAAGAACGGTATCACGTGTAAATTTCTTTACAGAAAAAAAAACATTCATCACGTTACCCGATCGTGTTAGATATTATCTGAAATTGTATCGCGATAAAAAAAAAATTTAATCTAATTGAATTGAACCTGTTTTTCAAGCGAAATATTTTTAAACTAGCTTAATACAATACAAAGATTTATGTTCAATTGAACTAAACGTTATTGAACAAGTAAAGAGAGATTCATCTACTTGCATTAACTTGCGATATACGTTGGTTGTTAAGAACCAAACAACTAGCTAGAAAGCCGGGAGCATGTGAGCCCACATTAAATCATTCACTCAGAAACCGAATCACTTGGAAAGTGTCTGAGGTTATGCGACATTTTGCACAGTGTTCGTTTCGTTTTGACAATGAAACCAAACATAGTGGACAAATTGCGCCAGAATTGGCAGAAATCTGCGCCGGGCTTTCACATAGTTATCCACGAATTTAACCATAGAATCATCCATGGTTATACTGCTCGAACGTGTCCGAATCGAAACCGAGGAAATTAACAGAAACACGCGAGATTTCAACGCCTTTCGAATTCAGTTGCCTGCTGGCCGGGGCGGGAATAAATTCGGCGGGAAAACTGGCCGAGGACATCGCGGCTAATTACTTTCTCGCGGCCAGCGCGAGACCAGCGCAGCTGCATAGCTTAACGACTTGTTTCCCCTAATAAATAAAGAAAGCTGTTGAAAATGCAAATTAAAGAGCCGAGCAAGTCGAAAACCGATGTGTTTAATAACGGAGGAACCAGTTGCGAGATCGATATTCCGCTCGGTTTCTATAACTAATTCGCTCGAGCGTGTTTGCGTGCATCGCATAGGTGTGTGGCCAGTGATATGCACACGCGTGTGTATATATATATATATATATATATATATATATATATATACAGATATATCAAAGAAATATGCAAAACTATGTTGAACTTACAACATTCGTAATTCAACGCGATGCTAACGTTTTGTCGGCACGATGCAATTTTCCTTGGTTTAATGAAACCGACTCCATTTCCCCGGCTAACGCTATTTCACCTCCTTCTCTCTCACTGATCTTTGCTCTCTGTTTATTTCACGTACGCGATTGTGTAGGCGAATTTTGCTGTAGACACTCATCGACGTTTCGTAGAGTGGAAAACAAGAGAAAAGTGTGAAAGGGAAAAACTTCGTGGACTTCGTGGACTTCCTGAGGATTTCCCTTCCCTGTTTTGTGCTTTCGACGGGCATTCGGGAAATTAACGGGGTCACGTGGTGAAGAAGATTCGAGGTTAGATATTCTCGCGTGATTCTCTTACATCTTAAAGCGATACGATCACAGATAAAAGTTACATCAATTCTCCGAATTTGTTGCTTATTTTGTTGCTTATTCTGTTCTATTTTATTTTGTTGTCTATTGCTTATTTTATTTATCGTTTATTTTCGAAGCTGTGAAATACGAGTATTTCCACAATCTTGCGGAACGGCTCGATACAATTCCAACCCTGAATATTATACAATATATACGAAGTTTTTTTTAGCAAACTCGTAAAAAAAGAATGACCTTTAAACATCTACAAAATTATTAAACGTATTTTTCCCTTTTTTTTATCATATGATATATTTCTCCACCGCACAGGCCGGTTCTTATCGGCGTTCTCTCGCTTTATTATCACGGGAAATCGTTCAAAGTTACTTCGCTCGCGGTTATCATCCAGCGAATCGTGAATTTCAAAGACGCGGGACCATTGAAAGCATCCTTTCAACCTGACGATCAGATACTCTCTCTTATTTCCACGTGTCTCGAATGCTTGCCTGAAACTATCCCTCCCCCGAAATAAAAACGTCGAAACCGATCGAACCGAAGGAGACCGGCGAGCGTTTTCTACGCGCTCGCTGCCTCTGTGACATATGCATTATCCGATGAACAGCACTCGAACGAAAGAATGCACGGACCAATTACTCTTCCACCTAATTAATTAACGCCGAAGGACTTTCTACAGGGCACACGGCTCGACAATATTGAATGGTTACCGATGAGGCAACCAATGCGACGAGTAATTGGGTGCCACTGAGAATCAATTAGAATAACTCCGAGCTATTTGAATCCGAAATTAATCGACCCCTGAAGTCACTTTGTCCCCCCTCCCCTCCCCCGCTCCCGCCCCTGTGCTTAATTACTGTCCCCGTTTTATTTGCCCCGTCATAATCGTAACTCATTTTAAATTCTCTCCATCCTCCGTCCACGCTCTTGGCAAGTTAAGTAATGCGCTAAATAATTCATTTTATTTGCGCTGCTCTTGCATTGCGGATATTTCGCCGAGCCCTCTTGCGAGATAACGCAAGCGCCGGAAACATCGACAATGATAACCGATAAACATTCGATTTCTTGCGAATCGAGTTCCGAGAGATTTGTCGAAGAAATTTTCGTTATTTTCTTTCCGGTCGAACTTTTATTGGCTCGAAGGCGTGCGGAATGAATAATGAGAGAAATCCTCGTGAAAGAACATATAATTATACAGTTTATCCGAACTATTGAATTTTCGTTCGATTCTGTTCTCCTCGAATTTTTAATTTCTCTGGATCGATAAAATCAATCCACGCTATTGTACGTATTCTTGATTATAACCAAACAAAGTCGAGAATTACGAAATGTATAATTCACGTGTTCAAATCACCTGACCGTTGCTGATTTTTATCGAGATCAGATGCAATTTAATTGTAACGGTAATTAAGCTATAACTACAGCGTCGCAGTATCGAATCGTGTTGCAAGTAATATAAAGCCAACGCCATTGGGGAAACGAAATCCATTTGAAGTTCAACTTTTTATCGCGATTTTCTGGCGCTTTTAATTTCTAGCGAGCTACACAAAAAGCCACTCGATAATTGCGTTACTCGTTGTCAGTCGCGTTATCAACGACTCTGTCCTCACAAAAGGTGCACGGTGTGCTTGTTTAAATATTCAGTTCACCCTGTGAACTCTCTTTCATCCGAAATATCAGGCAGAGCTGTTCTTTGAAGAGAATCGACGATCAAATTACGAAACTGATAAATTGCCACGTCGATTTGACTTTAGTTTTTAAACGCGAGAGTGTTTTACTCGTTGAACTGTGTTCAACCGTGTTGGATATTCATTTCACATCATTTCGAATGATTGAATTATGTCAATGAGAAATATTTTAAAAGAAAATCTGGTCTGTATGTTTTTTTTAAATAAATTAAAATTAAATTAAAATTAAAATTTGACTGAATTCTCAAGTATCCAGATTGTGATCCATAAAATGTCAGAAACTTTTCTTTCTTTGTTTTTTTACATATTTGAGATTTGAATGTGACTGCTGTCTCTCACTGATATGCACAAATCGTGCAACGAGGAAAAACCTTGACAAGGGTAGTAATTGTTAATGCTTCCTCGCTTTGTAACAATAGATGGATAATTAAGGAGCAGACAAGAGAGGAATCAAAGGGGCCAATGAATCTGTGGCGAAGCCAAGAAGCTGCCACGTGAAAAATGACCATCCCGAGTTGAAGCATCGCCGGAGCTCTTATCGATCGTGTGATCACGGTAACTGCAGTTCAATTACTCGCTACCCTGATTGCAGAAGGAAGAAGCATCAACTGTTTGATTCCGACTGCGCCAACCATTGTCTTCAATTAGATACACGTTGTACAACATCTGAATTGTTTGTCAATACCTCGAGCGGCTAATGAAATTTTTTTCAAAGTCAGTCGAAGAGTGATTATATTTTTTTTTCAGTGAATCAGCTGGATAAATTTTAAACAAGTGAGGAGTGAAATTTCGAAGAAAAATATGTAATTGATAATACCAATTATACCGAAAGAAGTGGAATTACTGGATCTACAGTTCTAAAGATGCGTTTTATTCCAATTTGTTAAAAAATAATAATAATAATGATAATAATGTAAACAATTTAGTTGGAAAATCCCGAGAATGCACTGCGAAAATAAAAATTTAATGACTTTGTCTAAATTGAGAGACGCTAGAGTGGAATAAGTATATATATATATATATATATACTTGAGATTAGGTTGCGGAAGAAGAGCAACAGCCAACGTTTTCGGTGGGCGTGACTCGATGAAGTTGCTGGATTTTGACATTGTCCGACTGGAGCAAACTGAGATTGTCTGCGCTACTTTATCTAAACTGAGTGAAATAAAGACAGAATTGAAAAGAACGGAGTGGAAGACGTATGTGCAAATTGCTGATTGATTGAAACCGACACTAACATTTCATCAAGTTCCATAATATATTCAAGAAACATCATGCACTATACTGAAGAATAAAATTTTCATTTATTCCGTCCGATGTTTCATTTTTATATTATTCTGAAGAATGTTGAATTTTTATTTGTAATCCTTACGTCTTGCCCTACTTGATCAAAGTTTCAGAAAAGGAGGGGAGAAGACGAAAATAAAGGAAAGAGTTTTCTTTCAATTCATCACCTTCCCCCGTTGCTATTTAACGCTCGGCATTCAAAAATTAATTGCGTCCCTGGTTTAACTTTAATGGCTTCGACGATTTGTTCTCGTTTTAGCGGCTGGTCATTCGTGATAAGGGCAACGTCTGAAACGTACAAAGCTTTTTAAGTCCTCTGAGCAATCTCGTGGCCATGGCCACGTGAATCGCAGAAGCTTGGCCTGGCTTCTTAAAGAAAGGCCACCGAGAAACATTTAAAACCGTTCTCTATTAATAATCAAAAATTACATGCTAGATTATAACTATATACGTACATACCAGTCTTTGTTTACATAAACTATTCATAAAGACATTTTACACTTGAATTCTATCGAGAAACAGTATTTCAATTGAAAGCTTAATTTGAAAAAATTAATCCATCGATTCGCGCGAGGCTTTTTTTCAATCAAAAGTAGAGAGATTTTAGTTGCGTAGTATTTACTTTTAGTCTATTAATTTTCAAACAAATATTTGTAGAAAATTTCGAATGCATGTAACAAGAATCCAAAGCATAGTATTTCTTTCCATAACAATCTTCTTCTGTCAAGGTGTTCCACCTTTTACAATCGTGCTTTCAAAGGCATGCTTTTGCGTAAAACTTTTGCAGTCTAGCTGTAACAAATAACAGAGAGAGCAAATGTAACAAATAACGCTCTTTCTTTTCGAACGAGGAAACGAAGCAAGAGAAACTTTTGCTTATAAATTTTTTATCCTTTCTTGATACGATGTACAACGCGAGTTGTATCGTATTTATGCAGTATGCTCCTGTTATTGTATGATAAATAATACCTGTAAGCTATACAATATATAGAGGCTAGGTCAACATCTGTTGTACGAGTCGGTATCTCTTAAATGAAATGAAATATCGAAAAACTGTTTATTCTCGAGGGATCACCGGAGATTTTTCCAGATGGAATGCTCTTACCCAGGATTCAAGGTTACTCTGATTTCTTTCCAATCGAAAATATGTTTTTCTTCCTCGCAGCAAATCGGGCGAAAGGGAAAAACTTGACGAAATCAAATAAAACATGACACCACAGTAGAAAAGCATTCAGCGAGAATAAAATCTCAATTGAAGGAAAAATATCTGTGAATTTCGCAATCTTCTTTTTTCGTATTACTACTCACGAGACTACTTTCGTGTATCGTTTTTTTATCTGCTTTATTCACTATCTATCTGTTGCCTGTCTTTCTATATACGCAAAGTTCTCAATTATACTTGCGGGACGATTTGCTTAAGAAAGAATTTACTGAAATTTCAACTGAGATTAATTCACGGATTATACAACAGCCTCCATTTATTATCGTTCAAACAAGATGAGAAAGAAAAGAAAGAATGTGATTGAAATTGAGACGATGGCACGATGAGAAAAGACGTGGAGCCGAGGTTCAGCGAGGATTATGCAAACCTTGGTTGGTTCGTGTTTTCTATATCGCGATTAATAAACGTCTGATATGATTCCAATTATCTGTTATCTGCACTGAAATTGCTTTCCAGCTTTCGCTGGGCCATCGTATCCGCTTACACTTGCAACAAGATTTCATTTATATTTACCTCCCCTTTATCGGTACACATTTACATATCTCGAACAGTCCATTATTCCCACTCGTCCATTTTATTTGAAGACGCATCAACCGAACGACTAGGAAATTCTCGTTGCCACCGTTCGTTCATAAAGTCGACATAACTTCTTGGAAACAAATTTTAATTACGGAGAGGAGAGGAGAGATAAAGGAAAAGGGAGTACTCTCTGCTCGAGAGGTGGACAGTGACAAAAGAGCAAAGCTTAAACGCGCTACAAAGTAAATTTTTCGCTTGAACGTCTTATTTATCTTCAAAGTAAATTCGCGAGTAAATTACGTAAAAATTAAAGGAACAGAAAGAGTCGGAATAAAGGCTTCTAATTACGCTATTGCCGGCTTAAACGACACAAGAAACACCTGGCGAAGAGATCGATGAAGAGAATTGCCGAGCTTTTAAAAGCAAATGCCGCGCTTGAAAACTTTACGAACGAAGGTAATAGCTTTCCCTCGCCCGGCTATTGTATACACGTTAACGGCGGCTACGAGATCTGTAAATCACGACGAATACTTTACACGTCCTTGCGAATGAAACTTCTGATTCATTGACCTCTATCTTTCTATCGTCTACGCTACCCTATTTCCGAGGAAATTCCCTCTATATGAATTCCAGGAATAAACGTCCAACAGTACGACTACATTTGAAACATTAAATATCGCTATAATATACCGAATCATCTTTCGTGTTCCGTGTCACACGAGAGATGATAAACGAAAGTTAATTATACCGTGACATGAAACTGACAATAAAATTTAATTCGTTTTGCTTCTCGTCGATAGTAGCTGAAAAATAGCGAAGGATCAAATAAAAAGACAGTTGTGTCTCCGGACATAATTTTCTTGACTTTACTCGAAACAACGTAAAATTAATGTTCATAAGAAAAATTTGCACGTTACCGTAATTACTGTAATTACTGTAGTACTGATTAATTGGACGATCCAAGTATATTAAATTTCGTATCATTCAATACGTATTTTGTTACACATGCTACAAGCGTGACAAAGAAAAAATGAGGATATAGGCGAATAAAGAAAATTTGCCGGCTCTGTAATAGGAATTGCTAGAAAATATCGGAGAGAGAGTTGTTAAAAGGGGCGCCACACCAATCGGCGAAAACACCGGCAGTTCAATTTCCGTTCGTATTCGCAGGATGAATCCGGGACAAGCGTACAATAACAGCAATTATCGCTACTAGATTCTGATTATCATCATTAAGGATTGTATATCAGGTGCCTGATTACACGCGCAGTTTTACTACTCAAATACGCTCAAATCGATTAATGCAATCGGCGTCCGGTTAATTGATTTACCTGTCCTTCGGCCCGGTTCGATAAAAGCCGCTCATTTTGTAAATATATTCTCCCCATCCCCCCCCTCCCCTGTCCCATGTAATTTACGCGACGAGAGAAGCGATTGTAGCGTCTAAAAAATATTATTATTATTAATATTGTCGTTACTTTGCAATTGGATTGCAATTGTTCAATTACGCCGTAAACGAGCCTTCGTACGGTCGTGCCTTCGAATCAATCGATTCGGTTCAGCGAATGTTCCACGATTACATTAATGTTCGTGTTGCTAACATTATTCAGCGTATAATGAGTAGTATACTAAATGACAATAAAGTCTATTGGAAATACGAGTTTTAGTTGCGACGATATGAAAGGCACGGAAGATTGTGAAATTAGAATGTCACTCGATTGTTTATCGTACAAGTTTTTCCATGGTGTTCTTGAATTTTATTGAAATGCTAGTAATGTACACTGTCACAGATAAAACAACGTGATCAAGCGCAGCACTGTCGCCGCGATCAATTATAATAATTGTATCGTGACTAATGATGTTATTATTGTAAGTCATAGATTACTGGTGCATGGACTATTTTATGCATAATTCATGACGCACAATCTACTCTCAAACAGACAGAATTCATCGGCAGAACATTACTTGTCCCGTTCATCGAACAATCTTTCGAAAACAAACACTGTGTATAGAACTCCATTTATACAAACTTGTATTAAATACTTTAATTTCTACTAGTAGCTTTTCATTCATGTAAAAAAGAATTCAGGTTCAAATAAACAGATTCAACGAGCGACTCAGGAGTTCATTTACTCGATTGTTGATCAAAATTTGATTCAAACGAATGTGGTATCATTGATTACGTTGATTATCATTGATACTTTTACATCGATCGTTCGGCTATTGATAAATTATCGACAGTAAATAGTGGAAGACAATTGATAAAACAATTAACCTCTGACACACAATGACGTCTAGGAGACATTGCGCGTTTTTTAAGCTAAGGTCGACAATGACGACTTTTTTAATAAAGATATAAAAAAATATTTTTCTACGTGCTTGATACGGCTCTTTTCTGAACGCTTATATCTCATATTATAACAAGCTTTCAACAAGCAATCGCTAAATCGGTAAATGTTCGTCTGAATATTGCAGAAGAAATTAAGCCAAGGGGTTAATTGGGATACAACTATTATGTTTCTACTTATGTTAAGAGTAGTCACTTGCGATTTTCGCGATGTCACGGGCAACATTAACTCCATTTTGCAGACAGAGTCCGAATAACAAAACAACATCTCGAAGCGTTTTATTCCAAGCTTAACGACGATCCATCGATGTAGAACTGAGCGTTTCAACCCTTTAATCGATCTTAATACCGGGCTGCAATCTCACGAGAATCAAAACGGGTGTTCACGTTGCGAAACCGACGCCACACGGTTCCAAGAATATGTTTTCTATCAACCGTTTGCACTTTCCGGCGACGAAAGCTGACTGAATTGCCATTCGCCTTAAAAGCCATTACGTCACACTCCGAGTCACTTTGCGAGATGAGTATAAAAAGTCTTTGCTCGATCGTTGATGGGATCGTTTGATAAACGCCGGTTCGCGGAAATTATTCGCTGATATCTGCTAGTTGCAGCGAACAATAAGCAAATTATTCGTTCGCGTGCGTGTATATTGCGCTTCACTTAAAGGAAACAGACGAGAGAGAAAAAAAAGTAAAAGAAAAAGAAGCAGAAAAGAAGGAAGACAAAGACGATGACCGCCGAGTAACGGAGAGTGTACACACACGAAAGCCACGGATGTTTGCCACGGATGATCTAATTTGATTGGAATCGCGACCGATACGAACGTTTCGTCGACGTCGCGATACCCGTGATCGCGCCGCGCCGTACGGCCTTTCAAGTAAATTAAAATCAGTCGATAAATTCAATAACGTTAAATTGTTCGCGGCGTAATCAACGAATTGAAGTGCGCTTTTGTCGATCGTCGTTAGATTCCGCCCGGTCGCATGCGACCGTAACGACGATGCAGACACACGACAAAGATTCGATGAATCCGACTCGACTCGGTGGTATTGACTTACGGGAGAAACTTTCGGAAACTGTTACGTGAAAAACTGGCCAATAGCTTGAACGTGTATCGAAGCTGTTACGAGCGTAGAATCATGAATGTCTGTTTCTTTCTATTTGGACAAGTGGCGCAAAAATCTCAAAGCTTTAACGCCGACGCCGACTAATTTCGAATATAAGAATCCGAAATTTGAAAGTATATTCATTATATTTAATCGGACGATTGGAGCAGAAGCTGTAAAACTTGCGAAGACGTTCACACGCAAGGAATAGGGAAAATTTTTGTTAATGTGACGAAGAATGCAAGCTTGATATATATTTGACGAAAAGTTATTCAGAAAATTATCCTCTAAAAATACACCGTTGCGAACTTACAAAATTTCCATGAGAAACTAGGGATTGGTTATATTGATTATATTGATAGTTCTAATATTAACGTGAAGTGACTTGACTAACGAGAAAGAGGATAGAAAGTTGACATCTCAAAACAAGTGAACAACAGATTCATACTTCCACACAGTGAGTTGACAAATACGACTTTTCTTACGTTTGCAAGAAAATTCGATAATTTGTAACAATTCGCAAATAATTTTTCAATGATTAATTGAAGAAAAAAAAATAAATGTATACATTGTGTGCACTCGTGGCGCAGTTAATTTATATTATAGCGTATACTAAGAACTTTCCACTATCTCTGGAATCCGATTGACAAGTTTTGAATGTTTCATGAGTTAATAAAACTCCGGTTCAATAAAAACAGAAGAAATTCATGAATGTTCCGAAATAAAAGATGAAATTATACAGACTTGTACACAAATACATATTAAATATGGCTCACGTGTTCTTGTCGTATAATATTCTTTCGACTATTTTGCATCTACGGATCTGCAAAACACCCAAGCAGTCGATGTCGTTTGTGCGATGCTTCGTTACTACGTGACGTATCTCGTCCGAAGATTAGGGATAAAGATCGTTTCGCGAGACACCTTGTTTGGAAATGTGAAAGGGTTAACGTTACGCTAAACAACTCTGTTTTATCTTCCTTTTGCACGAAACAACATGTTCGATAATGAATATCGGGAAAATATACACGCAACATATGACGACAGTTTGAAGCACAAACGTTGCTTTGAGTACTGAGATACACGAGCATGTATCGTATATTTTACGGAGATCCTTGTCCCATAAGAAATTTCGTACTTCGAGGGACAACGTAGTTTTAGAAACAATAAGTAAACTTGCTGTTTACCGAGAAATAATTCAAATCTTTTGATTGCCATTAAAATTCTACCACTCTCTTCCAAGCACGTTTCAATCGTATCAAAAATTGCACCACACACGGAACACGAAAACTTTTCATTGATTTCTGAAGAGATTTGCATACTAGGAAGAAGTTAAAAAAATATATTTCAACATTTGCAATGGATAATAATAATAATACACGGTACAAAACTTTCGAAAATTCGACGGTGACAAATATAGCTAATAAATAGATTTACCGTGAGATACATTACGCAGAGTATTTAATATACTCTAGAGTAATCGTGGTATGAATTAATTGAAGACCGGCTGCAATTAACACTGAGGAACGTGATGGAACTATCCTAGACCTCGCTGCACTTGTCTAAGTCCCAAACGTATCTTGCATCTTATACAAGAGCTTATTAAGATCCTGAAATCCTTGGCAAACCCGATCGCACCGGCTAAAATAGTTTCAAGCGGGAATCAAAGATAACGTCGGTCCCCTTTGGGTCGTTCATTGCGCGCTACCGTAACGGTCTCGTTCGCAGGAACGTACAATTTGACAAACGGAAATTTATTCATTGTTTCACAACGATAATTGGCAATAAAATTGCGAATATTTCTAGTAGATCTTTGTAATTTTCACAAATCTAACTTTCATCGTTTTTTAATCTTTGTATTACGTCTTAAGGCACAATCGTTACGATTAAAAATATCGTTAGTTGTAAAATGTAAATTGTTAACAAAAGGTGAATGGAAAGGAAAAAAGTGAAATTGCTTAACTTTCGTGAATATTCCGTAGACTCGTGCATCGTCGAGTAATTTTTACAAATCTAATCTTTATCGTTCTTTAATCTTCATATTTTATATTCAGGCGCAATATTATAAAAAGAAATGTTAACGAAATGCGAATAATAACAGACAGAGTAAGAAACGATTTTTGGAACAATTTTCAGAAATGTTGTGAACGATGTCCTCTCTTTCTTTCCCATATTGATATTTTTCACTTCACGAATACAATCAATACAAGGTTCATCAAAATCAGGTTTTCACTATATATTGTGATGAAATAAGCGAAAACTTTCCAGGTATATAGTTATTTTTCGATCAAAACTTTCTACATTTCGTACCCATAGAACATCACGGCACCTATCAAAATTGACTTAGCAATGAAAAAAAAAAAGCAACCGAGGCAATAGTTTTCAATCGCTTGAACCACTGCTGAATATTCCGCCAATAATATTCTCTCGAACGCGATGTCGATATTACATATAAAATATCCTCACCACGGATTTAAAGAAAAAAAAACTTTTACGACATGTGAAACAAAACTCGTAAGCATCAGATCTCGATTCGATCCATTAAAACGCGAAAAGAAACCCGAGAAACTTTCTCTCTGAGGAAAAAGGTCTTTCGCTCAACTAAAAACCGTGCACCTATAACTGTTCAATCAACGATATCGTCTGCAACGATAGCTTTTAACTATCTAGAACTATCGAAGTTGGTATCAGAGATATAAAAATAGAAGTAACAGGAAAAAGTTTCTAATACGATAGATAACAACAAGAACTTCTATCTCGTGTATTTAATTAGAATCACGCTAAAAATATACCGTTGATCGAAGAAAATTTCTTGTATACAAGGTGTCTCATTTTAATCTGTAAATGAAATTATCTCCGAAACTATTTAAAATTACGAATATAAAAATATGAAGAATTACGAATTGGTCACTTCGATTAGACACCGGTAGTTCTGATGTCAATCAAAGAAATAAAAGAAGTTAAATAAGTGGAGAAAGATTTACGGCGACTTCGAATCATCGAAGAAAGGTTTCCCACAGTGAGCTAGAGACTTCTAGAAGAATCGTGTGCTCACTACACATGATCGTCGGGCACGCTTTGCGGAGCATCAATTGTCATGTGAGGCACGGTTCCCGCGAAGCAACAGGAAGAGGAACTACGCTTTAAAGCTACTTTGTTACGATTCCGAAACTGTGGAATCCTTTGGCAAGTATGAAGTTCACCGCAAGCCTGATCGAGGGAAAAACATACTCTCGCAAGTTGTCACTCGTATAACTAGACTGCGAATTTTTCCACTTATATAGGGAAATTTTCGAGTACAAATTTACGAAATATTACGAATTATGAATTCACAAAATATCATAAGTGAAGCGCAGTGCATTGTATAACATACGCGTTAATTTTACTTTCAAGAATGCGAATCAATGGGAAATTTAGAAATCCAGAAGTCCACAGAATTTAATAGACGCGGGGAATATCCAAAACATAGTACTCCTTGCAAAATTGTAATCAAGTTCTATTACATTTCTTTAATGTGTCTATAAAAAATATGAACTTGCACGAATCTATATGTACTATATATTAGAACATGAATTTGCATAAATCTGCTTAGTAAAAAATAGGTCTGCTTCGATTAATTTCCAATGACTGCATGTAAATATTAACAAAATACACGAATATCAGCGATGAATTAATAATTCGAAGCGAATGTTTACGATGTATGTATCGTATGTGAATTTTAACAGAATTAGTGATGAATTAATGATTCGAGGCAGCGTTTACAATGCACGTGCTTGTACCATAGGTACAATAAGACTCTCTAGTCTCAGATAACATTTTCAAACTTCATTTTCCCTAATCGCTCTCGTATCATTGTTCTCTATCCATGGTTATCGGAGGTGATACGATGTAAATGGACAAAATATTAAAAATGGCAGAACACCTGGACCGGAAAGTATAACGAGCACACGAAGTCACGCGAAATCATGATTAAGAAAATATATCGGTAACGGCGGTGATAAATCGTGGAAGAATACCGTACAGACATCTCGATGTCGCTAATCTCTCTCTCTCTCTCTCTCTCTCTCTCTCTCTTGTTTTTTTATTCCATTTTAATCGACCATTGTTAATTGGTTGGACTTCGTTCATCGAGGAAATTACAAATTACCTCGATGATCGCGACGTATGCAAATGTTGTATCCGGCAAACAAACCGAGTGCAGGTTTTGTGTTCGTATAAAGCGAGGAAAAATTAATGGATGAAATATTCAAATTAGTTGACTCGCAATATGTTTCCATTCGTATATCACGAATTAATCACTGAGTTGTGAAATTGAGGATCGGTGAAAATTTCACGCACATTAGACTTACACGTGTAGCGTTTTTTAGACACATCGACTCGCAAAAGTTTATACTTGAACACTCACTGTTACAGTTATTTTACGTTTTTACCATTGTAAATTTATAAGACACTTTAAAAATTTCATCTATATTCATTGCTATAACGAGACGATTATACGATTAACACGATTATATTAGCAAAATTGGAAACCAATAAGGAAATCTTTCATAAAATCAAAAATGATAAATATATTAATCTCTTAATTAAGTTACAATTGCATAAATGGGCAACTTGACATATTTCTAATAAAAAATCTCTTCAAATAGATATTTCAAAAGTTTGAGAGACGTGCTGGCAACGATCACGAGAACTAAATATACATTCATTGGTAATAAAATTTAACTTGATCAATGATTTGCTAGATTGATTTGCCGGCAGTTTGAAATAGCTGCGAAATCCGAGAATTCTTTGATTGACATTGATAGGTTCCCATGAAAAATTGAACAAAAATTCTCCGAATGTCAGTGCTATTTCCAAAGCGATGCGAGGTATAATTCCTTTCTTTGACGAAACGCCAATTAACTTTCAATTTAGCGACAAAAGTTAGTTTGTGAAGAAGTGGACAACCTCATTGTCCACCCCTTGTCGTTTCAGACATAAATTACCTTCCTTGGATTTCTCAATGTTAAATTTTAAACACACAATTCTAGACATGAACACGGCGAGAAAAATAGAATTGAATTAATATCTCAAACCTAACTCAACTCCGAATTATACGAAACAGTCGATCGAGTCGAAAAACTTTTCTCCGATTCTGATCAGTACGCAGCGTAGCAGGCTAATTAACATTTCACCGCGTACCAAATGAACATCCCCGCGACTACCATTGCAATTTTCACTGAGCTCCGCTCTTAACCGGATCTTAATAATTCATTCGACAGCGGAAAAACTAATCTGCGATTTAACGACCTCCGTCTCGACAAAAAAAAAAAGGAAAAAAAAAGAAAAAAAAACAACGCGAACGAATTAAACTTTCCAGGACTGGGGCAACGACGCCTCTTTTCACCGGCGAGAACGCGCACAGTTTCGTCCAGCGATTCTCGTTGAACCTTTAAAACCGGAGACGACTGGTTAACTCGTCGTTGGACAACGGCGCGAAGAACAAGATTTTTCAATCTTCGTATAGCTATAGACAGCGAATAGAAAAGCGAATTATAGATATCAGACGAGGGTGTTGCAAATGGGTTCCGAAAATAAAATGTTCGAGATGCAACGTACATCTATGTTTAACGCCAAGCACAAACTGTCTCATGGAATTCCATACTTACGCCTTTATAGAGACAAGTGCAAACGTTGTTACTTCAAAGTAACAAAACGTTATTCGCCACAATGAAATCGTTGAAACTGCTGAATTCATTGTTAATCTGCGTTTTATCAGGTTGATATCTGCTGACTTTACGTTGCATAAACGTTTTTTTTTTAATAGTTTTAAACAAAATTCAACCCACAAAGGGACAACGACAAGTGTAACAAACTGTAGATAACAGACAAGTGGCAACAGAGCTTCAAAGATCCATCAATTTTCCAATGGCGAGTTAACTTGTCATTCCCTCGTTAAAACGTTCGAGTTTGCGAAACTGCGTCAGAAGACTTCATCTCTATTCTGTTTCATCTCTATTCGTGTTTGTTATTTGTTGCACACATAATCTACTCTCTCTCTCTCTCTCTCTCTCTCTCTCCCTCTGTCGGGCCATTGTCGAGACGAGCCACACACTCGGCAGGAGTTTGATTAAAAATAACACCAGACCGCCTGGCCAACCTTAAATAGCATCATAACGCGCCACGAAGATTAAACCGAAGCGACACAGTCGCTCGCCGAAAATACCGTTCGCGAGCTGCTCGTCGCATCGTGGGAATACTTTGCGAACTAATATGGCAGCCGATTCGAGTGGCTGCTCGATGGTGTTATGGTCGTTGCGAACGCGTTAACCCATTGACTGCCAGGCAAATTTAGAGCGTCTTGCCCCGGGAGTCAAAATTTTATTTTAAAGAAAAAATGAAATTTTCCAAAATATAATAATACTAAGTTACAGATTTAATATTGAAATGGCATTTACAGTAATTTTTATTGAAAAAAAAAAACACTACGAGATAACTCGTAGCTGGCGCCATTAAATAAGATTCCTGTGCTGCCCGGCGCTTACGAGATATCACGTAGTGTTTTTTTTCAATAAAAATTGTAATAAACAAAAACATTTTCTTTTATATCAATTGTAATCAATCTAAACTTGTAGCGCAAATTACGAGATATCTCATAGTTGGCAATCAATGGGTTAATCTTGTCGGTGCTGCGAGCCTCTTTACGCGTTAAAAAACAATTACCAACCAGCTTAGTTTAGATTTCCGAGTTTTTTTTTTTTCAATCGCGCGGTCTAACAGATCGCCTTTTGGAAAAAAGAAGTCATCGGACATGTTGGTTCGTCGCGTCGACGCGGGGTCTCCATGTCTAGGGACTTTCCTCTAGTTTCATAGTTACTTTTAATCTTGGAAGCACGAGCGTTCGGTTTAACCCAATGCACTGTTAGGCAAATTTAGAGCGTCCTGCCCCGGGAGCCAAAATTTTATTTTAAAGAAAACATGAAATTTTCCAAAATATAATACTACTAAGTTACAGATTTAGTATTGAAATGGCATTTACAGTAATTTTTATTGAAAAAAAAAACACTACGAGATAACTCGTAGCTGGCGCCATTAAATAAGATTCCTGTGCTGCCCGGCGCTTACGAGATATCACGTAGTGTTTTTTTTCTTTCAATAAAAATTGTAATAAACAAAGACATTTTCTTTTATACCAATTGTAATCAATCTAAACTTGTAGCGCAAACTACGAGTTATCCCGTAGTCGGCAGTTTTGGTACATACGCTTACTACGAGATATCTCGTAGTTGCCAGTCAATGGGTTAATTAATTGGTATACTTCGATTGAAAGAGCACGTGGCGCGGAGGAAGAGACAATGCGTTTCACCGTCAATGCATTGAAAGTTGTTTCTTTGTATCGGAACTTGACATTCTGGTGCTGAACAACAATTGAATAATAAATTAGGGATCGAAGAAGTTGACGAACCTTTGAAATAGGTTCGCTTTTTCGAAAAACGTTCTTATCTGATAAGTGTCCCGGTGATGAACGGGACAAGTAGATATTCTTCAAAGATAAAAGTTTCAGGATAAAAATATTTCCCTGTTGGAAAAGGAACTGGTAATTTGTTCGTCAATATCGAACAAGTTTCCAATATTTGTAGCAAATATTGACGCTATCCAATAAAAACTGCTCGGATATACAAATGAATTTTTAGTTAAATGTTCTAAAAACAACTCGTTTCCTTTTCACTTTTATTATACAGAGTTTAAAATATCTATTCCATGGAAACGCTATTGAAAAGTGTGACATTTATAAAAATTTCACAGAAACAGATTTTTTTTTTAAAGTGAAAAGAACCTATTAATTTCGATCCCTGGATCGGAGATAAAATTGGAAGGTGTCACTTTAACATTTTGAATGTTAAAACTGAAAGGTTCATGAAAACTTTATAGTCCTGTGATATACATATATAACAGATATTTTGGATAATATTAACTGATAATGAACGTTAAGGACGTTCCATTTAATTGGAATGAAATATCTTGTTACGCTTTAAGCTATACAGAGCACGGGATTAAAGTCTGAGTTAATGAGGAAAATGTAAACCGAATTCGTTCGCAACGATTTACGGATAATTACGCGAGCATAATCAACTTCTACTACGAATTTATGCGATGTATGAAATTTCTTTGCCAGATATTTATCAAAGGCAAAACAGTCTCAAGATAAGTTGGAAACACAGAAAACTCCTACGTAAAACCGATGCAAGACATTTACAAAAGTACATTTATAAAAATGTAAATTTGCGCAAATAACCGCGATCCACTTGTAATAATTAAACAAACAAACCAGCAACAAACGTCCGAAACGAATAATTTACCGAAGAGGTAATAAAAGTTCGACAATGAGTTACCGAACTTTGCTTACGAACTCCAAACCGTACACGGCGTGGCTACCGAGGTAATTTTTCTTCAGAAAAAAAAAAAATCGCTCGAAGAAGCTGTATCGTACATTTCTGATATATAACACTTTGTTATGAAGAATCATCAACTTCCCTGTCGCGTTACGAACTACCGGTTCCACCACTACATCATGCATTCACTGCCTTCGTATACACCGTTCCTCCATTTATTCCGCAGATCTTGGAAACCGCATTTCCGCATGATCCGCATGCGAAACTCGCATTTTTTTCTCCGTTCAATTTTTTTGTCCCCCGCTTCTCTCGGGATACGCTGAATTTTTAAACGTGTCAGTCGCATCGTACTTCACCGCGAAGCAGTAAACTGGCAACGGCCGGGCAACGAACGATCGTTTAAAAAGAACGACGCTCGAAGTCTCGTTTCAATCAAATGGCAATTTATAATCGTTCATCGTCGATCTCGATACATTTGTTGGATCTCCGCGCATGTGAAACGTTACCTTCGCGAATGAAACTTCTAATGGAGTTCTTGCAGTTTCTTTCGAAATGATTTGCATGTATATTTTAGAACGGCCCTTCCCAAGTTCCATGTTTCACGTTGCACTTTGTAAATTTATGCCAGGTTTTGCAAGACACTTTGTCTTTTGTGATTAAAGGCATCACGATGCAGATTCGTGCAATTTGCGAAGAAATTTGAAAGTATAAAGAAGCCGAGAGACAATTGCGAGAGCATATGAAATTTTGACGAATCCGCTGCTAAATTTTTTTCTCTTGGAGCGGGAATGAAATCTCATATCGAGTTCGAACTTTGCAGAGACGACGTGACACGTGCTTCTGCCTCGCTGGAACTGGAGTTCACCAAAAAAAAAAAACTTTATCCACCTATATAACGTCCCTACCATCACGCGTGTCGAGCATACCAAAAAAAAAAAGAAAAAAGAAAGAAAAAAAAGAGAAAAAGAGAAAAAGAGAAAGAGAGAAAGAGAGAGAAAAAGGGAGAGCTAACAACCGAGGAAGAAATTGCTGGCGAGTATCTGAAACAATAGACAAGTTGCACTGTTTTCGAGCAAACACCGTCAACTAAATTACAAAGAGCTCGGCGGTTCTTCGTTCGTTCGTGTGGCTTGTTCATCGGGTCGACGCGATCGACAGCAAAAAGCTCGATGTTTCCATAGAGAAACTCGGCGAAGAGAAGGGAAGCGGAGAAAGAGGCAAAGTGGTATCGCGAGAAAGTTACTGGCCGGCCAGTGGCCGCCCGCTCCCCGCTCGAACCTCCACGGTGCGTGTATTTGCTCGCGGCGAGGGAGGAAGTTCGCCGCGCCTTCCGCTCAAACACCGGCCGCGCCTAAGGATTCGAATTTTTCCGCTTTAATCGGTGTTTCGCTAGCCACGCGTCAAAGCGTCAGTTTGATTAAAAATAGCCGCGGATCGTAGACCGAACTTTAAATAACGGCGAGGAAGTTGGCGAAAAAAAAAAAAAAACGCAAATAGACGCAACGTTATTTATTCGCGCGATCATGGTGCACACGCTGGCAACATTGGTCAATTTCTATTTTTAACGGCGATCGATTTCGCGATAGCACGCAGATCAATTGTGAAAATCTTGTTCCTCTATCTTCGTAATTTGCTCTGAGATTTCGCAGAGGAATTATGTCGCTTCTTCTCTGGCTTGCATTGATTCGAGACATTGATCAGATTCTAAACGAGATTCTACGAAACGAAAGAAATAAATGACAATCATATTTTTTTTACAAATTACTGCTTGAAAATTGTCTTTGGCCAAAATTTCAATTTGTTTAACAAACAACGTTTAAAAAGGAACAAGTTGGGCTGATTCGATCAGTTTTTTTTTCTTTTTTTTTAAATCGTTGCATTTTATTACAAATATGAAGTGAAAGACATAACGGTTACGATCGATACTAATGGTTAATTCAATTGTGAACGAACATTCTGCGGCGAAACTTAATTCATTGCTATAATTAACAAACGACGAGTGATTTCTGAAATATTACCGTCAAAGTACGTTCGCTTCGAATGGTTCGTACGTATTTGCAAAATCGACAAATAATTCAACGTGCCCTGATATTACTGCTTGGAAACTGATTTGGATCGCATGAATTTTCAAGACATTTACGCCGCCACTGTGAAACATTCCAATATACATCCGTTGCGAAGACTGTTTAATAAACAGTAGAACACATAGCTGCATATATTAGCGCAATGTAATGCTTTCAAGAGTTGTGCCTATACGCGCCGATGAAATTAACCGAGTGTTTGATCACGATGTACAACACAATATATTAATCAACAACGTCACCTACGTTAACACCAAAATCGACAGGTCTCAAATATCGTTTTGCAATTATCTACAGTAGTATTCTCGTCTCTCTCTTAAGTATAAACTGTTAATCAAAAATCATAAGATATTTTTCATTTCTAATACTTAATATTTCTAATATTCAATACGTAGATGACAAAATTTTTCAATTACGCGTGCATTCTCACATCGTACAATCGATACTTGCTAATACTTTATAGATTCATTGGCTGTGTACAAAGTGTCACTTAATTTTCTCAGTTCTGAAACGAATAACACATAGCATCCAGTTTCCATGGTCGATGTAAATTCGATTACACGGCCATCAAACGTTGACAGTCGACTATCGAAATTATTTAGTAAATGAATTTTTAGTCAATGACGACTGCTTTTGGCCGAGTATTTCGAGTAATTAAGCGTTAATCGATCGTAACTACTACCAACTTTATGTACCAAAATGTCCGGAAAATATTTTCGAAAATTGATTGGTTGTTTGCCAATTTACGCGTCGATAAACCGCTAACACAGTCTAGTTGAAATTTATTTCGAAATTGTAGCGAGTCAAGCATTGCAATTAATCCGATTATGAAAAATGGGAAGCAAAGTCTGCCATTGGGGTTTTTCATTCATGCTGGTTCGACTGGAGGAAACGATACGTGGTTGAACGTTCGTGTTCCTTGCGATCGAATCGGTTCGCGAAAAGTGGACTCGATGTTAATTACAATGTAACTCGGACGTCGGCACGTTCGTTCCCTGTGCGAGCATTTAAATTAAACGACCCACTTCCTGTCTATTTAAATTTACTATGCGACAGTGACGGATTAATTATTATCCCGAGTGTCGTTATGTAAATTTATCGCGGCCAAATAAAAAGCTTGGAAAATTGTGTTCTCATGGTGACGCGTGTACTTCAACCAATCGGGAATAGATATTAACGGGACAAATGATCTTAGAATTCATTCTGGAACAGTTTGACAAACAGGGTTATCGATATATTTTATTTGTTTGCAATATATTCGAAATAACAGATGGCGAACGTAATAATATTCCTGGGCATGTCTAGCTTAAATACTTCAAATTGTGCGTAACTAAAGTATCGGTCGATCCGAATCACTTTATTTTCAAATTCATTGAAAATCGTTGATTCTCAATTCAACATTTATTATTCAGTTAAGTCTATCTTTCAGTCAGACCAAATCCAAGTTGGTTTTCGTATGAATATCTAAGTCTATCCTAAGTTTAATTCAAAATACAAAATTCAGAATTCGAATCAATCTTTTGGTAAAACTAACGTTGGAAATGTTCTCTGGCAGAAAATCTCTGAAGTCAAGTAGACATCTGCGGCAAAATTTTATTGAATTAAAGAATTCAATTAATAATCGATTTTTTTTTTCATTCAATAAAGTTGCCTCAGATGTCTGTTTAATTTCAGATTAAAATATACGTCTGTCATCAAATAATTAAAAACAGACTAAAATTGTCTTCGGTTTCTCTTCCTTCACATTTCGAATATTGGATCGTTGTTCGTAATGTTACGTAAAAACTGTACTTATGCTTGGAAACAAATCATTATCGAAATATTTCAGTTACAAACAAATTTGTTAATACGTTAAAATGTGTTACGTGTCCAACGAGTTGGAAACAATATCGTAATTGCAACAATATTGCTAACGATGTAATAAAATGGATAGGAATATGACCGAAACTATGTTGTGAAACAGAGTTGAACGACATTGATGGAAAATAGAACGGATTAATTCAGGATCAAATAACTATTGAACAGAATTATTTATATATTTAAACGTGCTAAATTCTATCGAAGGGTAACGAACACGATGAAATATGCGCTATCAAATTCCAGTCAAATTTTGTACAGAAACGTCCCTTCTGTCTGACAATTGTCAATTATTAACTAGAAAATTTCATTCCACGCGCATCATTGAACGAACGAAGAATTCTCGATTCGCGTTGAATTGAGACAAACCCCAAAATTAGGGTAAAATAATACAAACATAAAAACTTGTTCCTTACGGATATAAATATTTTACAACGATGTAATTATATGTAATTTTTTTTCTTTTCTAGCTTTCTTCAGTTCCGGACATTTTTGAGGGAATTAAAGGAAAATGCGTACGTTAAAAAGGTTTTAAAGCGTTGCAAGTTTACCAAGTTCAGCATCGTTCTTAATAAAGTTTTTAGAGATTATTTATACTTGTAAAACGTATAAATCTACGTGGCCCGTGTTAGGAAGTTAGCATGAAAAAAAATGTAAATCTACGGTCGTTCGAGTGTTAATTTTTCATAGATAAATTCATCATCCTTCCACTTTTGTTTGTTGTATCGATCAGGTAAGATCGATTGAGTCTATCTTTTCACGATGTCAGTTTATCGCCATAGTTAAAACACAAGCAGAGAAATATGAAAGAAACTAGTTACGTCTTCGACGGAATTGCGCATCGAGACAGAAGGAAAAGAATCGATCACAGGGGCAACGCGACACACACCGGAAGAGATATTGTGCCAATGGCGTTCATTCGCGACAAAGGCATCGATCATTTGCTTAATGGACGAGCGAGAGATATTCCCTCTGTTTGCTTTCATCTGCAAATATCTTGAAAACTTCCCGATACCGGTTCCAACGTACCCACCGCTGTACAAACGACCGATCAATCGTGAAAAAAAGCCAACGTATTCATTGTGTTTCAAACAACGACACGCCGCTATTTATAAATGCTCGAGCAATCACCGACGTCGAATTTTTATCGACAGATCAGAGTTGCTTTTGCTACCTTTCTTTCGAACGGTTCATCACTTTCAGAGAACAGATTTACACATTACCAAATTTACAAATTTGCAAAGTTGAAGTTAATTTCGAAGAAACGAAGCTATTACGGCGTAGTGAATTGTTCTTCGTTCTAGGATTTTCAATTCGACAATGGACTGAAGAATAAAAGTACCACGCGGTTCAAATAAATAATATTTGCAACGTGACATTAATTGGATATTTTTATCGACACGATATGGTAAATAATTTTAACGAGTAGCATTATCAAATTAATGGACCAAAATTCTACAATATACTTTGTGTTAATTCCGCTTATGTGAAACTAAAAATTTCAAAATTAAGTAATTTGACGAAAAATTGTCATCGATCCGACGATACCAGTTAAAAGTTAAAATTGAAATCGTTAGATAATATGAAATGTGAAATATGATAGGTGTACGTACAATTTCAAGATCGTTGATGCGTACCAATTTTTTTTTTTATTTTTAATTCGTACGAATTCAAAGAACAGCAGAATGCCTAGCTCTTTCATCTCGATATCAGCATCATTCGCGCGAGCAACATTATCAGAATTTATCGGGCAACGAGAACAATTCTTACGTTCTCTCAACCGGGTTGAATTATTTGTCTCCAGATAAGTACGAAAAATTATAGTCCCAGAGGCAAAAAAAAAGAAAAAAAAAAAGAAAACGAGGACAAAACGGAAGGTTCTTTTTTCTTTGCTGCAATTCATTGCGAAAGTATTTCCATCGAACGGTGGAGAACGTGGTCCCCGATAGTAAAGTTGCATTAATCGTTGTCCGAGGAGACAATGAAGCGCGCGGGGAGACGGGACGGGAGGGGGGAGGGGCATAATGCAGAAGATGACACAATGCGTCCACTGTTCCCCGACCATTTTTCCATCGACGAGTCGAACATTAAATCGCGATTCAATCGGAAACGAGCGTGCAACAAATTTGCGAGGCCATGGTTGAGATAACATTGTAAAATCGTTGTCAAACAAACGTTTTATCCCATTCAAACGGTGGAGCCTCCCCTGTGCTCTCTCCCCTTGGTCGAACCGTTGATAAAATGTATTCAGTGCAAATCACCCAAGTCGTAAACGAAATCAAAAAACGACACGTTTCCGCTCATCGATTCGCGCGAGGCACAGTGCGAGCTTCGAAATTCGTCGAAATTATGAACCGTACAAAACGCATCATTAACTCGTTACAAACGGTCTACGCGAATTGAATCGCGATAACGATCGCGAGTATAATATTTAATTTCTATATTGCCCGACAGCGAATATTTTTCGCGTGGCACAGGTGTTGGAAATGACTGTGTAATGACTGTACTGTGAACGATGTTCGTGAATACGCGCGACTGGAGGAATGAAATTTCAGTCATGGATTTAATTCGCTCGGTAAATTTTTCCGAGGAGTACGATATTTTGGATCTGTATGTTACGTGTGGTATTTCGCTCGTAGATCAATAATAATGAATAATATTATTGCACATAGTTGGAGATCAAAGTGGAATTAATAGGAAGATGTGGGTCGATATTGAAGTATAAGTAGAATAGAACTATCTGTTGTCTTACACGAGGTATCCTAGAACTTAAATTATTCCACAATGACCGTCTCTTAGATGTTCACATCTAAAATTCGTTTCATGCTGTACTTGACCGAGTCAACGATGCCACGCACGTGAAAAAAATAGGATAGTATTAAAAATGTTAAAAATATTAAACAATACTCGAAAATACTTGTCTCGCTAGTCTCCAACTTCAACTTTGTCACAGTTTGCTTAAAGAAGCATTTAAAAAAAATATATATTTCTCCAATTGGTAAGTAAGACGGTCAATTTCTCTCGCAGTCCGAAGCAAATCACGAATGAAACTAGCTGTTACCATCGCAAGCGGTTTCTAAATTAAAGCGACTAAATATTTAACCTCCTTTCATGCGACCGTCATTATAACGTCAGACAACCCTCCTGAACCCGTCAGAATCTCGTAAAAGAAATTGGAACGAACCGGGCTGACTTCATTTCGGGAATAAAAATCCCCCGACGATATATTTTACATTTACTTTCAACCAGCAAGCCGGTGTGTTGTTTGCGGTACAAATGAAATCGTACAGTTCCACAATCAAGCAAATATTTCTGTTGATCTTGCACAACGTCACTTTGCACGAGTCATTTTGCCCCGTTTACGAAACTTTAGTTTGCCTTTAACTTTTAAACGCTCCCGCCCGTGCTATCTGGTGAACAGCTCGTAATCGAACTGTCAGCCGTCCCGCCGAGTAACAGGCCGTGGCCCGCCTATTTTCCTGTCTTACGAAACGGAATCTTCGTGCCTGCGAATGGTAAATTGTTTAAACGGCGATAAAGTAGATCGGCTGAAAAGGAAAGTTAACAGACGGACGTTCGACGAGCCTCATCATCTTGTTGCCATTTCGTCAACACACTCGGTTTTCGTTTACAGTTCACACAAGTGCTGCAAGGTACGTCACACGTGTTAATTAATTTCAGATACCCTGTATATGTTATACGGAAGACATTGCCGTAGCTAATTAATTTTACATTCGCGCGCCAAGTTCCGAAAGTTAGTCCTCCAATTTGTTGTGTCGTGAACGAGCGGCCCAGAAAGACTTTACCACGATTTGTATTATGCGTTTCGCGTGACAGGGATGACTATCGATGGCAATTATCTAAATGTAGTAGAATGAGAATTTACAGGACAGTGCCGGCTGTCCTTTCCTCGCGAACACAATCGTGAATTAATTAGTTTGTAGTTTACGCGAGATTGCTTTACGTTGACAAGTTGACAAATATTCTCTCTACGGGCACAGAGCACGCTACAAATTGAAATTAAATAATGTACATATTGTCTAAGAATATTTCTGCATATAAGAACGATCGATCAAAGATTAAGCATTTTCTAACGTCAGATAAATTCGTGACTCTTTCAATTCTCCGTTGAGATGGAATTTACATCTTCTGGATGCAGAGCATTGACAAAAAAGGCCAGGAACAATAATTAAATTAATATTAGAAATCTTCATAACCTTCAAACGTCAGGCTAATGAAAATGCGTCATAAACTATCCCGAACAGCCCGAAGCACTTCAAAGTTATTCTACAACGCATCCGTCATCCTTGTTTTCACGTCGTCGAGCGTATTATATAAGTTTCCCCGACAACGAGGAAAATTTTCCCCCGGTTCTTAGTTTTTCCTTTCGCGAAAGGAAAAAGACGCTAACGAGTGAAATTCGAAGAAGCGTCGATTTAGATCGAGTACGAATTAATTTCACGGCGTCGTCGCTTTTCTTTTCGAGAAAAAAAGTGTTTCCACGCAACAGTCGTGTCACAGAAACGTACAATATATATTCACGATGAAGAGTAATAAATTCTGTGCAAAGAAATGCAAATGAAACGGTGCCTGATGCCTTTATTTGTCAATCTTCCTCTTTGAAATTCTAATTAACCCTCGACCTCTTTTGCTTGTCCCTTTTCTCCCCTTAGACAAGGAATAGTTTTCAACCATTTGCAAGGAAGACGTTCCCATTCGCAGGTTATATTTCACTTATTGAAACATATATATTATCCTCTGCGAACTTCGCGCAACCTTCCCATCAACAACAAACGAAAATTCAATAAACGTGTACAAAAGAACTTGTTCACATTGTGGCTTAATGGAATTATATACACGATGTCTCGCCGTTTCATCTTTCATCTTTCATATTTCATTTGTTTTCTAGACATTCCGGACTTTCCGCCGTTAATGCCGAAAAGAGTGCCAGCGAGATTAAAATAACCAATCTGAAATATTTCACGATAACTCGGCGAAATAACAGCGAACGTGAGAAAAAAAGGGTTGCTCTTTCTTCGTCTACGTCCTAATCTTCCACTGTGAAAAATTTAAATACTACGATTCGATGATTCAGTTCAAGGATTAGACACAATTTTCAAAAAGAAAAATCAGCCAATTTTTCCACAGTGTTGTTAGAATTTCATGAGAGGCTTGATTAATTAAGAATCGTTGCTAGAGGAGCTTGTTTCTCGTCGATGATTTTATACGCAGGTAAGAAAGGGTTGTAACTCTTAATTGCCACAAACACAAATTTTGCACTCCAGTCTGATCCAGTAATCGTACCAAAGTCTAACCGTAGGTCACAAGTCGCAATCCTCGAAAGCCGGCTCTAAAGTCACGTCGCGAATTTCGCGGCAGACTGGAGGTATTAATCGAGAATCGTTGGAGCAGCTCTTCATCCAGGCAAATACGCGTGTAGCTCGCGACAGCTAGTGGATACGAGTAAATTATCCATCGACTAGTGACCCATTTAACCGGAGTTTCCGTTCAAGCGACGCGGCGACGTCGAGCGACGATCGTGTAACTTCTGTCGTTTCGTTTCGTATCGTATCGTATCGTATCGTATCGTACCGTATCGTATCGCGACCTGGCGACGCGATAGCAGAAACTGGCGCGCGGCTTCCCGGTTGCTTCAATCATCAAACTGCCGGTGCGACTTTGATATTTATCGAAATTCGATGCAGCAAAAATTGCCCGTCACGTGTTTTCAATAATATTTCGCCGTGGCGACGCGTTGAACGTCGAAATTCGTTTTAAAGCTGGAGCTGTCGCCCCCTCGCCGACGCCGCCGCCCCCCCAACCCCTCTCGCAGTGACACCTATCCCCCGTCTGTCTTTCGACTTCGTTACACCGTTATCGATTTTAATTTCCGCCGACTGACGTTAGACAATTAGAAATTTCGTACCGGCCCGGCGAGATACGTCCGGCACTTAATGACTTTGCCTCGATGCTCGTCCACTGTATCAGAAACTTCTGTTATCTCTGTCCCACCCCTTGTTCCCCAGTTCACCGTTTTATATCCATTGGAAGCCCGACTGTTGCGCGACGAACCGATCGTTTCAGCCCCGAATTTTCTGCCGCCCGGCAGAACAACACGTTTCTATTTCGAGCAATTTTCAGTCTTAGAATTCTACGCCGAGAAGGGGAAAAGGATCCGTGCTGTTGCTATCGTTGTGAAAACGAAAGAAGCGAAGAAATTTGACGCAGCAGCTTGTGAATAAGCAAGACTATCGACGGAAAGTCTGTTTCACGTGTTAAATCTTACGAGAAAAACATTGCACCTTGCATATTTTATATATTCTGTTCCTATCGCGATTCGAAAATTTCCCATAAAAAATAAGAATTCGCAAAAATATACTAGTAAGTAAATTCTGGCTGTTACACGAACACATGTTCCCGTGGACGAAAGCGAAAGATTAAAATTGAAAACTGAAATTTGTTTCACCTGTTATAAACTCTGCTCCGGATATTTCATTTTCTTTTCCTTTCTTCTTCTTCTCTTTTTTTTTCTTGCTTGCGTGTTCTACATATTTTTCACGAATACGTAAATATACACAAATTACTATAATAGCAGTGATCAACCAGTGAACAGTTTAAAATCGTACGCTGAGATCTCTAAATTGAAAAGTGGGATTTCCCGCTTTTATTTCGTTACTTCTCGTTAAATAAACAATCCGAAATTTTGATGAATACTATAAAGAGAAACTCTATCTCTCTGTGTTTACAAAAGTGATGAATAGCATGAAATCTGAAAACGAACGGTAAAGAGTCAATATGCGAATCGATCCCTTAAATTTACAAAGCCGCCAAAAGAATTGAAAACATTTTACCCTCTGTTTATCTTCGAATTAGATTTAAAAAAAATCAGATATATTTTCTAATCGATCAATTTTTGCGTTATTTTATCAAAAATCCAGGAAGCGAAACGAGAATTGAAACGAATCGAGCAACGTAATTCCGGTGTTCTCGATAGGAATTCGTTTCACTCGAAACCGCCACTGAGACAGTATTGATCGATATATCAATCCATACATTTCTAGCTGACCATTTTAATCGAAACATCGACCTAACATTGATTTCCAGCGAATGACTGTGACCATGCATTTTCTGCAATTTCTCGTGAGTTTCATTCATAACTTTTGTTTATCGGTACAAAGTATTCCGCGATTTCGTGAGAGAATTTTATCATGTGAAGTCGTTCCCACATAATCGGTAGATAACGTTCGCATTGTTTGGCTTCTGTCAGATTTCTTTTGAAATTTAGCGAGTGTATTCGATAGAAAATCCTTCGTACGTCTTTTCGTTTAACTGCAGGAGAGTCATCTTCGTGAAAACGTATCGTTAAGAATCTGCAATGTCCCTTTCACGATTTTGTATACTTTTCTCTTTCGTAGGAAAGGAAATAAAAAATTCCTCTGTATCAAGGCAACAACATGCAACATTTAATCATGCTTGAGCAAATGAAAGAGTCGCGTGTTATTTTGATGATTTGGATATAAATTAAGAAAAATTGAGAGATTGAAGCTTTGCAGCATCGTCATACAAGCAGTATATTGGCAATGCACTCGATATTTCGCATTAATATTTACGAATCAAAATAACTCATTCGTAATAACAAATGCAGGAAATAAATAAAAAGATTAAACCTTCCTTTGCAGTAAATTCAACGCATTCAATCATTTATATAATATTGCTGTTCGAAAGTTGACGACACCCTTTATTTAAAGAAACAAACTTTTGAAGAATAAAGATCGTAACTATATCTTTGAATTTTACACGCAGAAGTATTGATTTGTCTCAGTATTGATGATACAACCGAATCGGAAGTGATTCTAAAAGAAAGAAGAAAATTTTTTTGTGAAATGCTTCGTTTTCGAGAGAATCGAGTTTGAAAATTTATCACGAACACGTGTAACCAACGCAATTTTCGAACGAAACACATCCAAAGCCTATTTTCTTGAAAATGACACTTTGAACGAAAAAATTTCATTTCACACTTTTCAATTATCTGCGCGCATAAAATATCCTCGTGCGCAATTATTCGCGCCAGTCGAGAAATTAACCGAAGTCAAATGTACTTGACAAATTTTTAAACTCGATTTCCTTGAAAACAAACATTCTCTCTTTAATGACAAAATTTTGCTTTTCTTTCCGACTCGTTTTTTTTTCACATAGAATCATCCCCACTAGGAAATCTTTTTTTAACTACTACCAAAAAAAAAAAAAATTACACCATGAATAAATTTTTGACATGCTCTAATTTTCGAAATATGTCTTTGAAAGTTAAATGTCACGGCATTTGAAAGGACGAAGAAAAAGAGGAGAAACGAGATTTGCGACGTAAAATTGCTCGGTGGTTGAAAAAAACACCGGACGATGTCCCTTTTTCGGGGGGCGGCCATTGAACGATGGTACGTACGAGCGCCGAGCGTTTTTTTTCAAAGGACACAAATTACGTTAACGCCACCAACGAAGCGGCGAACATTCCCTGCAATTTCTTGCGATCCCCGAATCACAATATTCGATTCGTCTTTTTAGTGCGCGGACAACGCCGAGCAATCCAATTCTACTGGTAGTTACGAAGGGAACAGCAATTCCCTGAGAGAGTTGCTCGCGAAATTCGCGTTTCTCTCGCTCTGAAAAAGAGCGTCGTGCGCTCCATGTTCCATAATGTATTTATGTGACGCATGACTTTTTTCCCTCTTTTTCTTAACGATCCGCGTTATAATACAAAAAAAGAAAATATTAATACAATCTCAGCGAGCGAGAGATTGTAGCGGAACTGTGACGTTTTCAGACTCTCAGTTGCCTATTATCGTACAATGCCTCGCATTTTGTTTCCTATTTTCATTGAATTTGAAATTCCCGTATCGTACAATATTCAGCGAATAAAAGAATTTTCTCCTTAATTTGTACGAGTAGTGATATTCTTTGGTACATTGGTTGTGGCATCAAATGCTTCTGTATCGGTGTTGGTTCAATCTTCATTTACTATAATCGTATCATTCAGGTTTCATTCAGTTAATATTTTCTTTTTCTTTTATTTACTATAAGCCTAATACCGAAGACTTTACTTTTGCACCCTGAGAAGATCAACCTGCTGTTATTTAATAGTCTGAAGGAATACCATAGGAATGGCACAGTGACAATTCATTTCTCAATGCAATATATACGGATGAACCGACAAGTTTCAAAATGATCGCAAAAAGAAGCCAGAAGCAAGGGAACTTTTTTCTCAAAGTGTAGGAAAGCTTGCGCGAATACGAAGCAGATGCATCGACAATTAAAATAACGTTGTTCCAATAAATCACATTGCTGATACTGAATCGATCTCTCGACTATTTCCATAGTCGCGTTCATAAAAATACGAACTTGGACGAAGATGAAGGTAAAAAAAAAATTCAACCAGCTCTCTGCATCCGATTCTTCGAGAACAAAACAAATTCGATGCAACCGATTGGAACAACTAGCTCGCAACCCGTTGCAGCATCTCGGTCGCTTCGCTTGGAAAAGTGAAACTTCGAAATACGATTTTTCGCCGGCAAGACAAAAATGGCGGCGGTGCCTTTCGGAAACCTTTCGGTTCGAGGTCATTGGACGAGAGGAGAAAAAAAAGAGAGAAAAAGAAAAGGGACGCAACGGTGGCTGCCGATCGGCTATAGATTTCAACGGAATAGAATTTCCTCTGGCGCGGCAACGGCACCTCTTCGAAAGTGCTCGTTGCAGGTGACAAATTCATTCTGAAGCGGCGAAACTTGACTCCCGCGTCGGGAGAGCCTACACGCGGCAGAGTCCGCTCGCCGCCAGCCGTGCCGATCGATCGTGCCCGAACAACGTCGATGGCTGTTCCGTTCTCTCGGCCCCGGCCATTTCGAAAATCGCATTTGTTAAAGTCTGCCGGTCCACGAAGCCTTCTTTTCTCCGTTACGATCCGCCGTAACGGTGATTGTTAGATACCCGACGATACACGTTCGAAGGATCGCCGATGCTTGCCGATAGCCTGCAGCTCGCATTCGCGGGGGAAATGGCCAATTTGTGGCCGAGAGATGCTTTTCTATGATCTTACCCTCCTACGATTTTTCGACGCATCTATCCGAGGTATTGTGTGCGGATCATCATCGTGAAATAATCGATTCCTCGGGTCCGATTATTTGTCCGCTTGTATTTGCGTCACGGTGACGTAAGAGTGCTCCTCCATCGCACGAAGTATTATAAGCATGTTATACTTTGATCTCTCTAAATTTTAAAAAAAAATTGTAGTATATTACAGACGAATCTTCGTTTCATTTTTGGCTACAAAAATTGTTGGGAATTGTAGAATTGTAGACAATGATAAACTGATTGAAGGAAAATGTCGCTTTAACGTTAACTCGCTTGACGAGTTAGAATTACTCATTTTTCATATTGAACGTTTGTAAAACTTTGAGGCATTGACAAACATTTTCATCGCAATTTGATCATGTTTTGTCGCACTACACGATCATTGTATTGAATTACTATCAAACACTGGTTAATTTCTACTTTTTCCATCCAAAAATTTCACATTACAGGTTTCACATTTATGAGAATTTGAATAATAATTTTTTTATAAATCAAAAGTTTGTCCTTTTCTTCTTCTACATAGACATTTGTTCACATAATTTGATCGATTCGATCGTTGGTAATTTTAGCGTCGAGATTCGATACTTATTCCATTTCTGCCTCTTCGATTATTTCAAGCTGATGTAAAAATCAGTCGGAGCCAAGTTTGAAATATCTACACGTTGAGCGTGCCAACGTTTACCAATCCAGATTAAAAATTGCTTCCTTTATGATCTTCTAGTGAAGCAAAACGCACCCAATCCTCTGCGTTTTAGCTAATCTTTCGACATAAAATTCCAGATTGCAAATTGCATGAAGAAAAAAAAATGTTGCAAAAAAAGTGTTACACTCGAATAAATCCAAAGATACAGGCAATATATGCAGGTGATTTTTACAGTGTTTTTACAATCCTCAGAAATTTCAATTACAGAAGCTCCTGCTGATTGCATTAATCTATATTGCCAATCTAAACCTTTGACGCTTACACGATCATCCACACAGACAAATCGATTTCACGGTTCTGCAATATCTATCGCAGATAACTATCAGCGTATCGTATTAATCACGTATGAAGCTGCAGTACTATTGTAATATCGAGATACTGTAGAACTTTGCGTCGATCGCGATTCAAATGATTCGTTTGACAAAATGTTTCTCATTCACAGCCGATGGAAGTTCAGAGAAAAAACTTCGCGAGGGAATTTCCTTCGTTATTAATTGGTCGTAATTTCCTCCCGGCAAGAAAAGGAGTAACAATAGGCTTTATCGAGCAAACGACCACGCCAAGTCGCAGAATTAAGAAAAAAAAAAAAAAAGAAAAAAGGAAACAGATGAAAGAGAAGACGCGGCTTTTTTTCTATAATTAACAACGATTTAAATGCAGTTTGATTGAGGATCGTTTGGTTGCTAGACAGCGCGCGAGTTTGACCGAAATTCTTTCCCCTTGCCTGGGAATATTTTAATTGCTGCTCTTAATTGCAAGATCGCGCGCTTTAAACGCCATCCTTAATTGTAAAGCTGCTCGACAGCCCGGGCAATTGTATTAAACGAAGGTTGGGGGGGGGAAGAGAAGGGGCAGAGAATCTTTTAAATTGCTTTCAGAGCAGAGATGCAAAAAGAACGCCGCGCAACGATTCGTTGTAAACTCGGGTTCCAGCTTTTCCCCTCGAATTCGTCGATTTACCCGGCCAGAAGGCAATGTTTGCAAATATTACACCTCCCCTTTCAATTTTCACACGGGAAGTGTTCAGTTCATAAAGGCGACTATTAATTTGCAATCTTGCGAACTACTGTTCGCATTAATTCAACCGTCTGAGCCTGGATGGATGTTTGCCGTTAAATGGAAGGCTGTAGCTTAAACGTTTGAAATTAATCTGTTTCAAGTATCCGAGATTCAAGAATGCGTTAACTGTCACTTTGCAATTACGCGAGTCCGGTTGTTGGTTTCTACATTAGACGAGGGAATTAATTAAATTACGATCGATGGTATAGTTTTTTTTATTTCGACTTTTCCACTATCTAACTCTTTCAACTCGATTTGTTTTCAACGCTGTTGCGCGTCCACTTGTATTTATTTTAGAATGAAGTAGCCAAATTGAATGATTTTCATTTATTTATTATTATCACTATAATATAATTTATCTTTCACGATCTTTCAAAGCGTGACGATTTTTCAAGCAAATTTCCCAAATTTTTATTGTACAAATTCGTATTGTCAGCTCCAGCGTGACGTACGAGTTCAAAATACTTGCGAGAATTGCCTGCATACGTCGTCTTTATTTCTCAATAAATAAAAAATTTTTCAGTCGGGTATCAAATTCTCACAGCCGCATATTACAAAAGTAACTATTAATCAACGTGAAATTCAAAATACTTGGACGCAATTAATACGTAAGAGCTATAATAAACGCAGCAAATGCAATCTTGAAATTGTCTGTCCGGAAACGAGACTACCACACCCGGCGATCTAACGTTTAAACCAAAAAGGTCTGCAATTCAAAATTTCACTCGACGAAACTAACCCGAATAGCAAGAAAGCAATTATTAAAGCGCAGTATCCGAACTCTGACAACACCTCGCCGCCGTCTAAAACGATTCGATGGAGGAAAAACGGCCGCGGCGCTAATGTCGTAAAATTCTCGTTGCGTTAATTAAACCTCGAGCACGAGGATGTGAATGAAGAACTTTGCGAAACATCTGCACGTCTAGTCACAGTAACGTTTCATCTTTCGCGAGATTATACCGTGGGCTTAACCTTTTCGTTATGACGGTGCCGCGCGAATACGCTGACGCGCAGTGGACGCGCCGATTGCTGTCAATGTTATGAACAAATGCAAAAGTTTATTTGGTGGCCAAAACTCGGCGATAGTACGCAGCGGGATTGCCAGTTGTTGAGTGACTATAGTCATCGATAGTCGCACCCAGAAAGTAGCGAAAAGGTTAATCGGCCGCTGCGCACACATTCGCGCGAATCGACGCACACTGTCGTTGTCTAACTTATTGTTAGTTGGCCACGCCGATCTTTTTCATCAGTTGATCATCGTGAAGACGCTCGCCGCGAAAAGCAGCGGCTTTTGTGGGGCGCTTCTGGCCGCCTGGTCGAACCAATTTCGCGGAACCAATCGAGTTTCGATAAAAATTAGGTATCGCTAGTGGGGCTGGTTGTGCAGCGGCGGCCGATCGATGAACCGAAATCGCGATAGAGCAGCGAGTTTACAGGATCGGGACCTTTTCAGGCTATTGAAAATTGTGCTCCCGATGCCATTACGAAGATTTGGCGAGCGAAATTAAAAAACGGACGAGATACTGAGCAGGGCTTACTATGACCAGAGATAAAGGATTACTCCTTGCCGGGGCATTGGGACAAAGTGAATGGCACGTTTGCATTTGCGTTTTCGTTTTCTCGCTTATCAGAATTTTCAGCTATTTCGTAGAGACTCTAGAGATATTGTAGAAAGATTCGTCTATGCAAACGACGAAAGATAAAAGATGATTTCTTGTCGAGGAATCAAGACAGAATGTATGACGTTGCGTTTATATCTTTGTATTTTCTTTTCTTTTTTTCTTTTTCTTTTTATGTTTATCGAGCAACTGTTTCGCAGCGACTCCAAAGATAAAAAGATTCGTCTGTCCATTGTGTTAATTCGTCCACTTCATTCATTATTGTATTAACGCGTATTAATTTCTCACTTTCCGATCGGACGACATTTCCTGCTCATTTTTGAACATATTAATTCGCCAATACGCAGAGTTATTACGGAACAATTGAAATTTGTTATGACAAACGGGATAAATCTTTTCAAAGCGAAGCTCCGCTCTGTTGCGAATTTGTCGAATTTATGCTCTTGATAAAGCGCTCTTCGTATATACCGTGTTTCGTGCATTTTTCTTCGTGACTTTCGTTGTATTTTTGACAAAGCAAATAAACGGTTTACCATTTAATTAAGCCCGATGCCGAAAATAATGATTTATTCAACAGAACATTATCATATCTATTTTTTTTCTCAAATTTAATTCTGCCGCGAATGATTGCCGATAATTTAATACGGTCAATATTAAAAGACAAAAAAAAAAAAAGAAAAAATTGAAACGTCAAGTATTCGTAGAATTAGAAAGTAAATCGAAGTGAAACATTTTGAACGAAAAACGAAAAGAAAGACGCGGTCTTAGTTCCTCAAATATTCATCGTTCGCGGAAAGAAACTCGCCAAGTTGCCACACGGAATTACGAATCGATCATTTTGATATTCTCTCACTCCAGGTACATTAGATCGTTTCTAAACGTCAACGTCGTCACGCGACGGCAACAAATTATCGACAAACAAAAATTTCGCGCCTGCAATTCCGGCATATTTTCGCCGAAAGAATCATCGTCGCCGCGTTTCGCCGACATTACACGACCGTCGGGAATATTTCATCGCGCATCAATTCCCGCTGAACGGCCGGCGCCATTCCCAGCGAAAATAACAGAGAGGGAAACGGCGTCAGCAAGAATAATAAAATACGGGCAGGAATCGGATATTTCAAGCTTTCACGCGTTAAATACATTTTATATTACGCGATCGAGCGTCCAGCCACCGTTGTTTACACTTTCAACGAGTGATATGCGGCCAGCTTAATCGGAAACAACCGCCAGCGAGGAATAATAAAACGAGCGACAAAAATTCGAGCGGAGACCATCTTCCCTATCGAGCCGCATAAAAATTAAAAATACCACGACAGTTACTGTAAATGAGTTTCTTTCTCTTTCCCCCTTTCCGATTCGTCGTCCTGAAATTCTTTCCGTTACGTGCAACAGATCAAACAGTTCAAAAAAAAAGGATAGGAATTTTGAAATTCGCGAATGCATTGTCTTCCTGTTGTAAGAAGAAATTCTATTCTATTGCGGTTGCTTCCTTGCAAATAATTACAACTGTATTACATTTCCAATGCAAGTATAATTGCTGCACGTACGAGTGAATAAATTGTGGATACACGAAACTAGACGAAACTGAATTAAAAGACTTGAAAATGTACGAAATATCCAAAATATAACACACGTTGGGTTATCTAACGAGTCAAATAATTTTCTGTTTGAGGCACGCTTGTTTGAATTATATTCATGAAAATTTGAGCTTGCATAAATGTCCACAGCTTATACTTATCTATTTATTACAAATTCTTTTAATCGAAGACTTTCCTTCGAGTATATTAAAGATCGTTGGAGAAAACATGTAACAAATTTTACAGGTAATTTTCCAACAATCAAAGATCACAGTAAGCCTATCTATCCATAATAAACGACCGTAACAGATCTACCTGTACTTGTTCTTTGTCGCCAAAAATATAAATTCTGAAAAATATTGAAATTGAAATTTGTACACGTGAAGTTTCAAGTTTCACGTTTCCATTCGAATCGCCCAACCTTCGAATTGCCTCCGGAGAGACGGAGTTCTTTCAACGCAACTTTCTTCCTATTCGCGTTAATTCGTGTCTTCGAGGAACGATAGAATTCGGCGAATCATGGAATCCATACCGTGAAGTCACGCAGCCGGAAGTGCATCAAAATCCCCGCATACTTGCCAGACCGTTCGAACGTTCGCCAGCACGAGCGCGTGCAACCGTGCCGCGGAGTTTGCCTTAATTCGATGATTCGCGAAGAAACACGTGGCATTTCAACGAAACTTACCCCCGTTCGATGATGAGAAACTCTACTTTGTTTTTCGTTTATCTTGTTGTGGAACAAAACGCTACGTTTGCCTCAAGAAGAAGGAGAACAGTAAATGATTCAATTGCTTCGTTTCTTTGGAACTTGAGGTTCCATACTTAACAACTAATTTTTGGTAGACAACTTATCTGTTTGGTAGTTGAACCAAAAGAGATAAAATACGATCAATTTTGATAACAGCCGAATCGAAAGAGTCACATATATATATATATATATATATCAGGTGTTAAATGTCATCTAGTGACGCTTACATTATGTAAGACAAGGATAAAAAAAAATTTTTCCACGAATTTGTGAGTTTCTCTTCATTTGCAATTAGTTGAAAAAACAGAACTCCGCGTGGATCGAAAAGTGACCCAGCTTGACAGTTTGAAAGTTAACGAATGACCCTCCTATCAAACTGTCACAAATGTGAAATTGTAGAAATAATAGTTTGCGCGTCGAACGAGTGTAACGATTTATAACTTGGAATATAATAATCTATAGCGTTTTAGAATTTATCGGAAAAGGTTTATACATAAAACTAATTATTTACAAGCTATTCGAAGTACAATTTAAACCTTCTTCTTTCACGCTGCACATCTTGCCTATATTTTTATATTAGCTTGCAATCAATCACCGTACGAAACACCATACACGTATTGTGTATTCCAACATGGAAGTATTTCACCATGGTTAACGGAATGCTTCAACGTAATCGATGATCGTATTACATTCATTCAAAGTTCGCAAACAATCGCTTTACACGGAGACAGGAGCACGCGGGTCCATTCAGAAATTTTCACTGGTTTCTGCGTTTCGCGAGAACAAAAACTGGGATTAAACAAATCGCCTCATAAATACCTCAATTTTTCAACGTGTCAATTATCCAAAGTACTGTTAATTGCTCTCTCTCTCTCTCTCTCTCTCTCTCTCTCTCGATTGCGCGCAATTTTATATTCCGCAAATGAGTCGCCGATAGAACGCCGCGGAACAATAATGAATGATCTATGAGGCACAATACCGGCACGTCATAATAACAAACATTCATTTGCAGACCCACTAATTATTCGAACAGTTGCCGGTGTCGCGGAACGAGGTGAAACTCCCTCGTAAAAATTCAACCGCGCAATTACGCTGAATTTATTATGGAATTCATTTTGCAGCGGTATGCAATACGCTAATTCCCTCTCTGCGTACCCTTTTACGACTATCTTCCTTCCAACCTAGCGATTAAATATTTGCTAATTATCGAGAGATCGGACGAGAGTTCGCCTCTCTTTCGCGGGGAACGGTGATCGTTCCTGGCGAAATTTTGATACATCGAGAAGATATAATTGATCGAATGGCTCTCGTGCAGATTATGATTTCAGACAACGATACGAACGTGCAACGCGTTCTTGCACGCGAAACAGATTAGACAAAGGAAACTCGAATTCGAAACAAATGCAATTTCACGTGAATTTTAAATTCAAAATCGCATCGCGATATTATATGTTGAGAATAGAAATGGCGTGTTACACAGTAGCCAAAGGAGGTATTTACGAAGCAGTTTGTTCAATCCGGTTTCTGTTTTCGCGAAACAAAGGAAAGATTTCGCTTGAAGCCTTTAGAAAGCAGCAGGGTTCTCTCTGTTGACCGTTTTCGAACTTATTGTTGGCCGTTCTTTACGCTCGAGACCACATGTAACATTGTCATTTGTTGTAATTTCCAGCTAAATTTCTAACAATGCCAATCCTTGGAGATAAATGTATACTCGAAGATGAAAACTGTTTATCAAAGGCAATGTCATTACAACGGAAATGAGATTCCAACAGTGAATTGGAATTAACTGGAAGACGAAATCGATCCATCAATTTGGCAAAAATTGGCAAAAATTGGCAAAAATCTGTCTGAAATTCATTGAGTTTATGTCTGATATTCGTTTACAATGAATTGGGAAAAATTCATTCGAATTTTCTGATTTATATTGCGAAGTATCTAATTTATAATTGTAACAACATGTGTTGTAAAAAAGGATCTGTATTTTAAAATTAGAAGCCTATCCAATCGTATCGGCCAATTGGAAAAATATAAATCCATTTCCACTGAGATTAATACTCAACGCGAAACGTGTATATTTAGAAATTTTCACGGCGCAAGTGACAAATAATGGCTCGATGAAATCGATAAAATTTATGCGTCGTACGATTACAGCACTTTACCGATTGACAGTGTTACGCGCTTTGCAAATGATTTATGGACGGTAAGAGACATGAATATGAAATTACACGGGAGGGACTGTACCTCACGGTTTTCAAACGCTTCTCGCTAAATACCGTCGCGTTGCACTGACTCATATTGAAACCGTGCAAGATGCTTTGCGACGAACAACAGTACATACAGAATGAGATGAAATTCGCATTCTCCGTAATAGTTGTTCGAGTACAAACAACCGCGCGCATCATATTTCTACCAGCAACAATACGTTTGTTGATTCTCCTCGATTTTATTCTTTGGGATGTATGTCTATCTTTTTTTTTTTTCTTGAAATCGCTTCTGAATTTTCATTCAACTTTATTTCAGCAATTGAAAAATTTTCAGCGAAAGTTTCAGAGAATGTTTCAAAAGATCATTTGAAATCATTTCGACTGAATGACAAATTTTGGTTTCGTACGAAAATTTTCATACGAAAGTGAAAAAGACACAAAGTCTTGCCTGATGATTTTCTAATTTTAATAAGCGTTTCAAATATGCGCAACATCAACGCCGAAATCGTTTCAACGTAATGAAATGAATTTTCTTTCGGACGCTCGAAAGAACAGCGGGAACAGATATTTGTCCGTTAAGAAATAAACGGCTTTATTACGACAATATCAACCGTCCCAGCCAGTTGAATTTCGAAAAGAGAAAAAGTGTACGTAATTTATCACAGCTTTTCATATTCGTGGGCGTGTATAATCTGCATCGTGCAATTGAAAAAGAAAAAAGAAAAAAAAAAGAAACACCAATTTATTCCGCGCTTCTTCTGACAAAGCATCATTCTGCATTTTCCTGATACAAAGCTCGTTCACGCGAAAAAAAAGAAAAAAAAAAAGAAACGTTTGAGGGAATTGCAACGCGGACGCGAAGAAGTTCTCTCGCACGCGAGCAGCGGATAACGAGTTAACAAATTATGCAAGTTTTTGCGAACGTTGCGCCGGTACACGCCGGTGTGTTTCATCGAACGCGCCGACGACCAAAAATAGAAACAGTGAACCGAAATTAAAGAAATTAAGGGATACGCGTATTCCGTGGAACGTGAACTTTTTCGGTAAATCCTTCTCTCTGGGATAATTAGGGGAGAAAACTTTAACCAGAGAATGTCCGACTTCCAGATTCGTTTCCTCCTCCTCGTGGAAAACAGTCCGCAGCCGCGTGCTGCTTTCTTCCCCGCGTAATTTTATATTCAATTAAACCGTGTTAATCTTCGAACCGGCTAAACTAATTATTCGGAGCTTTAAAAAATGGCGCAGGTGCGTGTGATTTATTTTTCACAGCCAGCGAAATTATCCGCCGGGGCAAATTAAATTTCGCCCGGCCCTTTCGTTCTCTCTTTCTTTTGCACGTCAACGAAACTCGAACGAAAGCATAAAACTGACTAACGTAAGTAATTCGCCGAGCTATGGTTTTTGTCGAAACGACGGCGAATACTCGAGTCGAACGAGCGTCGATTTATCTTGCGCGATTTGAAATTTTAAACGGCGACTTTTTTTCCCCCTGAAACGCGAATTCGAATCGAGTGTTAAACCTCTATAGTTCTGGGAAAAGGGTGAATTATTTCTCTTTCCAAGCATTTAAATGCTGCATATATACCTGATCTCGAGCGGTCCCTTTTATTTTACAACTTTATAATCCGATATTCGCTATCTCTCTCTCTCTCTCTCTTTCTCTCTCCGCGTTTCTTCCAATTAATTTATTATCGAGTGTAATTCAGAGTAAATGCTGGAAACGGATCGCCGGCCGGGTGTTTCGCCAGTTTTATCTCACCCAATTAGTCGACTTTTCGATTACCTCCGGACCTCCTTTACTTCCAATTAGGTCAGATAATCAGGATTCTTTTCTACTTACAGAGAGTACAACGGATCCAACTACGGAGCGCGTTAAAGGAAACGAATAACATTCAATATCGCGGACGAATTACATTAACAGAAATTACCTGGTTTCTCTTCAGCTGGAATCGCGAATACGAACTGCAAGTTTTTCAACTTCGTTCGTCCCAACTAAAGCCACATTGTGTTGGATTTATTTTTCAAGTAGACGCCCTACTGTCACGGCTAACAAGCTTTCGAAATTTCGCAGTTAATGACATTGACGGTTCTTTAATCGTCAGAGTAATTCTCTCATTGAGATCTCTCTTTCTTATAATGTCGAACTATTTTTTTTTTTTTTTTGCATTCTGCAAATGAATCGACGATGTATAATCGTGAAAAGCGAGAGAACAAAATGAATTCGATTCGGTGGCGAAGGAATTACATTGAAAGGTACAAGCTCGAAGGTAAAAAGAAAACGAAGCGAACGTGAAATGTAATTGAAAATGTAATTTGAATGTGACATACGGACGAATTAAGAAAGACAATGGATCCTTATCCCAAGAAATTTCTTGCAGTTATTAATATCCTCTCAAACGCGTTAATCTCGTTTAATCTCGCGATTAAAAGCGCTCGCTAAGTGGTAAATTCGATCTGTCAAATTCGATTAATTCAATCGAGCAAATGGACTCCTATTTCTTCATTATATCTTTACAATTATCGTCGTGGCGCATCGACTCGTGCAGTTCGAATTTAAATATAGGTGAACAGAATTTTAATACAAAGGAGAATGCGGAAATCAACGTTTTACACCTCACAATAATACGACCAGTGTTTAAAATAGAATTGTTAAAATTCTAAGAGTAAATTATTCCAGAGAAGAATATTTAAAATTAATATCTAATTTTAATTCAAACCTGTCGGTAATTCCGCGATAGAACTCCCTGGACGAACATATCCTCGTACATCTGAATTGAAGTCAGCTTACCTGAAACAAGATAACGAAAATTTATTAATAACTCCTCTCTGTGTAAAATTTTCCTAACATCCGAAATAAATATACTTTGGGAACAATGTTTAATTAATAATTTTAAACATGTATCTTTTAAAGTTCTTAAGAGTTTCTTGAAACGCCCCTTCGTGATATATGTAACAACTTTTAGTATGTTATTCCAAATGTTATCAGTGTATGGAATTTGAACGTTAGAACTGAATATTCGAGAAGATAATCAACTTGAAAGAATATTCACAAATAATATAATATTGAATAATACAGATACCTATTATTATGCAGAAAAATATTTATGTTTTTCAAGGATTTATTCGATTGGCATGTAATGCAAAAGATAAGACAATAATGATAGATCATTTGAAAACTTTAACGCCTGATAAATTCAACTCCTCTTTGATTTCGTCCTTTCATAAATTCAGAACAGATGATTCAACATTCAATCCTTGATTCAACCTTTAATCCTGGTCACTTCAATTTTCGCTTTCTCTCTAGCAATAAACTGCTTCAAATCCTCTCTTCCACCAAGTACCAGTATGCTCCAAAGAACATGTCATGTCAATTATATTAATCCAAAAAGAAGACCTGGATTTCTCTGAAATCTGGTCACATTTTCTTCCTTCATTACACGTCACTATGAAAATTTGGATAATTTAATCGGGGAAAAAATTGATTCGTATATCGGCGTTTCAATAACTTAAAATACGATAATTGTATTATTTCGCTGAATTTCTGCTAGAAACAAATAACGCCGGGTACGAATCAATTTTTCAGATAGAATTGAAAGCCATCTATCCGAAATTGATTCGTCGTTATTAACTTTCAATTTCGTGTGAAAGAACGACGAGATGAACGATCGAGGGTTAACGAACCACCGCCGCTATCGCTCGGGTTAGCCATTTCTTTCAAACAGTGAAAGCAGCATGAAATTTTGCAAATCCCTGGTATCCCTTCGTCCCTGGTATCAGACGAACAGCTTATGCAAAAACTGTTACATGATGTATATACGCAGTCACGTGACACACATGCAAAATTCATTCACTTATCTGCATAAATTTCTGTTATCTCGCCGCTGGCAAAGGTCACACGACTGTTTAACATAACATCAGCGCCGCGCGACCGGGCGGACGCCAAAAATTCTTCAATTACTCGACGGAGAAGTATGCAAATATCCAGTGGACGAGCCTCTTTGCTTGCAAAAATGTCTAACAGCGAATGGAGAAGGAAGGAAGGAAGAAAGAGCCGAGGGAGGAAAGATAAAAAAAAAAAGGATCAGAAGAAAAATTGAACGACCAGCTGGAAAATATCACTGACCGGGAGCTAGCTTTTCGTTCGTTCGTTTAGTCGAGAACGTTTACGCGAATATTTAATAAAGGCAGTTCTCGAAGCAGTCGAGAAATAAACGTCGCGTACAATAGCGACGAAGAAGCCACCATTTCCCTGCAAGAAGATTACCGCATCGCTCGATTTTTCTTCGTTCGACGGTGCAGCCGCTACCCTCACTGGCTACAATTTTTTCTTCTCTCTCGTCGTTCCTATTCTCCTTTCTTACTTTTTTCATTTCTTCGGCTCTCTTTATTGTTTCCTCCTCTTTCCTTTTTTCTTTCTTTCTTTCTTTCTTTTTCTACTTTTCCCTTCGTCACCCTCCCATTGCACATTCCGATACGGTACATCGAGTCACACAGCCAGGGAACGTTCAAACTTTTTCGCGGCGCGAATTCCATTTTTCCTTTTTTTTTCCGAGGCGCCGACACTTGTCAATACGATATCGCTTTTTGATCGGGGGTCTGGTTTGACTTTTTCCGCGCGTCGAAGTCAAAGAGAATTAAACTGATTCGAGGACGCGCGCGCTAACGTAAATGCGTATAATGCCTAGGCACACGAAAGTACCGAGAAACGTTTGCGAAACGTCCATTTACCAATGCGAATATGAAATTTGACGCGTGTCGACGCGTTAACTCTTTGAAATTCCGTTAGCTCTATAATGAGGGACAATTACCACATGAGTGAAATTTAATGCCGGGCTGGAAATATATATTGCAAAAGTGTGCTCCGTTACACGATTAATGAAACTCGTATAACGCGATATACACGAAAGGTGTTTAGAAATACGCCAATCCTTTTCTCAAGTTGTCTATATATTACGAATCTTTTACTTTTAATCACGCTGTAGCATATGAATATTACTAAGTTGGCTAAAAAGTAACTGCAGTTTGTTTGTGCAAATGAAAGACAAATTATCTTCTGCCAACCTTTCAGCCAACTTCAAAATTCTTATCTTTCTTCGACAGAAAAAAGAAAGTTCTGAGAACGATTTGATATCTTCATCAATAGTGAAACTTAGCAATTCTTCGCCACGCACGTCAGATAATTTTTTCTTTCTTTTTCGGAAAATGGTACAGCAAAATATGACAAAAATATTTTTCTAAAGGAAACTTAAACAATCAGGTATCAGATAAATTACACAGTGAATTCGCGGTTCAAAACGACGGTAGTTACACTTTAAGATACGTATATACGTCCAGTAGAATCAAATGCAGTTACTTTTCGGCCAGCCCAGTATTAGCCCAGACTGCAGATTTCTATGCAAATTCGTACCTTTGCAAATGAAATTTAGACAAAACGACCTAGACAGAGAAGATTGATTCCTCTGTTAATTATTATATACAATATTGCATACTTTGGATGCTTTATACATCCATTCACACTCAACATCTACAAATTTCTCATGAACGCGGAATACGCAAAAATTATCACTAGCGTTATTACCAGCCTTCGATGAAAAATTTCAACGGAGATGCAAAATGGAAAATATTTTTCCCACTATATATAGCTGTCGCAGTTCGAAGCATTAAAATTATTAATCGAAAATAGAAGCGGGAAACTGGAACGATCAGTTCTCGGATCGGGACGACCATCGGGACCATTCCGTTGCATTCAGTTCTTTTATTTTTCGCCTTCGTGAAAAAATACGAATCTACGTCGGTGTATAAAAATGACAGACTTCCGAACGTTTTCCCATGCATCGATGAATCTTGCTACATTAATTAGCACGATCGACAGCTAGACGTCGTTTCATAACCGACGCCATCCACTCGAGGACCTCGATATATCGCGTCCTCGAGCGCTGTCATTCGCTATTCCACAACCAATTTCATTCGCATAAAGGGAAGAACCGCGCGAGCTTTATCATTGCAACGTACGCGTACCGGTATGAATATCGCGATGATATTCAGCGAGCTTGAGTCGGGGACCCGAGGACGGGGGATAAAACACGCGCCACACCGTGGATAAGTTTCATAGCGCCGTGTCAATAACACGATGCCAGAAAACACTGTTAGCCAGAAAATCGTACGTGCGGCTGGAAACTCGGTTAACGTCGTGCGGCTGCTTTGATGTAAACGAGATGCGAGCGGGTGTGATTTTCGCAGCAACGCCGAGCGGTTGTTACACGGCGCCCGGAACACGTGGTTTTCGAAAATTAACCGAATTTCCGAGTTCATCGTTTCAGCAAGCATTCGTTCTTACAACGAATAACACTGAAATCAACTTAGCATAGCAAGCCAAACAAGGTATCGATCATCGAGTTGATTCATATATCCTCGCTTCAGAAGTTATTATTAAAATTGATTGTGTAAATTTAAATTTAATAATAATCAAGTAAATATAAATATTTTATTTGCAACAGTATTATTTCCAAGTGCAATCGATTACGTTTACGAATGAAACTTATGATTAACACGTTCACACATCTCTTGATTGGCAGTTGATTTACATACTCGCTCAATTATTGTTAAAATTATTGATCAAGTAAGTACAAATATTTCCTTTGCAACGGCAATATATATCTAGGTGCAATTAATTGTATTTGCAAATGAAAAGAAAAACTTGTAATTAACATTTTCGCATTCCTTGGACGAATATAGGGCGAAGAATGATAAAGATAAAAAGACGTTCCAAACTAGCGTTCTAAGCGGAGTATCACTAAATTATTCTTAATTTCCGAAAATTACAAATATATCTTCTTTCAAGTTTCTCAATTGAATATCATCATTTCATTCTTTTATGTGCATCGATATTTATATTATTTTAGAAATAACGTTCAAATATCTTAACAAATTATTGTAACAAGTTGTAATAAGTTGTATTGCAGGTCAAAGACGATCGATCCTGCTTGAGACGATCAGTCTCATAATTGAGAAAAACATGTCCAAAAATATATTACTAAAAATTCGATTACTCTCATTGCACGATATTCGTAATAAAATCTACTCGACACCCATAATTTTATTGTCACGCATCGAATAAACGTTTTCTTTCGTGCCATTGACAGGAAAAAACTTTTGCTTCTCGATTAAAAAGACTCGCATTCGAAACAGGTTGCGACGATTTATCGCCGATGTTTAATTAAGAAACACGTTTCGTTAATATTCCGAGGCGAAAACACAATGGGGCTTTAAAAGGAGAATAAGGGGAGCAATTAAAGATCTATTCACGTCGGGCTGTCACGCGAGCCGAACACTTTACAATTGAGAGACATAGCGAAACAACATTCGAAAGGGAGATTTATTGCCGGGAATGGTACAGCCAGATGCCTGTAAACCTTCAACCCGACTCGAAAATAGAGAAAACCCGTTCGCTGTGTGTCGTCACTCTCATTTTTCCGTCCCTCTCCTCGTTACCGCGTTGTTCTCGCTGAAAACCGAAAGTTCGAAAAATATTTTTATCAACGATTTAGAAACGCGCAAGAAAAGAAAAAAAGAAATTGAGAAACCAACACGAACAATGGAAGACAGGTATTCTGTGTTAAGTTTAAAAAGTTTTTAATATAATATATATATAGTCTATAGTAGACATTTAAAGAATACATATGGAATGTTAACATAAATAATATTTCATCGAGTATTCGCACGTAGAATGTAAAAAAAAAAGTAAAATATATAGCGTTTTATTTTAATACATAAAGTGGAATATTATTATGGAATGGTATTATGAAAAATGAACTCAAATGAAGCATTTAATGGAAATAATAGATTCATTAATGTATAACAATGTTACACATCTATCGCATCACATTCCTTTCGATTGATTTTCACCACTTTTTTTTAGGATATTACTTCAACAAAAAAAACAATTTATTATACTCGAATTTCATCATTGAATTTCATCAATTTCTGACCAAACAAAGAACGTAAAATCATTGTTTGTCATATAATAATGTAGAAAAAAAATAACAGTATTAAATTATGCGGTTGATAATATGAAGTTTATCAAGATTTAGGTATTAAATTGAATAAACGAATAAGCCCGAATAATTAAGATCTTTCTGTAACTTCCTAGATTTGCACGCTGCCACAACTCGATACTCTCTGAAAAAAATCCTACCTATCCTCAAAACCAGTGTCTTCATATGCACTTTGCACGAATATATAATCATACGTTCGTATTTTATATATTTTAAAATTAGGCCGACTAAACAAACAATACCAAGTCTGGTCTGCTCCGCTGCGACAATCGCATTGACAATTGTGTCGCTCTTAGGCCACGCAGGAAACAAATTCCAAACAATGAGGCTTCCTCACCCTTCCAAATTACGGTAATTACCATTTCAGATAAATTTCGTCCGGTAAGATACGTGTGGAAATAGCTGTAAAGGAAAATCCGCGTTCGTACATCAAATTCCAGCAAGTTTCTCGTTCTGCTCGACGCGTCAACATTTCGAGTGTAACAGGGAACAGGATTCGCACAGAGACAATCGAAACGTTGACGATCGACGGAACGAGCCGACGTTCTTCGCTTCTCACGCGAGCAGCTTAATTAACTTCTATATAAATCCAACGCGCCGAGTTTTTGTCCGAATTCTCCGTCTCGCACCCTCGCTCGATCGTTTCCCAATCCGATCCGATTCAATATCTCGGTAAATATAAATTTATTCCAGGTCGCGATGATATCGCGAGGGAAACGGTGAGCTTTCTCATTTTTCTCTCTTTTTCGACGAACAACCGCGTCGATGTTTAAGAAAACAGCGTCGTCATCGTCGTCGTCGTCGTCCATGAAGTATCGAGGTGAGCTCGATCCGAGTCGGAGTTAACAACACGAAGCGAACACAGCGGCTGCTTTCACCGAGATTCTCGATATTCCCCGGGCGGAATTTTTAACCCTGCTGAATCCCCCGGAATTAATTAGAGGCCGGCAGGGAAATCCTTGTAAACAGGGGAGGTGTAATATTTCTCTCTTTTCGCCCGCGTCCGTGGCTTCAAAGTGAGGCGAATATTATCTTTCCCCGCCGACGCCGGATACGACATGAAAATTCATGGAGGGATTATTTCCGTGGCGGCGCGATTTAACGACCATTCCCGGAGCATATTTTCCGCCGAGAAAAACAATGCCTGGAAACCGGTGACTTTTCGTTCCCGGGGATATTTGGAACAAGATTATCAAACACCTGGTTTACGTCGCTGGTGGCTCGTGTCCTCCCTTTCTTCGTCCCTCGAGCTTTCAACTTTATCGTCTTATAAATTCTAATCCTATACATTGCAAGTACATCACGGAGAGAATTTTCTTCGTTCTCTTCTGATTTGACAGCCAAAAGGAAATATTTTCATACCTGTTGTTCTGGCTCGATGGACCAAGTATTATGGTTCCGCTTCGAGGAGCTGAGATATGGCGAAACGAAACGAAACGATTCCGATGGGATCGGAGATCGTAAGCGGTGGACTGTATATTTGTGACGTAATGCAACATTTGCGACAGTATATCGTATAACGGGCCGCACAAAACTCACGTTCGACGTTTAACGTTCGAGTTCAGTTTCATTTTCTCCAGTTTCACCCAGAGGCAACGTCCGAGCCACTGTGTTTTTAATATTCATCTCTCTCGGAACGTTTTTCTTCGTGGTTTGCCACCTTTTTTTTTTCTAAAGTAGAACCGGCGCCACACGATCGAGACGGTTTCAACGCGTTGAATACTCGCATTTCGTCGAGAAACGATCATCTTTTGCCCCCGTTACACAAAATCGAAAAAGCCCGATATCGTAGCGTGGAAAGATTAACTGAATGTAACGCTTCCATCAATAGGTGTCTAAAAAAAAAAAAAAAAAAAAAAAACGACGAAAAAAGGGAAAAAAAAATACAGGCACAAAAGTTCGGCAACATTCGAAACTGCTACGGTGGAATCGCGCGATGCATCAATCTGTGGTCACCTTTCATCGGGGCCTGCGCAGTTGCCTGTGGATTTTTCCCGATCAACGAAAAATCGTCGGAAATTCGTCTCGAACTCGATAACGACGATTTCACGGTTGCCGCTCTCCGAACGAATGATACTCTTTCCCAGAAAGATCCCGCAAACTTTGCCGCGTTTCATCGCTCCGCTCGTTTTGTCTCTTCGCGCGCGAAAATTGGTGCGTCGCGTGGAACGAATATTTCGGCTAAAAAAAATACTCGGCTGAACGCTTCGCTTGGTATTTTCTAAAAAAAAAAAAAAAAAAAAAAAAAAAGAAAAGGAAAAAAATAAAAAACTTTTTATTCACTGTATTCACTCCATATTCATTCGAAAGAAATCTTTGCTACGTTCAACTGTTTGAAAGTGACTGATATCGTCCATTGCGAGAGAAATTATTTTGATAGGCCACCGTTGAAAACAGCGTTGAAAATAATCTCCGTTATTGTAAATGAACGATTCTATTCAATAACAGAATATATTTTCCAAAACTAAATATACCTGAGAAAGTGATATTGTAATCTACAATCAGATAAGATTATAAATTACACATAGCCTAATACAGATTGAACTGAAATTTTCAAAATTCGGCTTACACCACGCCGTCAGAAATAAATAATTGAATATATTACAATTGTAACGAACGAAACCTTCGCCGCTAGTGAAAATTTTACACGTTCATTTTCTGATTCACATTTTACACATTTTACACATTCATTATTAAATATATTACTTGTAACGAATGGACACTTTCGTCGCTAGTAAGTAAAAATTCGCACGGTTGAAAAGAACCATTTTTTAAAAAATAATACGAATTTTACGAACGATGAACGATTTCTCTGCTGTCTTATAATTCGTCTTCGTTGGACTCGCGACACCGTGCAGATTTATCTTTCAAAAAGAATCCGCAATCAATATCCATCGTACTCGTTGGTATTCGTTGCTAATCGGTCGTTTAACGGTGAAAAATAAGAAAGACGCGACGGGGGAAGAGAGGGAGGGTGAGGCTGGCTCTGCTGCGGGAAACGCGCCTACGGTTCTCAAAGCTTTTGTAAATAAGCATGCGTTAACTCTGGGAAGAGGCCAGAGAGAGAGAGAGAGAGGCGGCGCTTTGTGTTCAAAAGAATGCGCGAACACTCTGCCCTGTGTTGCGCGGCATGCAGCGCGAAAAAAATTAATTAACGCCGGGACCAGAAGCCACAGCCCGCCAAACAGCGCGAAATTCACGTCGATAATGCAATTAATTTTTTTACTAAGCGACTCTCTCGCCACCGGAGAATACCCGGACCCCCGTGGAACCCTTTGACTTTCAACACGTCCCACGTAAAATGGAACGAGAGCAAACGCGTTCGACGCCGAGCGATAAATCTGCTTGGAACTCGCATAAATCATTGCAATATTTCGCGTGCACGTGCACGATGAACTCTGAAAACGAGATTTCCCGCCCTTCTTACCTCCTGCTTTCTCTCTGCTCTTCTGCTCTTCTGCTCTTCTACGTCTCTCTTACTTTCTTTTTTCCTTTTTGGTTTCTCCGTTGGGAAAGAAGTAAATTCTCGGAAAAACGAAAGGGAACGAATTCGCCCGATCCCATCGCGGCGAGTATATGTATACCGTTTCCTTTCGCGACATTTTCCGCCACTTTTTTCCACTTTCTTCGCGTCTCTTTTTTTGCTCGACGGACGGAATAGATTCGGGCGTTGGAGCAAAGCAAAGCAAAGCGAAAGACAGTTATTTTGAAACATTGTCGCGAGAGAGCCAGACCCGAAGACAGAAAATATTGATATCAGCACACCAATTCCAGCTTACTCGAGGGCGAGTGACCTTTTCTTGGCAACGCGCTGCGAGCTTGCATCCGATTTCAATACAATGGCGATTTTCGCGAAAAATCGCCCTCCGTCTCAATTAGGGTGCAGGACATTTCCGAGATTGTAGTACAATCGGTGCGACTCTAAATGTAAAAATAAGTCGAAAAAAAAGGAATAAAATCTTTCTTTCGAGAAAATCGACTTTGAAATTTGTCAAGTACATACACGTGTACCAAGACAGCTTCCAACGTTCAGTATATATTTTCAAAAATGAAGCTGTCAATGGAAAAATTTTATTCCACATTTTTCACTCATTTATGAATATAAGATTCTCTTGCATTAATTACTTTTTTCTATCACGTCTAGAATTAATCAAGTTCAAGTATTTAGCGTAGAAATGGTAAATATTCAAACTCGATTTTCTCGAGAACGAAGCCTTGGATCAAAAAAAAAAAATTTATTTTTTTCTTCTCGACTTATTTTTTACATAGCTTTAGCTAGAATACTTTAAAGCTATGAATTTAGAACCTTTAGTTTCAGGATCTTTAATATACGCGAGTTAAGATTTATCTGAGATATTTAAGGAATAGATTGTAATCAGAAAGGAATAGGGAACTCTTATCATGTACACGTTTGAATTGAACGAAAATACCTCTTAAAATAAACTTTTAAAAATGTAAACAAATTTTTCTGTCGCAAAAGATAAAAAAAAAGAAAGAAATTCTTCATCGAGAGAACTTTCTTCATCGCGAAAGATATGTGTCAAGCGCCAAAAAACTTCTCTTTTAGACCAACTTCTCTTTTTTCTTCCACGAAAAGAAAAAGATGCACAAGTTAGAAAATGCTTGTTACAAAAGGCAACAAATTCGTCGATAAGTAAAAAGATCTCTCTTTCCATCTACGCGTGCTAGTTAAATGAAATATCGCTGTGATTAAAATGGGAGGTCATTTGTTTCGTCAGATAATTTCTGCGCCATTAATGGCGTTCGCGGTAACGGAAAAGTTTACATTTTCTGGACATACGTGGCCGTGCGTACGTGTAAGATCCCGCGGGCACACGTTCGAACGAGCTTGCACGTGAGCATCGCGCATATTGCACACCGTTTTTCAGCCCCGGGAAAATGCTGAACGTGCGGAACCGACGGTCCCCGCTTTATGAGACAGACTTTATTCGACCTATCGCTGCAACACAATAGTGCGCGCCACGGACTCGATGCGACCGGAAAGAAAGAATCGTTAGCGGGGGACACGAAAGTTCCGCAATGGACAACTGCCTTCCGACAATCGCCGCGTTCTCCTTCTTACCAATAACAACACGCTTTCGAGACGGTGTCGCGATTGCGACTGCCTCTCTGCATCGGCAATGCCGATATATTGGTCATCTCGTTTTCAAAGCTGCAATTTACTCCATTATAGAAGTGAAACAGCCTGTGCAAATCGAGGCAAGCGAGCGTGAAACGTATTGAAATTTATGTACGATCACAACGAGTTCTGCCGACTTTCAATTTACCTCGAATTAGATGAAACGTTTCAGCCACGAAAATGGATAATTTGGTAGTTTAACGTTTTGCCGTTTTGTCATCGAGTTATGGAATGTTGCCCCATTTTTGCAACTTGAAGAATTTGCAAAAGTCCGAAGCAAATCTAAAATCCATTTATATATTTATCTGAATCTAAACGAGAACATTCTAAAATTGAGCAGCAAGTCTATAGTGTATAGATATTTCTAATTTCTAATGTCGATAATTCCAACATTCCAGTTCTTCATTCGACATTTTTCTTCAACGCTAAAACTAACTGAAGTGATCGATATGACACAATTTATAATTTGTCAAGCTACAATTCTACAGATTTATGATCTACAGATTTTTATAAAGTACACAAATAAAAGTTTATATCGTATTATAAATGTTGCCATTTTTAACGAATCAGAATGCTTCAGAAATTTACTCTAATCGTTTTTTTTTTTAGTCGTCGGTAGTTCTAGCGTTAAGAACTGCAAAGTAAAACAAACATAAGAAGCCGGTCCTCTGTTCGACAACCATATTCCGCAACAAATCGGTAACATCACCAGATAGATCCGCAGGACCTATCGTTTATCGACTCGGTGTGGGTTTATCGATCTCATGTTAGAAGATGCTGCCCGGCGATTGGAAAAAAAAAACGGCTCGTAACTTTTAATTAAATCGGTTGCACGCTAGCCGACGACGGCTTATGCCCGGTGAAACCCACAGGAAACTTCCAGAGGAAATTAACGAAATGGATTTCGCGTTCTTTGTGTATCTTGATAAAGCTACTCGATGGCAATTTCCTAGCGAGAAATCCCGGCTGTCGGTGAAATTGATTCGGTGAACGATTAATCGCTGCCACGATTATTGCTAAGCGCGGTTATAGCTTCTCCTATTTTCGCGCGGCAACGCGCTTTAATCGGTACAAATCGCCGGTAACCTTTTTTTTCATTAGTTGCGTCGGCGGCAATTAAACCAACGTCCAACGTTGCTTTTCAAGCAACCGACACCCCGGTAAATATTTATCTTCGCGATATACATTCATCGATACGATAAATACAAATAGAGTGTTGAGTCGCAGGTCAAAGCGTAATCGCGTTTTCTTTTTTATTTTAACAGATTGACATGTATGTATACGTTTTGAGATATAACCAGCTTCGTTTTAAATCGCAGACTCGCTACGAATGAAAAGGAAACGCACGATCTCGTTAACGATTGTTCGACTTTTTTAGCGTCGTTTTCAAAATGCAAAATCAAAAAGGAAACATCTTTTCGTCGTACTTTCGAAAAGGAAAAGAACGCTGTGCAAGCTCATAAAAAATTATCCGATACGTATGGCGAAGAAGCCTTCATATTACAGCGATGTCAATTTATCGGTTTATGCGATCGAAACGCAGATATTGTTTGGACAATCTAACAAATATATAAATCTATTGGCCAATCTAATTAAATATTAAGCATCGTCTTTGACACATTTGAGACGAATGAGAACTACAATTCTTATATTTCAAAAAGGGATAAAACATCTATTCTGTATTGTCATGTTAAATGTGTCCTGAAATCAAATAACGTAAACTCGTAAAATGTGCCAAAAATGTCTAAATTTTCTACTTTTTTAAATTTCATCGACGAGAAAGTGAAAATATCCTGGTGATTTGTTCTACGTACATTAGCCTATATTCGTTCATCTCAAGTAGAATATTATTTATAGTTGGATAAATAAGTGCTGCGTATTTACGTCAACATGCATCGATAGAAAAATCGAGGACGTACCTGAATTTCAAAGTGAATATAATTTAAACACGTACTTGAATGTCAAAATAAATATTATTTAAAATAATGATCTTTGTAATAAAAGAAAAATATAAGACGAAGGTTAGAAGAACGACATTTTCAATAGCAGACAAGGTAATATTCTAAAAAGATATTTAGACCTTTAAAGTTAAACTTTACTGCTTCCTTCGAAATAATCCCAAATACCTACTATTTTCGATTCTGTTTAACAAAACCAGACGAGTGCCAGACGATTGTAATATTTTTACCATTGAAAGTCCTTAGCAATGAAATTAGACTCGTTCTTTAACTTAATTACGTCCCCTAGAATTAGTAATAAAATTGGGACAAGGCCGCGTCAATTATAAAATAATATAGGCCACCGGCCGTTTAAGATCTCATAAAGTGCGAGAATAACGAGCATAGAAACGGAGAGTCCAATAGCTTTTCAGGAATTGCAAATCCACCAAAGCGATCAATATTTCCGGCCCATTATCCGTTTCGGCTGCCACCAAATTTTCGCTGGCCCCGGGTACGAAAAGATGCGTGTAACTACGAACAATGGATCCGAAACGACGAGTGCATCGAACCGTCCGGTCAAATGGATGAAACCCCATAAAATTTGATACGGGCATCTTTTGTTACAATTCCTACCGGCCGAATGGAATTGAAATTTAGAAGGAATAACCACTCTCGTTATTTTGGCCCATTACACGCGTCGAGTAATGCGCACCCTTACAAAATGTACGCTGGCGTACGTGGCGTATAGCTTTACCGATCGGGGGGAGAGGAGAGGAGGAAACGCAACGCAAGAAAAATCGCTCGGAACAATGAACGGAAAATTGCGAGCTGCGATGGGCGGTCGAACAATTCGAGTTCGCCACCAGTCGAATCGAACTGACGAAACTATACTGTGCAAGCAGGAAGCACGAAAACGTGAAATAATCATCGAGGAATCGCCTCTCGAAATTACCTAAATATTTATCAACGCGACGTTAGTCGCGCAGTGCCGCAGTACTAATTCTAAATTTTTCAATTAGAAACTCGGCTAATACTTGACAAAAATCTTTGTTTCTAAAAAACTTTGAAAAAAGAAATTTGTAGTAAAAATGACGTGCTTCGTAACAGCAGTGCAAACCTTCTTTTCTTTAAATGTTTATCATAAGATGTAAGAAAAACTTCATGACAGAGTGCACCCGAAATCACGGTATAACCAAAGTGTGATTCTACGTATAAAAACCGAGTCGAAAAAGAAGAATAAAATTTTTCCATACGACGCTTTCCGTTTTCGAGAAAATCGAGTTTAAAAATTCATCAAGCGCATTTGAATTTAACTAATTATATAAACGTGACAGGAAAGAATAATTAACAACAGGTTATTCTACGTGCGAATATGAGTAAGAAATACAGAACAAAATTCTTTTGACGGATGCTTCGTTTTCGAGAAAACCGAATTTGAAGATTTATCAAGTACGTGGCTACCAATGCAATTTTTAACGAAACATACTCTATTTTTCTGAAAATGAAAAAGAAGAATATTTTTCTTGGAAAGTGTCATATAGAAAATTTTATTTTTTCTTTTCGACTTATTTTCATCTGTAGATTCACACACTGACGGATTGTGCCACAACGTCGGGAACACTCTGTACAATTTACGAAAAACTGTTCAAATTTTCAAAAAATACACCGAAATTAGAAAATTTCGACGGAAAGCTACGAATTAATAATTTCGACCATTTTGATAGTTTCAGTATTAATGTAAAGATAACATTGAGGGGAGGATTTTGTCGCCTTTTTTAGAAAGAAAAGAAATTAATTAAAGAAATTAACAGTTTGCTTCCAAGTAGCATCCTCTATTTAACCACGAAACATTTGCGTAATAAAATTTGTCACTGCCATTATATCGAGCAGTTTAATCATATTTTGAAGGAAAAATAATATCACACGTTACTTTGTGAGATACGTACGGAACGACACAATTTCATCCCATCACGCGACATAAGAAATGTTTTACACTAAATTACTTTATGTCGGGGAAGAACTTTATGGTCAGCATGACTGTTGGAGATATCTGTTTGAAAATACGAGAAAGTCATACGTTCTTTTCCTTTCTTCGGTACACGTGCAATATATAAATCTAAAAGAAACTTCAACGACAATCCCTTAAAAAATCACTTTAATTAATTTTAAACGCCATTAAAATTTTTTCTGACATCTACCTTTCAGTTTCAAGTTCCATCTTTTGGGAAATCTTCTAACCATGGGAAAATACGATTACACAAAGGCAGAATATGACTCAAGCTACAGAGCAAGGTTAAGCATAATAAATGTTTTATTTTCAACGTAGGTACTCGTGAAAATCTGCGAGACTATAAATTCACTGTTTTCTACCAGGAAACCCTTTCCATGACTACAGAACTTCTCTTTTACAGAATAGTCACAGGAATGTCCCATATGAACTTTCAAGTGAAACTTATTGTTTCAAGGATGCATCTTGCGATCATCCTGTGCTTTGTAGACGGATTTGTCTAGATGGAGACGTTTCCAAGCACTCGAGAAATGAAATTACATATTTTTTTATGCATTAATCGATAAAGTTTGGCGTTCTCTAACCCAAGTATGTCGATATATTTTAACTCTAATTCTGTAAAATCTATCGCATGAAAGAAGGGAGGAAGTATTCATACGGTCCTTGTCTTTCACGCGTAGATTTTGACACGTCGTTTTCGTCACAGTTCTCAGCCTCGTATATATTTGATAAACGTTTCTTCTTGCTATGAACAACTAACGCGACGTTTCTTACGCAAAAAGACTGCACGTACGATACATTGGTTTGTGTATTGCATTTCGCACTAGAAAGCGTAATTTTTTTTATAATCCGTCCTTCGTTTCGCAGACAGAGAAAAGACACGCCGTTTTCCACTAATACGAGAAGGCAGGACACTGCGATCAAATATAAGTGCCTCGTTTTTTAATTGAAAGTATCGGAACTTTGTGCCCATTAGCGGATAAAAATTGCCGAAGCGGACTCGAAAGCTAAAACTCGGGTCACTCGAACAAACTTCTTGCGTCCTTGATTCGATAACTTTAGCCTCGCACGGAACGAATGGCCGATGTTGTTCGATAATAAAAGAAGGAGCTTGTTTCCTTTTCAAGTTGCAACGACGCACACGCTTGCAATCATTTTGCAATCGTGTACAGGTTAGACCATATGAAAATTATATCTCCTAAATTTGCAGAAGACTCGGGTGTTTTAAATTTGCTGCTTTTGCAAAGTACTCTGTTATTTGTTTCATTGATGTTTCGTCGTTTCAATGATTTGTTGATATTTCTAAAACTAAACCTAAACGTGACATTTTCACACTCTTCCGTCCAATTGTATTAAAGGCTACGTCTCATAATTCGAGTGCGGGTATTGAATCAACGAAATCGATTCTACAACAGAAGAATTTCTTTCTTCACGACAAAAGATATCGTCGCGATATTCGAAATCGAGTAATAAGATTGTGGAACTCGAATGACTCGAACGGCCGTATCTCGGATTCGTACCACGAATTTATAAAACTTGGTTCCGCGCCGGTGCTGCACCAGCCAAAAATGATCGTTCGCCGCGCGTATACGGCGACCATACTTTTGCCGGCCGCAATTTCCGATTCCTCGAGGAGGAGGTACATAAAACCGTCGCCGGTACACTTGACTTATTTGCTCGGTGGCCGGCGGCCGGCGTTGCATTTATCCGGGAATGAACAAACGGAAGGAGACAAGCACCAGGGGCACAATAAACCAGCGGGGCCAAGCATCGGGACCAAAGCTATATCGGAAAGTTCTGACAAGCGCCGCTGGACGCTTTTAAAGGGGAAAAGTTACATCGAAAATAGCCGATCGTCTGGCGGCCAGCCGACTGGCTCGGTTAATCCTCTGTGTTTCAGCCCTCTGTGACTTTGACACTATCTCCCCGATCCGGCCAAAGGAAAACGATGAAAAGGAGAAAATTCTCAAAAGAAAAAAAAAAAAAGAAGAAGAAGAGAAGAGGATACGATCAAATCGCACAATTATTTCACAACCTTCGAGAGACAAGAGTTCATCGAATAACGAGACATTTTTGGTAACCACGTTGCGATTAATAGTTTCCGGTCGTTTCATTTCCATTTTTTTTATTCGTACTCCTTGCGTTTTGCTTCGGTTCACCGACACCATCAGATTTCCGTCTGAACACTTGTTGCTCGCACGTTAATCTGTTTGAAGCACAGTCATTTTTATACGTTGTGCGTATTATTTATTATTTATTATTATATATTAAAAGTCATCGTACTTGTTGCTACGAATACTTTTCATATCCGTACGCGTATCAGTGTTAAAGTAGTTTTTAAAGACACCGTCCGTTGTTTGAATCAGATCACAATCTTTTTACAAGCGACTTGTTAAAGAAGAATTATGTGATCAATTATGAATCCAATGATGAACAATTACCCATCCATTGAAGATTGTAAAAAAGAAAGCTATTCAGCTATCCCTTTTTCCAAAAAAAAAAGGAAAGCAAAAGAAAAAAAAATTGTATTCTTTCACGGAAATAGTACTCTTTCTATATTGAATCTAAAAAATTAATTTCGCTTACACACAGTGAATCACGAATTTACTATATTATAAATATTATAATTATTTATAAATTTATAATATTATAATTATCATTGTAAAATAATAATAATATTAAATATGATAATTTATTATTATTTGTATTCAATCTAAAAAACAGGATCATACCGGTACGAATAAAGCGAGTGTCTATGAATGTTCACCAAAAAAAAGAAAAAACAAAAAAAAAGAGAGAGAAAAAAGAAAATGCGAATCACGAAGCGAAAACTAATTTTCACGAAAGACTGCCTCCACGTAAAACTGAATTTTGGATTAATTTTCTATCGATTGCTCGGAGGCGAAACGCAGCCGGGACCGGTACGCAAATATTTGTAGGACGCATCGCACGAAAAATCCTGCACAACTATTTACACGCCCCACATATCGATTTCCACTGATTTCACTTTATTCCTTTTTCAAAGAAAAATTCGCAGCGCGGTCGACGCGCGCGAAACGCGTTTCCACCAAGATTTAAAGAGGACAGTCTCGTTAACTTTAAGCCGATTTAAGTTCCGTGCGTCGCAAATGCGAGATGATGCAAAACCGACCTACACTAAATATTGCAAACGTCAAATTTCAAACACAGCCGAGTGACTATTAAACGCACTTTGATTATCAATCGTTCTATATATCTCTGTTCTTCTTCGAAAAATGTTCGTAATTTGATTTCCACCTGGAAGTGGAAACTCCGATCGTTCGGACGTAATGCACGTAACGCACGATTCCGATTATTTGTCTACACGTTTATTTCATTTTATAGCCCGATACCTCGAATCACACAAATTGCCGCCGAGTTCTCGCAATTGTAGCTTAACCTAATGTCAACCAACTTGGTATTACGTTGCCGCGTCGTGACGCAAAGGACATGTTAACAGCCGTAAAATATTACAGCCGTTAACATAAGCACGGTGTATATTTATCTCTTAGAGATCCACTTTGAATCCCGCGGCGAATCGAATCGAATCGAATTTGCATCATCATGGGATTCTATATTTATCCTAAATTGTATAAAATTCAATTTACATCGTGTCGAATGCGCGACGGTGTAAGCTGTAAGCAATCAATTAACGAAAACGCGGTAATAGTAAATAAGCGTTTGCAAATGACGGTAGGTTATTCGATTAACCAACCTACGTCTTGTGGAAAATAAACTCGTTGGAGTAATTTCCCTCGCTTCTCTCCCCTCCCGCTGTATATACATATATATTTCTTTAAATCGATGTACAAGCGAGTTTCCGGGAGCAATTTCTTTTACATTACTGCCGCAAAGACTCGATTATACGGCGTCACGACGCGGCAACGTAATACCAAGTTGGTTGACATTAGGTTAAGCTACAATTGTAACGGTGAACAACCCACTTGGGGGATGAAACTTGCCGGGGCGACACACAGCCAGCTCGCCGCGAATAGACGCGTGCTAATCTAAGACAAGGCTGAAACATTTCAGCCATCTAACGATAAGTTATCGGACATTCGCGAGATTATCGAACGACAAGGATGCTCAATAAGGGAAACGGAATGCAGCACGGGACAACACAAGTAATTAGGTCGACCGCCTAAACTCTTTAGAATCAGACTGCTTGAACGATTCGACGAACATTGTTAAAGAATTACAAAATGATATTTCTCGTGGACGAGATCGTGTAAGAAACAAAGCTGCACGAGTATATCGATTTTAGTAATTTAACTGGCCTACTGTAAAATTGTGCAATTGTGCGGGATATGACAAATGTGATTTGTTAGTCACGCTTTGTTAGTCTTTGTTCTATTTCAGATAGAAAAATTGACTCTTGAACAACTTCAAAGTTAGCCAATTAAATGCAATTATGAGAATTCGTGTACGAATTCGCTAGCTCTACAAGTGTTTCACACTTGTCGATCACCGTTTGAATAAAATTGATCGAGATGAAACTGACGAACGTTCACACAGAGAATAATAATACAGAGAAAGTGCCAGTTACGTAATCTCTCCCGCGAGAGAGCATTCGCGTCTGCAAAAGTAAGCCATTTTGATAATTAAATTTTAATTAAATTGCAAAAGGCTCGTGATTTCCGCGGCTCGTCCATTCACGTCCACGTCTCCGATCGTCCACTATCGATATTGCGTAACACGAGGATAAGTAAAGATAAAAACGAGGATCTTTGAATCGGCAGAGAAACTAATCTAATTTGGCTGCCGTTTGCGTTTCTCGATCTTTTGGCGCGTCTTGCATTAATTACGATTCGCAAAGCGTGAACAGATAAGCCTTTGCTTCGAAATATTTCGCGCCAGAAACACGGTTGCCAGAGCTTCGATATTTTTTAATTAAAGGAAGGCAAACTACGGCTTCGAGAACGGTATTTAATTCCACCCCGGCAAAGGGGTTAGTTATTATTAAACGAAAACGAAGCGAGAAATCGCGTCAAAGCAGCAGGCCCGCGTAACACGAAAAAAAAGTAAGACGGAAAGTAAGAAATGAAATGAAAAGTATCCACAACCCTGGATACATCGATTCGAGAAGAAGCACTTTTTCGGACGAAATTCGTAATTTCGAATTAGTATTATTTTATATGTCACATAGAAATCACAACGAGTTTATTAAATAAAACAATGCGTGAAATTTTTGAATATTTTAAATCTCACAAATTACTTGACTATATATATATCGTATTATATTACATTATATTGTATAATTGTTATATTATATACTTTATATTCTATTATATATTATCATACAATTATATAATATACAATATTTGATAAAAAATTACAATTTTGTAAGCAAGTTTAACTTGCAATTTTCAATTATATCAAAGAAGTTGTTATATTACAGAATATATACTATTATATTTGATTTAATATATACTATTATATTTGATAAAAGAGTTTACAAGAAGAAGTTGAACTTGCGACTCATTGATTCGTTGTAACACACAATATTATCAAACACAATGGTATTCGTGGAAAGTTTCCGCGAATGTTATCTTTTTGAAGTTTCGCATTTTCCATCTTGACGCACAACTCCCGCTCTAATCTGTTTATTTCATCCAATCCGCGAGCTGTATTTTATCAAAGCATCCGGTCATCAATCTTGAAACTTCTTCGACGAAGCACCTACGCATCGGGCCAAAACCATATTTCCCTCCGGGAGAAAGAACTCTACTGCACAAACGAACGAAAAACCTGGAAGAAGTTGCATTCACCGTCCCGGAATCCCATTTCCAGCAGGCAGAATGAAAGATCTAATCGCGGTGGCTCGGCATCTCGCAACGACCGTCTCCTCCGCGTTTCGGTTCGGAGCTCGATATTGATTCGAGGACGATTCGTTGCGGCTCGACAAATGCGCGTCGGAAGCAACAAGGGGAGGATGGGAAGGCAAGCGGATTGTAACGTGACGTCGAAGGGAAAAAAGGGATAAAATTACACGGTGGAATCGAGGTTCCGCGATGTCTCCACGGACAGTCCCTGGCACCGCGCTACTCCCAAAACTACCCACGCAGTTGTACCCACACTCTATGTATGTATGTATGTATGTATGTATGTACGTATGTCGAGCAAGTTTATGCATCGCAGCTGACTATGATATCGCATCTTTCTGTACGCGCGCAACTACAGTTTACTGCGGAGCGTTTATGCATACAGCGCCATTATCGTGTATCTTGTCGCCCCTCCTTTCGAAGTCGTCCTTCCAATATACTTCCGCGTAAATCTAATTATGCTCGTTAGTAATGCGTAGACCGGAGAGTTACGCCGGTCTATGTTTGCCCAACGTTCGTCAACAGCTTCTTGTTGTTGCACGCGCGACTAGAAAATTAGCGCGACTAACAACAAACGCGGTGTCTTGCATCTCGCAACGATCAAATGTCGCGGCGACAACGAGCATGCGGAGATGTATATATACTGTCGACTCGATAAACAAATTCAGCTGATTTTTATTCAACATCGGGCCGAGAAAGGAGGAGAAAACTTGAAAAGCTTTTCAAATAATATCTCCGAAGCGAGAGTTGTACAATGAATGCGAGAAGTTGAACACCTCACACTAGTGAAAGCAACGCGCGAAAGCAGCGAAAGAAGTCCTATAAAAATTTATCCCGAGCAACCTTCCCTCCCCAGTTGCAACTGCTAACTAAACTGATTTCACTCACGATCGGGTACTTGTAACCGAAATTCCGTATTTTTTCCACTCAAAAAGCCCTGTTCGCGAAATTTATTCCCACGATTACAACCGTATTTTATACAGCGATTTTCTATCGTTGGTGTTTCAAAGCAAAAATAACTCTTAACGTCCCTGTGTCGTTCGACGAGAGGAAGAAACTCAGATTTATTTAGAGCGCAGATCTAATATAATTATATTAAAACCCGATGTGTCTCGCTGGAACATAAAATCCCGTAAGATTTTTTTTTTATAGACGAAATTACGTTAATTTATAACGCGAAAGTTTTTCCACAGAAAATATTGTATCTTTAGGCTGTAACACGCAAAAACGTTTCTCACGTCGACAGGTGATAGCGAAATGAAGCGCGCATTCGTCACAAACGTCGTCATTTTTCCCCCAGAATAATTGAACATATGCACACGCGTATATAAATTCCCCTGTCTCTGTTAAATAGCTGTGGAGACTGTAATTATGCGAGCACTTTGCCGATCAACCTCCGGCCCGGGGATAAGTCACGCGTGTTGCGTGTTAACAGCGTTAAAAGACTATACTTCTAATTTCAAAGGCCCGGTAACTAAGTACCGGAACCATACCGGCGAACTATTTGAGGCGAAAGCCACTATTTCAATCGTTCCCCTCTTAAAACCGCATACATCAGAAGGTAAATTAGTCGGTATTTATTAGTCGAGAGCCGGCTGCGTGAAACAGCGAATTTGAAAATGAAAAGGTAACAGAAGCCTGTTTTCATTTCTAATTGTCACCGACAATTCCCTGCGATACTTGCAATGGTATTTCGGAATAGTTGGCTCTTTTATTGCTCGGTCATAAACTGCTGTTCACTTTCTTTTTTACACGAATGTCCTGTTACGATGTGTCCACGCGGTGTAATTTCATTGAAAAATAAAGTTATATTTATATTTGTATTACATGTCAAAGTAAATCATACATTAAAGCGTATATAACATACACTTTAGAAGAGTATAGTGTACTAATCGTAAGAGAAACAGATACAGGCAGAAATTTTCGCAATTTACAAACCTTTTCGTAAAGTTTAGCGATTCTCCCGACGAGGAAGAGAACGACATTAAACAATCTTTCGATAACAATTTTGAGAATTTTATTTCCAACTTGCAAATAGAATTTCGAGCTAAGAAATAACGTTTGCCAATTTAGATTCATTGCAAACGATATACTGCGTCGAATGTAACGTTGGCTCTTAAGTCGTTGGTTAACGACGAGATTCTTACAATCAGTAACGAAATGCGTGCAGGTCGCGAGAGATTCCCACCGAGGCGGAAAAATTCGAAACGAACTGGAAAATATCAGCCTCGTTGGTGAACGGGATACGACGAAAAGAAAAGGAGAAATCCTCAAGCGAAAATATTAAACGTCAAGAAGACGATGAAACAGCAAGATTCGCAAAATTTCCGGACGCACGTCGGAACTTATCGCGACCAGTGCCAATAATATCGGCGATATTACGCACGGCGCGTCCACCTTGAAAAAGGAAGATCGATAGCGTTATAAGAGAGCGAAGTTTAGTTTTAATATGCACGGTTGGAGCAAGGCGGCTCCTCTCCTTACAAGTGAATTCCGAATTCCTATCCGAACTTTGACTAGCTCTTTCTTTTCTTCTTTCCTTTTTTCTTTCTTTCTTTCTTTCTTTCTTTCTTTCTTTTTTTTCCTTTTCTTTCTAATTCCCCGGAACAGGTATTACGGATTCCTGGTGCGCGCTGTCAAAACGAATTCCCCGGCGGCTGCGTGTGTGTACACACAAAAGAACGCTCACGTATTCGCGATATTTTATCCGTGATGCATTGCTCAACTTGCCAGTTTCTGACGTCGGTCGCGGTGCACAAAGCCAGAGAGAGAGAGAGAGAGAGAGAGAGAGGCCGGATCTGAATAAACACGCGATGCAAAAGTTCAAGAGTCTCGTTCAATTTCGAAATGGGAAGGGCGGAGAGAAGGAAACAGAGAAAACAAGAGAAAGAGAGAGAGAGAGAGAGAGAAGAGCGAGGAGAAATAAAGAGGGGCAGATGGTTAGAAAGGTGGGCGAGAACGTCGCGTGGCACGTCGTCGATACGTATCATTTAGATATACTACTGCGCTCTCAGCCAGTCGGACGACTTATCTTCTATCTCCTCCAAGTTTTATCCTCCGTCTGGGCGCAACATTTTTCCTAACTTTTAGTTACCTTCGAGCAAGTTACCTCCTCCCTCTCTTTCTCTTTCTCTCTCTGCCCACCGCTTTCTGGTCCTTCTGGCAGAAGTAAATTGACGGGCGCGCAGAGTTGTGCAACTCCGGAAATTATATTTTTCAGAAAATTGAAACGTAACTTTCGCAGGATCGGTTAACAATGGGAACGACGTCTTTCCCATTCTACCCTGGTACCGCATGGAACGTGGTTTAAGCCGATTAGTGTAACGAAAGAAATTCAGTTAGAACTCGAACGTCAATGAGGCTCATGGTTGTCCGTGAACATACAGCGAACGGACAGGAATTACTTTCGTTTCGTGATTTAAATCAACTCATTCTCAACTGTGTGGCGCGGTCTGGTAGCAACGACGAAAGAATCTCTGGTAAAGTTTTCTTCGGGACGAGTTTGATCTCCACGTTTTGAAAGCATCTTTAAACCGTAGCATCTTGCGATCACAATTCGTTAAATTTCGTTTGCAGAGAATCCAATATGTTGGACACTATTGAGATACTGGACGATTAGGATAAATACGACACAAAGTCTCAACGTTAACGTCTTCATTGACATCGAGACATTTGCATTATCTCGAATTTCGAAATTCAAATCCAAATCTTCAATAGTAAATTTCATAGATTAGAAAATTTCAAGTCCGCTACGACAACTTGTGCAAATCCAACTCTCAGACAATATCCTTGCTCGAGAAATTATTACATTAGGCACGTTGCGTGTAATTTACAGTGTGCAATCAGTTTAAGAGCAATGCAACCAATTGAAGAGATTAAACTGATGTAACAAAATTACGATCATTCATCCCCTGTTCCGCCTTGCTCCTTACGCGTTCAAATCGTCGATCAGAGGAACGTTCGCGAATCGCGCGGCCGTCCACGGTGAAAAAAATTCGACCGACGTGATGGGAACAGATTATTTTTAATAAAACGAGCATCCGTGTTCTCGGGAAATTGCAATTACATTTTAGTGCTGCAACAACAGGCGCGTGTAATCTTTTGCTGCGCACCGACCTTTGTTTCACTCGATTCTAGATCGACTCGCGCTTCACTGAAATATTATGCTGCTGTTCATATTTCACTTGCTACAGAGCCAACCAATTTCGTTTAGAACTTGAAGCCACACCCGTTCCTCCTTCTACGTTTATTACAAATTTAATATTGCTATTCTCTCGTCGCCGCTCGTCGCCGCTCGTCCCCGTGGCAAATACGAAGATCGCAATTTGCGCGATAATCGTCTTGAATCCTGCTATTTGATGCTACAATTATGCTACATATTGCAGCGTGACAACGAAGGAAAGTGCAGACGTTCAATCGTTTTGACATTTCATGGCTTGCGAACTACTGAAGGACGATTTTTAAAAGTCAGAATATCTTTTTCTGGAAAAGGTTTCCATCTGGCGAAATATAATTAATCAGTCTTTCGACATGATATGGTATTTTGTATTTTTACGACAGTTTATTTTGCCATCGCTGAAAATAGTATAGCAAATGGTAACTAATTCCTCAGTTACGATAATCAATCTCGCTCTAACTTTCCTTCTCCAAATGAAAACTGTCGTTTCGTGAAAAAATTGAAATCTTTCGAAGAAGCTGTCGCAACGAGTAATAATAATTATAATACGACTGCGATACTCGAGCTCGTAATACGTTTACGAGTGGATAGAGAGCGAGAGAAGAGAGGAATTGAAAATGATTCCAGTTCCGCCGGTTGTTAAATTTTTTAAACAGAACATTATCTTGACGCTGATTAAACGCGGCTTTCGCGCAAAAGCAAACGGTCAATTGCGACTGTTTGTTTCTCGTTTGGCATAGTTACCGGGGCGCTTCGCTGCACCCCAGAAACGAAAGAAGCGAATTTTCTCTTGCGTTTTAACGATACACAGGCGATGTAAAACCGTTTCAGGTTTGCCGAAAACGTGGTATCAATTCTCATTCGCGTATCCGTGCAACACACCACTCGAGAATTATACATAAGCGGGAATATAATCCCTCGCAACATAATATCCTTCATCTTCTGGCTTACCTTCGACAAATACGGATCTTTATTAACCGACATTCAACAGCGCGTTTCGCATAATTTTCCCTCCGTTCTCGTTCAACATCCGTGAAAACGCCTTTTTACAATATTTACTCATTAATCCTCTGGGCGTTCTCGTTTCACCCCGGATATGAAACAGAAGAGTGAGAGAGAGGGAAAAGCGAAAAAGAATAACCGCTCGGAAAGACGTTTCATTCTGACGAAAGAGATCTTTAGACGTGTCCTTGAATAGAAAAGAAGAAAAAACTGGGCGTTTCACCTACAGTCAGTGACCTCAATTACCTCGTATCCTTTCGATGGAATTTTAACGACAATTATCGTTCAAACATTCAATCCTGCTTCCGCCCCCCCCCAGAATTCGATAAGAATTTGTCGACGAAATTGCGAGAGACGCGCGTCAACAGTGTCATATTGATGATTACAGACGATTGTAGAGAATTTGTCACACGTTTTTCATGTAAACCAACCGTTCGTAATTTATTCGATGACTGTGCATCGACGTTTCTAAGAAATCCGATGTGTCTTCTTGAAAGACGACATTTCTATCATTTAAATAGAATTCTTCAAACGGATGAAGGACGAAACTCTCAAGTTCACAGCTTTTATTCCAACAAGCAACAGTTTAAAATCGTCGCTGCAGTAAATGTAGTAAGAATTTGATAATCGTTCGTTCGATTTCAAACGTTCTAATGCCTGTCGTTATTAATCGCTGTGCCGACGAAAATATTCGAAACGAACAGCACATATTTCGTTTCATTCAAGAAATCTGTCTTTTTAACAATCTGATTACCTTTGCAATCTTCGCGAATCCGCTTACACCTGTTAAAACTATGTGCAAACTATATCGATCGATCATCGTGGAAGATTGACAAGGCGTGGAAACGAAAAAGAGAGAAGAGACCCCTTGCATTTTTGAAATAAAAATTGCGAAATTACAGGGTGAACTACATGACTCGATCAGTTCGAACATCTCAAACTATGACGATAATAGGTTTCTTGTAAATCACCTTATCACTTCAAAGTCTCCATTTGTTTAAACAAAGTGATACATTTTTTGCTCTATTGCGAACGAAGCAGCTCGATATCCTCTATAAAAAGGGCATTAATCTACGCGTATTGAAAAACTATTAGTTTAGAAAATTGATAAACTGAAACTTTGCCTGCAAAGAAACCTACTTATAGGCTATATTTGTTAAGAAAAGTATCGGAAAACAAAAGAGACATTCAATACGATCGTACGTGAAAAGCGATCCACTCTAAATAATAATTCATCAAGCATCAAAGAACAAACCGGTAAGATTACAAGAATACACGTTTCACAAGCAGAGACAACAATAATGGTAAACCTCAGCGGCGTTGGTCGGTCGATTTCCTTGGAACGGTGTTCGCCTTGTGATCATCGCGATGGTTAAGAGCGTCTCATCCCCTAATTGCAGGCCACAGCGCTTGAAGAAGAGGGCCCAGTGGCGTCTGTAATCGACGCGTGAATAGTTTACGATCCACCATTCGTAACGGCAACAATACCGGCAACTTGTCGTCGAAACTATTTCCAGAACGAATCGACGATCTATTTCACGAGGCACGCTCGGGCCATTTCGCGATCGTTTCTTCCCTTCCGGCGCGGTATCGACGCATCGCAACGATCGAACGGTGCCCGGCCGTGGTGCAGCTGGAATTTTATGGACTCCCGTGTACGAATGGTACAACAGCCTCGAATTTAATGCCGAGAGTCATTCATGAACGGTCGATTGCTCGCGATCAAACCGAAGTTTTCCGAGTTTTCGACCACACAAAGCTCCTCGTGCTTCTTGCACCATCTCTTCCCTCCGCCATTGTCGTGCAGCTTTGCGGAGCAAATGCAGAAAGAGCAACTTCACGTGCATACTTGTTCGCTCCCCGATAAGACAGTATTTTTGATTACACTCTGCTACGCACTGTTTCCTCGGTCGATTTTTGAACGCGAACGACGAAAGTATCTTAATGCTTTGGAAGCATAATTTTTGTACGCGCGTAATGTTTATACGTAAACTTGCAAGCTGATCTGGAAAATATCAGAAACAACGCGACAGTTGAGTTTATTATTCATTTATGCTATTATTCATTTCATATCGTTTGTCTCATCATTAAATGATCATATAATTGATTGATATTATTAAGGTACAATGTTTTGCAAAGTTATGTTACATTTTATCGCATGTACATGCATAACTTTCGAATTGGTTTCCAATTTTACCAATATAATTACGACTTGCGTTGCGTCTTTTTAAAAAATATTTCATCACAAATATTGTTTGAACGTGATTTGGTGAGTCAGTGTGTACCGAGTTCGAAACTAGGTTACTGCATTTTCGGATTTGATATCAAAGACGTGATATATCTGCTTCGTTGCTTGGTTACTGTATGAAAGATAGCTCGTGTGGTTTAAGAACAAAGGTTACTGTGCTCTTCGAACATCGAAGATGATATTCCCCAAAGGTTTAAGATACTCGATTTACTTTGGTAGCTCGTGTGTGGTCCGGAGTGGTATATTTTTCTGGAGTTTTGTACGTAATGCGCTTCTGTACAAAATACTCTTACAAGATTGTTTCGAGATGGTTGCGATACTTTTAGTATTTTCCAGAAATTTTCGTACGCGGGCAATTTAAAATTTATTTGATCAACGTCCTGGAGGTGAACGAATGAACAGGAGAATCTGATACGGAGAAATTCTAGATTAATAATTCAGATTGTTCACCTTACGACGGAATGAAATTCTAAACGAGAGATTTATAAATCGAATTATTTATAATGTCTATAATACAGTACAGTCACGACCAGTCAGTATCAAAACGCAAAGAATATCGAATGGAATGAATCTACCTCTGAAATATTAAAAATTGGCAATGTTACGTTTAAAATAAAAAAAAATAAATACAAATTGAAAGTCATCGTATAAATGTTGTCAGAGCAACAAACAACAAAATATCAGCTCTGCCAGTACACCGTTCGTCGAGAACACCGTAACAAAAGAGGAAGGCGAAAGAGTGAACTTCAATTAAGAAAAAAAAAAAGACGAAAAGGTTAAGAATTCATAGCCATGTTGGCGCGATACTTTGAAAAAGTCGAGCACTGCCTCGACAAAATCTACTGGATCTATCGTCTAATTTAACGCGACATTTAGCAAGGGGATCATAACTTTGGGGTCACGGTCATTGGACCAGCATTTGTTCCGCAGCGTCAGCACGGAAATCATCGCGACAACGAAGAGCCGACGTTTTGTTCGACGCGTTCGAATTCTGTCAGAACTAAATGCAAAGGTTCGCGGCGAGCGGAATCTAACGAAGCCAATTCACCGTTTCCTTAGCCGGTGTATTCCAGGCACGTTTGATAACGCGAACTCATCTTGCCGCCCGGTTCGGGTACAATAATTTGTTAACTCCTGGCTCGTTCGACCGGAGCTTCCATCTTGCAGTAATTACAAGTCGAGGCTCCGTGTCGCTTCTGTTCTGAATTTTTTAACGCGGCGCCGCTTTCCTCGCCGGGCGCCTCTTTATGCACTTCCGTCCTCTTCGACGGAATTTCCCATTCACGGAAGAGGAAAAAAGATTTCAGCCATTAAATTTAGATAGTTGCGAGCGAGATAGTAACGAACGAATCGACAAAGTGGAAAGAAGCAAAGGCGAGAACTTTCGAAGAATTATAACTTCGTTTGAACGAACTTGGCTAATCTGATTTGAATTGCCGCGCTGAATCTTTGTTAAGCTGTACGAAAAATTGTTTGATAATAAATTCGTCTGCGTTCTCAGCGTTGTGCGAATAGCTGCTGATTGTTTCACAATTCGTAATTCATTTCTTGCTGCATTGCTGGCTGAACTTTTGAAAATAGCTGAACTACAAATGTACAATCGTAAAATAATGATATGACGCTGGTTGAGTATAAAAATACTTTGCGTTTCTTCGTTACTTTGTGGATGAATTGATAAAAACAAAAGATTCTGAAAATCCAATGTTCATTCTAAAACAGGGACTCTTGATAAAAAGAATATTCGTAAATTCCATGGAACTGAATTTTAATTGGCAAAATAAATGAACGTACGATATAATTCAACGATGGATGTGTGTTGTAACATAAATTTTATATTATTTGTATTAATCTATAAAATATCAGTTTTAAGTTGTCCACCGCTTTAAATGCTTTTAAAGGATAAATCAGTGGAGATCAACTTCTTAATAAAAATTATAAAACAGAGGATATTTAAAAGACCTGCATGAATATAAATTTTCTCAATCCTAAATAGCAGCTAATTAGTGACAAACGAAACAAGCAGTATGTTTTAACAAATTTCGCACGATGCTAAATGAATACTGGCAATGAAAAATATTTCTGTCTTTTAAAAAAAACACTCTTTCTGCTTCTTCATGTTTCTGCTATTATACTTTCGTAATACACTCATCACGAAAAAAAAGAATCTTCAATTCAAAAATATAGATAGAATTAGAATAAATCGAACAAGTCGCGAGAATGTTAGAGATTGTAAACTTTATTAATTTAAAAACAATGCAACTTAAATATTTTCAATACTTTCAAACTTAATTTTTTTTACTCTCAATAGTACTAGAAAGTGTAAATTCAAATAAACGATAAGCGACGAAGATGACGCTGACTCGTCAAACGAAAATTAATGATAAATTATTATTTGCACCTTTCTTCCAAAGATTCCGAGATAATATCTTTCACAATAATATCTTTCATTATTATTCACAACCTAATTTCTATCAATCTCATAAATATTTAAGGAAGCAGGTGAGATTCAGGCTGATTACATCGCAATATCAGAAATGGATATTCGATTTCTTCGCCAAACTCCCTTTAATTCACCTGAACTCTAATAACTCCACTAAAGTGTAATCGTTCTTGATAAGACAAATGAAAAATACGAGAACTCAAACGTGTCGATAGAAATATTCCATTGCTTTCGCGACAATAGTCTAGCAGAACTAATAATAATAACAACAATAATAACATCAATAACAACAACAACAACAACAACAACAATAAGAAGAAGAAGAAGAAGAAGAAGAAGAAGAAGAAGAAAACTATTTGCTTTTGATCGAAAAATGAAAATGGAATAGAGCCTCAACTATTTATTCAAGCTATGCACAATGCTGGCTTTTGTAACAGAATTTCCCGCCAGCATGATGGGTAAAGTTTGCTGGGAAATTTGTAAAACAACGTGGCTGAAAATGCCATTAAAAAGTCCCACGGATTAGATGACATTGTTTCGCAAGGCATGGAATGCTTTTAAATTACATTTAAATGGCGTTATATGAACGAAAAACCAACGCAAGGAATTGGTATTAACATTTTGTACGAATTTTAGACGAACGATTCGTATTTTAATAGAAGTTCGATCGCTTACGCGCAATTTATTGCACATTTCCCAAACGAAAATAATTTATTTACAAGCTGTTACCCTCCCGCCATATTATTTCCAATAATTTTCAATCGCGTTTTCCTATCCAAAACCATTTCGAAGGATCGTGTTATTCCGGGAAAGTAGCGATACGATTCGCGTGACATTAGTTAATCAGAGAATTCGCGACGCTTTATTAAGCGCCTTTGTTAAACGCGAATCAAAATGTTCGGCGAGATTAGGCTGTCGGCGAAAGAGGACGACGCGGAAAAGCTGATGCACGGCGCGCTTTGCTCGTGCAAGCGTGTTTCAAATTTCCTTGACCGAAAATCAGCTTACACTAATTTCCAAGGCTCGACAAGGCAAGACCGAGCATCGTCCATTCTAATTTAATCGCGTATCGTCGCCGCGCGCGCTACCGCCCGCCACGCTTATTTTTACAAAAGCGTCGCGGCGTAAAATCGCGGCCGCAGTGTAATCGCATTCCCCCCCCCTTTCCCTTTTCCTCCGCTTTTCTGCGGAGCATCGTGAAATTTCGCGAATTTCCCGAGAAGGAAAATTTCCCCGCGAAAGAGGGAAAGAATGGCGGCGAGAAACGAAGCAACCGTCTCTGACCCTCTGAATTTTCACGATCGTTCCCCATCCGCGTCAGTTCTAGCTAAATTTTTTTTTCGTTTAGCAAACACGCAACTTCCTGCGTGCAAACTGAAATCGAATACAGAAGAATTATCGCCTATTATTTTTTCGTAACCTTGTATCTGTTACGCATATATAAATTCCCGTCGATTCTGAAATTAACTCAGGACCATTTTGGAGCGCAACTACGTTTTCAGACACAAAATAAGTTCGCAACTGATTATACTGCGGAAATTTTAGCCTACAGGGAAATCGAGCGAAGCCGGGAATTAATTGAAGTAAATTTAACGGACGAACTTCGAAATCGACACTCTCCAAGACGATGCTTCATTTGGCGAGATACGTACGATTTTTAATTCGTGAAATTAGCATTCCCCGAGCAACGTCAACGTTTATTAAAAAATAAACAATCGGTATCAGGCTGGTATCGAAGCACGCTGAACATCGAATTACGAGCGAAAACGAACGAAAGAAAGTAAGAGAGAAAGGGCAGAAACGTTGCTTTTAAAAACCGGGGGGAGGAGGGGGCAAGAACGAGAACGACAATTGTAAAGTGAAACACCATTTATAAACGTAGAGAAAAGAAAGCAAGCATAACGAGGATCGACTATCGCGCAAATTAATATCACGTGTAGCAGCAAACCTTGATAACAATTCCGCGTAATTTCCACCGTCATTCCGCCGTGCAATCGATATTAAAACACGCGACTGGTCGGACTGCGTCTGCCTCAAGATTCCCAAGGAAAAAGAACGTCATTGAGAGTTTTTCACGGTAGCGGCCATTTGCATCTGATTAGTCAGCAATTAGGCGATATGACCGAATGTAAATATTACCTTTGTCAGCCGGCTCGACTCGACTCGATTGGACTCGACTCTCTTTCCCAGACGAAATTACGTTAATTTTCGGTGCTGTGAACCGGTGCCCTTGATTAGCTGCCCTTTAAAATTGGATCGAAAGCCACCGCAAACAGGGGGACTGGACGAGAGAGAGAGAGAGAGAGAGAGAGAGAAAGAGAGAGAAAGAGAGAGAGAGATCGGTCGTGCGAGGGGAACAACTCTCGCGGCTTACGGACTGTTCACATCGGTCGCTTAACCCCGAAAGAGTTCGTGGTTATCGCGAACGAACCGCCTGAATTTCAACGATGGCCCTTTAGTCGATGGCGGCAGCGGCACACTCTCTCTCTCTCTCTCTCTCTCTCTCTCTCTCTCTCTCTCTCGTTTGATAACGCCCGATACATTCACGCGATACGTTTGACGCGCGGATATAGGCGTTGACCGGATGCGAGCGTCGTATCCGTTCATCAATGCGTGTCGTTGCTTGGTGCCTCGCGGGAGTACAAGTGTCCTTTCGAGCCTCGAAACAGGCACGGCCTCTTAATCAAGATCCAACACGTAGCGGACGGCTACACCGCTTCGCCGAAATTTTCGTTAACGACAGGTGATTAAGTATGCGCGTGCCCGTTGACTTCGAAACGTTAACCTTGTCGTGTTCTACTCTCCCCTCTCCCTTTTACCTCCGCCCCCGCCCACCTCTTACTTATCATCCTTTTTCTTCTTTTTTTCTCTCTCTGTCTCTCTCTCTCTCTCTCTTCGTCGCTCGCTCTCCACCGCCTCTTTCGACCGTGCTTTGACCGTACTTTCCCGACACTTTGAATAACGATGTAAGTAAATCGATCGAGGAGGGGGACGGGAACCGACCTACACTATTTCCCTGCAACGCTCTATTAATTTCAGTTGAGTTTCTACGTACGGTCCCCCGTGTTACGTGATTAATTATCTGCCTGATAGCTTCATTCCGCGTGGTAACGTGTATCTGACTGAAGTGGAGAAGGGGCACGGGTTGACAGATTGTTACCGTGAGATTCGGCGAGGAGTTTTTTTTGGGGGGGGGCGGGAGAGAGACGAAGGGACGCGTTTCGGGTTGACGGGCTCCAACAGGAAGGGCCGGTTGTAACCGCGGCGATGAATCGCTCGCGTACGCTTTTTGCGTTTTAAAGATAGGTATTAGGAGTAGTTTGGAGTAGACAGTTGTGAAATGTTACTCCCAGAGGTTATTCCCGCCAGCTCGTACTTCACTACGAGACACGGTTCCGTATTCTCTTGAATATGAAATATTGCGCTCGTAACGCGGGCTTTAAATAATGTGGCATTTGTAATTAGACGTTAAATGATCGTCGAGATTTTACGAATAATTTTCATTAGAAAACTTGTTAACAGAAGTAGTTAGCCTCTTCCAATTTCTCGCACGTATTATGCTAGCGTAAAATATTCCACAAATATATATACGTACTAGATGAATTGAAATAAATTACAATTTAATACAATTCTACGCATAAATTTCTAGAATATTTGACGCTGCTCTAACGCGCTGTGAAAAATTTCAAGAGACAACTGCTTGTTGATAGTTTCCCAATAAGAATTATTCACCGTCTTTTACGTGCATTCACTTTCCAAAAAAAAAGAAAAAAAAAATGACAATCATCATTCATCCATCGTTACACGTTTGATATTAACGGCGTTGCCGTCAGCAAAACTGGCTTCGATGTTTCTATATCACAGGAGAGTTTACAGGCAGCCTTTCCTTCTAAAATATTCCACAGGCAATAATCGAGGGGATTAAGACCCGGACTTCCTGATGGCCAATCTTCTGCGGCAATGAATCCAGGCAAATTCGCTTCCACCCAACATTGCATCATTTTGCCCTTGTCGGCAGAATTTTACTGGAATATCCAATGTTTTCTAGCAAACGTAGTGCAATCGAGGTGGTTAATTATCTTCTCTAAAACGACAACGAACTACCGCTTTTCATATAGCAAAGTCATTTTGTTTCGATGGATCAAAGTGTGTGACGCAACTATAAAGGAATACTAGTTGTAAGTAAGAGAAATAAGAAAATTAATCCTAAATGAAGAACGAAAATTTCATTAAGAAAATCGTGCAGCTCGATCGAGCCACGATAGCCACGAAAAAGAAAATTTCTTCTAAATATAGAATATTATTAAAAAAATTGTAGAAATGATTGAGTACGTCAGTAGCATTATCGTCGATATTTTTACTGTACGTCCAAGTAACGTGAACCTTGTTGTTGCCGCAATGACGGGAAAGAATTTTTCAGCGGAAAATTGCAATAGAATCGAGAGTAATCGTAGTGTCATCCAATCGTAGTGACACATCGAACAGTTTCAATGTTGCAGCATAACGGCCACGATATAATTAAAATTCCTGCGCCATCATTAAAGCTGATCATCTCTAATAAGAGGAGCAACGCACGCGAAACCTCAGCTGCGACGCAGATCAACGTACACACTCCGTTACCGGTGAAATTATAATGTAAAGAGAAACGCTGTCGCTCGAGCGATCGTTTATGTATGCCGTGTAATCTAATTACACCTTGCCCGCAATTATTACAATAGTCGACGATGTGAATAGCATTTGTCGATTACCATGACCGTCATCGCGCGCTGTCCATTACGAATAATAATAATTGTCAGAACCGCCGTGTTAATTAACGTTCTGTTCCTTCGAATGTTTCAAAGACATTAACAGATTTCAGAGAATTCCATTTTGACATCGATCTTCGCTCCCTATTTAGTCTGTACTTTCTCTTTCTGTTTTCTCGTCTCTCTTCTATTGCCTTTTATGCTATATTGTTTATTGAACAAGTTACCAAAAAATTTCGTTTATATTATACTTGCTACGTTGTTCATTGAACAAATTATCAAGAATCTGTCGACGTATGCTCAAATTTCAAATTTATATATAGCGAGATTTAACGTACTCGAATAATGTACACATCATTTTCACGAATTTGGTATTTTGAAAAAAGTCGCGAGAAGAGGCGAGAGATAAACACCATCGGACTTTCTAGTTTTGCAATTTCAATACGTCAATCAAAATAGAAATATTTCCACGCAAGGGTGCCTGAATCGAGAAAAAAAAAGGAAGGAAAAGGAGGAAAAGAATTTTTTAACAAATTGCAAACACCTTGCCGCGTTGTTGAATATTAAAAGTTTTAGATTTCACCGGTTGGCAGTGTTTTATTCGCGCAACAAATTGAACATTTAATAATGTGTCGCGACCTACCGTCGAATCGCGCCGCTTCGTTTAAAATACAATTTCTATTCTGAAGTGGACAAGAGTTTCAGTTTGAATAACTGTTGTCCGGATCTGTGTTCGCTAGCCGGTTTTAAAACCGCGGTCCGCCGGCTGAACGGTAAAAACAATGAAAACAAGGTTAATTAGGCGCATCGTTTACTCCGATGCGAATGGGAAGGAAGCGAACTAAGGAAGGAGCATTTTTGACCCACTCTCAGGAAGCAACGTAACTCTTTTACGCCGCGATGTTAATTAAACGCAACGACAAGCGAGCGACAAGTGAACGCAATAAAATAAAAGGCAAATTACGCGATTCCAGTAATTAATTTCATTGCGCGTGGCGGTAATTAAATCGACTTTTGGCCTCGTCTAGCAGTCTCGAAGAAACGATCATTGTGAAATAAATTTCGACGAGAAGAATTTTCGGACCTGTGCGAAAAGATGAAGATATCTTTATCGAAGGTAACACTACTGAAATGTTAAGTATATTCATCCGATGAGCCGGTGTTTTGCTCTTCAGAAGCTCTCCAAATCTATGATCATTTTTTTCGTTTTTCGCGATTCTAGTCGTTGTGTGAAATTTCGAGAGAATAATTTCATATTAAAAAGCACAGTGCAAACAATCGTTACACATTCTCCGCGTTTTATACAACAATTTAATATTTTTCTATTTTTCACGATTTCTGTATCGTACTGAATCGTACACGTCTCGTGCGTGTTTTAAACACGTGAGTGAACATTCTACCACGATACGTTTCTACATTCTCAATTCTGAAAATGCCGTGACGAAACATTCCACCTCGTGAAAATGATCTTCTTATGATAATTTTCACCGTCATTCTACGCGATATTAAAGTCCGCCACTAGGTAGAACGATCCGTTAAACAAACGTACCATCCCTCGACGATCATTCCCCCGACGTATCGGCGACCCTGCGAGAGCGTAATTCCTCGCAATATAATCCTAATTCCAAATAACGCCCTCCATAATGATTCTTTGCGATTTCCATGATAATGACGATCGCGTGAGAGAAGCGAGAGAGAGAGAGAGAGAGAGAGAGAGCATCCACGGCGGCAGCTTTGTTAGCGAACCGCGCCCTTTCAGATGGAAATAACAAAACTAATAAACTTCCGGGGAGGGGGAAGGTGAACAAAGTGGCCGGATGATTTACACGAGAAGGATTCAGGAAACAGGGAATCGCGTACGGCTTGCGCCGCCGTTGAATGCACGCTCCGCGCGCCGGATGACAGGGTTAACGCGAGACTGCCAACTCCCGCGTCTCAAGACGGCTGCAACTGCAACCTACAAACGCCATGCAATCTACTCGCCCACCCGCACGCTCTATTTTTTATTCCGCGAATAACGACGCGCGCGCATAATGTACAGGCCCTCGAGGCAACGAGAATTCAACGGAAACCGCGAGAATCCGCCAGCGAGGCAATGAAATTTAACCTTCGAGAAAGGAAGGATGAAATACGCGGTTGCTACTCACTGCGTTCGGCGGTAATACGCGAATATTTATCTTTCGCGACTACGTACAAGACTCCAATTAAGATATCGGAGATTCTTCTTTGTGGTGAAACGATTTTATACGGGTATTGGGAGATTCGGCAGTTTTTTCGGCAGATTATTGCAGTTTGTACGATGTTCAACGGTTGGAATAAACGACGAGTAGAAATATTGAAGAAATATTGAATTAAATTTTTCATTTTTTTATTTTGAAGCAGGGAAAACGTTCGTTACTGCACATTACGTTGCTACATTTTAGATAAATAAGAACTTGGTTAAGGTTACTTTAGTAAATAACACTCGTCGAATATTTTGTAGGTGCGACAGAAGGAATTAAAAAAATTTTTACACGAGTACTACGAAATTCATGCACTTTGTATGACTCGATAGTTGAAATAAGAATAAAAGAGACGATTGGAATTAAATTTTCTTTTTTTTTTTGAATTTTAAAGTAGAAAGTAGAGAAATGTTCGTTTTACATATTGAATTGCTGTGATTTTAATAAATGACACTCGTCGAATGTTTCGTAGGTACGAAAAAAAAAAAATCTACCTAAAACTTGTTACGCATGTCGTAATTGCTTACAAACTATTTTCAACAGCTTCAATTCGAATTCAACCGGTCGATAACTCTTCCAAGAATTCTCGAGGGAAACTCAAAAATAACCAAGTTAGTTTATGCAAAATGTTTGGCCGCTGAATATAATCCTCTGGCTGTACGTTACGCACACATGCCAGTTGGCACGGTTTTGCCATTCTGTGTTATATAAACTGCATAATATCGTCCGTGACGTAAGAAGAGATGTAACGACATTTCTCCAAGCAAATTTTAAACCAATTATCCCACTTCTAATTAATATTCTTTCGTCATTTTTCATTTCTTTTCTTTTCGAGAAAATTAATCGCGTCACCGTCGTTGCAAAGAAAAAGAAAGAAAAGAAAAAAAAGAACAGTCTTCGATTATTACGTCAAAAACGTGATTATCGCTATTCGTTCGAGTTTAATACGCGTTCAACATTATCGGGAATAATCGCCTCGACGATAATTTTTTCAAACACGACGAACAATTTCGAACAATAGATTAATCAACATTTCCGAGGATGTGTTTAATCTACGTCCTATTAGCAGACGTGTTAATTACGCGTTTACGCACACCTAGTAAAACAATGGCGACACGTAGCCCAAAACCGACTAACAGTGACTTGAACCAAACAACTTTGTCGGCCAAAGTTGCCACCAGTAAACTGCTAGCCCCTACGATGTATCTTCATTACAACGGTTAACTGTTTCAACACGATACGATAATTATGTGGATGACGATTTCTTTGGAACTGTTGCGATTTCGCGTGGCTATTTTCAATCGTAGCTAATGACCAAAGTCTACAGTTCTATAAACATAAAATGATAAATATCGATCATTCGAACACTTATCACATATTTCAATTATACTTTTATTTTCAATTGTTCTTTTCCCTTTTTATATACTTTTCTATATTATGTATCTTCAAACTTTGCACACGTGAATATGTATACACACGAACGCAGACATGTAATTTATTCCAAAAATAAATTTGGGTGAATGTTCAAGTAATTTTGTCAGCCACTGTATACGAAATGAAACAAAAATCATGTGAGAGCATCGTCCAGAAAAAGTACTTTTTTACATGCGATACGTCTCGAGTAATTTTCGCGAACAGTAATTCTCGCAGTATCTTCCTTCGAAATGACGGTTGTGAAAACAATTTTAAATTCCCTTTGACGTCGATCCGCTTTAATTACCAGCAAGAAAATTCTCGACGCTGCGCCGTCGAACTTGAAACCTTTTAGGTAGATATATTCCATTATGGCAGCGTGACAAAACTAAGAGTAGATACAATGCACCGTATCAAGCGGATTAAGCCAGCGAATGATTAAAACGAAGTAGCCTCTTAAAACTCAGAGTCGAAAGCAACTAAAATTCGACGCTCGGTAAATGAAATGTACGTGAAACGGAAACAAGAAAGAAACAGGAAGCGAGGATAATATTCGATTCTTCGGAAAGTATATTACGGCGAATTACACTGACTATTAAACGCGGAGGCAACATGCCCAAAAGGATGTAAAACCTTTCTCTCTGTACCGTTGCCAAGTTACGTTTCTCAGAAGGGCAATCACGATCGCTTCGAACATTACGTTCTATTAAAGTAAGCTACCTCACTTTGCTAGCAGCACCGTCACCGCTTGTTTATAGGAAGGCAAATTTTCAACGACACGTTGCAAGAATCCCGCGCGACCTGAATTTTCTCTTTAGGAACGTTCGCCTTTTCTGCTTTCTCGTCCTTTTAATTATGCCAGCTGTTCCCTCTCTGCCCTTCTAAAACGGCGCCGAAACAGAGCCAGAGAAGGGTGTTCAAACGTTCTACACCTTTCACTTTTTTTCGTTTTTTTTTTTTTCACTTTTCTTATTCGCAAGGAAACGTGATACTTTTCGTGATACTTTATATATCGGTTAATATATCGGTTTCCACCGATCGACAAATAAGAATCCAGCCCTAATCGCGCGTTTTATCCGAAAGCAGCTCGTAATCGTCGGATTTTTGTCGAATTTTGTCGTTTGTCCTTGGAGGCTGTTAGTCACGCTCCAGATGCCTAACGACTGGCAGAAAATATAGAAGCATATTTTCCGCAGAAAACAACACGTATTACCGTGTGCTGTGAAATGACGGTACCACCGTCTGAAAAATAAAAAAAAAAAAGTTAATTAAAATGTCCTAAGGTCACCGCGTTCTTGCACCTTTTTGTTTCTCAATTGTGTTCACCGGACACAAGGGTTGTCCAACTGGGCGCGACCTTAATCTAGTTTCGTCGAGATTTCAGAGCAATTTTTTCCCTCTCTGTAATAGCTGCAAAAATATCACAGCCAGCTCGAGTGATATTACAAAGATCTACCTCGTTGAAAAAATATGTAGACTGCCTCAATTAGCATTAATTAATTCATGTTCAAATTTTCGTCACTGTTAAAACGTTATACAAATCTATTAAGAATCATAGTTTTCTATATATACTTTTTTTTCCTCTTTTCACAGAGAGAATTGAATTAAACTTTTCAACAAGGATACAAATTCCCATAAAATCGCTACCATTTTAGACGTACCGCGGAAACAACGTTATTACCGTTGGTGAAAATTTTCGAACATTTTATTCCACGACTTCTATCATTGCCGGCGTTAATGCGGTCGTAGGGAAACATCGTGAAAAAATAAAAAAAAAAAAAAAGAAAAAACAGCTTAACGCGCCGGTGGATACGTGGCGCAATCATAAAACTTTCACTTATCCACGTTGTAAATAGAAATCCGAGAAACGCTGACAACACCAACTACATGAATCTTTGTTAACTGTAAAATTACTTTCTATTTTTTTGCGAACGATGTTTCACCGGCGTGCTTCGCAACGTGCGCAGGTCAGACCTTCCGGATCAACGAAAAAACTAATTTGAAACAAGAGGAAATATTTGGACCGATAAAGCGAAAATTCTTTTTATTATTGGCGAATTTTTGGAAAAAGAATTTACCCGTAAAATTCAAACGAGAAATCCCACGAGCCGTACAATAATTAAATTTAACAGTCTTCTCGAGCAAAAATAACCGGTCGTTAAAGACAGAATCGAGTCGAAAATGGTTCAAAGAACTCAGCAGGATTAAATTCGTAATAATCAGAAACGGGTTTAATTATCCTTAATCACCTCGCATAACAGTTCGGTACATCCTTTTCCTTTTTCCCTTTTTTTTTTCTTTTTTCTCTCCACCGAATAATCTCGTATTCCCGAGGGAGTGCCCCGATACATACATTCGATTAAACGGTTAATAATTTCGCGAACTTTTACGTTCGACAATGTTATCATTAAAACGTGCACCAGGGAACGCGGCGTTCCACGAACATTTCTTATCTTTCCAGGCATTTCGCGTGTCTCATTTGCCTTATCTATCTTTCTTTCCCGTTATCTCCCGGCCTTTTTCCACGTGGAAAACCCTCGCCTGTGGCTTCCTCTCTACGGCTCGAAATAAAATTTCCATTCGGTTGCCTTTGAAAATCGTTCGAAGCCACTCTCGGAAAATTGCTGTCTCTTTAAGTAACTCTCGCGCCGGGACAGTAAGTAGCAATCAGCAATAAGCAACCGAATTACCTGCTTGCCCGTTGTATCGCAAAACAGCCAACGATATCGATATATATATATACGAGGGTGTACCTCCTCGAACCGAATGTACCTTAGTAAGAACACGTTCACTTTGTTGATTACCAATCGAGGGAAACACTAATGAAGAAGCGTTTAATAAGTCCATGACAAGACCATGCAAGCTCCAACAATTATACTGCAACTACGGACGCAGTGTACGTAAACGACAGTCGGTTGTTTATCTACGTATAGCAACAAGCACTATCGTGGATAATGACCACGTAAAACCTTTTCCACTTGGATGACTAAGTAGAAATAAGGTTGTTTACCAGTTCCATTGATCGTGTATCAATGCGAGACATATTTATCATGTAAAAGTTAAATATCGTCAATAGAGGATGCTCATAAAGCTAATGGGTTAAGTACTGGTACTTAAGTACTGCTCGCATCAATTACGTAATTGACTCGTATATCGTTCCGAATGCACGTCCACTGGGATCTATTTCTATTTTTCAAAAGGCTAGCGATCTCGCAATGTCGGACGATCTATTTAATTAATACGAATTCACGCAATTAATTAATTGAATCGCCACAAATCACTGTTTTGCACATTCTGTGCAATTACGTGTAATTATGTTTGAATAGTGCACGTAATAATATAATGTGTATATTATATACATATTGTACTATTGTGCTATTATACGATAGTACAATATGTATGTTGTATTGTATAATAATACAAAAATGATACACATAACATCTATGGTATTTGCACAATGAAAAATAATGCACAAAATTAAATTCAAGTTCTAACCCTTCATTGGTAATTCTAACGTCTAAGTAACGTCTAAATTATATTCAATTAAATATATAATTTCAAATAGAAATTTCTAACGACGGAAAAGACATAAAACGTAAAATCTCTAAACAAAACCAACGCCCGCTACAAGAGAATGAAAATGATTTCATCTGAAACAGCGTCAAACAGGAAACTTGTATTTCATCAGCGCATTAACGTGTAAGGAAGACACTGTGGCCCTTTGTACGACACGCAGCACGATGTTCCACGCGACATAAAAGGAAGAAACAGGTGGACGGAGATACATTATATGTATGCCTTTACACGTGTACTTGTAAAGGGTCGCGAGTACGCTACGAATACTATAGCAATTTTTCACGCGTCTGTGGGGAGTGTTAACTCCACGATCATTTACCACAATCAACGTCTATCCATGTTCTTTTGAACGAAGCTGTCGAAAATATTTAACACAGCGACTGTGAAAACTCATTCATTTTTTATCTCAATCATCGAACTTCGGGTTCGATCTCCGAACCGATATCCCCCCCGTGGTAGAAAATTAATCTAACATTTCGCTCTAGAATAAAAAGGAAAAAGTAAAAAAAAAAAAGGAAAGAAAAAGAAAAGGAAATCCCTAGATAAAACACAATGTTTCGCGAGACGAGAGACGAGAATTTCGCACTCTCTTATTGATACCGATTAAACGAAGAGCCCGAGTACGAGCTCTTAACGAGCCGTGCCTCGTTTGATGATACACGGCCGACGAAATTGTTAATTTTCGTTCGCAGCGCGGAAAATAACGAGCCGAAGAATCTCAACGAGAGAAAGGTACCTCGCGGGACTTACGAGAGGAACTTGGTCGGCGAGTTCGGGTCATCCTGTTAAATTTCATTTTATGGCGGATTCTTTGCCGAGATCTAGGTTACCAGGTACAATTTTCTTTTGTCGAGAATAATTTGTGGGTGACTCGCCTGACCATTTAATCCTTTGCCTCTTCAGCTACTTTCTGCAAGAGTTAACCATACGTTCCAGTACATTTGTTACATGGCAACTTTTATTACAATGGTGTATCATAATAATAATATACGCTACGTGAGAGTCCATCAAATTCATTCTATGCGCGATTCTATGTAACGATTTAATATCTAACGATTCATTTCGATGACAAAATGTATCACTGACTTGACAGTGATTTGTGAACTGTTAATGTAACTGTTTTTCATAAAAAAAAAAGTGTTTCTTGCATTATTTTTATCGATAATGAAATATTTCGCAAATTAATATTCTACTATTCCAACGATCGCGATATATTAATCCTTTTGATATAATAAAATACACTCGATCTGTGTAATGTACAACAGCAACTACGTTGCAAAAGACAACCAAAGAAATAATCACGTCCGTAGATTAACAAAGGTATGCTCAGAGGTATCACGTCACCAATTCTTACAGATTCCACAGAAAGATAGATGCGGACAATCGACAATGAATACGGAAATACATGCATCGTCGTACGTAACAATTACCCAGCGATTTAAATACGCGCTCCGTTTAAAGAGGATCGTACCGGAGCGGTGTTTCGATGTGCACGAACCCTCGAGCGTCCCCGTGTCGATTAGCACGTGATGCACCGTGAATGGAAAATTCCGCATAAAGGGAAACGATCCTATGAAAAAAATACACACGGGTGTTCTACGCTGGCGCTTACCTCGCGCCGTTCAATGATAAGGTTAACTATAGACGTGCGCGGGAAAGAAACGAGAAAAGAAGGAAAGAGAGAGAGAGAAAGAGAGAGAGAGAGAGAAAGAGAGAGAACTGAATAACTAAAGCCAGAGTTAACAAGAATCTGCATCGACCATCCCCGCGCCAGTGAAACGAGCGGGTTTCATGATTATTTCACGAACGTATTTCCGCGCGCCCTTCTGTTCGAGAAACGCGGGGAAAAGTTGGCATAATGAAAAGAAGCATTTCCCTCGCCGACAAAGGATAGAAGAAATTCGCGAGTCGCCGGGACGACGTTTCCTTCGATCGAATTTTCTTGACCGTGAAGGAGAAACGGCTGTCTATAATTATAACGGAAAATTTGAGGCTTGCACGCGCGGTTTTCTGTGCCCATATCTCTTTAATTATATCGCGTTGCAGTTTAACGCGGGCAGGATTAATGAACTCGTTACGGCCGCTTCTTCCTCCGAATAGAAAATCAATTTCGAAGTTGAGTTCTATTAACGTGTTCCGATATCGTCCAACTTCCTTTACCAATGGGGGAGAAAAATAAAAGAACTCTTAGGCGACTGCAATACGAAGTACGGAAACGGGAATATATAAAAATTTATTTTATCATTATTACGTATCGAGATAGAAACTGACAGAGAACAAATTATTTTTCACTGAAACATAGCATTTTTAAAATTTTTCGTCTTCTTGTTGTCAGATTGTTAAAATTAACGAAATAAGTTACTTAAAGTCAGAAAATCGTTTAAAATCGTGAAGATAGAAAAATAAATAGAGAATTCTATACATTTGACTATAAACTGACGACATTTAACTAATTGCTTGTTCTGCCTTCTGGAGGAAAAATATTCTTTTATTTTATACTCGCCTGTGTTTAGAGAAATCTAGTTACGTTCGATATAGTGGAATGATTTTCAAGATCAAACAGAAAAATCGATAAAATAACCACTTTTTACTAGAAAATTTCCATCGTGTTCTACAACGCGTTATTTTCTATATTACGAATATTAACCACATCTTAATTCTCATAAGTGAAGTTAAAATATACACTAGTATTGACTATATATATGTGTGTGTGTGTGTGTGTGTGTGTGTGTGTGTGTGTGTGTGTAGTTTTTTTTTTATTTTTTTTTTTGACCATTGACGAGAAGTAGCAAACTATATTCAAAAGTTCTCGATACAGAAAACTAAAAATTCTATCGACAAAACTCTCGAAATTGCGCACGTGAAACGAAATTGCTGTGGAATGAAATTAAAACTCACCATGCTTCGTGCTCGTCTTTTTTTCTTTTTTTTTTCTTTTTTTTCTTTGGTTTCCAAAACCTATCAAATTAGATTGACCTGATAGAATTAGGCCGCGAAAGCCGTGACAGCATCGCTGTTTCCAACGCGAAACGCGAACACCGAAAGTGACGCCGCGACACGTTGAACAGAGAGAACTAATCAGACCGGTGGTGGATTGTGGGTACGTTTAAAAATAGCTGTGAAAAGGGACGCGTAGTGAAACTTCGTAGAACGATGACACGACCGTCGAATGGGAAACGCGAAACGAAAATGTGCCAAGGATACGCACTTACCAATCTGGAGCTGCAGTCGGAGTAAAATTTTTCTCTCCCAGTTGAACGGGATTTTGCCACGTAGCACGTAATTCGCGAGTGGCCAACTAAACACTCTTATGAGTATACGTTTCATACGCGTTTATCGTACAAGGACGCGAATCGGAGTAACGTGAGACCGAAACTTTCGACGGAAAAAAAGAACCAGTTGAGCGAGAGAAAGAAAGAGAGAGAGAGAGAGAGAGAGAAGAAGAATAGAAAACAGTGTTTCCGTTTATGCGACGCAGTGTCAAACTCTCGACGAGATAGCGCACGTGGCCATACATCGCGTATGTACGTAGGCATACTCGTAAAAAAAAAGAAAAAAAAAGAAAAAAGAGAAAAAGAAAAGCATCAAGCACACGGGACTGCGATCGTCTCCGCAAAAATTCGCGACGCAGCCAGAAACAATTTCTTATCGTGCAACCCCATTGGTCAGCCGAGTTCGCTCTACCAGATAGCGCGGAGTACAACGAAACGTAACAACAGAGTCCGCTATTCTTGGAATTCGTCGCTGTCCTTGGCCCATCGACGCAATAAAGACGCGCAGCTTGATGGTTGATGTATTCATAGTTCGCGAATCGACAGGTCAAGTTCGAAGTTGCTCGATATACACGGTGTAACATGAATCGAGGGACTTTGGTACTCGCGACAATGGCACTCGCTTGCAATTAGTTACTGACACGCTCGACATATCAGGTACTACGATACACGTGTTTGCATCGTCTATACCCGGATCGGAGTACACACTAACCTTGAACATATCCCAGCAGAAACAGACTGCAGAGGATCCAGCTTCGTATCATCGTATTCATAGTCCGCTGGCACTTGACACTTTACTCACGGCAGGGTGCACCTCTTCGTCACTGATCTCGATACGTATCACGACCACATTCACACACCTTGGGTTGTCGGCACACGGCAACTCGCGTTCACGGTTATTCGCGTTCACCGCCGGTAAATGGGAAACTGACCGCGGACACGGGCTCGAACGTGTGGAAACGTGATGAAACGCAACGTGCGTTAAAACTGACGCGATCGAGGCGCGAAACAAGCCGTACCGGCACGTACCTTCCACAAGGACCAACGAAAGCAAACTGAGCCACTGTTCCCTATCCGAGTTCGTATCCGCTGGACTCTCCCCCTCCCCGCTCTCCCGGCCCGCGCAAGCCGCCAGCGCCATCCCTACCTGCACTCCATACATATCCCCTCCCCTCCAACTCCGCGAAACCCGCCCGCCGACACTCTCGCCGAAACCCCACCTGACGCTTCCGACAACCCGTTTGCATCGTCTTCCTCGCTCATTTTTCCATTCCAACCTCCACCTCTTTTCTCTTTTCTGCAAAAACCCTCAACCTGCTCGCTCTTCTTTCACCGACCTTATCGGACACCGGCCGACGTCATAAGCTGCCCGTTTTCCCGTGGCCGCTTACCCGTGGGTGCTTGTCAATTTATCGCGCCATGCGGATCACGTCTCTCGTTCTCTTCTTCTTCTTCGTATATTCTTCGGGCAGGGGACGGTCGCGCTTGTCTCCGGTTATCTCTACTGCGGTTCGAGCCGCGAAACGGCTCACCTTCTCCATGCATCGTCGCTTCGAACTCGGTTAATACACGGGAAACGATTGTTTGCACAACTAGCCCGCCGATACCAACACCGCGTTCATGCGTTGCGCGTTCCACAATTTCATATCGGTACCTCCGTCTGTTCTCCCACTAATTCACCGATTTCACGAAAGGAACTCGCCCCGATACCTTACTCGATCGCGATACCTTACGGTTCTGACTATTAAAGCAGTCGATAATAGGTCCGTTGAATTCGCACACAGTTTCCCGGCGACACCTCCGGTTGTCTCTCTGTTAATTTACGAGAGTTTCCCTTTACCGTCACCTTTTATTTTCGTATTATTCGTAATTCATTTCTTATCGTTTTTCATATAACTTTTTTTCTCCATTCTCAAACTTCTTTCCTTCCTTAAAGATCATCCGTAATTGTTATTCTGCTGCTATATCTTCAATCGTTGACGAGTGTGGAAAATCAACAACTTTTAATTTAAATAAAATTAGTTACTTTAGTCCCTTCTGTAACTAGTACTCTTTGTACTGTACTATTCTACAGAGCGAAAGGAAGAGTATTATTAATGTTACAGTTCAGGTTAAAAATCGTTAATTGTGGAAACGCGTGAAAAAATTATTTTACACCTATAAGATAAATTATTCTGACGAAAGAAAAATTTATTGTTTGAATTGTACGAAAGTTATAGAATCCACGGAGCTTTCACGATTTAATCGATACCACAGTGTGTTATTCTGAGAGCAGTTATTCTAATTTGTCAGCTGATCGACCCCTTTAGATATCATAAATTTCTGATTATTGATGCACAAATGCACCCAATGGTTATTCCAATATTTATTTCCGATGCTGTCACTAAAGTAAACTACGAAGAACAGTACTCGAGCAACGCACAATGAATTACATCTACAAACTAAAATTTAAAAACATATATAATCGAAATTAAGAATATCGTGTAAGATTTTATTACATTTCATCCGATAATACAGCACTGTACTAATGATGAAAATTTTATTCAACGTTGCATCGTTCGTATTTCCTTTTTTAAATAAAGAATGGCGCAAGTATTGTATATTGTACATTTTCGAATTATTATATCAGAGAATATTATCCACGATATAATTATCGATTAATATAGACGTCGAAACCGTTCTCCACATTTATCGAAACGAAATTGACGAATCTTCATTGTGTCTAAAATTGATTCGCGTTCTGCATATCGTGTTTCTGAATATGGAGCAGTGGCTAAACAAAGAGGATACTTGTAAATAATATAAATATTTCTCATTGTTTACAGCAATTGGACGCAACGTATTTTTGCAGAATAGCCATATTTTTGTCACTTTGTTTGAATGCTATTTCGTCATTAAATGGTCTTTCATATACCATCGATTTTAGCCCATGTTACGATTATTTCGAGGCGGTAAAACCAACAAATTTCACGGTTAGACCATTCGCACGCATCCATTAACGACGTACGTTGATACTTTATGCAATTTACGGACAGGCCATTCTGGGTCAATATGCGACGGGTTACATTCTCATTTTTTACGTTCGTCTCCATTCACGCGGTTCGATAATCTCGAAATAATCGTCGCAGGGCTATAGAGGCAACGTCGGAACGTTCTACTCTATATAGAAAAATGACGATAGGATCGAGGACGATTCCGCTTAAATTTCAAGATCCCCTCGGTGACAAGCTTTCAAGAGCGTCTCGCACCGGATGAAAAGCAGGATACTTAAAAATAAAGAATTTGGAGAACTCGATTGTCGATGCAAGAACGGTATTGACGAATTTGTCATTCTCGTTCAATGCCCGGGGTATTTCCTACGTGAATCCTGACGCTGACAGCTCTTTACCGCTTCTCGCGGATTCGACCCTGGACGTACTTGCTTATTTTTTTCTTTTTTTTCTTTCTTTTTTTTTTTCTTTCCATCAAAACGAAACCCGCTTCTTTCGTCCTCTCCGCCGAATTCTTTCTACTTCATAACGCGCCTAATCGACATCGTGACATCCGCGCCACGCCCGCGATGCCTCTATTTCACCGTGCCGTTACTTTGTATTATCTGTCTGCTGTGTGTTCCTCAATAGATTGGACCATTATTCATACAGCGTGTCACAGTACGTTCAATTATTCAAAGCTTGTATCAGGGAAAAAGTGATCATATTTCATGGAGAAATATATTTGCCCGAAGCTTCGAATAAAATCGTTAGTTTCGGAAACGCTTCAGTTCCAAATGTAACATATGTGACGTGAGTCTCTTTTCTCTTTCTTTCTCTTCTATTTTCTTCTTTCTCTTTCAGACGATATTAAATCAATGAGCGAATTTTCTGCGCGGTTTCGCAGTAACCAATAAGTGACTCAGCGGGCATAGGATTGCCAAATTACTCAATTTCTTCTCGACCATATTGAATAAGCCAAGATCGAAGTCGATTTTTATCGTTATAAAACAGGTCAGTCGATAATATATTATTCATGCCGCACCGAACGTTCATCGTGACGTTTAACCGATCTCGATCGTATGGCTTTCTTATTTGCTTAAAGATCGAATTCAATCGATACGTTCAACGAGAGCGAATCACATTCCTTTGCGAATATTACACAACAATATTTGCTCGGTTGTGGACGGAGAGTTTCGAAAAGAATATCGAGAGAATATCGAAAACTGTATGTACACGTGTGCGCGTACACATACACTCGGGGGAGGGAGGGGAAAGTCGGTCGCGAAGGTATAAAGTAAATTTACAAAAGATGCGCCCCACCCTCGCTCGAGTCGGAGAAAACAGCGGCGAGGGTTGGTGGCTCACGGGCCCCGCTTGACATTTAAGCTTTGACACTGGCTGATACACTCCAGTGACTGAGACAGTATAGCTGCCTTTAAAGGCTATTTACTCCCGATCTCTCGCACGTTCACTCTCCTCTATCCGACCTCCCGAGAATGATATTCAGCCGAGCGAATTGATCTACGGTAAAGGTTACAAATGGTCGAAATGGGGAAGGGCGATCAGTACGCGCGATATTTTACTTCCGCGCCGTATCCGTTGATCATTGTTAGCGAAATCTTATCGTGAGCCATTGCCTTCGCGGCTATCAGGACCGTTCTTTGAACTCATGCTTCCTTCGTACGTACGTACGGACGAAAGCCGATAAATAAGCATGTGCCTTTCATTTGCATCGTATTAACCGTGGCGCGCGAGCGTCGATTTCATTTTCCACGGTGCCAAGTCAATTTCATGCCGTGGGCCGTACTTGTCCGTGTGTCAATCCTAATGACACCTAGTCGCGTTTTACTCGTTTACTTGATTACAATTTATACGGATCGAATGAATATTTCATCGGTGGGTAAGTTGGACAGTCGATTCGCCGCTCGTTGTTTTCTACGGTGTGATTTTAAACAGAGTGCCAACCCCGCCCCCGCGACTCCCCCCATGAATATTCATATGTTATTTTTTTCAAGAAAATCGAATCTCCATGATGAACCGGACATCCACAGAGATGGAATCAGAGTGAATTTTTTACGGTACGTTGAAACGTATAACTGGCAGTTACAGCGTTCTTTTTCTCTTTCTCTTTTTTAGGCGATTATGCTGTTTGGTCGAATGGGACAATCCGTTTGTCCCTGGTCCTTTCGTTCCTTTCTTGTCAAAGCGTCAAGCAGCGGATTTCGTGGGTTAACAAGAACCTGGCACAATTAAAAACTTAGCTCACTAACCACAGTGCGTCACGGTTGTGTGTGTTTCCGCGAAAGTAATGTTTCGCCGTGCGGTTTTGTGTTTTGAAATGTATTTTTCATCTTTTTTTTTCTTTTTTCAGCGACCAACGTTTCAATAAACACGAACAGAAAACTACCGGATATATATATATACATAATAGAAAGAGGAAATAGTAACTTTGTGAAGCGCATTCTCTTTATAATTCTACCAAACGCAGTCGAGCACCGCGTAGACAATTGTTGCCGACAACTGTTGTTCTAGAAAAAAAACCTTTTGTACAAACTTGCAGCATTTTATTCGAAGCTTCCTTTACACCGAGACAGCATTACAGCGGTGTGTTTTGTAGATGGATGGAGCCGATCTTTAAAATTTAAAGGTTAGCTAAATGTCAGAAGAGTTTAGGAGAACTAACAGCAGCGTGAATGCAACGAATCGATACCTTTCGAGTCCGTCGTCTCTTCCGTTTCTTCCTTCTTCTTCTCGCGTGATTTAATCTCTCGGCACCGCGGCACGACTGGCCAAACGTCGCCCCATTGAAATAAATGTAAACGCATAACGAATAAACAGCGGAAACAGGGGATGACGATCGCACGCCGATTCGTCGGTAATGAAATCAATTGTTACGAGAGGCCGTGTGTGTCACGAGCTTCCGTCCGCGGCGTCGATATTTCAACGATGCTCGAAACAATGAAGTGTGTTCCAGCGAAGTTAAGCTCACAATAGCTGACGAAATCAGCTCATTGTCCCCCGCCGGGGGAGAAGGTTCGTTAGCAAATACGCAGTGTCGATATTTCTGCGAACAAAATCAACGGAGGCCTCGTGCACCACGTCCAATAACGAACTTCCCCAACTGTTGTGCATTCCGCTCCGGAGAAGTTTCACTCTCCAAGTCGATCGTTCGGAACTTTTCGCGACGATCGCTCCGAATATTCTTCAGATTTCGATCGAGCCTCTACGTAGCTCGAGTCTCTAAGTAGTCGTCACTGACTACTTTCATCCGGATTTTCCGACAACAACTCGAATCGTCGAGCGAGAGAGAAGAAAGAGAAAAGAGAAAAAGTAACGCGGTACTTTTTTGTTTTTGGAAAACGCTGTGATTCGATGAGATGATTTTGAAATCAAGATAGCGGGGAGTGCTTTCGGTGAAGATTCGAAGGACTGGATCCTCGAATATCTGCACACCGCGGTGAACTCACGACGGGGTTGCGGTATTATCGATTTCAACAGTGTTGGCGGATCACGTTATTAATCGTTTCGGCAAACTGATACGTTCGACCGCAAAAGCCATCGTAAACGTTCGCATTAAGTGTACGGTCGGCCGGTGGTGAGGATTGTTGAAATCTAACCGACGTTGTATTCTTTCCGGTTGTGAAGCTCGCTTTTAAAACGGGGTTAGCTGCGGAGCGACTCGTTACCCGGGCAGGAAAGCTCGGCTTTCGCGGACCGAGATTCAGAAACGCTTCCTTCCTGAATTATAGATGCCTTTCGCTCGTTGGAAAGTTTCGCTGGAACTTCTGCAAAGTTTAGAACATTGTGACAATGGAATCAGCGTGTCCGCCTTTTCTGACGGAAGAATCGTTGGAAAGAAACCGGCGGAATGATTAGAAGACGTTTTCGAGGGAGTTTCGAGAGTAACAGGAATTATACCGAATGTATTGGGAATACGAGCGCAGTTCGAAACGATGATATTCCTCGCGAACGTATGTGAAATATTTCTCTTTAGATTAGATAGGTAATTAGACGAGGAATTAATTTTCCAGTTGCAAAGTGTCACACTTTTACACGAAAAACGTGGATTTCCTTGAAGATTCGGATTTCGAAAACTTTCTCCTTTTTTTACCATGGACTGCAACGCTGCGAAACTTTTTCAATTACTGTAAAACTTTTTTCAAACATTTGAATAACAGCGCTCGATGTAATTAAATGGAATTTATGAAATCCCGATTTCGTGCTCCTGCTGTACAGATATCCGGTAAAGTTGGTGTTCGTTCTGTACTTGAATGCTTTAAATACAATTCAAGTGATCAATCGCACGAAGCGAGCAACAAGGAAAAATACAACATCGCGATATATTTTTAATTTTCAACTCTAATTTCCACGTTTGTTCCGCTTTCACGTGTCAGAATTCGATACCTATTGAATTTCCAACTTCACATCGAAATAAATTACGGTCCTCGATAAATCTCGCGTCCGAGAATAATTACGTTTGATTAATATCGAAAATAAAGTCGGAGATAGCCGAGCAGACCGAGCGACCGCAATCTAAGCAAAATTATTGTTAACCGGCAGGAAACCTTCGACATCGCGAAACAGAGCACGAACCAATATCGGAGCACAACTAATAAAATAGTAGTGTCGTAACTATGCTGAGCAATACATTATATAGTGGCACCGTCGGCAAGCTACTAAAAATAAAGTAAAAATACAAATCATAATTCGATCAGCGTGAAATCAATATAAATTCCGCGGCAACGCAAATGTCGAGCGATCTCTGTGATTTGTATTCTTTAATACAGAAGTATGAACGACTTACGTTCGCCCTCGTATCACACAGTTTTAACTCGCGACCAGAGAACGAAGCGACGTAACATATTATTTTGAAAGTATGATTTTCGAGGAACTGTGTCACCAACAGACGACGACGGCGTAACATCGGTGGCGTGGATATATTTTCAGGGATTTCAAAGGAACTTTTATTTAGAATAAAGGAACAAGAGAACGAGATATAATTTTTATCGAACTGCACAAGGGACATCTTCTCTCGATTCTATTTCAATCGTCTCTCTCGAAGAGCGAGTGGGCGTCGTTTCGATCAAAAAGTTTATGAAAGAGATGAAAGCTGCGAGGTGTGTCATATCCGGCAGATAAGAGACGCGAGGCGCAAATAAGGTTTCCTCCCGTGCAATAACGACTCTCGATACACTCGCGTCGGCGAATTATCCCGCGTGTGCGAAATTCACGCTAAACACCGCGTTAAGGCACCGGATCACGGCCGAATGAAAACTTTCCTGTAAATTCCGCCAATTCAAACAATAGTTCGCCCGATTGGGTGTCGGGCAGTTTTACTTTTATCACTTTAGTTTCCGCGCGAAAACGCTCAGACGTGATCGTTGGCCGAATATTTCATTGGCCGGAACGAAGATTGTTTCCAAGTTTTTGATCGCGTTAATTAGTTTTCGCTGATTACGATTTCAATAGACAATTACCAACGCTGTAAAACATGTCGCCGGCTCAATGCAAACATTTTCGAGAGATGGAGGAATTTCTCAATTTCGAAGATGTTTGAAATAATATCAAGACTTGACAAGTATACAGTTCAACGCGTGATTACTGTTGAAAAATTTTGCTTGATAATCTTTATTCATTTCCATGTGTATCTTTGTTTATTACTATTATTATTATTATTAATATATCATTTAATGTTTTATCTAAAAGACACACAGGAACTGGATGAACAATTCCACCATTATCATTACATTTTATCATCGATCCCCACGTATTAATTTAATAACTTTTTCTATTCACGCAACTGCAATTTCACTTGTTTCAGGTTCTTTAAATTTTACTGCAACGTCCCTTTAAATTACGAGTTTATTTTCACGATGAATTTGCTTTATATTGTAATTTTATTTTCAGCAATTTCCCGCGCATTTAATATTACAAATTGGGATGTATTAATCTCATCGTAATGAAATCGTAAAATTATCGCGCAATTATCATCGTTTATCAACTATACAGGTTGAAGTGAAACTTCGCACATTTCCAAGTGTCGAACTGCATTATTCACCGCGTAATTAGCGGAACAATGTTAGTGCAAGTGCCAACAAATTTACAAACGAGAGAGAGAGAGAGAGATGTTCAACGCTGAAGGAAACTCGAGGTGCCGCCGAGCGTCAAACATTTTTGCGCAATCCACCGGACGAATTAAATTCCAGCGGCAATCTCCGCTCGACGTTACAATTAGCCCTCGCGCTATCAGCTCGGGCGGAATGAAACTCACGGCTGCACACATGCCCCCTTGTCATCTCTCCGCGTCCGCGTACGTTTAATGTTAATTTAAATTCGCGCCGCCGCGCCACCGTCTCGTCGAATTCACAGCCCACTCGAGTTCCTTTACACCTCGCGCGCGCGTACGACTCGCGCGCACGTTCGAGCGGGCAATAATTTCCTTTGATGTAAGAAAGCTTTCAATTACGCGCAGCGCGAGAGCAGGTCGACCGAGAATATGGTCAAATACGCGGCTCGACGATACCTCAAGGAACTTTTTCCTTGAACCACACCCCCGCCCCTGTTTTAAACCACACGCAATTCCACGCGTCAACCTGATTGTACGTATACCTGCTGCGTGTGTACTTCACCTGTACTCTCTCTGTACAGCAAGTATCGCTCGAACACAGAGTCCGTCTGCGCGCACATACTCGCGCATCATGCTAATTACGCTGTCTAGGTAATGACGCGGTCTGTCTTTGCGTCCCGTCATTGCGGCAAACCTCGGAATATCTGTTAATTGTAGCGTGTCAGAAAAGACGACGTCGCGGAAGAACGTCGTGCTTTCTCGTTGCTTGGTACGAGATTTTTATTTTTATCAGGCAACGTGTTCCTCGGAGCCGCCATTACACGATGAAACAACCACACGAATCTCCGTGGAAATTGGCACAGTTACTTTAAAATAACGTTTCGTTATTTCCGATTTTATTTTCATTATATGTCTTGTTATTTAGAGACTTTTATTTCCGCTGATTCCGTCTGTTACAATTTCGATGTTGCTTAACCGGGCTCAAAGTAGCTGTCGAATCCAAAAATGCAAGCTTTTCCTTTTAAAATAACGTTTAGACTGCGACGGATACATTTATACGTTCGTAGGACTCTTAAAAATCGCACAAAATATTCAATGCATGTAATACGAACAAGTATATAAAATACTCGAAGTACAATGCTTTTTATAATATTTGACACGAGAAACAATTTTCTATTCAGGTTCGATTTTTTTAAATCATATCTCTAAAAGCACGATTTTATCGGAAAATCCACAGTCTAATAACGTTACGATTTTTATATCCTCGTAGGAAATTTCAACGTGTAACGTTGCGCATAGTGTATACAGTATCGAATCGAGATCACACGTAGCGCTGTAATTAAAAAAGAAATTTCTCTCTTGTGAAATTCACAGGCACAGCTTCTGCGTGCGGATAGTAACTAAAGCGCCAGTTTCACTCGTTATATTAATCATTCAATTTTTTCGGCGAGGAATTGTTATTAAATTTCCGTGTATCACGTAATTTAATACGCGTTTTTGTGTTATATTCGGAATACAAAGGACAAGGAGGGGACCAGCGTAACATGATTTAGACGGAATTGTTCGATAAATTGTTAGGTCTTTTATTTCTTCTTTTCAGAAGTAAGTGCATCGGGTTCCTTTGGAACGAAACTGTATTTCCTCAACGAAGACACGAGACAATAGAAGGGACGAATACAACCTTTAACAACATTTACTTTCGAGCGTTTCCTCTTGGTCTGTTGTTCCAACGAAAACAGAAGTGTAACATGTCGAGGAGATTCGTAACAATGGAGGGTCGAATGAAATAATTAAATATTTTAAAAATATATTCTCTTTGTCCCTCACGCTATATTCTACACTTTCTCGAGGTATTGATCGATGCTTTTTATATATTTACGTAATATTTGCACTCGTTTCACACGGTAGGAGTATGTGAAAATTTTCCAACTTATTACTATGAAAAGCTTTTCCCGGTGGCTTCAACAATAACTAAATTCAATATTTTTTTTAAAACAAAAGTGCTTTCATAAAATAAGACCAACAAAATAAGAATTAATAAATTATGTCAACGAAAGTCGCGATAATGAACCGGAAATATCTACAATCGCAACTGGATTTCACAATGCGAAATTGAAATTGAACCATTCAAGTGCAATCGCTAACAAATTCACGACTTTGACGAATTATCGACAGACGTGGCGTACGCTTAAAAAAAAAATGCATACGGAACGAAGAAATTTCCGCAGAAACGTGAAACAACTTTGTTGACCCGAAGGTCTTCCACTTAAAATAACCAGTCTCTCCGATCGAATCATATCGGGGACTCTGTTCTGACTTTTATCTGAGAGCAAAATCAGAATCTACGGGGTTTCGTTAGTAGTTGGGAAAATCGATTTCGATTCAGCTACGAAGATTGTGTCATCCGATATTAAATAGAATCGATACCGAAATACGTATTTATTAGATGGTGATACACGTTTAGAAAAAATAATGAAAAAGTGACATATATTTTTATGTAAGGACATATATATTTTTATCCGTCGTTTATAATTTCTCCAAGTTTAAAATACAAAATGCACTTGCTTTTCGCAGATAATAGTAAAAAAAGGAGAAAAAAAACAGAATCTCCGACATATTTATTACATTACGCAAGTTTAGAAAATCTACAAAAGTTTTTTTGCAAAATTTACTAACCTAATGAAAATCTAAAGCATCGATCTAAAATAATTTAAATAATGAGACGGACGATACCGAGATGAAACATACACTTTTCAACTCTTTATTCGTCGTATTTTATTTTGGAGATTTTTCAAAATCTTACGAGAATGTCGTGTAACATCAAACACGTGGCGAAGATCGCGTAAACTCACTGTCATCGTTACTCGATTTTTGCGATAGTGTCTATTCTGACGTCTGTGTATAATCGCCGTGACAGTACGTCTGTTGATATGATTTCAACGCGATCATCTTGGCCACTCGTTGGCACAGTTCCGTGTAAAAATAGGGATAGATGGAATCGTGAACGCCGGTGCCGAGTTGTTGCCGTGATCGCTGGCAACGTACATACGTCGCCTCTGTCAGCATAGCAATCTCGGCTTCTCCAAAGGCCAGGAACATGATAACCTGACACGCAACAGGAAGGATACGTCGCGGGAATCGGGATAAGATAGGTGTACAGAACAACTGAACGAAGTAAGAGCCACAAAAATAAGGGATTTAGCAGGAAATTAGAAAACGCGAACTCGCGATGATTGAAATTCGCAAAACCAATCTAAATGTACACACGTGCATATATATATATGTGATAATAATATCGTCGTTTTTGCACGTTCGTTGAATCTGTTTCACAGCATCGTGTTACCTTTGTAATAAATTGTGATCTTTTTCGCGAGATTAATCGACGTTATATCGCAAGATGAAATTTTACTTTGTAATTCGACGAATATATTATGATTCTTTTATTATTGCTTTTCTTCGTTTTATAATTCCATACAATGTCCATACGTTATAAAGAAATATCTACACGCAGCATTACCTCGATTAGCTGTTACATTGCGAGTCGTCGTCTTTTTTAAACATTTTGTACTTCTTCGTACAATAAGACAGTGTCAAAGAAAATCAAGTCCCATTTTAACTCGAATGACAAATTTTACATTGAAATATTGGGTAACTGCGTGTATAGATTTTTAATGAGAAACGAGAACTTTATTAATATATTGATTATTTTGTTCACCTGTGGATTCTGCGTTCGAAAAAGTTCTTACTTTTATCGACAGAAAGAGGTTCCAAGCACGATTTGATATCCTCATCAGTAATGAGATTTAACAAACCAATTCCACCGTAGTTTAAAAGCTTCACCATGCATATCAAATAATATTTCACGAGCTTACACAGTGTTCTTTTCCTTTTCAAAGATAGTACAGCAAAACACGACGAAATTGTTCCATTTTGATTATCTAGCTTGAAATCTTTTCGAACACTACCAAAGTGGTCGAAATAATCAATTTACAATTTTCGTAAAATATACGAACGAATGGTAACTTTATATTGTTCCATTGGAAAGTTTCTTTACTTTTTGTCTTCAATGTCCCTGATGGTCTAAAATTTATGCTCTAATCATCGGTTCAGTTCCAGTGTTGAAACAAGCTTGAAAAATCAGATTGCACAGTGAATCGGCGGTTTAGAATGAAGCTAGTTACATTTTAAGACGTACGTATACGTACACGTGTATTGGGGGAAAAAAAACGCAATTATTACTTTCCGATGTAATATCGAAAAATGATTCGACACAGTCAAAGATCGTGGTATCGAGCTATCAGCTTGTGGGCTGTGAAATATTTTCGACGTATCCCACGACGTAACTTAACCCTTTCGGTGAAAGTTTGGCGCGCGGCAGTCTGCGTGAAATCGTTTCGCCAATCCTATTTACGCTTCATTCATCCGCGCTGGCTATGAAATGCTCGAACCGGCCGCGCCGCGCCGAGTCCCGCGATGTTTAAAGTTACGGCGCGAAACTTTCGAAGCTACTTCGCCGCGTACCTTTGTTTGAACTGGGTTGATTTAATTTCCGGGTGCTACGTCACGCGAGGTCGGTTACAATGGCGTAACTAGAAACTTGCGATCCTCGACGTCAACTTTTCTAACGGCGTTTTGATGTTGATAAAATTTCCCTTTGTTCCCTGTGTGTGATTCGTCGCGTCGTCACGCGCCGAAAATAAACGAGAAATTTTATCTTGCGAATGAGCTTTATACCTTCCCCGATTCGGCTAAGTGAAAATCTCGTCTCGTCTCGTTTGTTGTTTCCAAATTTCTTTCCCTTTGGTAAGAATTTTATCCGCAAACTTGGAATATTTCTGTATTTGTGCGTCAAGGAAACTAGAGAATCTGTTTCGAGATGAAAATATTTTAAAAGTTCGTAATGCTTTTATTAGAAAACTGTGACGAAGCATTTGAACCAATTCTCGTTGGAAAAGACAGTTTTTTGAAAAATGACGAGACAATGATTAAAATAAATATCATTTATATCAAATTTTTAACTAAACTTTCGTCACAATTTCTTCGCAGCTGTTAGTAATTTGATATTCCATGTTTCGAAAATTCACAAAAGAAAAAAAAAATCATTTTTCCCCGTTACATGAATGGCGAATAGAAATATCGTGATATCGGCAAGTGTTGAAGGAAAAGAGAAAAAACTGAAACGTTGCGTCAATGGGGGAGACGGACGAGTTTTTTTCTTTTTTTTCTTTTTTCATTTCTTTTTGCAATATTTTACCTGAGCAGCCGGCTGTCGGGTCGTAGCCGCGACAACGATAAATCATTCTCAACGATAAATCATTTCTCTGTATCAAATTACGAAAACGAATAATTACGGATGGTCGTTTGGTCAAGTGGATCGGCCGAATTTTTGCCTATCGCTTCGGCCGGGCTTCTGTGAAATACACCGTATAAACGCATCGGGCCGAGAGAGAATCTTTTTAAAGTGCAGTAATCAATCAGTTCGATGTTTAAAGTTCAGTGAACAATGCGGCAGAGGGTAAAAGAACGAACAGTTTTTACTGAACTCCCCGACATTCCGATCGCGGGGTGGCGCAATTGAAAAAAAGAAACGAAGAAAAATGATTCGAATATTTTAAACCGATGCGCGTTTTTTTTTCTTTTTTTCTTTTTTTTTTTTCGTCCGACCCGTCTGCGATACGCCGCATTAGTTACTGTTTCGCCGGCCAGAAAGGAAAAATGATCCGTTAAACATTCGCACAAAGTCAAACGCAATGGTTTCGAATCGCATATAGGAGATTTGCAACGCGAGACTGTGCGCCCGGGCAAAGGACAAATATACACGATCGAAATAGATATTGTTCTTTTTTCTTTTTTTTTTTTTTTTTTTTCATCCCGCTGTCATTGCGAGTCGCGCAGACATTTTGTTTGCCAGGCTGAAAATTTGTTTCGACCGATGTTTCGGCGCCATCATTGACGTCATTTGAACATTATTCCATTAATATTCACATGTTTTGGATTAATATCGTATTAATATTCAAGTATTATTATACTTTGAATATCAATTTTGATACATAGATGCGCGCGGCTGAATTATGTGAATGCAGTTGTTACCGTTTCAAAATTAATACGTACGTACATGCATAATTAATTTAGATTTATAAAGTTCCGAGTTCACGTTCCGATTTCATATTAGGATGTTAGATGCTCTAAACAAAAAGCATGAAATCTTTGATTATTTTCACGTTGCGGGCAATTGTTAAATATTCAATGCAATCAAAACTCGTGTTCCCTATCGCTTCGGTAGTTTCATGTTGTTCCACTTATCTATCTTTCGCGCGCAACATAAAGTGTCATTTTAAGCACATTAGATGTCGCGTGATTTTAGAAAATAAGAATCACGCTCATACGTGACACGTTTCCAACCTGAATCCGATTGTCCTATCATTAACCCGATCCCGGTTAATCCATATTTTATTTCGCAGAATATTCCTGGCAGGATTGTTTCACATCGACGTGGTTTCGAAAGAGAGACGTTTCCTCGAAATGTTTGATACACGCTATTTTTACAAACAGTGTATCGATAACCATGTACCTTCTCTTTCTGCTTGCGAAAAATTGGCAGGGATATTTTTGGCCGGGGATCATATCATTGACAGGGAGCAGGATCAGATACAAAAAAAAAACAAAAAAAAAAGGAAAGGAAAAAAATGAAAAATTGAATGCACCGTTTTAGCTTGCGAAAATGTCGAAAATCCGAGCGGCTCGTGATTTATTGGAACTGTAAAGGACAGTATAAAAATGATGGCATAACCTTGCGAATCCGAGGATGGTATGAAACAATTTCTGAGAATGAGATTCACGAAATTTAAGAATCAATGTTATCGATGGAAATAATAAACATATCTCGATAACACGAATCTCTGGACATCTGATATCACTTGTTTGGAAATTTTGGAAATATGAGTATTATTTCGCTCTATGCGAATAAACGTTGCCAAGAAAATGTGAGAAATATTTCTAAGATTACGACAAATAATTAGACAAGGACGTTATTTACGAAAATTCTGTTTCATCGTGGTGGAAACGCGATTATTCGCGACGACAAATCTTCATTTATACTTTACGAAAAGGAATTATGAAGAATTACCTTTTAAATCTTATTCTAATTAACACGACGAAGCTGCGCCATCGAATCTCCGATATATAGTTCCTTTGTTCACCCTATAGCAAATCGTATCTTCCGATAAATTAAAAGCTAGTTGTGCAATCAAACTTGATAACTTTTCGCTAATAATTTCGTGCATATTTCCTCCTCAGAAAGATGATAAAACTTTGGAAAATTTTTAATTTTCAGAGTGTAAGATTTTTGAGTCCTTAAACAGTGTCGACAACTGGCTAGGAAATACATAATCGTACGCCAACGATATTTTTATAATAATTTTTAATAATTCCCATCAGTGACATTGCGCGAACGGCCAGGCGTATCAGAAATTCATTAATTAAACACTGAGAAGCTTATGAACTTCCTAATTAGCGGCGATTACAAAGATAGTAAGCTGGTAATAATGTTTAATAAAAATACTGAACGCTTTTACCGTGAATTATAGGTTCGCGAATTAAGCTTCAATTAACTCGAAAATTAGCAAATTACCGTGGGTGTACGAGAGAGAGAAGGTGGTAATTGTACGCGTAAGCTATCAAAATAACATCTCGTAAAAATATGCAAACGCCGTGATTCCCGATTAAAATAAAAACGATGCACTATTTCTTCATTTCTACTTTCTTGAATAATCCGATCTTTCGAGACAAAAGAGTTTCTTTGTAATTTGATTTACGACGTGATTTGGAAAATCGTGTATTTCGGTAGACTGTTGGCAAACGTTTCGTTTCAACGGAACATTTCGCGATAAAATATGTACATAGAATTGAAAGTATAACACACGTACAATGTAGTACGGTATATCGAGCGATATAATTGAGTACAAACGGCAAGAGGTACGAATGTTTGATGCTCTAAAAACTCTACCAGTTTTTTATGCCTACGTCCTCATATTTTCGTGTTATTTTTCATTTAGTACCGCACATTGTCGGATTTGTTTTTCTCTTTTTTCCCCTTTTTTTTGAAGTTAGTAACCAAGCAACAAATTTCGCATTTTTCGCATTTCCCCGAGACAAAAGTGAGTTATTAAATTCTGTCATGCATATTCATCTTTCAGTACAATGAACTGTCGTCGCTGCAAAATTTTCCTAGTAGGAATTTTAATATCATTATCAATTTTAATACATAAATCTCTATGCATATAAAAAGAACGATATTTTTCATACGAAATGCCCGGCGCGCAGGAACGTATTTTCATGGTAAATTGCTCTTCTTTCGTTTTCGTTTCACGTTTAGATTGCTTTTAACGCCTTTTCGCATTCATCGACAACAAATGTGTTCATCAGTTCTATCAAATTCTTCTATAATTGCATTTCTCGTCGCCATTAATTTCACCGAGAACCACCAAACTTTCCCAACTCGCCGGTACTGTTATACAGTTGAATTAATAAAAAAGGAAAATCACATTGCGAGGATTTTTATTACATTGTAACTAATGTGTAACAAGAAAGCAGCTTGAAGGCGTTGCATTAGATAAATGCAAACTAAAAGAATCCATTTTCTCTCTTTTTCTTTTTTTCTTTTTTCTGATTTTTTATTCTATCAGCATTAGGATTTTTTTTCCTTTTTCTAATTTTGCGTATATGGTGGAAATAGGTGAACGAAGCGCGCCAAGGGATGACGTCCCGAAGAATAGTAACAATAGTTACCAATAAATCAAAACTTTCTTGCCATGTTCGCCTTCTGTTCGCCTTGTGACTACGATTCTTCTTATCTTCTGCTTGCACGTGGGTGGAATCATTACTTTTTGGACACGAGCTCGTGTATTTTATCGATTTCCATAGAATAACTAATCCGCATTCGAACAAATCGGTGTTATCGAGTCAATTACGAATTTCCATATTTTCTCGAAACTGTCGAATTTTCACGTTCCGATTAATTGAGGGGAAAGAAATTCTCAAGTTTTCGAAGACGAAAGGAAAGGAATTAGAAAGGAAGTAAACCGATAATATCGTTGCGACACACATCGTTATCGCACAGATCGGTCGCTCTGTCGAGAGTTTCCGAGTTTTACAGCGCAGTAGTAAATTGATTACAATTAGTCGGTTAATTACCCTGGATTGACCATCCAGTTAATAATTTAACTAACTGTTCTCGTCCGTTATGTCACAGAACAATTTCGTATTCGCTCGATTTACATCGAGTTATATTTCCACTGGCACAAAACGGTCGCCCAACGCGAAATAATCGCGTGTAATCTCGCCGTTCGAGGGTCTCGCGGTTCCTTCGAAATCGATAGAGACGCCCCCGACCCGAATAAGAGTTATCGCGAAAGTAGCTTCGAAGATGGAACCGTGCGAAGGACAAAAAAGAAGGGGGCGAAACGGGGAAAGTGGAAAGAACGAAGGGAAGCCAGGAATATCTCGAAAAGTTTCTGAGGACTGCGTGAAAGTATAATGTATCTGTTACCACAAATATCCATTGCTCTCCAAGGTGCCTTTACACCGTCGAAGGAGTTCCGTAAACGCTGTTATTCAAATTTCGGCACATTTCCCGCTCCGGGGGGAGGCGTTTCGTCGTCCTCGGGTCGAACGCAGCCGTCAAAACTCACGTAACCTCGTTAGAAAGTTACCATCCGAACTTTTTCTACGTTGTTTCCAAAATAAGGTTTATCGTCCTCTCGAAAGAACCCCCGAAAGAATCTCTTTCCCAGATCCGCGTTACCGCACGCAAAAAAAAAAGAAAAAAAAAAGAAACTCCATTTCCCCGCTGTTTGTTAATTCAAATTAGCGCGCCCGAAATTTCCACGCCACTGTGTGTGCCGTCGCGATGACTTTATGATTCTTTGTATCCGCGTCAATTTCGAGTATCAGAATTCTCGTTTCTTCTGCGTGCGTGTAAGTCATTCGTTCCGCAAGTTGATAAAATATATTGGGAAACGTGAAAGCTCGTGGTAAATTTAGTCGTTGAAAAGTGGCAATGTTAAGAATTTATTAACGTTAATGTAACTTGGTAACGAAGCAATAACGAAATTGTTCTCAATTGATGATATTACAAGAAATATTATTAATATTATATCAAGCGTTAAATATTTTTCAACATTAGCGTAAAAAAATGTAATTCGTGTATTCTCGCGTGGCCCTTTCATCTGTCAACAGGAAGGAGAATTTGACAAAACGATTCGATTTGAAAGATTTGAAAAGGACAATTAAATTCATTGACGACTAGAATTAGTTAGGCGAAGGCGTTTAAAACGATACTCGTATGACATATAGACTTTGAACCTCATATAAGTTCCCCACTTTAAGAATATGAGATGAGCATGTGTATAAATGCCCGCATGCTCTCTAATAAAAATAGTCAGGAAGCTGAAACCCAATAACTGTCTCGCTCAGCCACGTCATTAAGATTCGTACGATCATCTTTCGAGCATCTTTGTTGATATTGAATATTTTATTTTCCTGTCTATAAACGTGACATCCGAGCTCATACGCAAACGTGTCTGCGTATCTTTCTAGAAATAACGAAAAATCGAAGAAAGGTCACGTTTCAAAAAAGCTCGTCGCTTACGCTTACTCTACTGTTTTGATACAAATTAATAGTAAATTTGTTACCTCGAGATGTAATCAAATCGATAGCAGTAAATTTCAAGAGAAATACACTGTTCACGGAAATATTCACATTTTCATAAAGAACCGTTTGCACAGTTTGCTAAATTGAGTTTCACATTGAGAATCGTGAAAATTCTTCTCGATGTATCATCCGACGAAACATTTACGACGATGCTTCCCGACGTGGAATTTAAAGATTGTTGCGCTTATTAAATCACTCTGGAATGGAGCCGCACTGCGAGTTCTCGTTAGTGAAGTCTCATGGGTTTACAGACTCCGACTGTAATTCGAAATAGTCGGCAATTTATACTTCGATCCTCTCCGATGTGGGTCATCCTGATTGGTCTCATAAGTAGTGTCGGACACGAACGCGCATGGCCGCGTCGTTGGAAAATTGCGGTCCACACTCCAGGCAAATCAAAATTCGTGCGGAATACGAATGAAAACCAACACGTCCTGTGTTTCCGGTCTCGTTAGAAAACGATACATTCTCTCTCTCTCTGCGCGTTCGTCCGATAAACAGCAATTCTGACTGTATCAAAGGTTTCACAGACAGTGTCTCCATGATTCTGTTCTGTATTCGAGAGACTCTGTTTCAACTTACAGATGCATTTTCATATTTATTCGTATTTGCACAGGATACATTTAAACATTTAGCAAATAGAACCTGAAGCGCTACGGCAGATAAAGAAATCGAAAGAGTTACGTAACATTCAAAATTGTAATGTTGCATTACGTTATAAATAATTCGTTTATTTAACGAACTATTTAATCAGTCGTAACTATTCAATCATGAACGGTAATTTTATTCGATAAATAATTCCAGTATTCGTCAATTGTTGAACCGAAAGCAACGTAAACGTTTAGACTGTCGCAGTGAATTTGCGTTGAATCGAAATTTTCTTTTGTTGATAACAGCTTCCTTCTCAATGATCGCGGGCGAGGCTTTCGAGTAAATTGTTAATTAGCGAGATGGTTATTTTGACAGAATGTAACTCGAGCCTCGTTTGTGGCAGTTTGAAAGGCTAGACTGTTAATTGTCATTTAAACCACTTCATAGAGGGGAAAGAAAAAGCATACCAAAGGTGTGCTTTCATACGAAAGTCGTTGATCGATCAAAGCGTATCTTGAATGAATTCAGCATTGAAAGCCAATGACTGAAAACCAATTCGTCGATATTCCGTGAGATAACCATTTTTCTTTCTTCTTTTTTTTTTTTTTTTTACGACTTTCCATGCTTGAAATTGGTGTTTTAAATCGCGGAACTCTATGAAACTTATCTGCATCGTTTCGACCGGCCTTGATTTATTTCGCGAACATTTTCATGCATCCTATCTCGCCGTTTCCCGCTCCCTTTTGTTTCTTCGCCTCTCTAAACGAAACACCACTCGTCTACATTACCTATAATGCAGTCGTGCTTTCGTATTCATTGACAAGTTTTATCTTTCGCCTCTGTTTCGCACGTTGGAGCGCGTGTTTGTCAATTCGCGTACAATTTCCGATGATGTATAAAGTAGGCATTCTCATTAACTTGGAAATTTGATATTTCAGAGTACTTGTTTGCACCCGTCGCGACATATTTACATCATCTCGCCAAATTTTTTCAAAATTTTCAAAAATCATCTCCGTAATTTTCCAACCATTATCCCCGGAAACGAAGTCCACCAAGTTGAATTTAAAGAGTACAGCTACGCCGCACTAATCCGATATACTCCGATAAAAATTCATTGAATCGCCGTGAAACTCATGGAAACTCATAGTACTTCCTGCTAAAATGAAATCGTGCTCCGCTTCGGTTGCACTTAACTTTACGCAAGTAATAACTTTACACAATCCCGATGATTCAGCTGGGAACGCGATATCGGGCGGGAAATAGAAGTTAAAAGGGAAAAGTCGAGGAAAGCGTTAAGAATCGTCGGAAATCTTAATCGTCGCTGAGACGTTACGTTTCGACGTCGACGTCGACTTGCCTGACGAGAAGGCGCCGCGAAAACGCTCGGCGGCGGCTAGTAAACCTATCAGAAGCAAAGACAACAGGCAAGCGCGCACGAGAGATTTCCGTTCCAAAGCGATTGCTGCCGAAAAATTCGTAACGTAGGCGGTGGTTTTGGAAAAGAAGACGAAAAGAGCGCGCGGTTGGAGAAATTCTGGGACGCGTAAAGGTGCAACGCTAAACAAGTTGCGGCGTGCACGCGACTGAAGCCGCGAATGAACCGTGGACGCACCGAATTTTTGTTCTCTTTTTTTTTACGCTTTGGAACGAAAGCGTAGAGAGAGAGAGAGAGAGAGAGAGAGAGGAGAAAAAGAAGAGATAAAGAACGACAAGAAAAAGGAAAAGGATCGGCAAAGGGGAACGGAGGAGAGGAGAGGAAAAAAGACGCGGTGCAAAATAAAAATCCTTCCCACCGTCGGTTTTCGTGCTTTGCGCGAGAGAGCGTTTCCCCGCGGAAAGGTGCTTATTTAGGCCAGCCACGCGCGCGAGAATAAATATCAAAGGCAAGTGCGTTTCTTCGTCCTACCTCCGACTCTAACCGCCACCTCCTCCTCGTCGACGCTCTTTTCACCTCTTCCTTTGCTGCCAATCTCTCCGCCTCCTCGTTTCCACTCTCTCTCTCTCTCTCTCTTTCTCTCTCTCTCTGTCTCTGTCTCTGTTTCACTCTCCCTTTTCGTCTCGTTTCTTCCTTCGCTATATCCTCTTCTTTTCTCTACGTGTCTACGTCCTACGTCAGGGTTCCCGACAACTCATTTTCCTGTTGGTGAGCGCAAGCAGAGGTGCAGGGTGGCACGCTCTCGCGCCATGGAGCCTGTAAAGTCTCGCGACAGGTGTGCGCCACGTCGAACGCCGCGTCTGAAAATTTTTCACGGGGCTGAAGACTTCAGGTCGGTGCACGGTCGGTGGCCATTCGGGCAAACGTTTTCCAACGGTACTTCGAATACCGCGAAATGTCTGCTGAGCGGAAAATGCACTTTTAATTGCACGTCAAAGTCAAAGCGGCAACCCCTTGGCTCTCGCGCTTGTATCGTGACACGAGGCGCAGCTAGCGTACGCTCGTTCATGGCTTTTTTCCCAACCGTCACCACCCTGCATACACGTACACACACATCCACGCACGCGCGTCTCTTTTCACTCTCTCTCTCTCTCTCTCTCTCTCTTTCTTTCTGTCCCTCTCCTTTCTTCCCGCGATACTTCTTCTTCTTCTTTCTCTTCATCCGTTTCGTTTCGCCTTTCTTCCCCGTGTTTTCCTCTTTCCGCTTTCCTTTCCTTTCCTTTCCTTTCCTTTCCTTTCCTTTCCTTCATTTTCAATTTCCTTTTTTTTCTTCCTTTTTCCGTTCTTTTCTTTTTTCTTTTTTTTCTTTCCTTTTTTTTTTTTCTTTTAATAAAACTCACACGTGCTTTTGAAGTTGTTCAAAGAGCGACGCGTACGCGCCAACACAGCCACCCCGCTACCCCGTGGCCCGACGACGTTCTTTCGCGTCGAGCCACCTTTTCTCTGTTCATCGTTTCAGAAATACCATCGTTCGCCCAGCATCGTTCCCGACGTGCAGTTTGAGTGTTCGTAATTTGCGCTGCCGGCCACAGATTGGACTCCTAAGTTTGTTTCTCTTTTCCACCGCGCAGTCGACGAAAGACTTTCGACTTTCGACTTTCTCCTGCCCTCTCTTTCTTTCTTTCTTTCTTTTTTTTTTTACTATAGATTACTCGAATTTTTTTCTACGTGTCAAGTTCTACTGTTTGTCCTCCGCGTTTAAACGTTTTCGTTTCGATGGACGAAAATTTTTATCCGAAATATATCGGACGTCGAGAGAAATTCACTACAGTGTGACAGTGATAGGTCGAAGAACTTTAAATTTAAGTGAAATTTAATTTCAATTAATCAACGAACGAGCGACACGGAATTAACGATGAATATTTTCGTCCGTTTTATCGTAGACGAATCACGTGGGATGTTTGAACTTCTACTATTATTAAACGTATATAGAACAGTAAATTATGAATTTAAGCTGGTCAACTATTTATCGTCGGCAAATCGTTTCAATCTAGTTCCGGTAACTAATTATTAAAACAATATTGAACATTAACAAATCGATTGTTGTGTAATGTGTACATTACGTGTATGTGTTAGCATTCGCTAGCTGCACTAATCATATTGTTAAAATCGTTATAAGCTTTAACACAACCTCGTTATTGCATACTCCGACATTAATAATTCTCCAAAATTTGAACTATGAATTCTGATGTACTTTCAATATTTTCCAATTATCTATCACGAACAAGATTGACTTAAGGAAAAAATAACATCGTGAAAAATTAAATTTTCTTCGACTTGCGAATTTTATTCCTTGAGTGCAGTATCATTTGATGTTCTTCAAATATTCCACTTGTAAAGTAACAATATAGATAATTTTAAATAAAAATTCGGAAAACCAAATTTAAAATGTGGGATTCTTTCATGCGCTAATTTCTATACGTATGAAAATATGTTTCAATCACTGTCGACATCAAGCGCAACACAGTCATGCCTTCATTGTCAAATGAATAATAAAGACCTCTAACTTTCTGCCGAATTTAAAGTACAGTTTTCGCTCTCTACAGACACCCATTTATCTTCCCCTTTTCTCAAATATCACACTTGCAAACAATTTCCAACCACCACGGAATCCCGAATTTAATGCAGTTGCCTGCGGAATCGAGTTAAAACTATGACAAATTCCTGCTTCCGCAACTCCTCGAGAAATCGTCAGCGATAATTAATCGCAGCTCCGTTGAAAGCGCGTAAGCTTCTTCTTTCGAGTCGTTTTCGTTTCACGTCGATACGACCACCCGTTACCGAGAAATCGTCGTTCGAAGCGAACCGTAATTTTCGCTGTTTTACTCTGGCGTCTCGCTCGCACGCTCGGACCTCTCGCTCGCGCGGCCCTCCACGACCTATCCCAAGCTTGGCAGCTGTTCGCTGGTCAGTGACGAACTGCTGAGTCAGTGACTTTTTACTATTACTACTCGCGACGTACGCACTTCCAGGGGAGGAGAGAGAAAAAAAAAGAGGAAAAGTAGGTCACGATACATTCAGAAATCCGGCGCTTCCTCCTCGGATTTCCGACGATATTTCAAAGTATCATATCTCCGGAACCGTTAGAGATATCGCGTTGAAACAAAAAGCGTTTTTAAAGGGCGTGGTCTTCGCTGTGCTCGAGCTGTGCTCCAACGATAGTATGTTTCGCGTCACTTTTTTAATAATATTTTTTTAATAATATTGAACGACGACTATTACGAACAGATTGCACGGAATTGCGCGCAATTTTTACGAATCTCAGACGCTTTTCCACGTTGCCGGAAATTTCATTTGTTCCCCACATTTGTTGTCATTCCTAAAAACAAAATAATTTAACTGTGAAAAATTTGACGTTCGACTTTTCCAAATTAATTAATTTCATTGCGAAATTACTTCAATAACGAAAAACGCATGAAAATTGAATTTTATGTCACCGATGAGCAGAATGTTCGTTAAAAAAAGAAAATGAATCGTCTCAGTGTAAAAATGCATATGCGTTATATATACGTATATCTTTGTTTTTCCCTTTTTTTTTTTTTTTCTTTAATCATGCGATACGTTCCTTGGTGAAAAATCAAACAAGCAAGAAATAAAGAAATATACCGTGCAGCAAACGAATCGTCGACACTAGATCACGACTTATCGGATTGCGCGACATTTTTTCATTACCATCAGCACGAATGTTGCATTAGAAATGGAAAAAAACTGTTTCCTGGAAACGGTAATCCGTGATCCAAACATCATAAATTCTCAATAAAATACCGGTACTGTTTGATTTACTGTCTGTGTTTTTCCTTTTTCTTTTTTTCTTTTTTTTTACTGTCCACCCAGATTCGTTATGTTCCGGTTTATATAACCACAGGATTGTCAATAACATTCTTCCCACGTTGTTTTTGTCCAATCAGTAAACAGAGTATCGTGTTAAACCTGTTGTGTTTGTTCATATATCTTAATTTCTTTTTTTTTCCATCGTACTAGCTTTTTGCACACTTTTTCCCTTTTTCTTCTTTCCTTTTATTTTTTTTTTTTTTAATTTTTTTAGGACAGCTTTTAAATAAATTATTGTTTTAAAAGCCTGAAAATCTTGCAACCGTTAAAAAGTCCCGCGTTTATCCTGATAATAATTCATTAGAACAAAAGATATCAGGATTATTTTATTTTTGTTAGTTTTTAAAATGTATTTGCAAATTGTTATATTTATTACGTTATTTACTTGCCGCTTAGTTAGGTTCAGATGCATTGAATTCCATATTGTTTCATAGCATTTTTACATAACTACAACGAAATGTAAAACCTAATAAAAAAGACGAAAATGAAGCGTGCGGATAATTTTCGTAGCTACCGCGTGTCCGTGTTTTCGTTGAAAGAGAATTTATTAGTGGGTATTTATTGCTTTTCAATCAAATGACGCTGAAAACATATTACGCGAAACAAATTTCTTCGTTTTTCGGATTTGAACGTGGCAGCTACTGGCGAAATAATTAAACTTTTGAAACGGTTGAAATATTTAAACAACGTTTTTGTTGGAAACTCCAATTGTCAGGAAATCACGCATGGAGTTAACTTGAATTTAACGTCAAAATGATTGCCAGATGACTTTGGAAATAATATTCCACGTGTAAAACGTTTCAATCGTACTTTCTTTCATTCTTTACGCCAGAACTGTACGTGCAAATTATCGTAATTTTATTTGAACAACAATGGATAATTTTAAACCCATCAGTCATTGTCTTTCCGAGCAAACGTTTATTAAAAGATACGTTAACGAACAAGATGCGTTAAAATGTACACGATATAATGTAGATGTTTAATGTCAGTTGAAAATGCACGTTCATTGTATTTGATTAGACTGATTCTTACGCAGTTCTGGAAAATTGGATGAAATTATTTATACTGACGAATTTGTTATAATTGAGTATTTGGTGTAATATAAAAATTGCAATTTATTACTTATTACTTGATAAAGAAAGAAAACAAATTTATATTTATTTAGATTCCTTTGGTTATATTCGCGACAATATTAAAAATAACCACAATATAATAATCGCTCAAATTGCAATGGCCGAAATACTTTCAAAATACAAAGAGAACAATTTTCGAAATCCTGAACTTTTGTTCCTTTTTCCTGTCACACAGGCAGAGATGATCGATGCATCGAGGCTATTCAATCTGTTTCCAATTCGTGAAATTTACTGTCGAAAATAAAGTTGATCGTATGATTGTCGAGCGAGCGAAGCTCCGTGCTCGTGAACAATCGTCTCGACTTTTACGATACGCGCACGATACCATCGGCCATGTACATCAATAGTTTCGAAAATCCTCCGCCACCATGTCGCCGTGAAATCGGTTGTAACCAGCAAAGCAAATAGCCGAATAGTAAACGAACGATCGTTTCAGACCTGTCTAGTACCCTGCTACAAGCGCCCGCTCCAGCGTTACGAATTATTATTACTCCGTGTAATAGTGGAAATATTTATTGGAAAAGATTTCCATGCCAAAATTACTATTTCTTTCTAGCGGCGTATGAAATGTTCGATTTCTTTCGTTCAGAGAATTATTGATATTTTTGTGCTTCTCTTTCTTCTCATTTAAAATACACCGTATCTCACATGTACGTATGTTTACAATATTATTTAGTTTATTGAAGTGCACAATGAAATGTTATTACACATGTAACATTTTTTACACACGTAAGAATTACACGTATGAGATAATTTAATTTATTAAAGAATGCTAAGAAGAAGAATGTCAAAATCGTCAAATTCGGGGAATTTCAAGAAAAGAATGGAAAATTACGTATATCTGCCCATTTTGCTTTCTGAAACTGCTTATTGACTTTTGTCAGTGTTACGACTTTATTGAGTAACTTTGTTGCAAACAGTTTCTCCCTTATCGTGGGAAAACTCGAGTTTGAGTTGTGACACTTCGATATTTATATGTATAATTGCCATTTCTTTTTCTTGATTGGCTAAAAACAGTTTTTAGTGGAGTGAATTTTGATCAAATCCACAGGACTAGCTAATACCTTGATTTCTCTGCAAAATTACGATTACGATTGCAGTATAGATTTCTTTCTGCACACATTTCTCTCAACTTTACCGATTTAAATACCAAATTTATCAATAAACAAATCAATTCCCTCTCAATCGGTCGCGTCCTTTTAAGAAGAAAAATTCAAATAATGTTCATGCAAACGAAGCGTAACACGTGGCCGCGCGATGATCAAACGTATTTTCACCACTGTTCCGGGCATTTCCATTCTTTTCTTCTTCCCTTCGCCTCTCGCCGTTCCGTCGTTTCCTTCCCCTTTTTCTTCTATTTTTGCTTCGTTCTTCGCGCCTTTTCTTCCGTTTTGTTCGTCATATTAGAAGGCGAAAGCGTTGCCGTCGTTTTAATGAAATCGAGCTACGGCGCCGGGTTTTTCGTTGGGGAAATGTTAATACAAGAATGACAAGTGAGAAGAATTTCATTAGACGGCCGGCGTAATAAGTACAACGTTCGCAATGGAAATGATCAGCAGAGTGAAACGCGAGGGGACGCGATAGGAGACATCTGTTATTCGTTTATTACGCTCCGCTCTGGCGGCGTTATTTTTTCTTTTTGTCGTCTTCGTTTAATCCGCGACGGTTTTCTCTGTTCGACCGGCCACGCAACCAGCTTGAAATTTTTCAGTCGTATTGAAATGCACTGTTTCACGCCCGGGATATTACCGTTACTTATATTGTCATCGCCCCGATTCGCGTTTCGTTTGTCATTTTTTCCCTCTTTTCCTTTTTTTTTTCTTTTTTTTTTCTCTTTTCAGTCGTTCGAACGGCGACATTTCCGAATGATAGAAATAATATAATTTCTCGTTCGAATTAGTTTTTTTTTTTTTTAATATCCAGACAGAGAGATATTAGAAGAGTACATTTTTGGATTTGAGCAAATTTTTGTTCCGTCCATTTGACGTTGTATCCATAGATATTGAATATCCATTAACATACACGGCTATTTACGTAAATTCTTACGAATATATTATACATACCATATCTGTCGCACTACAATGAGTTGTCGCAAATTCTAAAACCATGGAAAAGTTACAATATATTTATTGTGAATCTGTTTGTGTACGTGCAATATGGATAACTGTCTTAAACATGTACTCAATGTTGGAGATTGTTTCACTAATCTCGATCGATCGGTAATTTTTGAGAAACGTATGTCGTACAACTCGGGTAACACACGTGTGTTTAATTCTTCTTTGAAGAATCAAAACAAAGGAAAGAAAAAAAAATCATATAACGTAGATAAACTACATTATCCTCCTCATCAAAATTCTCGCTAACATAACCGTGACAATTTATTATATCGCACTTTGAAATAAAATATCATTCGTAGAAAATAGATATGAAATTTAAAAATCAGTAATCAGACTGTTCGTTCAAATTATTGGAATTATTTGCCGTTTGACAACGGGAATTTGTCCACCAACGATCGGATTCTTCCTATAATTGATTTGAAAATTTTATCATTTCTCCAAATTGTCAGAATAATTCAGTGTCTCTCGCGTCTCTTCCGTCGTTTCTACGTCGAGTAAATGATTAATCAGTTACTCGAACGGCTGATGAACCACTAACTTTGCACGGACAATATTCACGCGCTGCTGCATGTTCGCGCCGGGATCCTCGTTCTTATTTCGAACAATCGCCGAACGTTCGCGGATAAAGACAGTCGTTTTGTCGCTGTGGACCGCGCCGTCGATTTCAAAAGGTTGAATTTTCTTGCAACGGGGTGGAACTCCGCGGCGAAATGTATTACGGCGCGGAATGAAGACACATCAGACAAAAGGGTCTTTCTTCAGCTGTGCCGAGAAGGTCATAATGTGTAACTATCCCCCCCCCTCTCCCGGTTATATTGTACGAACGGGGAAAACGTGCCGGATCTGTTAAATGGCCAACAACCGTTTAAACCGTGAACGCTCTGACTCTGTAACGATGGTAATAATAATAAACGCTGTTGCGTTTCTCGTTCGGCTCTTCTTTTTTTCTTTCTTTCTTCCCTCCCTTCTTTTGTCCCTGTTGTATCGAAACCCCCCGAAGTCGGGATGGAGAACAATGGAAAGAATTATTTCACTGCTGGGCTATCGGGATTTCGTGTCATTTCGATTCAGTGTCGCTTTCGGCCGTTTCTATTTACTATTGTCATCGGCGACTTTCTAAGTGAAAACGAAAGATATCTATAAAAATGTTTGTACAGCTTGTAAAAGAACCGTTCGCATTGAAACAGAATCCCGCCAACTTGTCTCGTTGTAGTCTTACTATCTACATTTCATGCGACCTTTACCAGAAGTGATCGACTTCACTTTTTGCTACACTATCAGACATGAATTCCAACTGTTGTATATTAAAAGTAAGAAAACAAGAAAAATAATATGCAGTTGACGATGATGAACGTGAAGGCAGCACGTGAAGTTCGTAAAACACGCGCGAATAAAATACACCTACAGCCGTTTGGTTAAACGTTCTTAACGAATTGAGATTACCACTCTGACGTTTGAAAGAATTACAAAGGAGAATGGTAATAAGGGGAGGAAGAAGGAAGAGAAATGGAGAGGGTGTGCGTTACGTTCTGGTGTTGCTGATGAACCATCAAGTGGCGAACGAGGGGCCAAAGAAGATCGGGACAGTAAGATCTGGACATTGAACTCGATAGCTGAGCGAGAATTTATGAGAATAAGATATTACTCGGAAGCATCTACATCAGCGTTGGCAAATACATGGCACGCGAGAGATTTTGTACGGCACTCAAAAAATTATATATAAAAAAAAATTATGTAATAAACTTTTTTTAAACTTGTATTTTTTAAATTTCTAATTAACGTAACACTAAAACCCTTCACAGACTTTGCAACGATTTTATTTCAAAAATCCTTCGAAATTTGCCACCAAGTTGGCCTTGCATTTATCAATATTTTATATGCATGCATTAAAAATTTGCATTTATATTTGCTTTTATATTTTAATTTTGTACTATTTCTTTATATTCAATAAATATAATTGCATCAACTTATATCGTGCAATATGTTTATTTATATATAATAAATATTGGCCATAGATACTGGCACGGGAAAAAAATTGAAATAAATTTTTATCTAACATTTGGCACAGCAATCAAATCTTACTTGCCATCTCTGATCTACATATATGTGGGTATACAACGCGTTTATTGGCTGCAGTCTTAATTTAGTGGAACTGAAATATTACGATATTACTTCCGACTTATATACATTTTAATAATTAAATTATCATCAAAATACGTATATGTATATTAAATATATATAATATGTATAATGTATAATATATATTACTAATATATATTTTTTAATAATACATATCTTCTGTAAACAGAGTTCAAAAAGAAAATTAAAAGATAAAGTCAAAATGGAAAATTTCGTCAATTAACTATTACAGTGAACATTCCGCTTTTGATATATTTTATGAAATTTCTCGTAAGTGCTTGAATATCGATTAATAAATTATTGACCGCCCAAAAGAGCCCATTACTTGAGCTCCTTGAATTAGGCACAAGCTATTCATTTGACTACTGAATAATATACTTAAAACTCGTTCCAACTATTAGTAGAGGAATTTGTTAAAATTATCGATGGAGAATTTGTTCCGACAATGGAGGCACAAGTAAGCCGAAGGTCAATCAATCTCACTGGCGTCCGTAATATGAAGGGAGCAAGCCTTTCCTTTAGCCTCTATTATACTGTCCCATGTAAGACACGTGTTTTGCCTCCTGGAGGATGCCATTTTCGGCAAGAAATATCCGAGGGTTCCGAGTTTACGTCCAGATTAGGTGGAGTTTAGTAAGCGTTGAACAAGCGTTTTCATGAAAATTCACGTCCACTTTGTAACGAATGAAAGGACGTGGAGAGCACGAAGCGCAATGCTTTCTATAATATTACGTGCCTGTTCACGAGACAAATCTGACTTTCTTCGATAATTTTCAAAATCCCGAGACAGTGTGTTTGAAAACACGAGCTTTAAGAACGAGAAATTCGAACGACTTTAATTCGCTGAATTTATTCTTCTACAGGGAATAAGGATTATTAATTAAATCGATCGAGACAATTAATTAAATTAATTAATAAGGATTCAGGGATTGCTGCAGGATTTGTGTAAAAATCTTGATTGATTTCTCATGTTGTTCTGAAGAGAGGGAAAATCTTTGAAGAAATCAAGCCAGGCTTAAAGAAAGTTTAAAGGTATATTTAAAAATACTCGAAGAAGGTATGAGCTAAAATTAATAAAGAAATTAATTGAAAGGCATGGATTGATAAAAATATTCAAATTGAATTCTGTTTCCTTTTCAATAAGCCTTTTCCTCGAATTACTTTGTTCGAATTTACGGAAATGTTAAATGTAATTCGATCTGAATCAAAACGATATCACGTTAATTCTACATTAGCAGCAGAAATTTCATTTTATCGTTCCAACATAAATTGATAATTTCACAGTACTCTTCAGAGAACGTTCATACATATTAATAATTTCACGTGAATATTTCAAAAGATGTATACTTGAATTCTATTTAAAAATACATTGATCCAAAGTTCATCAAAGATCAAATAATCTGCTTACATCTCCAATGACCGATCCAAGGAAAAATTTAACGATGACTTAAAGCGACGTGTCATCCGTGGAAATTCTTTCTTCTCAAATTATCATTCTTATTGAGTTCAAATATACTCTATATATTCTATAATGAAATATCCTACATTATTGGGGGAAACATTAGCAAGTAGCGGCAGAATTGTCAATTTTCTCGGGTTAGAAACGATTTTCCAAAATCGCGACACTACTGAAACTTCCACGATGTTCAAAATCTTTAACAATTTCGTCGCATTTAAATTTATTTGAACTTCAGGACAAATCGCCCCGAAACTTCCACGTCTCCGTGGATTTATTCGGAAAGTTTGCCAGAGGAGAGCCGAAGGTCTCTACACGAGAGAGAGAGAGAGAGAGAGAGAGAGAGAGAGACGAAATGAAAAGCAAAGTTCAATGAACAAGAAATCGTTAAGAAACTATTATGTTACGTAGCAATCCGTCAGATGTATGTCACGGTATGTTCGGAATGATGATGGAAGCTTTCGCGTTCTCTGGATACGAGATACGAGAGTTATGCCAGAACAAAATTGCAGTTTAAACAAAGGACGCGAGAAAAGGAAGTCCGGTGGTATAAAGAAGCGCAGAATTTCTTCTTGGCTGCCGCTTGGCTGAATTTATCATCCGCGTAACGGTGCGAGCGCTCCGCGCGAAAAAAGTTCGGAGATATTCGGTTTCAATCTCGCAGTCTCCTATTTACATGTGACCTCGATGGCAGATCGAATACTGATGCCGCCGCTTGTTCGTACAGAAATAAAGAGGCTGGCCCGCGAGAAAATTCTGTTGCAAACTTGCAACACGAGATAAAAAGAATCTGTTCGCGCGAGATCGCTCGAACGAGGTCTGTCCTGTCCTGTTTTATCAAGCGGGCAACGTTCTTGTGTTCACGCTGAATTACTTTCTAAAGTAATCAGGGAAATGACAAAAGTGAGAATTATTTCTTAGCGAAATTGAAAATATCCTTAAAATAGCCAGGGTAGAGAATTGGTTTTCGAACGAAATCGTGAATCATCAAAATGTGCGGTGAAGGCGCGAATTATTATTTTTACGAGACTTCGAGGTAGTTTGTTTCCTCGAAGTTTAGAGCGTCGGGGGTAAAAATTATTTTCCCGTGAAAACGTGAATTCTCAAAATGGCGAAAGTGAGAATTAATTTCAGCATCTTCAAAAATTATCAATTTCAATTTTGATTATCAGGATCTGTCTTGTCCATTTGTTACACGTTAAATTTGTTAGTTATTAAAAATTGGAGTTATCAAGAATTGGAGAAAATAAAATTAAAAATAAAATTAAAAAGTAAATCTCGATAATTCTATATAAACGTAATTAATCAGAAAACAGTTGCTTCATCGAAAAAACGTAAAAATAGATTGCGATAAAAATAAACGTACAGTAATAAATGAAGTTTACAGTAAGTGACGCTAATGCCATAATAAAATTGTGGACTAACGTGATATTTGAAAAGAAATGCTTAAAAATTTAAAGTGCTGTTTCATTAATAGGAATTTAGGATTGTCACCTAATCCAAATATCGTTCCAAATGAAATTGCCATGACATCTTCAGAAAGAAAAGAGGTAGAAAATAATCAAAATAAGTAAGTACCAAGAATAGGTAATTGGATAGACTGGAATCTAGAATTTAGTTTACAATTTATTCAAGATTAGACTTTTTAGTTTACGTCGAAAGAATCATGTGTCGAGATTCATATGGAAACTAAAAGAAAAGAAAAAATAAAATTCTACTTACTTCAGGCCTTGTTTCCAATATACTTAAGTTTGAATCTTTTTGAAGTACACATGTACTGCAAATGGAGAAACCGAAGAGATTATTTTAGGAGCAAAAGTAAATGAAAAGAATTATTTTTGAGGCCTGGTTTTCGAAAAAATCGAGTAGGAAAATTCAAGCGCAGATGTCGATGATTCTAATTTCAAATGCAATTTTCACGGAAATATGTCATTAAAATATGTTCGTTCTACTATTTCTCGACTTATCGTTGCTTGTTGCGTAATAGCCTGCTCAGTTCTGCCAACATTATTCAATCGGCAACTAGCCAAGTTCACGTGTACTCTATAAATATTGAAATTTAATTTCCTTGATAACGAAGCCTCGAACGAAAATATTTTATTTTACAGTTTTATTTATTTTTACACGTGGAGCGCGGTCTCTCCTCTGCCATTCATCCAATATAATCGAAAAATGTATTCAATATGAAAGTTTTAACAAGCTTATTTATACATCGAGTGTAAAACGTTCGTTTCTACCTATGAATGAAAAAACGAAAAAAGAAGCTGCTCGTCGGTGGAAATGCCTAGAAATATTCCATCGAAAGCAGAGAATTTTCCCGGCGTTGTTTACCGAAGAGAGTTGTCTGTCGTTCCGCGTACGAATAATAAGACTGCAGGCAATATTAAAACAGACAGCGGGGAAAAGCATCAACGTACGAACGCATTGCGATCGATATCAATCGTTTCCAAGACTCAGTCAAATATTAAGAGTTTCTTGTCACAGACGTACGCGGCGACTTTATGAGTTTCACTGTGCTTCTATTAGCATTTCATTGTAACGCGTACAAAAGGGACAGAAACGAACGTGTGCGATGAAAAGGATCACTTTCAATCTCAATGTGACTTTATGGCACAACGGTGCGTTCCTATAATAAAATGGCTATTTACTCAGAGCCAGTGTTACAAAAACGAGTAGACGTAACATATTGAACACAGTTGGATAATGACGAATGATGCAAGTGACAAACGATTACGATTGTAATCAAATATCGACATAATTAGAGAAATAAAACTTAAGTAGAGATGTTTCGTGTATTGAAAACCCGCTTCAGGTAGCCCGAGTACCGATTTTTTTTCAATCCTAACTCGCTAATTTCCAATCCAGTACTCCGTTAATGTTCGGGTCCTGAGAAATCAATAACTCAATATCTCCACAGGTTCGTTCGGGCTGGAGAAATTTAGAAAACAGCGTTTGTAATATCGTCATTGCCCTGCGTCGCATTTTATTTTAATTTATGAAGTTGATCAACGAATGCTCGATCAACACACTACACATAATACGTCATGTACAATATTTTAACACTGATTCGAGTCGAACGTTCGCCCAAAAAATTGAAACAAATGACCAAGTAGTTGGTCGTTAATGCTGTAACAGTTAACAGCCATTAATTATTGCAGAACAGAATTTCGCGCGCCACGGGCGCGCGTAATAATTCAAAATTCCGGAGGAACGTGAAATTCGATTAAATGCGCGGCAAGTGAAAAACGGCACGGGGATCGCGTGCGACGGGATGCAAAGTCGGGGCCGGAACTCGTTTCACCGAGTACCTGTTTCGACGATCTTCCGGCCTGATTATGGCTTTCATCTTCCCGCAGTGGTAACAGCCGTTCCGCGGTTAAGGACGTTTTAACCAGCGGTATCGAGTGTTTAGCCGCACGGCCCGTTAAATGGCAACTAATGCGACAGATCGATGAACGTTAAAATCTGGCGATTCGACGAACGTAACCGGCCATTTGCCCATTTCCAAACGAGGTCGTCGTCCCTATGCAAATGTTGCATCTGCAGCTGCCGGTGACTTACAATATTTCATAAGCTGTTCCTAACAAATATCGAAACAATGGCCTCCGCTTCGCTTTGCTTCGTTCCGAAAGACACATCCGCGCTCGAAAATATCTGCTCGAAATTGCAGCCGTTCAAAACTGAAACGCGTGCAATGAAAGACGAAAGACGATTTTTTTTTAGAAATATTGCTTGCAAAATTGAAGTTTTGCTCGTCAAGTTTTCTCTTTTTCAGTTTCTTCTTTCTTCATCGTGTCAAACTTTGTATATCATTTTTTTTTTCAACTGTGCTCTCCCTGCTCGACTACTCGCTCGTTTCTATTTGTCTTCGTTCTCCGTGACTTCTCCGTTTTCATTCCCCCGAGTATTCTTTCATTGTCGCAGTATTTTTGAAACAAATTCGCATCGAATGATATTTGGAAGAGGGTTGAAAGTCGAGATCTGTCGCTTCGCTGACCAAAGCGAAGATATAATCGCTCCAAAGGTACACGAAGAGAAAGTGAGATATCGGAAAGCGAGGGAATATCCCTCTGGCGCGGAAAATTCGTTAAAAGAAAAGAAAGAAAAGAAAATTTCATTCGTCAGGCATTTTCAGGCCGATAATATTTTCCTCGGGCCGGACACGAGAGAAAGGGGTGGAAAAACGGGCGAAGATCTCTATGCGGCTGTTTTCAACACTTGCGTTTCTAATTGGATTAATTAACTTAACCTCACTTCCCCCCTCCCTGCCGTTCTCCTTTCTTCTTCATCCCGCTTTTGTTCGTCTTTCTCCGCCTATTCCGGCTTTCCTTCCCGCCTCTCTCTCTCGGAGACCTTATTTCTTTACGCGGCCTTATTCTTCTTTCCGCTCTTCAACCCGGCAAAACGTTACAATGGCTTTTCGTTGCGAAGCGCGTGCACACATTATTTTCCAGGGCTAAAGTCACAATTAGCAGAAGCAGCATCGTAATTTACACAAAAAGTTAATGAATTAAAAAAAGAGAGAGAGAGTGAGAGAGAGAAACAGAGAGAGAAGAACGAAAAGCAGACGCCGCGCTCCGGCTTTGTGCGGTATTGTCCTGTTCCTCGTGCTGCGCCCAGATTGTTTTATAATTCTCGAAGGAGACGAAGAAATTCAACGTCTGCTGCGTCACGAACATCTCGACTTTCGACTTCACTTGCTTTTCACCCTTTCCGTCACGTTTGTCACGTTTGTCACGTTTGTTCTGAGTTTGATTAAATTGCAAAAGCTTTTGAATTTCCTTGGTCTTCCTCGGTCGGTAATTTGCTTTCTTAGAATGCGTGTTTCAACCGATGTACGCGTATGTATTGATAAGATCGTGGTTTTCGCAGTTAAAATTTGCATTTTGACAATTTTGTGACATTGTACGCGGACTATTCATTTTTTTTTTTAAGGTGATTTTACAATCGCCGGTTATTTCATGCTCTAAACAACGCGAGTCTTAGTAATTTAGTTAGTCGTAATTTCATATGCATTTATGAGAAACCTAAGGTTGCAGTGATTGCGTAGAATGAGTAAAATATGTAAAAATATGAAAAGTATATAGAAAAATATACTTTTTCGAATCTGGTGTCTTCGCTACCTCTATCGAGGTACTTTTGAAACAAATATAAAAACTATAGGTATATTTACGATCGAATGAAGATACGATTAGTTGTGTTTGTACCGTCTATTAGTTCAGAACGCTCAGAGCGCGGAAATATTCAATTTTTTTCAGACGACGGGTTTGAAGATACCGGAAACGGGCCGAGTTGCACGAAAAATTTAGATTATTAAATCGGGCTATTCGAATTGAAATTCTCGAGAACCTGAAATATTTAGAAAAGCTAAAATTCTCCGAAATAGACCAATAGATAAATCAAATAATTACAAATAAATGAATCTTATTAGTATAACAAAATGAATTAAGTGAATATAAATAAATCATTTATATATTGGTATAACTAGGAAAGAATTAAATCACATCTAAGAAAAATATCTCGGAAATTTTCAAATTTTCAAAAATACTTTCGTATAAATACTTCGCAAGCATCGAGTTCTTTCGCAGCTCTAGTATGCATTGAATGATTCTTTGTCATAGATCAGTCATCCGTAGAGAATTTTTGAAACCATTTTGAAACTTGAGTCTTTCTCTTTGCAAAGTTAGTGTCGGAACTCATCGGGAAGTTTAAAAAATTTCGTTGGTTTTATAGTTCCTAAGTTGCTGTTGTTGTAAATCATTCGTCTGCAAGTATTCGCGAAAAATTTTCACGCTGTTTTAAAGTTTAAGTCTTCCTCTTTGCAACGATTGCAAAATTATAATCGAGAACCATTTCTAAGAATATAAAAAATTTCTTCCCAAATGTACATTTCGTTTTATACAAAACGTGTTTTTCTGCAAATATTTGCTAATTTATATATTCTTCTAAAGTTAAGATCTTCTTCTATGTAGTAGTTAGAAAATTATAACCGGGACTCGAAAGTCGAGAAGTGACGTGGCCAGTTAGATCAGCCGAATACCCGAATAGTGCAGCTGCCGAATGATCAGTGTTTCCATTAATCGACGTTCCACTCCAACGAAGGAGAAAGGCTACAGAACCTGAGGAATTTCCGAGAAATTTTACTTTATAATTCCCATCGTGCCCCAAACGTTTACTGATTACACTAAATTCCAGCAGTCGAGTAGCTCGCAAAACTTCCCGGAATAATAACTCGTTGAAACAAATATTCGCAATTAAACGAGAGTCCTGTCTTCAGGATCGTGAATCTTCGTAGCACCGTAAACTCGAGAGTCTATCAGAAAAATGAAATTTCACTCCTCTCTCTCTCTCTCTCTCTCTCTCGTTTTATAACATTCGCATTCTATTCGTTTCGCTATCGACGAATACAAAAAAAGGGAAAAAGGAAACCAGTCAGATATGAAAGCACCGTGTTTATTCGTCGTTCGAACTCTGCCACTGCCGAACTTCCTCCGCTATAGTTTCGTCTTTGTTCCCGGATGTTCCGCCGCTGTTTACCAGTTTTACCCCGTGTAACTTCTCGCTAACTGTTCGGCTCGATTTCTGAAACCGGCACGGATGCATGGATTCGATGTTATGCCACTCTTCCCACTGATTGATGACGTTCCGGACCAGTGGTTCACAGAGTCCTCAGATAAGGATTCCGGAATAGTTTCGACAGTCAATATTTTGTTGGCATTTGTGGTTGCCGGCGAGCTCAGGGATGCTTCGGGATATTCGTTTAAACAGGGGTTTTCGTGCTGGCCGGCTGTATCCGAACGCGCGCGATGAAAAAGTTTTAACGAATAAACAACGTCGGTCGGGTCGAAAGTTTTATTATCGTATGCATATATGCATGAACAAATAAGCAACGGAAAATTAGGGAAAAAGTTGTGCGCTCCTGTATTGTAAATAATATATCTCACACGGAAAGCAAGTAATTTCCGAAACGATAACGAACAAAATGAGCGTAAGTAATACGATATTCGAAACAGAAACGGACGTTAATAGAAATTACTTCGTGGATAATTTTACAAATGTTGCACGTTCCAGCGTTAGATCCTCGTTACCTGGTCGATTTTGAGAGCCACTGGTCTAATTCCAGGGATTTGGCGCGTGCTAAAGCACTCAATATTTGCAAATCCCACTAATAGATACCGCGATGCAAGTGTACCTAGCGAGCAGGAAGTTTCCATTCAAACCAGATACACGGTGAAAGAAGTATCATCAACCGAAATTCTAAGCTGCGTAGGCAGACGAATTACATTTTAAATGACGCGTCATTATCTTGAACAACAAATATTTATTTGTCACAATTTTGAATTAAAATTAAATTCAATTATGTTAAACTATAGTAAAAGAAATTAAAAAATTAATAGCAGCGAAATGCACTACGTACATATTGTGTCATTATTAAACAACAACTTTTGCAATGACGTCCCTTATACATAAATCTGGAAGACAGATAGATAGGCAAGGAGAGACAGAGAGAGAGAGAATCTTTAACGCCACTGTTTACTGTACACCGCCAGCTACTATTGGATTAATTTGGCTCGCGCAGTATGCCATAATTAGCACTGACACTATCATAACTAGCGTTGTTACGGCGAGTCATCTCTCGTCAAATTCCTGCAGAATAAGCAGATTGTTGGCTATGTGTAATCACGGTCGTAAAATTAACCAGAAACTACGCACTCTACGTGAGGCAAAATCGAAAATATTGCCGACGGAAACGATGGACACTATCACTGAGTAAGAATAGCATAAATCGGACATTAAATGGGGATTCTTATTACCAGGGCTGGAAATATCGACCAGGGAAAATATTACTGATTTTCTAGAGCACTCTACATTTAAACAACGATGAGTTAGGCAACTGCATCGAGTAAAAATCGATAAAAGTTAGACAGTGCATGCGTAAGAAACATGATATTTGAAATCCATTACAAATATTCAATATTGTCAAATATTCAATATTGAAACGTGAAGCAACTAACTAAATTCATTCTACTATGTACCAGAAATGCATGCGACTCACAGGGTAGATGTGAAGAACGTTATCACCGGTGCTGCACTTGAAGATGCCCATCAAGTAGATACCACTGAGAATCCCGTGGTGGAAATGAACGCCGTGAAAAATTTCTTGAAAAACATAAAACATTTCCTATCTAAAGACACAGTGTTGTTTGTGAAAATATAAATCTTAAAAATAATAAAAAAAATTGGAATAATTTGAAGTGTTTTTATTTTACAATTATAATTTTATATTCAACTTCAATAGAAGGAGAGCTGTAGAGAATAAAATTTAAACACAACATGCTAGCTAAAGTACTTACATTTTTAGCTTCTGAAGCATCATAAGATTCTTGCAGGATTAGGGGAAATGGAGATTGTACAACATCTGTAACAAAACATTAAACGTTAGAATTTATATTTAAAAGCGAAGCAAAGTCTTAAGTTGGAGATAATGAAAGATTCTTACATTCTTGACTTCAGAGCCACCGTTGGATTTTCCCCCAAAAATGCAACAGTTTAGGCTGTGAAGCGTCTGTAACAAACATCAAACATTATACTTTGCTGTTAAATTTGAAAAATTGAATAAATTGAGACATAATATACAAAACTACTTACCATTTTGATCTCCAGGAGAAGCCTTATTCGTTTGAGCACTGACTCTAGCAGCGAAAACGAATATTGAACAAAAGAAAATACAAAAAAGTAAAATAAAAGACTATCGAACGTTTGAGTAACAATCGGCGGACTCACTGACTCTATCTTCGCGAAATATAATTTGAATGAATTGAATATTTAATTTAATAAGAGCCATTTTGCTCAGGAAAATATAAAAATATTTCGCAAACAAACACTGACTCTACCAACCGCATTGCGCGCGGTCACAAAAATTTTCTGAAAATAAAGCTGATTTTCGTAGGGGGAAAGCGAATGACATGTTCATTTAGAAAATACACTGATTTTTCTAGAACATGATTATAAAGAAGCCCGTGCTATCTCTGATCAAGAAATAACCTGCACAAAAGAAATAAAAAGTTACAGAACACATATGTCAAACAACGCCATGTGTAAAAATCCCTATATTCTTAGTAAATTACTGCTCAATTTACTATTAAATTTGTTAAAAATTACACAGTATGAAGTTGAAGAATCAACAGAAAAGTAGAAAATGTTACAATAGAAGTGTGTGTGTGTAGAAGCGTACAATAAAATACGTATATATCTGTGTGCGTGCGTGCGTGCGTGTGTGTGTGTGTGTGTATGCACGATGAGTTATCAATTACGAGGTTACAATATTTGTACTGGTTAAAATTGAAATTAAATTTTGGTATAAAATGATAAATAACTTTTATGATGCATAGTATGTTCTGTTTAAACATTTATACGTCATTATTTCGTTAATCGTCGAAAATTGTATGTAACGATTATTTGGTTAAATCCTACCTTGAGTTGAAGCCAAAAATCCACATTTTATCTTAAAAATACACAACACATACACAAATCTAACAACTATTGATTTATATTTTTACTTGAATACTTTTGAATGATACCTCTTTCTGGATGATTTTTCTGGATAACGTTTCCTTCTTTACACACGACGCGTGTTCCTTTCCGCCATTCTTCCCGGTTAAAAATCGATCGTCAATAATATCGAATTCATTCGAGAATCGTAGGAAGTATATTGCGTATTTCACCGCTGGGGCGCTGTAATCGCGCGTTTCGCAGGAAATGATAACTTGGAAAAGAAATAAAACAAACTTTGGTCTATCAAATCAAATACACAAAATTCATGAGAAATTCTTAAAAAAGAACGAAAATATCCACACACTTGATGAACAATTGTCAATACTTTGAACTGAGACAAGAGAAATTTTATTATATTACGCAGTAGATTTATTATTTTAGCCATTAAATACGTACATTGTTAATACATTATTGTTGAATTTAGTATTGAAATCGTTAAGAATTACGCAGTATGAGGTTAAACAATCACAAATGAATAGAACAAGTTACAACAGAAGTAAAAGCTTATTGTGTGTGTGTGTGTGTGTGTGTGTGTGTGTGAAACAAAAAGGTAGTCGTATTACAAGGTCACAATATTTATTATGGTTAGAATTGAAATTTAATTTTGATATAAAATTATAAATAACCTTTAGCACAGTATTAGTTCTATTTAAATGTTTATATGCGATTATTACTTTAATTATTGAAAATTATATGTAACGATTGATATTTGGTTAAATCTTACCTCGAGTTGAAGCCAAAATGCACGTTATCTTAAAAATACGCAACACATACACAAATTTAACAACTATTGATTTATATTTTTATTTGAAAACTTTTGAATGATATCTCTTTCTGGGTGATTTTTCTGGATAACGCTTCCTTCTTTATAGATGACGCGTGCTTCTTTCCGCCATTCTTCCCGGTTAAAAATCGATCGTGAGAAATATCGATTTCATTCGAGAATCGTAGGAAGTATATTGCGTATTTCACCGCTGGGGCACTGTAATCGTTAACTAGTTAATCCCAATGCGCGGGCGTTTCAAAATTAACTTGGGACAAAAAGTAACAATATTTATAGAAATACTTATTTGACACGTTCAATCCTTTATATAAAATAAAATAAAAGTACATTTCAATCAATTTTCTCTAATGAACAGATGTGAATAGTTAAATGTATAATGAATTTTTCGTCCCAATATCTCAGCTCCTGTTCCGTATCGTTATATCTTTTTTATCTTATTATTTATATTCTTATTATATTTATATTCTTTTACTGGCGTATACTATAGTCAATCCAATAAATTATTCTCAGAGCAGATACGGCAACATTATATTTTTTGAATCTCATTAGCAGTGCTGTGAAAGCTTAGAAAATTCATATAAATCGATACAAGATGTAGCACGAAAATACGAATAGGATCCTCAAACTCCATGAACGTCATACGAAAAAATACATTCTATGTAAAGACTGCTCGTCCGTCTGATTTGAATTATTCTCCTTTTTAAGCCTTGGAAACTTCGTTTGAGGACATATATGTAGGGAAAACTAGAAAATAACCAATTATTTCAATTTAATAATACAATTCTCCTATCTCAGTTCTGCCTGGAGATATTTCTTTATTGTTGAAATGAAGAAGTGCAGTTTTACTAGAAGTAGGTTGAAGATCAGTGTTGGAAAGATTTTTGCTTTCTATAAAGAGCTGATAGCTTTTTATAAAGAGTTTGTGGCTTTTTTCAAGGATGAGAATTTGATGTAAATAGCAGTATCATCTGCGACATGATAGATAGAAACAGAAAGTTTTCTGGAGATTTTCAGCAACTTGCAAAGTGTTCCATTTTGCAAAGCACCTTTGAAAACATATCTGAGTTCATTTAGTAATCTAGGTTTGAGAATGTAATTCTTACTCGGATGAGAAATTCTACAACTTTAAACTTTAGCAGAACAGCAAAGAGAGGCGAGCTTAATCAATATGATGAGGGATTTACATTGTCAAATGCATCTTGGATGCTTAAAAATGCAAAAACTTGTTAACAGTTTCTAAAAGCTTCATTTTGTTGACAAGTGATTTATCTTTTCTAAAGCCATACTGGCTGAGTAACTTATCAATTTCAGTCCAGTATTATTTTTTTATGAAATAGACAAAAGAACATTTCCAACTGCAAAGATAGTCATTGTATCAAATATATTATTGAAAATGTCTAGTAAGAGGAGTTTATATTTTTTGGACAGTTTTTTAAAGATGTCAAAGTCAATTCCATTCATATGTGGAGCTGATTTGATATTCTTGGAGCCAAATGCAATGTTGAAGTACTTGGAAACGCTAAAACAAGAATCAAGGAAGTCATTGGGAGATGAAATAGGGAAGTAGGATGGGTCTGATATAGAGGACTTATTTTATATAAGACAGTTTCCAGAAGATCATTAGATTGCAAATGTTCTGAAGAGTGGGAAATAATAAATTTTACTCACTTTTTAAAGACTTTATATTCTTTATTTGTAAAGATTTGACAACGTATTTTGATCAGAGTAAAAATTGATACTTCCAGCGAATTTTCTAAAGCTATCTTTTTTTCTTGTTTTTTGAGTAAAAACTTTTGTAGTAAATGTCGAAATTTTTTTATTTTATTTTATTTTTTTTTAGCTAATCAAATTCTCCAAGTTGTACAAATGCTGCCATTCTGAAGGAGATTCTGCAAAGTCCTTTGAGCTTATCGCATTCAAAGTCCCAAAGTGGAACTGGATTTTTTATTTTTAATAAATTTCTTCTTAGAAGGTAAATTGAATTTAACTGCGTCGCTGATGATACTGATGAAAAATTTGTAGCAAGGAGGCACAGCATCGTAATCATTAGCGCAATCAAAAAAATCTATGTAATGGTTCTCTAGAGTATGAAAAAATTTTGGCCAGTCAAAACAATTCGATTTGAGCTTGAAGGTCTTTTTCTCGTAATAGTTCTTAACTAACTATTAAAACAAATAGGAAAATGATCCTCAGATCTCATCGTATATAACAGTATCAGTTTGGTCACAAATATTCAAAGTAGAAAATAAGAGATCAATATTAGATTTAAAATTTTTGTATACGTCAATACATGTATAAGAGTTGTTATTGTGTAGTAGAAGATCAGTAATTTCCAAGGCATAATGAAATCTGTATATTTGCAATTCTAATTAGAATGATGAGCATTAAAGTCATCTACAAGAATGTAGTGTCAATATTTTGAACAATTACATCCAAAGTGAGGCCTTGAGCTCTGTAGCACACAAATTCAGTTTTGACTTTATATTATTTAAACAAAAACCGCATGGTTCAACTCAGATGTCAGATCGATTGATGTTAGTAATTTGCCTACATTTTCACGGATCAGAATTACGGAGAATTAAAATTCAACATTTTGAATGAGTTCTGTCCTTCTTGCATTCTATGAATTCTGGGAAGCTAAAGCTGTCCTTCTGAGTGAACCATGTTTCAACGAGGATGAGGATATCACAATTGACTAGGATGGACTGAATTTCCCAGCAATGTAGCAGTTGTACCCATGAATAACTTTAATCTAATTGGAGTCTTCTTCTAGAAGAAAGAAATCCTCCCTCACATTATCTTCTGGTTGAGGAACTGTTAAGGAACTATTGAGGAATTGTTGAGGCACTTGACAATTCTTGTGGCTTTTTATCTTATGCTCTGTAAAGAAGAGAAAAACATTTTTATCAAAGCTGGTATGGTTTAACACTGCTTTTAAGATTTTGAGAGTGTCATACGTATTCTATTAGGACAATTGTAGACAACTTTGAACTTTGAACATTCACTAGGTCAGTAGGAACACAGATGTAGTCCTTGGCAGCCAGCAGCAAAGAGACTTCTTCTAGCAAAGTCTCTGCTAGGTTAGCCATTTGTGTTTATTGATTTCGTCCATAGAAATAATTGCTTTACATCTACTATCATATTTGACAGTATTTAAATCACTAAAAGAGTTGTCGGAAAAGCTGAAGTCAATAAGCCACATCATGATGCAGGAGGACGATTTGTAATCTTTTCAGCTTCAGATAAGGCAGGAAAAGATTTTGGCTGTTCATCTTCGACAACTAAGTCAGTAACTATTTCATTGTGACATAAGCTAAAATTATGTAAAACCAGTGGTTAGTCCACAAACCAGTGGAAGTCAAAGTTTTTACAGAATTTAGCCACATGACCCTCCTCTTTGCATAAGAAGCAGGCTACTTTTTCTGTCAACAGACATATCCATTAAGATGTATTATCAGAATTCATTTGGATTCAGGTACGTCTAAAATGTCTTAGGATTAGATATATATCTGACAACAAAAACTAAAGATATGTGCGTATCATTTAGACTTGCTGTAACGAAGGTGATCTGGAAGTTGAGTTTAATATTTTGTCTATTAAGCTCTTCAAAAATGACAGACTACAGAATAATGCACACGTTGAAGGATATTATACATTTGGATTTAGAAGTGATTAGTCAAATTTCCAGAATGAAATTTGATATTTCCATATGATTGTCAGTTAATCTGTCAGTCTTATGCCTACTATCCTGATACAAGCAAACTTGACCTTGAAAAATTATGGAAATAATTAGTCATTGTACAAATCTGATATTCAACAAGTAGTTACGTTGCAAATTTTAACAATGTATTCTTAAACCAATGTACCTTCAATGGAGTCTAATATAATTGCTTGTTCTCATGTATGGAATTGTGATTGCTGCCTGAGCGTGTAAGACTTTGGAAGAAACATACTGAATGGAGAAATCCATGATTTAAGGTTAAGTACAATGAGGTTAAGTGTCCCTGTAATCAGAAACATTTAAAGAACAATACTAGATCAGGATTAATTAGGAACAAATTTTTGTTCCGAATAAGGCACAAACACATGCAAAAAAACACAAAGAAACACAAAATATTCGCACTCACTATCACTTTCTCCCTGAGCTATACTGTTTATCAATGCCAAATTCTGAACATCTATATTAATACATCTCGAAACGCAAATGAAACATTCAACAAAAGCTAAGAGTATTAAATGAGTGAGGAAATATCAAAGCTTGACAAAATTATTCCTTAATTAGAGTTTTTTAGCAATTAAAAGCAAATTGACTTGTTCTTGACACAGTGGCACTATCTATCGATAAGTTAGAGCTACTAATTATCTTCAAACCCATTTTACGTTTTAAATAGGGTATAAACAGAAAACTAAGGATTCAATTAACAAGACAAAATTACAAAAGTTTGCAATTTTATTCTCTAAATTAATTTTCAGATCATATTCATTAGAGCGCGTCCAAATAATCCAGAATAGAACTTGAGCTTGTTATTAGATATATATCCAATCCGAAGACAATCCAAACCTACCACTATACAGATATATCTAAACAAAAAAAGTAGTAAAACTTATTCTTATCTATAAAGGAGTGAACGTGTCAAATAAGTATTTCTATAAATATTGTTACTTTTTGTCCCAAGTTAATTTTGAAACGCCCGCGCATTGAGATTAACTAGTTAACGATTACAGTGCCACAGCGGTGAAATACGCAATATACTTCCTACGATTCTCGAATGAAATCGATATTTCTCACGATCGAGTTTTAACCGGGAAGAATGGCGGAAAGAAGCACGCGTCATCTATAAAGAAGGAAGCGTTATCCAGAAAAATCACCCAGAAAGAGATATCATTCAAAAGTTTTCAAATAAAAATATAAATCAATAGTTGTTAAATTTGTGTATGTGTTGCATATTTTTAAGATAACGTGCATTTTGGCTTCAACTCAAGGTAAGATTTAACCAAATAATTTTACATATAATTTTCAACAACTAAAGAAATAATCGCATATAAACATTTAAATAGAACTAATACTGTGCTAAAGGTTGTTTATAATTTTATATCAAAATTTAATTTCAATTCTAACCATAATAAATATTGTGACCTTGTAATACGACTACTTTTTTGTTTCACACACACACACACACACACACACACACAATAAGCTTTTACTTCTGTTGTAACTTGTTCTATTCATTTGTGATTGTTTAATCTCATACTGCGTAATTCTTAACGATTTCAATACTAAATTCAACAATAATGTATTAACAATGTACGTATTTAATGGTTAAAATAATAAATCTACTGCGTAATATAATAAAATTTCTCTTGTCTCAGTTTAAAGTATTGACAATTGTTCATCAAGTGCGTGGATATTTTCGTTCTTTTTTAAGAATTTCTCATGAATTTTGTGTATTTGATTTGATAGACCAGAGTTTGTTTTATTTCTTTTCCAAGTTATCATTTCCTGCGAAACGCGCGATTACAGCGCCCCAGCGGTGAAATACGCAATATACTTCCTACGATTCTCGAATGAATTCGATATTATTCACGATCGATTTTTAACCGGGAAGAATGGCGGAAAGGAACACGCGTCGTGTGTAAAGAAGGAAACGTTATCCAGAAAAATCATCCAGAAAGAGGTATCATTCAAAAGTATTCAAGTAAAAATAGAAAATCAATAGTTGTTAGATTTGTGTATGTGTTGTGTATTTTTAAGATAAAATGTGGATTTTTGGCTTCAACTCAAGGTAGGATTTAACCAAATAATCGTTACATACAATTTTCGACGATTAACGAAATAATGACATATAAATGTTTAAACAGAACATACTATGCATCATAAAAGTTATTTATCATTTTATACCAAAATTTAATTTCAATTTTAACCAGTACAAATATTGTAACCTTGTAATTGATAACTCATCGTGCATACACACACACACACACACACACACACACACGCACACAGATATATACGTATTTTATTGTACGCTTCTACACACACATACTTCTATTGTAACATTTTCTACTTTTCTGTTGATTCTTCAACTTCATACTGTGTAATTTTTAACAAATTTAATAGTAAATTGAGCAGTAATTTACTAAGAATATAGGGATTTTTACACATGGCGTTGTTTGACATATGTGTTCTAACTTTTTATTTCTTTTGTGCAGGTTATTTCTTGATCAGAGATAGCACGGGCTTCTTTATAATCATGTTCTAGAAAAATCAGTGTATTTTCTAAATGAACATGTCATTCGCTTTCCCCCTACGAAAATCAGCTTTATTTTCAGAAAATTTTTGTGACCGCGCGCAATGCGGTTGGTAGAGTCAGTGTTTGTTTGCGAAATATTTTTATATTTTCCTGAGCAAAATGGCTCTTATTAAATTAAATATTCAATTCATTCAAATTATATTTCGCGAAGATAGAGTCAGTGAGTCCGCCGATTGTTACTCAAACGTTCGATAGTCTTTTATTTTTTTTTTTTTGTATTTTCTTTTGTTCAATATTCGTTTTCGCTGGTAGAGTCAGTGCTCCAACGAATAAGGCTTCTCCTGGAGATCAAAATGGTAAGTAGTTTTGTATATTATGTCTCAATTTATTCAATTTTTCAAATTTAACAGCAAAGTATAATGTTTGATGTTTGTTACAGACGCTTCACAGCCTAAACTGTTGCATTTTTGGGGGAAAATCCAACGGTGGCTCTGAAGTCAAGAATGTAAGAATCTTTCATTATCTCCAACTTAAGACTTTGCTTCGCTTTTAAATATAAATTCTAACGTTTAATGTTTTGTTACAGATGTTGTACAATCTCCATTTCCCCTAATCCTGCAAGAATCTTATGATGCTTCAGAAGCTAAAAATGTAAGTACTTTAGCTAGCATGTTGTGTTTAAATTTTATTCTCTACAGCTCTCCTTCTATTGAAGTTGAATATAAAATTATAATTGTAAAATAAAAACACTTCAAATTATTCCAATTTTTTTTATTATTTTTAAGATTTATATTTTCACAAACAACACTGTGTCTTTAGATAGGAAATGTTTTATGTTTTTCAAGAAATTTTTCACGGCGTTCATTTCCACCACGGGATTCTCAGTGGTATCTACTTGATGGGCATCTTCAAGTGCAGCACCGGTGATAACGTTCTTCACATCTACCCTGTGAGTCGCATGCATTTCTGGTACATAGTAGAATGAATTTAGTTAGTTGCTTCACGTTTCAATATTGAATATTTGACAATATTGAATATTTGTAATGGATTTCAAATATCATGTTTCTTACGCATGCACTGACTAACTTTTATCGATTTTTACTCGATGCAGTTGCCTAACTCATCGTTGTTTAAATGTAGAGTGCTCTAGAAAATCAGTAATATTTTCCCTGGTCGATATTTCCAGCCCTGGTAATAAGAATCCCCATTTAATGTCCGATTTATGCTATTCTTACTCAGTGATAGTGCCCACGGTTAAAATATTCTTAACACTCTAATGACATTTATGAGCAGTTTGTAATTATTAATTGTTAACTGAACAGTGTTAATGTTCGTGAATCGTAAATAGCAGGAAACAAAGATTCGAGTCCAAACATACTGATCGAACTATAATTAAAGTCAGGATATACTAGCTCTTACAAGTATTATTTTTCATAATTTTCAGCAGCGATTGAGGTAAAGAAATAAAAGTTACATCGTGAAAATTAATAATGATAGAATCGTTGTAATTTTTCATTTCATACGATATTATATATTATCCCTCTGATTATGTATTGAATTTCAACATCGAATATAGCATAGAAAATTAATTTAAATTAATTTAATTTACGTAACTTCTACAATAAGTTATTACGCAGATCTTACGACGATAAAACGTCAGTATTTCTAATATCAACGACGAAACAAAAGTGAAAATTCTCTCGTGCAGATCGGTGATTAGTCTTCGGCAACGGATGGATATTAAATCGTTATCTTCGATGAAAGATTTCATCGATGTTGGGAACGTGGAAGCTGATCGGACGGAACAAGACGAACAAGGCGCACGCAATGTGTTCTGTTCCCACGTAATCAAATACTGTCCTATCGGCGTTCTCATTTTTCAAGGTAGAAAGTGATTCCGCGGGGGATTGTAGTTCGAGACGTCGGAGGTAATCTTCCGAATTGGTACGATCTTTAGGGAATCGATGAAAGGGTATTGGTACAATTACCGTCACCATGACGTAGCTATTTTGCGGACGTAGCTATTGCGTTCTTTCGATTCTTTTCCTCGCAATCATGCCACCCGCAAAAAATCACGTACCAAGCTAACCAAAAATTCCTTTAATCTTGCCCTATTTATGATCTTTGTTATTTTCGAAAATGAATGTGATCTTCTTCTGCATTCTGTTTTCTTTTTCATTAATCATAATTTAGAATATAAATAATTTCATTTTGTAGCAATGATTCGGATAATTAGTATAGGATATCTGACTTTTTTCTGTATATTTCATCATGGAAAAATATGAGATATTTTTAAGAATCATTATAGTAATATAGAAATTTAAAAATAATAATTTAAAATATTATACATTTTAGTTATTTTGTTACTTTCTTCTGCAAATGTGAAGAAGTAAGAGGAATAGAAAAGTTAGATGTTTAAATGTAACATATGCAATTTAAATGGTACAGCCATAACTATAGGACGGCGCAATTTGCTTACCTCTCGATTCATGTTTCTACTACTTTGGTCTGACCAACAGCGCTACCAGACTGATTCTACTTACGCATACGCTTCTACAAATAGGGATTTCAATTTCAGATTATATAATTTGCGTCAAGGTTTCTATACTGCATTTGAAATAGTCGAAGCATTCTCAAATGATATTTATTAAAATAATACACTCGGAGTAACGTGAAATAATTATCTTGCTTTTCTTTTTCAAAAGCAGAAAAACGCAAACGTCATTTCTCACATATATTTTTGTCTTTTTTTCATTCAATTTAATTCTCGAACCAGGCCATTGGAGATTATAACAATTTTGGGGATATTTTATTCAATTCTGAAATTTAATTGAACTTTATTAACTGTCTCTGTGAAAGGAAATGTGAGACGCAAAGTAACATTAATTACCTTAAATTTAGTATAAATTTTTATAATCATTTGTAATCCAACGATACTGTTCGAGGATTCATGTGTGCCTGTGTAACACAATTTCATTTACACAGGGAAATCCAAATGTCTCTAGATCTTGACAAATCAAGGATACATCAGATCTCAAGTGCATCATTTTTGATGACCCTTCAACAGAACTAACACGAATTCTTTCAAACTCAAAAAAAAAAAAAAAAAAAAAGAATTGATTCGATGTCTATCACTAAATCTGCTATTGAGTTTTCGGCATTGACGTGGAACGTTGACGTGAAACTGAGAAAAAGAAATCGACAGAAAAGAAGATGGAATACTTACATATAATGGAATACTTATAAATAGCTATTCGAGCTTAGATAGGTAAATTGTTAGTGGCCCTGAAGTATAAATCTGAAGTGTGATAGTGTGGCCTGGCACGAAACGAAAGCGGCGAAAATATATCGCGTTACACGTGTTAGCGGTGCCGCTTTTCGAAATAATCGTCGCCGTTTATTACCGCAAAAGCTGTCCGAGCGCAAATTCCCACGGAGAGATTCGCTGACTCGCGCCGGTCGGATTCGAATGCACGGCGTTACGTTACGTGAGAAAAGCGCGCGAACGGAGAGACAGAAGATTGCACGCAGGGAAATTAGATAGTGGCGTAATAAGAAAAGTAAGGGAACTCGTTAGCCGGCTGACAAAAGCGTAGCTCACTGTTCTGCCATGCGGTTTTAATTACTACGTTCTAATAGGAATTCGTTTATACTCGTTTTAATTGCTGGTGTAGGCCAGTTTGATTTTCGCGTTCTGCGCGAACTTGCATTTAGAATTAAAAGACAAAGGAGGAAAAAAACAAAGAATCAAAAAACAGTAGAAAAGGAAAATAGCGGAAGAAATAAAATAAAAATCGAACAAGGAAACGAACAGGAAAGTAATTGAAAATAATAGGAGAGAGGACAGTTTCAATGGGAATCTATAATGAGCATGTAGACACGTATACAAACATCGTGTTCATTCCCGGTACTTTTTTAACGCCGCGCCGCGTATCGCACTTCGATTTCAAAGGGCTTTCATCTCGCGAAACTTTTTGCGTAATCAACGGAATTTGGAACGGCGTTTCGTTTCCGGAATAAATACTGGGTTCTGCGTTTTTTCTTTTTTTCTCTTTTTTCTTTTTTTTACGAATAAGTTTCTTCTTGCGGTTTTGTCGATAATATTAATTTACTTTTGCGTACTGACCAATTTCGCAAGCAAAAGGAAGGAAAGTGCTCGCGGAAAGCTATTGAAAGCTGCTCACAGGTGAATCGTTCTTTGAATATTTCAATTCAATGATTTTGCAAATGTTGCCGAGCTTGGCGAAATTCGGAAAGTCGAAGACGTAACTGCACATCGTGTCGATTTTAGGGAGAACACGTTGAAGTTTTCTTATTTTTCGAATTTTACAACTCGTCGCTTTTAACAGATATTCGACGAAGAACATTTTACCTCCACCGATAAATTTATTGAGCATTCTCTTGTCCGGCAGACACGCGTAAATTAATTTTTTTCGTAAAATTTTTAACGATTTCTTTTTCACCGATGAAAAGAGATTTCGAATACTCGAGACCTCTCTCCGAGGTTGTTGGCAGTTTTACCGATAATAACGTTTCATCGTTTCTCAAGCGAGGTATCAAATATTAATTAAGTTGATATTAATTCCGCTCGCAGCTAATTAAAAGCAGCAGGGAATGTCGCTCGAGGCATTTGATAATTTTCCGACTACAAAGTCTCAGCATCATAAAAATTATCTAATTTCTACATTTTGTGTTGCAACAGTGATTTCCTCAGTTTATGTCTCTATGAAATTAATAAACTGTAATACAACTAGAATAAAACCGACTGTACTTTAACACGGAGAGAGATCACTTTCACAAAATTCAACATGTTTTTTTTATCAATATATAATAAAATTCTTAAGATACACGTCAACAAACTAAAAGAACGATGCTCCGATAAAAGAGCACGATGCAATTGATTGATTATGTTCAATAAGTTGCGAACAGTCTCCTCTGTCGAATAGAGAAGTTATAGCTCTTCGTTAAAATCATCAATAATTCTCTTGAATTGTCAAATGAACTGAATCTAAATCCTTCATGAAACTGATCCAAGTGAGAATTAAATAGATAATAAAGATATCATGTTAAATGATAATCGACAATATCTGATATCGTGCAAATTGTACATTCATCCACGCGAAGCTGGATAAATATACAAACTCGAATGAAAGTTTCGATTGAAAACTTTGTTTGAAGTTCCAGACGTCCAACGAAGGAAAGGAAATCGTTCACGTGATTGAATTCTTTATTTCTACTCTCGACGTAATTGTCGCAACGTTTCCTATTGTGAACGCGTCGTTGCGTTCGACGAGTAGAGTTTCTCGAATCTGAATTTTCGAGGAGAACGTCTAAAATTCGCGCGAGGATCTTGTCGAGGTCTTTCCGCGGAACGACGTTGAACGGAACTGGAAATAAAAAAAGAAAAAAGAACAGGAAAAAAAAGGAAAAAGTGTTCGTGACCAAGCCGCGACGTTAAACACCGGGCAAAAATACCGCGAGATTTTTCTAGCCGGGCTCGGCGAAACGATCGCGCGGCGAATAAAGCTCGAGGAAATAAAACAGGATGGCGGGCGTGTACCTCTGAGCGGGCAGAGTTGCACAGGTCACACGAAGAGAGATTTCCTTCGTGATTCCCTCTCAGCCGGCGTTCTTCCTCTCGGGGAGGTAGCAAGCCCTTGGTTAAATCGTCGCCGGGCTGCCTTCCGCTACAAAGAAATCTTACGCATATGGCTGAGTAATCCGCCGACGAAGCGCCGGTGGTTTCTCTCGGCCTTAGTTCGAAGGAACTGGGACGTCCGATATTAAATTCTCGTAGCGAGGCAAGAAGTCCGACGTCATCTTCGTCGTCGGAAGGGGGACGTTTTTCGCGGGACGTGCCTCGCAAATATTGACACGATATTTCCAACTCGCGTTTTCATGCTGCTGCTTCTCCCACTGCACCTTTCTATCCTAACGAATTCCATCGGTCATGAAAGACTACGTTCCTTTTCCCCGTTTCTCTCCGTTCATTTCGGATTTTATTTCTTCTTCTTCTTCATTCTCTCTCTATCTCTCTCTCTCTCTCTCTTTCTCTCTCCCTTTTTCCTTCATTCTTTTATCTAGTCATCTTTCTTCCATTCTTACTTTTCTTCTTCTCTTCTCACCCCCCAACCCCTCCTCCACCCCGACGCGATCCGTTCCTTTTGGTTTATTCGTAATCGATAAAGGAACGACCTTTCAACCGAGAGCTGACGTTAAATCTTTTTTTGCAATTTGAACGACTCGACAGCGCGAGAAACGGATAAGGGAGTAGAAAACTTGTTAGCCGGCTGATTCGAGTGGACAAAAGCTGCACAATCTGGCAAATAGGTGCTGGCGAAGGGGCCAACCTCCGGCCCTTCATTGTCAAACGTACCGCTCCCCCCCCATCCTCCTCCTGCCTTCTTTATTCATTTTCAACCATTACTTTTGCAGAAAATCGAACATCGCCAGACTGAGAGAGAATCACCTTACTCCGACGATTTCACCAGATCTGTTATCTGTTATATGTGTTATACCGCTATTTTCGGGGATCGGGAAACGCGATCCACGTTCGATACCAAATCAGTCCGCGTGTAATAACGTGCGGGTAATTTCTGTTTTTTTTTTATCAGAAATTAATTCTGATTTTTATCAGACCGAGTTGGTATTGCCAGCCTGCGAATTTTTACGCAAATTTTTTACTTCTCGTCGGAATTATAGAAAAAAAAAGAAAAAAAAGAAAAGAATGAAATCTAAGCACAGATCTGTTTCGCTAAATATCAAATCACACGTCTTGATTTGGTTATATTTTATAAATTTTGTCGACATCGAGAGTGTTCGGCGAATTCTTAAAATCTGAAATTTCGCATAAATGCACGAATATATTCGCGGTCTAACTATCGTATTTTTTCGTCCGGCCAATTTGAATTTCCACGAGGAGATCACAATCAAAAAATAAACAAATGAAATTATAAATTTAATAGAAGACACAAAAGAGATTACTTTTGGTGCACATTAATGAACTTGGAGTTAGTAGCAGAAGTGTGCCAACGTAGATGCCGGTCGCGAAAATATGAAAATTTATGGAAATTACGTGTATTTGAATGCAACTTATCGAGTACGAATCAGTTGGCATGAAATGTCAAATGTTACAGGTTATTACAATGATAGAATCACGATTGTATCGCTTTGACTATAATTACTTGTGTATAACATATTATATAACATATTAAGATACAGATTGTCGTGGCTTGCATGTATATTTATCGAAATAATATACGATAATAACAACGTGTATGAATACGTAATAATATCATTATTAGTTTGTTTACGTATTATTTGATTATTATCAGACGTAATTAAATGAATGTGGATCATATTATTACTTAGGTAGATGAAAAACAATAATTACGGAAGATGAGCAAATATTTGTCGCAATAATTTGTATCAATATTTCAACTCTCTTGGGATCGAACAGTTTCCATCTTTTATAAAAATTTTCCATGTTCGCTAATATATTTGCTAATATATTATTTGTCTCCATTTATATATAATAAAACACGAGTTTAAATGTCAATTTTATCGGAGTATTGGAATTACGCTTTAACTCATTAAGGATCAACGTCGCGTGAACGCAATTCTTCATTCGTAATTCTTCTCAATCAATTTGTACAGTGATTGCCAAGAGAATTACAAATTTTTGATTAACCGCGTGATTATCATAACCTTTCCTTATTTTCAAGTTTTAGTTTAGTAACCAAAAAATATATGTGATTTGTTTGTGCAATTCCGGTTCATAGGTATAGTAACTTCTTTATACGAGCACTATACTAATTACTAAACCCTATTTTTTAATATTGGCGTTATGAAAAGAGATTCATATAGATCCTATAATTTTATGAAATTTAAACAGAAATTAAAGTGCTTGTAATGTTAAGATAAATTATTGCTCTTAAATTGATTAACTGTTAAGTAAGCAAACAAAATAATTCTACGTACAATAAAGTTAATTTATCATAAATTGAATAACTGAATTGAATTACTGAAGAATAAGCATATCGTAGGTTAACAATAAACATTCAATATTTCACGTAAAATAATAAAATCGTGCTCGAATCGTGCTAAATATGCGAGATAATGTTTGTCCCTCTTATAATTGTTGTATAAAATGATCGCGATCAGTCGCAACTATAGATGTGAACGATATTAAAAGAAAAAGTTCGTTTCTTTGAGGTTAATTCGTTGTCGTAAAAAATTGATAGAAGAAAAGGTATTAATAAAATGAAATATAGCGATTCCACGTTCGCTCGCGGATATCTGGCAGCGTCTGAACGGTATAATATACGACAAAACGAAAAAATAATGTCAAGTGACGCTTGACATGCACGCTGCCATAGTAACCTGCCTTGTCGAGCTTCGTACGGTACCCAAGAGCAAAATGTTCGAATGCAAAGAGGTGGAAAAGATGGAAAAATGGATAGAACGGATTCAATGATAAAAAAGAGAAGAAGTAGAGGGAGATATAGAGAAAAAGAAAAAGGAAGAGAACGATGAATCAGAGGGAATTTCTGGTAAAATAGATCGTCGCAGTTAAGTTAGAAGAAGACTGGCAATTTTATAATCAGAGTTTCTATTCGACGGAACAATGGCGATGGTAATGACGATCGATCGGGATTGCACTTCTGTAAAAGCGAATTTGTCCAATTAATTTTTGGACAACCAAAATTAAAGGTCCATATGCAAAATAATTTCCCTACAATACCGCGTTGTAGATATCGTGTTGCAATTTTTGTGTGCAATACGAATTATTAATTCTTATCTCGTTAAGTCGCTGCGATTGTAAATTTTAAAACAAAATAACTGAATTTATCAGATATTTGTATATAAAATGTAGAAATATTTATGAATCGCCGTAAACGTTGGATTAGTCTCAGGAGAATGTTTCTTTTTTTCTTTTTGTGATCGATTTACCTGAAAATATAGTAATAGCCATACAAGGACAATTTACTGGCGCGATTCAGCTTGATTTAAAATAATTTAAATGTGGCCAGTTTACAATACACGATATAATATCTGACAATATTTAATGATTAGAGAAATATCAAATTTCATTATCTCTCGGAGGTGTTAATTCAGTCAATGTTGTAGATTCGTTAACAGATTTTCGTTCGTTGATTTTCAAGACGAGGAGCCTTCTTTAAAATTATTTCTTCCCACAAACAGCATATATTAAACTGTGTTAAAGTGTATTCCAATGAAGTGTAATATATGCGTGTAATATTTCAGAAATTAATAGTTAAACAAATACTAAGACTGCGGCAATTTAAAGTAAAACCAAAGAATCGTAAAAGAAAAAGGCGATACCTCGAATCGAAAAATTGAAAAAGAAGCAATAGGTAACACGACTCGTCTCACGTCGCACACAGTTTGGTAAAAATTGCCGCCAATTGCCGCAAATCGCGATCGTCGCTACGATGAAAGATCGCGTCGCGTAACAAAACGACCGGCCCGGCGCGTAATTTAGGACTCGTTCGAGGCGATCCAGATCGAGACCAGCGGCGAAATCAACGAAGCGGAGTAACCCTCGAGGAGGAGTCGGAAGTTGGGAGGAATAACAATAGAAAAAGCGGAGGCAATGTCTGCCGTGCGAACGGCCGGTTGCCGTAACCGCGGCCTCGATTTCTCTCCGCTACCGTTTCGATCGCACCGAGCGCCGACAGAAATCGCTAATTCGCTTTTGTTCGTTTTCCTCGCGGCGAGCGTGCGAGTTCCCAGAGTTAGCAGCGTGCCGATGGGTCTTCGCTGCGATATGCTTCGGCAGCGGAATCGCGAGAACAGGACGTGCTCATCCATTTTGAATAACGCGTTTCAAGCAAGCTTGCGAGTACAAAATTACAGATTCATCGGGCGCTTACGAGCGATTTCAAGTGACGTAGTTAACTTCTGTTTCGTCGTTTAAGAATTAAGAATTTTTCCCATTTAAATCGGCAGGATTTCGATCGGTCAACTCTTAAATACATAATCGACTTTTCGACTAATAAATACATAATTATTTGGAATAATAATAATTGAATAAATTTTAAATTAGCAATTTAGAATTTAGAATAATGTAGAATATTGCAAAGAATAATCAGACATATTTGGACTTGTATGAGACATTCTGTAATAGCTGAAACTATTTATTATCTAGATGATAGATCTGTTCTTTACTGTTCTTTATGCCTATTACATAAAAGACTATCGTTTCTATTATTAATAATCCATAAACCAGAGACTATCTACTGCTGCTATGTAAAATTCGACACTGAAATTTGACCCTGGATTCAAATTCCATTCAAAGAGGAAGAGAATATAATTTCTCTCTTCGAAATATCAGTGAAAAATAATCAAAATTGTCTTTCATTGCTCTGCATCGTGAGGAGCATATCAGGGAATGTAGATATTAATTTATATTCCTAATTAAAGTAACCCTTTCCCTCGTGAGAATTTATTTAGTCTCACCCTCGCCATTATGGGGGAACGTGCGGCAAGATAAATTCGAAAGAGACGATATTGTGTAGGTACAGTTTACGCGTGATGCCGGCGACGAGGGAAATAATTTGTCGATTTTACGATAGCGTATTTTACGCTATGTGTATGTGCGTGTTGGATGTACATATGTAGTAGTTGGTTCGCGGTATTAGACGAGGTAATAAGGTGACTGCGTTATACGGATGAGTTGATTAAGCTTCCAGACTGAACTTTACTTGTTAGAAGTTCACTTGTTGCGAAGATCTCCCAAATCGAGTATCTCTTTTGATTTAAATACTGCTATTTCCTATATATATATATATATATATATATATATATATATATTACGAACCTCCGTAGGATTTATATCTGTGTGATAAAAAATTGCGAGAAATTTGAAATTGTTACTTCCAAAGTGAAACCGAGAGAGTTTACAAGCTTTTCATAAATATTTCATATCTCCAGTGAGTGTTTTCCCACTTCGGAGTACCAATCGTAAGAAGAAATAACATAGTTTACTCTTTTACGGCACGAGTAATTTTCTCTCAAAATATATAATCCCTTCAATTTTCGATATTAATCGGTTTTCGATCGCAGTCGCGTACATTGAACTCGCTAAATGAACTTTTGCATTTGAAGAATATTTTATGATCCGAGGAAAATATAGTAATAAGTGTACACGTTTGCAAAAACGATATGTACTCACCAAGTAATTCATCAACCAATATTCCAGATTTATCCTCTCTCTCTCTCTCTCTCTCTCACCAGATTTTAGCTTCACTTTTCACTTTTGAGATTAATTAACTTTCCAATCAGACGCGGCGATATGTTAAATTAAAGAACTTCCGTTCCTGGCCCAAACTGATTTACCTCTGAATAAAGATGACGCTCGGAAATCCTGCGAAACGGTTTTATTAATTTCGCGCGCAAACGAGGATCCAATAATTAAGGGGCAATAACAGGACTCGGCGGAGAATTTTCATATTTTCTTGTCTTTGCTCGACCGGAAGACTGGCCGGAGCTGAAAGTAAAAATCCAATTACACGAGACAGGTGGAAACTGGAGAGCGAGCAATTCAGATCGCGTTCCTGCAGACGGGTGGAACGACTTCGATTCCTCGATTGCCCCTGATTCCCGATAATCGTAAACGGATGAGCTCGTCAGGCCATTCGTGCGCCGAGGAAGTGACGACGAGAATAAAGAAAAAGACAGACTTGCGCGATTCGTCATAGCAGCTAACAAAAGGCAGCTAACGACGCGGTAATTACGGTTTAATTACCGAACACTTCTTTGTCTCGTGATAACTCGATCGAAATTATGTATTACATTTTACTCTCTGCATAATGAGTATCGTGTAACTTTCATAATTAACTGGATAACAAGAGCTTTGTCGTTCGTAGCCTTTAAAAAAAACACCCGGTCCCTCCAGAGACACGGGCAGGTATCAAAATAGAGAAAGCACGAAACGGATACCGACGTTTCGTCGGAAAAATTTGTTCGTTTGTCGGTATAATTAAAATAATTAAAAATCACGGGAGAGATCTCTCTTGTTACCATCGCATTTTTATATTTATATATATATATATATATATATATATATAATGGCGCGTGAAAGGACTCATCTGAAACAAAGGAATTTTCCTTTTACGAGTGTAGCAGGCGTGTTGTTGCGAGGCGTTTTGAAATTTCATCACGATACTCGAGACTGTTGTAATTATATTAGTGTAATTTGAGATAAATTCTATCTTCGTGTTTTTTTATAAATACTTTTTACAAAACGATAGAAGAGTCTTTTATGCAGATATAAACGAACGGGGCAACGATATATAAAGAGATACCAGTACTTCGTTAGTATTTTATTCACCATCCAAAACTCCGAATCGGATCGTTTACTTTCGTCAGTGTTGAGGGACGCCTATTAACTCGATCACCATCGCTATAATCGCGCGAAAGTGACAGAGGGAGGAAAGAGAAAAAAGAAAAGAAAGGAAAAAAGAAAGGAGGGGAAGAAACGAAACAATCTTGCCTCGTTTTTGAGCTCGTAACAGGGTGTTCGATGCTATAACGATCGTCGATAATTCGAAGGGCAGGCAGGTTCGTTTCTACTCCAGCCAGCTGCACCAATTAGTAGACACTTGACAGGCTAGGCAACTTCATCGTGGAGTTGCAACTTAAAAACAGCCAAGTGGATACGAAGCGGCGGAACTTCGTGGACGTGATTCGATGGGCAAATATAAACGACTTTGCAGCTTCGACAGAGCAGCGGTACACGCGGCGTTCATTAAATCGTAGCAATTATTCGGTCTGGTTCACCAAGGCTTTTCGAAATTGTCGCGAGTTTCGAATATTCAAGGCGACAATTGCGCACGGGCACCGCTACGCGGCAAATTCGTTTTAAATCTGATAATCGAAACGAAGAAATCCGATGAAATTTCGATCATCTCGCTCTCGTAATCTGAACAGTGTGGCATTCGGGTTCGTATTGTTTGAAATTACGTTACACGTTTTAGTTAAGTGTTTCTCTATTTCGTTAGATACAGTAGTAGATATTTATTTAAATAAGAAAGAATTAATAGCACGAGTTTTAGCAATGGAACGAAATATAATTTGTCTAGTATCTGCTTACGAGTAGAACAAGTAGGAATTTATTTAAATAGAACGAGGCATCATACAATCAGATAAAGTCAAACAGGCTTTAATTGAAAAATTAAAAATTCAATCCCATACAAATCATAACTTCGAAAACATGCTCTTGGAAAATTCATTTTCAAAGATTTAATTGATTAATTAAATTTTTCTAATTAATATTTCATACGAAAGTCGTGATTCAAAAAATTTTATCGTAAATTGCGGCATGCGTATCTAAGAGGTAGAAATAAAGGTATAAAACGCATCAAGTGTTGTTCACTAAAGTCAGTTATTAAAATCAACGCTTATCATCTTCTCACGGAACCAGAAGACCATAAATTCAAATTATGATCTATATATTGATGGCACATAAATGACGAAGCATTAACGATAAATTGAAATGAAATCAGAAGAAAAATAGAAACGATATCGTGCGTCGAATATCGTCGTGCGTACATGGAATGAATCGCGATAGTTTCTCTCGATTCGTGAAACATCTCCGATCATTTCGATGAATCCTGAAAAAATTTCGCTCGATGCGTGAAACGATTTACGAACGCGCGATTCAGGGTAGCGGACGCGCGTAAATTCTCGGTTAGGAATTAATTCGCGCGACTCGATTCGTCTTCAGAATCGGTCAGATTTCCTACACAGTTGGTATTTCGTTGGCCACCGATACTGTGCGGAATGAATAAGTGAACGTTGTTTCTCACTTGCCTCTTCCCAGCGTTTTCTTTTTCACGCCATTGACCGGAACGGAATAATACTCCGTTGCCTTCGGAGAGCCAATGTAAACGATCTACTGGCCGTCTCTCACGGGCCACGGATAGAGGAATCGGGTCGTTTTTTCAAGGAAAGTTTATTTGAGATTCACGTATATTTCACGTGGCCGTTCGTTCGCCACGAGGGAAGAACCACGGGGATGAGCGAAGCGGGAGAACAATACGAGAACACGGGAGGGAGGGGAGAGTAGAAAGGGCGAGAGACTTCTTCGCGGAGCTAACGGAAAGTTAATACGGTCGTTGCGATTCCATTCGACTACGGGAATGATTATGCGGGCATTCCCTTCATTCTCTCGCTTCTTAATTAAACACTGTATTAATATTTATCGCGGAACGTGTCATTATGCTAATGCTCGGCATCGCGATGAATTAAATCGCGTTTTACACTGGATGTTCTGTGATGAGAAATTGAAGTGGATACGAAGCGGAATTGTAAATTATACCGTACCGGTTGCCGTACAATCTATCGAAGGTTTCTCGCGAACCATTCTCAAGAATACTCTAGTAGACCGTGGTACGAAGCGTGTAAATGGGATTACCTTCGATCGACCGAATTGTTAATATTGTCTTTTACGTTTGCGTAAGGGACTCGGGACCTGGTTGATTTAATCGTATGTATTTTAAGATTTTAACGTCTGTTTTGTTTCTCTTTCGATGCGCTACGTACCTTGATGCTACTCTTTCTGCTAAATTTCTCAATAAGATTTCAAATAAGATTCGGTATTTGAAATATTAACTTGTAATATTGGAAGTCTTTTTTTGATTGACAAATATTCAAGAAGAGATCGCAAGAAGTATACTCGTTTTCTACGAGTTTCGAACGTACTGGAATGCAGATTGCCAACTTATTACTCGATTGCGTGACTCGTGACACAACTTCTTATTACTCTTACACTCTTGTTACTCCCATAACCAGAAATAAGAATATTTCTAAGAATTAAGTCTCCTCAAACGACAAATAATATAATGGATCGTTTTTAAACGAAACACGAGCAACACTTGCGGGACACTGAGGCGGAAAATTCACATTCCATTCGTGAGTGAAGAGTCGCTGTATTTTACCGTGGAGAAATTTTCGTATATACGGATACGTGTGTGCGAACAGGTGTATATTTTACGCTTTAGCAGAAGGCTAAATGATGCCTCTGGAGAATCGTCCGTCATATTCTCGGGCGGGATTACGTTTGTTTTACGTTTCCAGCACAATGAGGAGCAAAGAATTCGCCGAAGAATTCTCGATGAATTCTCGCCGTTTAACTTAACCGGTTGCTCGATCGCGTTCTGTTCTCGTTACGACGCAACACGCCGTCGACGAGACGCGAAATTTCGTATCGCGAGACATTTACGAAACTCGATTGCAAGCAAAGCATCACATCGTTGCGACGCGCACGCCATAGAACTCGGTGGTAATTTCTCATTCGGAATTGTGACGAGACCGCGTTACTTGAATTATAGGTCGCGATATCTGCGATAACGGAAATTGTCCGATAGTGGTACCGTATCGACGGTATTTCCGGAAAATGAAAAATGTACGTGAGATAAAGCAGCCTCGCAGTACTATGTTTATCACGTCTCTAACTACGTAATCCTACGTAATTTACTTTTTACAAGATTTCTCGATTTTGAAGAACAGGACGAATTACTTCCATGGGTTTTAAAGCAAATAATAGCAAAGTCTAAATTCTTTAATTCTTTAAATTTCAAATTAAAATTCAATTTTTGAATTTTTACACGCACATGCACGCACGTGTAGAAATTCCATTTCGTATAATGTTGTTTCTTTCAAAAGTAGGGGTAGGTCGCACATGCCGACTTAATCTTCTGTTAGTTGCTAATCTTTTACCACATCTGTATTTATTAATAAGTATATTTATTAATATACTTACTAATGTTTCGATACATTCTCTACATTCAGCTTTGAAGTTAGTTTAATTAAGAAACACAAATGGTTGCAAAACTACCATTTCCATCTGAAGACTTTGATAGAGTTGAACGACTTTGTAAAAATACCTTCGTTACAGTTTTCAATCTTCAAGCACCTCTCGAATGAAAGGAACCAACTGTACACAATCAAGCGTAACTTTCTAATTCAATCCCTTCTTGAGGCCGGTATCGGTGAACCAGCCTTCTCTTTCGAATCTTGAGGATTCCCCCTTTCCTGTCGATAATGAGAGTTTGTCATTGAAGACGAGAAAGTGTCGCGATTGAGGGCCAAGGTCAGCAACTCGAAGGCATCCATCCACTCGCCATTTCATTATGCTTCTACACGAATTCCCCGTCAATGAATTCACCAGCGAATGAATTTACTGGATCGTTAGACCGAGGACGAAATTTGCGGAAATTATTCGGATTTTTTGATGCATGTCGGGCAAATTTCAACGATTCCAAGGACGAGATACTGCCGGAATACAAAATAAATTAGTTACCATAACCGATATTCACGTTGGCTGATTAATTTGTAGAATGAATTTCAATTTCATTAGAGTGAATGAATTAATGACGAATTAATATAAATCAATGTAGGTCGAACTGAATATAAATCAATATAGGTGAAAAAGGACGATCAGGTGACCAGTGTGTAAGTACGAGTGTATGTGTCGATATACAAGAAGATAGAAGTGCGTGATAGAAGTGCGGAGAATTTCAAATGGAACAGTCACTCTTTTGAGCCTATTTCAATTCTCAGTTCATACAATAACAATAAAAATGAATAGCAATGGCCAATTTTATAGAATCAGTCGATAGATAGATGAGAACAGGTTGTATAATCTATTACAGAGAATCAAGAAATTAAAGAATTTGGAGATACATTGAAATACTGACTTTTAATTTAATATTTCGTATAGATGACGTATAATATAAGCGTAAGTACGAATATATGATATAAGACTTATATGCACTCGTACGTATATCAAGAATGAGATGAAATAATTTTTTTATTCTTCGTTTTAATTTCAAGCTTTTAACGTATAGGGCAAATTTTGCACATTTTTATGTTATTCTATTCTATTAAAAAAAAAAGAGAAAATGATATGCTGTAAAATTATTAATTATCTGACGCATTATAAATTCTCTCTTGCATCCGCTATCTGAGCATTAATGCTGTGATTTAGTATTATAGTATTAAAAGCATTAAAAACCGTGCTGACACAAATTATAATTTGACAATTTGATAATATTGGAAATATGTCTTTAAATGCATGCACCGGCGTGCAACAGCATTATCAATCGATTTACACCTTTTTGCTAGATTCAGAGTGAATTGTTCGAGCATTCTGTAAACGAATCACATATTCTTTTTTTACAGTACAATTATTTCAGCATACATCACCGTTCATAAAAATTTCCTGCAAACTGTTAAATAATATCTATCATTTTCAATTTGAAAGAGTACGAATATCTCTGTGTAATTCACCATGAACAGCAATCACACTTATCGATTGATTACGGAATCGAACTTCAAAAAATTGATTGAACTTGAAAAAAAAATTATAAATTACTTCACGTAACGACGATTGTAAAGAACAGACCCACTGCTGTTCAATTCATCCGCAACGTATTTGCGGAAACGAATCTTTTCGCGAATGGACGAGCGTCCGCTCGAAATTCTCGCAACAGCGACGTGAAAAGATGCGTCCAACTTTTAAACGAAGTATCGAATTAACAGCTTAACCGTGAACACGCCATGGAAACGACGAGGTGTTAGAAGACATTACGGCAGAAAGTACTCGAATATTCCATTTTCACTCCGGAGGCAAGTGAATCCAAGAAAGAACCGAAAGAACAGGTCGTAACGCAAAGTTACGAACGTGCCGATCCGGTGGAGAGCGGCGACGGCGTTTGCTCCTTCTTTCTCTTATTCTTCATTTCAGGCGAGCAGGCTGAGTCAACGATTTCCTGACGTTTACAATGAAAGAAAAATATACGGCGCGCTGTACATTTAGTTTTGTAAAACAGCCTGACCGCGGAGACCTTCTCAATGCCTCCCTCGCCCCCCGACGCTTTGCACTCTTTTTCCGCCGCTTCTTCTTCCGTTTCCTACTTCTCGCGCCGCCGCCATAGAGAAAACGATATTATTCTTCGCCGCGGTTTCATCATTATTATTACTCGCCATCTATAGAAACCACGGTTCGTAAACTGTCGTTTCTTATCGTTTTGTTAGTTTAGGTTTCAGCAAAGGAACTAGCAAACAGTTTTCAGCCAGCATGCCAAAGCATTGAAATATTTATGTATATGAATTTAACTTCTTTTAACAATATTAACAAATATATTGACAGATTATAACAAGTAATAACAAAATAATAGGTAATAAATGACAAATTCCGTTACGCAAGTCGAAAACGTTTAGTTGGAATCAATCAGTATTAATATGGTCAATTTTTCATAGGAATTTTATGGACGAACGAACATTTTTAGAGATTTGAATGAATTTTTTTATAAAATATACAAACGGACGCCTGTGCTCGTTATTTTGTATTCCTCGATAATTACAGTGTTATTAACACTTTCTCGGCGGGATGTTTGAAATGACAATTGCGTGTAAGAAATTATATCATTATACAAGTTTTATGAATAATTGTACAATTTTATTATTTCAACGCTCGAACTTTACTTTAACAATCGCATCCGTCAATACGACTGATCCTGAGGCTTTCACATGTTTTACAAGTGCTTAAAGAATACGGACATTCTTGACAAAATTAACATTAATTTGAAACGTAGAAACGTAATTGTATAAATTGCATTCATCTTAATTGTCATTTACAGTGACTTGTGCCTAGAATTATCTTGACAGGGTTATTTTAGCGTCAATAGATATTTTCATTTATTTATTTATATTAATATTTTTGTTAACACAATTCAAGTGACGCCCGCTCTAAATGTGTCGATCAACGTTAATTCAATTTTCAAGATACAAGTGACTCATTTTTATAAATATATGCGTATATACGTTTCATCACACTGGTAGATGGATTGCGAAAAAAGAATCCTCTACCATAGTTTATCTTTCCAAGTTACTTAAATTATACACTCCAAGGATTTTTTAATTAAACCAACTTCTTCGAATTAGAAACATCGTTGAATTCCATTAACTGCATAATTTCATTAAAACAACAATACCTATCTACATCTCCAGATTAAAAGAAAATAATATGTTTTCTCGTTTACGTTCCCGCTCATGTTAAGGATCGAACGACCAAGAGAAAGAGAAATGAGCGACGAGTTTGTTAAGTTCGTAAAGAGACAATTATCGATCGGATATTTACAAAAAAATACCACAAACTTATATCGCCCGTTGGTTTTCGGAAAAACTACGGGAAGCTGGGTTAGTTAATCACGGTTGCCTGGTATTTTCTTTCCATCTGTCGGGATTTACATTCCATGACGTTGATAACTTCGCCTGCTTCGCTGGATAGATTCGAGCGAAAGAATCGTCGGTTCGTGAAAGTCTGATAAAATCACCGGTCGTGATTTTATCAGAAAAAAAGAAGAAGAAAAAAAAAAGATGGAAAAAAGGGTGGGAGATTTGCAAAGCCACGAAAAACGCGGCACGCGAGGAACAAAGAGGCGAGGAATTTTCGCGCAACGTGGTTCATTTACGACTAAAAGGCAGAAGCCTCGGCGCGTTATCTTGTAGCGCTGGACTCGTGGAAATTTTTAATTCAGCGTTACATACGTTATTATACTTTTTATCCTGCCCAATTAAGTATTCTCGCAATAAGCAGCGCTCTTGGTAATTAGCTGCGAAGCAGTTTGTTTGCTTCATTGAAGACAAAGATAGTCGTTAATCAAACGAACTCCGTATAACTGGCCGATCGTCGTAAACAAACGGATTACAAAAATAACGAGTACGTATTTCTGGTTTCCGGAACGGAGATAGTGAGTCCATTTACGCATCAACGGGCCGAACTGCATATGACGCACTGTCAATTCAATTATTTTGTTTACAAGTAGACTCGAAATAATCTTATTGGACTATAGATTTTTGCGCAGATTTATATTTTTGTGAGCACAAGCGAAGTAACAGAATTTAAATAGAGATTTATTTCGTCTAGTATGTATTCAGTGTTTACTCTAGTTTAATATACATTCTACTTTATGTATTTACACAGATAGTTCATATATTTTTGTATTTTATACGTGTGCTGTGTATTTTACAGTTTCATAAAATTTCGTAAAATTTTTCGTAGTTTACGCGTAATCATTATTACGCGATTCTGACAGAAAGAAGGGTTTTAGGATTTAAGAGAAGCATCTCGTCAAATAAAGAGTTTTCTAATGAAAGAAAAACATCGGTGGGACGCATACTCCAATATTAATAAAATTGGATACTATATACGCATATCCGGTTGAAAAAGCACGCTATTATATTAGATTGTTATAATACATTCTATAAAAAGAATTATAATAAATGACCATTCAGAATAATATTTCTGATTGACATTTAATTTATCAGAATGAACAGATTCGTTAGCCGGAAGTTTTATAACAAATAATTTTAATATAGATAACGAACAGTGACAAATAGATGTTTCGAAAATTATTTTTCGTCTTCTGAATTTGAGTAACTTCAATTGGTCACGAAATGGCAGCGTCTCGCAGGCATTCCCACAAGATCTGAAGTCACGTAGCGTGACGCCAAAGAAAACAGATGTTCAGCCACAATAAGACGGCAACACTAATAATTCCTGGCTATCCCAAAATCTTTGAATTGAGGTATAATGGGTCATTGTGATTGTTCAAGGCCATTCCGACAATGACAAGGTAACGGGTTACTGGTTCATTGCGAGATTATGTAGTTCAGCTGAATATTACATATTGTGGATTTTCGATGGGGAAATAATCCAGATATTCCATTACCATTCACATATAGGATCATAAAGCTATTATAATACAATTTTTGAAAATGTCCTATTCATTAAAGACTATTTTAAATATCATCGAGTTTAATCCTGATTACTACGTATATATTTACTTCATAGGAATGTTCAAAGTTCATTTTAATATGCTTTAATACATATTTAGTGTTACGTGTTCTATATAATCGGTCGGAGGAATTTTTTAATAAAATGTTCCTTGTCGCTGCGAAATATTTACGAACTTTTAATACATCGCGTTTTAAATTTCAACTTGTCCTATATAATCGATCAGAGGGATTTGTAGCAAAATGTTGCTCGTTAGTGCGAAATATTTGCAAAACGTTTAAGAATTGGAATATAAATGAATATCCAATGTAGCAAATTTTGTTTCGAACGACAAGTATAATCTTAAGTTTTATTCGCAAACGATTACATTTGACGGACAAGGACTTTATTCCGCTAGAAATTATTTCTTACAATTAGTCGTTCGTTGAATATAACGTTCTTTCATTCTGTTGCCACTGCAAAAAGAAACACGCTGTGCAATGTTGTCCCTCACCGTATATGTATAAATCGGTTTATGCCAGCAACACGTCTCCATTCGTCGATTTGTCCCGCTGAAAATTCATTTCGGCGAACAACGTCATTCTCAAACGACGTTATTTTGAAAACAAACGTTCCCGTATAAAACGAGTAAAACGTTCGCAAAAAAAAATTTGCCCCGCGCCCCCGCCCTCTCCCTCCCTCGACGCGTTACAAAAATCGCGATACGGCGGAATAAATAAATCGTCCGACGGAGGGGAAGAAAAATGGCATAAACCAAAGGAAGCAAACAACTCGATAAAATTGACAAATCATGGGCGGAGGAGCGGGCGCACAGAGGAGCGGGGGAAAAACTTAACTCGAAGTTGCAGGACGTTTCCACCACGTTTGGCGCGGTGGTGCGTGGTGTGCGTGGTGTGCGTGGCACGCTCTTCTCCCACCTGCGAACCATCCCGGATGGATATACGAGAGCAGCGGTGGCAGGCAGTCGGCTTCCTTCGTAGGGACATGCGCAACGACCCGCGGAACGACAGGTGCGCGCCGTTCGCCACGAACCGCTTAGTTTTGGGTGAGCGTACGAATCGGTCGTATCGCGTCGTGCCACCGCGTTTTCCCGGCACGTCAGTCGGCCGCCACCTCTCTCTTTCTCTCTCTCTCTCTGCCTCTGTCTGTCGTTCGTCGTTCGTCGTGAACCTCCTATCACGTTCGATATAGTATAACAAACGACAAAAACACACGTCGTACGTTGCTGATCGTTCGCCTGACGTACGAGTTCCACGCGGTAATATCGAAGACTGTCTCGACTGAATTCATCGTGTCGTCGTCCTCCATCATCGGATCGCTCCAATCGCCGACAGAGATCGCGCGCGCGATATCTCCACTTGATTCAACGATAGGAAACCCTCGCAAGCAGCGGCAGCTTGTCGACGCCCTGGACCCGACTCTCTCTCTCTCTCTCTCTCTCTCTCTTTCTCTCTTCTCCGTCTTTCCCGTCTTTCGTTTCTCTCGTTCTTGCCCCGTGCAGTCGCCGTGGCTGGCTGCACAGTAGCCCGCCGTTTATCGAGCGTGCACGTGCTCCGTGTCGCGCTCCGCTGACACGTTTCCAGTAACCCGACGGGACGTCGCCCGCACCGGTTCGTTCGTTCGTTCGTTCGTTCGTTCGTTCATCTTCGCCCGATCTCGCCGGTGTGTGCACACGTTGGCCCGTGCAGTCGCAGACTTCTCCTAGAAGTCGGATGTTTCGCGAAAGGATCGATCCTCGTGGGAGTATCTCGATAGCGACCGGCCCGGCTGTCCTCGATCCCGTTTCACACACCGTACGCGAACGAGACAGTCGTACGTAAAACTTTACACCGGTGTTGTTCCGTCTCTGGTGGTACGGGGCACGACCTGTTGTTCCGGGAATTATCGGCTTTGTCCAGTGAGTTGTGTGAGTTCGAAGGCCGTGAGTGAAGGTCGGACCAAGCCAGAAGATAGATCACGGTACGGTGACCTGACGAATGTGGTGCGTGAATTATTGAGTCGTCGTTTCGTTCGTTCGTTCGTTCGTTCGTGACTTGCTGATTTCTCGCAATGGCCTGTAGACTGGATTTACCATGCAGGATTACCGGGTGGGACACTATCGCCACGATTATGCTGTTGCTCCTTGGCTCCGTTCAGCTTCCTCGAGGCGTTAAAGGTGAGTCGTTACTCGAAAGCTTACTCCTTCTTTCCCTCGTCGTCGATCCTTGTGTTCGACTCGGTTTTGCGCGATAGTGGCACGCCAGAAGGAAGGAGAATTATTATTGTAGATTCGCGACGTGAATCGGCGATTCGAGAAAGAAACGTGTTTGTAAAGCGAACTCGAGAAATATTGCACGTTCGCGGGCAGATATTTAGAGGTTATTGGAAAAGAGGAAACAATAACGGGGTCGAGAGAAAGAGGCAGAAACACACGCCCTCCCCTCCCCCCGTAGGAAACGTGCCGCCGTACGCGCAGGAATTTAGGGAGCGAAGAGAAAAACGCGTGAAAATCGGAGCGAGCGGCTTGAAACTTGCCAACCAATGTTACGTTATGCCAACAAAAGTACGTAACGCTTTGCCTTTCGTACGGGTCGCGAGCACGAGCAAGTTCGTTCGTGTCGCGTGTCCTGCGAGCCTGTTCTACGAAATTCATGGAGTTCGCTCTGTTTGTAACAGAGACAGTGTGCCACCAAGTTAACTTGAATTCGTACGATAAACAAGCCTCGCCGATTGTTTGTTGCTGTGGAGGAACACGACATTCCCGGAAGTATCGACCGTGATGCACAAAGTGTAATTTCAATTGGTGATCCAGGTTAATGGTTGTTTGGCGGGTAGCTTGTAACGTTGGATCGTAGAATGTTTTGTGAAATTAGGGCAATGCCAGGCAGATATAGGTAACAGCGTTTCGTTTAGTCGTAGATTCGACCAGGAAATGTCGTGCGTTTAATTTGCATTGCTACAGACATACATTCTCGGTGTACATATATATACGTGTTTGCGAGAATACATATGTGTTATTGAAAATGCGAAATCGACAGGCGAATCGGATACGATTCGCGATTAGATTATTCGTGCAATGGCCCTGAGAAGGTGTTAATTGAAGTCATCGATTTCGATGTTTAGTTATAATTAGCTCTAACGGAAATAAGGGTGACACCGTCGCTGGCACAGTGCTGTACAGAAATTCCATTCCGTTCGATGACGAAGTATTTGACACAGTACGCAAAATTCACGAGAATGTCTTGTTTAAAAATTTCGTGACTCGAGATATTTCATATTGAAAATGAACAATCAAATTTATTGCAAACTTGCAGTATTGCTCCTTTTGAAATACAAATTTTCCTTTCGATTAATTTTACTCGACAGTGACGAAACGACAGTTTCTCAGGGTTCAAAGTTGAATGAAGGTGCAAATTAAAGTTAAATTTGCAAGATTCCACATTTGAACGATACACGAAAAAACTGTTTTAAAATTGCCGGCAACATGTACAAAAATAACATTTCTCAGTTTTGACGAATATATTCATAAAACATCCGCAGGATTTTTTATCTTCTCTGTCATGATCATGCAATCAAGGAAGAAAGAACTCGTCAAACGTTACACGAAAGTTATTACCATAATAAAAAGTAACATTTACATTTAGTATTCGAGAGCCGTATAAAAATGTTAATTCGCCGGCTGTGAATATAACACGAGAGATACGTACGTGATATTCCGACGATTTTAAGCACAGTGCGTATTTATAGACGTAGAATCTTCGAGCGAGACTGATTGTGAGGTCCGACGCGATCACAATTTCCAGTTCATGCAACGAAGCCCGATGATAGATCGTTTCAGGTTGTTTCACATCGGACAGATTTTTCCATATTTGTCACGTTTACATTCGTAGAGACCGGAACATACGAGTTAATTTCATGCGAGCCCTCTGTTTTCCATCAGGTCGTCGCGTTATTTTTTTGAAACATGCAGCATATTTTTCCAAAGTTTCCTCCATTCACATTCATATTATTTTTTCGTTGATGGCCGTTTTTCTTTTTTTTTTTTTTGCTCTGTTCGCGTGTCAATTAACAACATTCTGCACAACGCAACATTCTGACATTATTCAATTCTCTTTCACAGTCACGTTCGATCGTAGTTATGATTGTAACTTTTGTGAAATTGTTTTTTATGGTTACGGCTTGCGATATAGGACGCACAGGGAGTATATTTCCCCCCTCGCGTTTTGTTCCTTTTCTCCGGTACCAATTAATAGCCCACGGGGATTTATTTTTAACTTGTTCAACACTGACTATTATTGCTCGACTCTTTTTTTAGTTTCTAATGGAATTGGTTACACGGGGGAGGAACCTGTTGTTCCATAGAGCGCCTTGCTGTTTTCAAGTGCCGAGCCATGTTTTCGCATTTTTTCGAACGCCAAAAATAGAGTAATTGCAAACATCTCGCGAGGCATCATTGTTTTTCGTAATTCGTGCATCGAGAGGCATACAGGTCGGCGTTTGTTTCTCGCTTTTGTTTCTTTTTCCAATGGCACATATACGCGGCCCGAACGATTAGTTTCATTAAAATTGGACAAACGAACACTCGTAAACACATTTCGTAAACTGTGCGTATCGCATGAGACAATTTGAAATTTCATGAAGATTGCAAGAATATCCAGGTATCATGATTATTATGATAAAAGAAAAATTCTGACAATACGTAGGCATACACACACACACACACACACACACACACACACACACACACACACACACATTACGATTATAAATTTCGCAGAGGTCACGAAAATATTAATAATTAAAAGTCATAATAATTGGTAACACTTGTTACGTGCTTAAGATAATCACTGCTATAATTAGAATATACTAATTTTTTAATTATAAATGTTTGCAATAAATGTTCTCTAATTTCGAATACATTTCTGCGAGGAGTACCTTTAAATAATCACATATTCGTTCGAAGTAATATTTTTGAAAATATCCTCGTTACAGAGAGAGGCCAACAATTTCCGCCAAACTTCGTGATATTTTTGTACTGTGCAAATGAAACGGAATGTTCCTGCAAAAGCTGAAACGAAAAATCCGCGCTGTAAAATTTACCGAAAATTTTTCGAATAAATAAGCAAAGGGTAGCACACGGTTCCAAAAAGTTTGGAAATGTTTTGGAGAGTTTGAAAAGAAAAAAAGAACTTTTTGCGTATATACACGCTTCGACGTAAATAATGCACGATAATTTATATGATAATTTAATAAACTCGCATCGTGCTCGTGCATGTAACGAACGAGGGAATGCAAGAATTTATTCTCGTTGGAACGAAAATTCCCTTTCATGAATCATCGGCGCGAAGATTTTTCACAGGTATTTCAATAATTTTTGCCAATGATTCACTGCCACTGTGCCCGTCGAACACACGAACAACAATTTATTACCCATAATATTAGATACACCCTCTCCACTACGCGGCAGCAATGTTTTCATTGACTTGACAATGAGTACGACTTGATAACCGGATAAAATATGCGCGTCGGGATACGAAACGCCGCGAGGTTAATATACTTGCCAATTTTTTAAAATTAAACTCCTCCCTTTTGATTCTAAGGTTTCGCTCGCGTCGACGTTGAAAACGCGTATTTATGGGGTGTGGTTGTATGCCAAACTCGCGAATATTTAATTATTCGATACGTGTATATTTGCGTGCACGTACCCTTTTAAATTATTGTCCGACGCTGCGATGATGAAAGCGAGGAGAGAGAGAGAGAGAGAGAGAGAAAGAGAAGATAGATTGGATGAAAGAAAGGGAGAAAGATGCGTTTTATCCAAGGAATATTGCTAGACGGAAGTAAAGAAAGTGAAGGTTTCCTAGTAGGTTTGTGTTTTATCGTCTACAAGCCAGGCTCAAAGGACGAATGTTAAACGTATTTTAAACAATCTATGCTAACGAAAATATCATTTTTTTAAGTATCGAAGAATCTACAACGATGTTACAATGTTTATAACCTTGTTATTGTTGTTCAACCTCGTAAATCAAACATTCTTTTCCCAGAGTTGATTTCAATAATAATAATAATAATAATGATGATGATGATGATGATGATAATAATAATGAAACAAATTGAAATCAATTCACTCTTGTCTAAAATACAAATTTTTTACTTGTTCAATTATAAGGCGATAGCTAATAGCTAAAATTTTGATCTTGATTCATTCGTCAGGCGAAAATTGGTCTGGATCTAACAAAACTTTTGTTATCATATTCACGAATTTGCTTCTCCCGTTTGCGATTTAATTAGGTATAAGTCTTCTGTGATATAATTACTAATATATACGTGGAATGAGTTGCGAGCCCTCTGTTATTCATCGTCGCGTTACTTTTTGAAACACGCAGCTTATTTTTCCAAAGTTTCCTCCATTCACAGTATTATTTTTGATGTCATCACCATTTCTTTTGTTCTTTTCGCGTGTCGATTAACAACATTCTGCCGAACGCAACATTTTGATATTGTTCAATTCTCTTTCACGACGTAATATTATATCGATTATACGTATATATAAAGAAATGTTCTTTACGCACACATTCTTTCAAAATATTATTATATATATATAGTGTATAAGAATATTTTTGGAGGGAGCCAAGCACAAACGAGGGTTGCTTTCATTACGGACCCTCCGATCTCTTGAATCAATTAGCATGAGATATGCCACATCGCGCATAATTCAATTCAACAGAAACGAATGCGATTAAGCGACGAGCAGTTTGTGTACATATTTGATCGAAGCTCACGTCAATTACCGATTTCTCCCATCATCAATGATTTTTCGTTCGACTCCGTTCATATAGAGCTTGTGGAACGGATAATTGCAGTTCGTGCAGTAGGAATCCATCGATTCTCCCCTCCGCTAATGATTTTTCATTCATATAATAGGAGGTTCCAATCTAAATAAGTGGATTCAGCCGGCAAGAGTTCGTTTAATTATCGACTGAAATTTACTTCCAATAAATGGAATTAAATATAAATGGAACATAAATGGAACTGTCGATGGTTGTTTCAATCCAACAAGAGTTCACAACTGACTAACATCTCGCTCGAACAAACGAAGTTCCGCTAATTGCTGAAACGATTGCGACTCGAACGCGTATTTTACGCGAACGAGCCGCAAATCCGGAGATTTCCACGCAACAAAGGGGCAAAGGCGCTTTCGCGTCTTCGCGAGAAGCGAAATTCTTCGTAGTTCATTAACTTCTTAGCAACTGCTGCGGGGGATATTCCGGAATTTCTCACGCGGTCGCGGATCTCGATAATAAACGCGGCGAGCATTCGCGGTGGCGTTGTTGCCTATCTTTGCGACGGCGGAACGTGCACGTCATAAATTTTTTCCCGCGGTTTTTGCCCCCCCCCCGCGGCATACACAAACACCGAACACTTTATTCCTCCACCGTTTCGATTTCTCGCCGGTCTTCTTACATCCGACAACCTCATGCAAATATCGTTCCTCTGCATTGGAACTGGTCGAATTCATTCCTCAATTTCGCCTCCATTCTTCCTGCTGGGCCAACTTCGTGTCCGAGCAACTAACGTTTCATCGTCGAACCTCCGAAACTCTTCGACGTGTCTCGTCTGTCCGACGAGGAAATCGACGACCGTGCTACTTTATGCGATCATCGAAAAGCGTTCGTTTCGCGTTCGGTTCGGGGAGAAAAAATCAGGTATATTTTCTTTAGCTGTAAACTTATTGACGAAGGTGTAAGAATTGAATCAGAAAAATGGAAATGCAAAGAATTGGGGAAGTATTGAGATTTCTAAAAGTCCATCATTGCAAATCTAGAAAATTTAGCAAGTTTTTCTGATAGTTTTGGTGTTAATAATGAAAAATCTGTAATGAGAGAATTAAATGTATCTTTGAAAAGTTGGCGACTACATTGGCAAAATTAGAACCACGCAAAATTCTACGGTGAAATGTAGGCCACACGGTTCTTTTAGATTTAGATTAGCAGCCATTTCTGCAGAAACACGCGCGGTTTCTTCTTTGATTTTCGAACAACGGTTCGGCTGATTCAACCCGGCCGCGTAGGCGTTTTCTCGCCAAGTACTTTCAATTTTTGATTTTCTTTCGTAATATACGACGGATCCGCGATCTGCAAAAATCTCGCGTTGGATTTCTATTTAAACGTCATTAGTATTGATTTCTCAGCGTTGTATTCACTTTACACTACATTTAACAACTTTTTGCCATGAGCATATCAGGCTGGTTAAGTAGAATTTGATTTAATAAAGTTAACGGGTGGAAATAAAGTAACATCTTTCGTAGATAATTTACCTGTATATTGTTTGAAATGAACGAATGTTAAACCATTAATTACCGAGGATTACTAATTATTCACTAAAGAGTAAAAAAGAAATTACTCAAAAAATAAGTTCGAATCTAGCTATCGAAAATCTTACTAAATTCAAATTCTCCGAAAATTTTGTTTTACAAGCTGCTGACAGGTACTTGAAAAAAGTAATGGCCAATTGTTGAATATATACCTATACCCAAATATTATTCAAAATGTCGAGTGTTGAACTATTAATTATATTAGTTATTTAAGAGACAATTTGACGAAGAAAATTTTAGTTTACAAACTGTGTTAACAAACTTTTGTTTTACAGACCACTGATTAAAGACCACTGCCGTGTAAAAATGTAGCGACGAATTGTAATCGGTAATCTTTCGTTTCTTCGAAGTCAAAAGATTTCGTCCATCGGAGTCACGGTACCACGGTATTCATCGTTTTGGCTCTTACGATTAACGACACACGTGTTGAAACAAACGGGTTTTTAATAATTTACTGAAACAAAAGATCCCCGGCGAAGTAATTCGCTTCTTTTCTCAAAAGAGGCTCACTTGTTTGTAGAGTTAATACTCTAATTGCCAGAGTTTTCGAACGCTCTTGCTATCCGGCGGAATTTTCCGACAGTCGAGTCGAGTCGTGACCACGCGACTCGAACTGAACCAAGAAAGAGGCGAAGGAAAAACGGAAGCGGAAGCGGAAGAGGGAGGGGAGGGGAGGGGAGGCGGACGAACTTATGTAAAACAAAACGGGAAAGAAATTATGCGAGATTCAAAGGTGACAGTTGCGCCGGGGAAATTCGAGTAAATTCGCGTATAAACTTCTGGATGGATTAAGAGGTCGAGGCATTTTAATCCTGTAATGGCGCGGCCCCGCGTCGTTTGGCCGACAGAAACTTGTAGGGGAACGTTTGCTCACGGTCCGCTGTTTGTTTTTGCACGCTGTAGAAGATAACTATTTTAAAGTTAAGCTCGCTTTTATATGAATGGGAATATCCGCGGTGGTTTAAGCAAATCGAGCTTTTTCCTCTCATTTGCGTATACTTATTAATTCGCTTCCGCGTGCCTTCTTCTTGCGCGCAAAAGTCTAAGTAGAAAACAAACATTGAGAGATATGAATTGTTTTTCCCTCTCTTGTGCTCCTTTCTTGAATCGAAGACGATTTTGTCAGATGAAAAAAAATAGGTTTGCCCGACGTTTGTAAGCTCGTTTTATTTCATTTGGAATGAACCTGACCTGTGTAAATTGGAGTAAGTAAATGAACAAATAAAGTATTATTATCGTAAGAATTTTCAGATTTTTTTTTTCATACATTGACGATAGATCGATCGCTTTCGTTTTTTGACGTTAGATTTTGCTGGCTTCGAAATTGTTTGAAAAAATCTTTTTACACCTCTTCGAATCTATGGACGTTTAAATATCGGTATGCACTCAAAATGGAGTGCAACGTTCGAGGAGATCGATTTTTAGAGTGGCACAATGACACAATCGCTGGGAAACATCATTTGATTCAACGTTGTTAGTTCCCTTTTTTCAGACTGAAAATTATACTTCTCTCTGGTCTCGAAAAGGCGAGAAAGGGAAAAAGTTTGCATTTCTGCCACGTTTACTACGTGAGAAAAGAAATCAAATGAATATTCTTGCCTCAAAGCGATAAATACTTTCCGCCTGCGTTTCTTCCGCACTTTTTATTTACTTTCCACGCGAAGTTTCGCAGCGAAATGCGTTACTTGGGCGCAAAGTGAAAATTGTACAGCTACTTGCCCCTTCAAAAAACCAGAAAATTTCATTCATTGGAATTTCATAGTACTCCTTTAAACTTCTCCATAGACCGCGCTTTTATTTCCTTCTCGTTCTCCAGCATCTGTGAAATGTACGAAAAATTCAAACATCTTTCAACCGGGTAGAATCAACTAGACAGCAGCATGCATCTAAAATTAGCCCTTCTCTTTGTTTCTAAATAACTGAGTGAAATGAGTGAAATAGAGTGAAATGAAAAAATCGTCGATACTTTATATACATTATTTATTAAAGATGCTGATCGAAGGTATTCACTGACGGAAAATGATGAACTGACTGAACGACTGTTTGTTTTTCCGCGCAAATTCGAATTCTTTCGAGTGTATTTTGAATGATATTTTCAGAGGAAAAATTGCAACTTCGAAACCCATGTATAATTCATCAATGATAATCATACTCTTACAACATGATAATTCGAAATTGTCGTTGAAAAATTAGCAACACGTGCCTGGAAATCTGTTTGAGGTCACTTTTATCTTTTCCTCGCGTATTACACGTATCAACGACTTTTTCTTTTTTCTTTTTTACAACCTATTTGAAAACAAGCGAGGAATCCAATTTTAGAGAAAAAAATTCCACTGATTCGTCAGTTGTTTGAAGCATTCGTGAAATAGAAAAAAAGGAAGAAAGGAAAAGGAACATTTCTTAGATGGTAGATAATTTGCAGCAAACCATAGTCGAAAAAACTGCGTCTTGGAAATTCTCACGGCTTAACGGTATAGAGAGGCGAGTATATTTTTCGTTGCAGTTGGCGAACTTTTAAATATTGGAAAAGCAACTCGGCGTCGGTTGGCCAGTCGACCGGTGTACAGGAATTTTTTTTTTCCAGTTCTTGACAGTTTTACGATTAACGACTCGACTCGAATCGACTGCGCGAAATCGAGTTTCAAGCGGGTGCACTCGCCTTTACCGAGTTTCTTTGCTGGCTTCACGCACAAATCCCCCCTTTCTCGCCTTTGACACAAATAAACTGCCGCTGTTTCCGCACTTTTTTAATATCCCGTGGAAATTCCTGCTAAATATGGAACGGGATTTTTGATCGGGTCGACAGACGTAAACATCAAACGCGCTTAATCGTTCAACGCGTCTGAAATCAATCTTTAAACGCTGGTAATTAATTGAAATTTAGGACGGCAAACTTTGTGCAAGATCGATTTTTGTGTTTTAAAGGGGAAAGCGTATTTGTTCTGTTTAAACCTCTTTTTCTCAGATCCGGGGTAAATCGGGGGGCGTGAGAACGATGACGGCGAATTTTTATGGCAATAATGAAATTGATCTTCTTTTTTTTAAAACGAAAGTATATAAAATGTTTACTTAAAACTACGCAATGTTGCTTGTTGATTTGTTTTTTTTTTTTGTATTTGTATTACTTTCTATACATTCTTGGCGTATTGTAATCAAACGTGAATTACTTTCACGTAAGTCACCTGATAATAAGCAAATAAGTGAACAAAATGTAGAGAAAAATGTTCCCGTAAGTTTCGATTGACATCGTGTTATCGTCAAAATATTGAAAAAATACATCAGAAATCGGACGGGATAACAATATTAAATAAATGTATTTTCTGTCAAAAAATTACAATTGAAATAACATGTTGAATGCAAATACCTACAAACACACACACACACACACACACACACACAATTATGTTTCTTTCTTGATAAAACTCGACGTAAATTCGTAATTTCGTAGTTAATGGTTAAAATATAGCAATTACATCATCATCACGGTGGAGCTGTTTACAATCGTATCACAATTAGTATTAACTCAGAATGCTTTTTTAAAAACCATTGAAAACCATGAATATTGCCGCGCTATTATATCGTATGCGTCTGTTATAATGACAAAGTAAGTACTTTTACCTGAAACGTTACATCAATTCGCGTTATTAACGCGACATCGTGAAACTCAATAGTATTAACGTAAATAGAATTTGAATATCCCGTCGCTTTGTTTAACATAATTAATTACTTCGCGTTCCATTCCCTCCCGGCGATTCTAATTCAACTTCATTCCGGAAGCAATTTCGAACGAGAAATCTCTGAACGGAAAATCAATTTGCCCCGCTGGGAGGGTTTTCGAAAAAAGACCCCTCCTCGACAGAAAAAACACGCGAAATGTCTGGAAATAAGATTAAACCGCCGAATCGTCGGACGTGGCTTTGCGCCGAGCCTTTGCGAGGGGAAGAGTTGTTTCAAAAATCATTGGAAGCGGATCGGCGAGGAAGTCGATCGGAAGCTCGAACGGCTTGTCCGGCTGTGGAATGCGTTTTAAGAGGAAAGAGGAGAATGAATTCGAAAAGCTGGGATCGTTTAATCCCGCTGCGAACGCGTTTAATGCTAATCACCGGATTAACGAGCGCGCCTGTGTACAGCTTGGCGCTTGAAGCGGGTGAAAACGAGAGGAATTCGTAAACGATCGTTTCTTTCTCGCGGGGATGCAATCCAGCGGGAAAAAGTGACGATCTCGTCCAACCGTCGCGCATTCACGCGCTGCTAGAAAACCGCTCCCCGTCGAAGGGGAGTATCGATAATCGATCGCGACAATTAATACGGGCGCGTTTGTCGCGAGGTTAAGCATAAATATTATCGTAGCGTTAATTCTCGTTTGGATTTGCACTCGCGGCTTCGCTGTAGCCCGCCGCGGGTGATTCCTTTTCGGCTGGAAATCATGATAAAACCATGGATATTAATGAAATTTGCAAACTTTTCCTCGATATTTCCTGCTTTTTATCCCGATGTTTCTTCTCTGCTCGCAAGTAATTGCCAGTAATTTTCTCTTTTCGAGTTCGCGCGATGGCACGAACGAGGACAGGGGAGAGGAGAAATATTTCGAAAGAGAGAAAACAACGCGCTGATGTCGTGGAAGTGTAGAACATTTTAGAGATGTTATCTCTGGCAAATGGAACAAAATGTATACGAGTTTTCTTATATCTCCGGATTAAACTGAAAAACAAGGGATGAAAATTTACAACACCATTACGGTTATTAACTGCGAAAACGCAAGTTTTCTGAGAGGAGATTCTTCGACTACTGCTCTTGAGGCAGAAGTAGGTTGGTACGTTATGGCAATAGATTTTCTGGAGGAAAAACATCGTGTTACACGTACGCGACACACGCGTCGTTACAATCTGTTTGTCATAAATTAATTCCATTTTAGATTAATTTTTTCTTTCGTGAATGTAATATAATGACAGTGAAATTGGCATCAAACACTCTGCAATGATGAAAATCTGCTTTCAAGCGGACCGTGTCTGTATCCAAGAATTATGAAACTCGAAACTAATGCATATTGCACACGTAATTCGTACGCATCGCAATCACGAACAATCTTGACAAAAGAAAAGAAAAACTGTCACTTTAGTAATCACTCGTTCAACTTTAGAATTGAACTGTCAACGTAGAAGCGCGGACAGGTCTCTCCCGACGAATTTTCGAACTTGAACGCGAAAGTCAGGGGCGCATGGCTAATGTTCAAGACGCAACTCGGCGGCTCGTTTCGGAGTTTGTTGAATTCGCGTCGTTGATCTCGGCGATGATTTTGATACAGTATAACTGAACTGCAAAGAGTCGGAAACAATGGTTGTCGCTCTTCGTAGTTGACAATCGACCCGAGCCCCTTTATTACGACACAGCTTTCGCCAATGCGGCTTTAATAACTTTCGTCGGATGCAACATTTTCGGGATAATGCCCGCCGTGATGCGCATCGTACATTATTTGGCACTTTAATTATTCCCTAGTCATGGCTGATTATCGCAGGGTTTTTGTTGAAATGACAATGAGAGATTGAACGAGGGGCCGTTTATTGCCAGTTTATTACAATGTGCTCGTAATTTGTTCTATTCTTCTCGTTTCATCTGTGAAATCGTTTGCTGTTGTTTCGATGGGAAATTTTCCCGTAGGAAAATTACCGGAGAGTGAATGATCCACGATCGAAAGAAATGCGTTTGAAACGAAGACGATACGCTGGAAATTAAAATTAAAACCATTAAAATGGACCGAGACGAGAGAAAGTTGGAAGGTTTCTGTCAACGCGGAATAATAAATAGAAATTACGTCGTGATTCATTTTCCGTTGATTGAACGGAATGAAGACTCGTAGTCAGCAGTGTTGAAGTCAAGTACGCGAGATTGATTCAATTACATTTCACGAAGGTATTTTTAACTCGTCGTACTGCCGTTGGATCGTAGCTGATCGTTTGATTCAGTTTGAATTAGATTTGAACAATGTTAATTAATTCTAATCTGTCATTTACATTCTGCCGATATCTATCGATATAATCTACAGATGTTATCTATTATCCGAGACACCCTCAAATTTACATAATTTTAATTCATATTCGATGTTAATCGGTAATTTATATTCAATTAATCCGAATCTATAATCTGCAACTTAGAATCTGCAATCTCGGCACGAAAATTATCCACGACCCAGTTGTGTCAATTTCGTGGGATACAATTATCTCACACAAAAGGGAAAGGAAAAGAAAGGAATGAGAAGTTAAAAAGATAACGGGAGGAACGAAGAGGTAACAAAGAAAAGAGAAAGAAAGAGAGAGAAAGGGAGAGAATGATTAAATGATAAAGAAGAGGAGGACTTAATGTGAAATAGAAATTGCAACGTTTGTCGAGAGATTTACGATAAAGTCAGTTTGCCGGTACTTCGTAATTGAGCCATCCTAATTAGATTTAACCCAGCTAGTGAGTCTCGCGTGTTTTATCACGGAATATATTTCTCGATAAACTTTCCTAGAAGCAGCTTAAAATAGACGTATTCTAACAGTGCGTAGCTGGAGCCGTGCGAATTTCTAACGACAAAAATAAACGTTTCGCCTCGTTCTAGAGGTGGCTGACGCGTAACGCGCGAATGCACAGAATTAATGGTTCACTGTGAAACGCGTCATTTGCCAGAATAAAACGCCACGACCGAATATTTGATTCCTATAATTGTCGATAATCCAATGTTTTTCGCCGAACGAACGAACGAACGTTCGTTCGGAGCAAATTTCGAACGAATCTTTAATGAGGCAATTTCTTTTTTTTTGCAAAAATCGTTGCTCGTTACTACGGAATGAAATCGCAATTTCAAAAGTCGTTGACATTTTTTTTTCGTGAACACTGAACGAAATCTGTTTGCTAAAAATATATTTTTAAATTACTGACGAAATTCTCGACGAGATAAAAGTGTTCGTTTCACAAATGCTTCGTCGTGAAATTTGCACGACGGTTCCCGGGTATTGATTTTTGGTCAAAATCATAGAGTTTGTTCCATCTAATTTAGTAGATTGTAATAAAATTTACTTCGTGCAGTTCTGTAATCGTTATCGATCGATTTGTATCGTACGAAAATCACGTTTGCTCGAACGTTATACTTGCCTCGATATTCTCTATGAAACGACTTCGTCATATTTATTCGTGCCGGCTATTTTTTTTTTCTTTTTTCATCGACGTTTATTTTTCCGTGAATTAGAATACCTGTTTTCAGACGGAAGGTACCGAGAGATAATTCAAAAATGGAATTCCTAGCGGTTAAACTTTGAAGCCTGTGATCGACGTTGATCTGCAACACGTTCCAGTTTTATCACAGCACAGAACGTGACAGCACAGTTTCGTCGGCTCTGTATTTTTGACAGTTCGTTTAACGCGTCCCGTCGGTTGTTTTAGTTTCAGTTACGTCTCTGATCGCTGTTGGCGATTTTCACTTGTGATTAAACTTCGTTTCATCTTCTCCTTCTTCACACACGCTTTTTCCCCTCCCCTCGTGACAGAGAGGATTTCACTTGGCTTTCTTTTTTCAGGAACAAAATTTTCATCGAACGCGGATTTCTGTTTTTCTCCTCCTGGCTATTCAATAAGTTCTCTCTCTCTCTCTCTCTCTCTCTCTCTCTCTCTGACAAAGACAAGTTTTTTCAATTAAAATCCCGATACCAACGGAGCAACTTCATTTCGTTATCATTTATATTCTCTATCTCAAAGATGTTACGCAAAGTACATTGAAACTCTTTTTCTTTAATTAATTCGAGAATATCTTCCGCTTTATGAACGCGCAATTACACCTGAATGATTAAGTAAAAGAGAAACGCTAGGGAAAGATCATTTTTCTATTGCTTTTATATAATATTTCCACCTCGCCTCGTTCGAACGATGAATATTCCGGTAGGCTACGATCCTCTATCAACTCTTAATTTGTCTGATCATTTGACTATTGGGAGTCATTTGAAATTAAATTGCACGATTCGCGGATTCTTTCTTATTGAGTTTCATTATTAATTTCCATCGCGGAGGATATCAAATAAAATTTAATAATACTATACTGCGACGATGCTAATTAAGAGTTGAAATATACTTTTCTAATTTGCATTTTACATCGGAGCAATCAGATGAAACATTTCGTAATACAGAACGACTGCTCGTTTCATTTATTAAATTTATTCACGAAATCGTACAATTCGCCATTTCACCTGTGCGCAAAGTACACTTTTTCCAAGCTATAGAGATAGAAGAACATATAGAGATAGAAGCACTCCGCTCGGTGTAGTAACTCGATACAGATACTTTTTTCCCCCTTTCACATCGAATTACAAAATGATTTTTTGAAAAATCTGCTTTCATTAGCTATACGTCGCTCTTCGATCGTGCCAACAATGTAGCGGATCGACGCGGTTCGACGAGTTATCGTTCAGGTTATCAATGGATTACACGATCACCGGATCGAGTTCGCTTAATTATTAATTTATCAGGCACGTGATTGATGGACTCGCGAGATGCGTAGTCGGAATATCAGATGGAAAAGTAGTTAATCATCCGTGTGGCGGTAGGTGAACGTTTAACGGTTCATCAGCTTACAGCCGATGCGAACGCTTGACCGCTGCTAACAAATGGAATTCCGCGGAAAATCCAATATCGTTCGGCCGCGTTGAAGATTGCGCGGCCGAAGCTTAGCGACTATAATAGAGGCACACGGAGGCATTTTTAACGCGGCACCGCGTGCATCTAGCATCCCTCCGCAGTCATCAGGCTCACGGGCTATGGTGAAACGAGATAACGAGATTTGGCCGGCATTTCGAAAAGAACGCGCCGATAACTCGGTTATCAGGGCGAAATATTTTTTTCGTTCGATCGAGGCGAAGAAATAAAAATAAAGCGAGAGGGACACAGCATGAGTATCGGTATTATCTCTTCGTGGTTGCTTGAATGCGTGGTTCTTCTTTTTTTTTGGTTTTCTTTTAGACGCGATTTTCTAGTTGAAATGATTTGATTTGGCATTTCGAAAAGAACGCGCCGATAACTCGGTTATCAGGGCGAACAATTTTTTTCGTTCGATCGAGGCGAAGGAATAAAAATAAAGAGAGAGACGGACGCAGCATGGGTATCGATATATTGTCTCTTCGTGGTTGCTTGGATGCGTGGTTCTTCTTTCTTTTTTTTTTTTTTTTTTTTTGGTTTTCTTTCAGACGCGATTCTCTGGTTGAAATGATTTGATAGGATACCGAGGAAGCCGCTGGTATAAATTAAATTACGATTAAAGTCCGTGAAACTCGATAATTGAACGTAAACTCGGATCCACCGGTGATTCGCGCCGATGAAACGAGAGTTGTTCTCTTTCTTTTCTGCCGAGGGAACTTCCCGATTGAAAGAAATTTTTGTCCCGGTCGTCGAGAACTAGTCTCGCCGCTGGTAATTTGATTCTGGAATATCAGTAGTTTCGAGTCGCCTCTCCTTGTACTTCACGGTATTTTGAAATGGACTGTTGATTGAAAGGTACAACGAGTTGGGAGTCGCAGTAGCACGAGTCATTCCACCGCCATGAATTTGACATTGCGAATTATTGTTATTATAAAGCCATTCAGTAGAGAGTAGCTACGAAATCGGCTACTTCACTAATTCACCGTGAAAACGAAGCTAACTTTACGTATTCTCATACATTTGGAAAAAATAATTAAAATTTCGAAAATATTGACTCGCGAGACTTGGCGAGAGTTGATCGCGCAGCTACGTTATTCGTACCCGTTTATCGTGCTTAAAACGCATTTTTAAGCGTTTCGTTTCTTTCTGCTTTGTTCCCTGAAAATTTCCATATAGATTGTGTATTCCCGAAGAAAAGAAGTAACAAAGAAATGGAGAAAAGTTTCTTTATCTCGTCACTGAATCTTCATCGTTGTTTAACGAGAGAACAAGAAAATCGTTGGGTAACAAGAAAATAATGGTCGGAAATAAACGATGGAACAAAATCAAGTCGAATTCTTTTGCTCTCGTAATCGGAGGTATGAATATTCGATAAAAAACGCAATGTTCTCTAGAGAGAAAAGAAAGCGTTTTAATAATAACAGAAGGGGTGGAGTGGTGGGGAGAGTGGGGAGCAGCGTGAACAATTTCGCGCAATATGGTGCCGAAATGATCCAGGAGCAGGTTCAAAACAGAGGGAGCATCTTCCAAATTAGAAAACAGAAAGCAGGACTGTATAGACTCGTATCTCACTCGTGTCTAACGTAAAAAGTCACGAGAAATTTAGAGAAAGACTTTAGGGAGAGGATTGTGACACCCTTTCTCTGTGCTCGGTGTCCCGGAAAAGCTGGTTACTGCTGGTCGCACATGGTCTCAAAGGGTTCTTTCATGGCATGAAAAAACGCTGATATTGCAAATATTTGTTTTCTCCCTGTCATATTGCATGTTAGAGATATATCGTCCGTACGTTTTTAGCACATATTACGTGATCTTGCATTTCGATCACCCTTTCTACCGAATGAAACTCTCTTACCGTAGGAAATTTATCTTGACACTTGTTATATTAATGTTCCTTAACTCTTTCGGAATCGTGCTTCTTCCGTCTTTTAGAATTGTAAATGAGATGTTTCTTTTCTTTATTAATTTTAAGTCTAAGTGGTTTGCACGTTCCTGTATGTTCTACAATTTTTGTGAAGATGATCGAAAGAAGTAGGAATCCTTTTTATCTACTATGTGTTATAATAAATATTCTACCTTGGAGACATATTTTATATAAATATTTCTGTACATGGTGATTTGATATAAATATTGTTTAATTATTTAAAATATATTCCTTGTTAAAATACTTAGAGTTAAATAATCTGTATTAGGTTAGAGTTTAATTAGAGAAAATTCACAAATACTTGTTTCAGTTCTCAATCGTTGCGTTGCACATTAATTTGTGTTTCAAGAAAATCAACTCCTTGATTGATGTCATTGGGCATTGAAAAAACGTAACAATTTTGCATTATTTAATTTTATTTTACTGCTAATCTCTATCTAAACAGTGCATAAAATACAATATAAAGTAAGCTTGAAATGTTGAAAATTTCAAAGTAATCCGGCATAAATTACTAGAGGTATCCATGACTTTGTCTTTGAAGCTCAATTAATAATTTTGGAAAAATATTTAAATTAACTATTCTATCATTCAAAGATGATCGATCCTCAAAAACGTTTGAACTGAATCCGATTTTCGACACATCGCGTGTATATTTTCACTCGTCACGTAGAATTTAAACAATTACCATTGGAAAATTACCCGAGCATCAGAAATAACGATCTGCAATTCTCTTCTTTGGTTGCGTTCACGTTCGTCGGAAATTTCTCTTTCCTCGTCGAAACTCTAATCGGCCCTCGATACATTACGGACACCATCGACGGTCGCTACATTATTCATTTATCGATATTACGAATTTCCAGCAAACCCCCCTCCTACGTTGCTATACAATAAAACGTACAGCACAAGCGGACGCTCCATCTACTCGCACTTTCACAACGGTCGACGATTGAATACAATAAATATCGAGCACGAAGTTATTGAAAGTACGAATTATTGAATGCGGAACGCTAGTGAACACGAAGGTTATTGATTGCCGCGTGAAACCGAAGCCGATGAGAATTTGGTCGCGCGATATTGTCAATTGGCGAAAATGCACGGAATCCAACACGGTTCGCGGTGCTGATCGAGTTTTGTTTTTTTTTCTCTCACTTTTTTTTCTTTTTCTCTCTCTCTTTTTTTTTTCACCGATCGTCGCGTGTCCATTCGAGTATTCGTTTCGGTTATGTTTGGCCACGGTAACGACCCGGCCGGCCGTATTATTTCATTCGTACTCGACTCGGTGTAATGCACTCGCGATCGATCGTCATGCGTGAAATGGCTAATTTAATTGGAACGTCGCATCACGTGAAAGAATATTTCGTTTCGCAATTACGCGCGGCTCAGCCTTCTTCCGTTAATTATTCTAATTGATGCTTGGCCAACACGATGCCAGCCTGTTTTAGCGGATTTTTTTTTTGTGTAATAATGAAATTAGATTAGCGAGTGCGCCAATGGGTCGTCGAGAGTTTCGACGAGAAGGCCATTGAAATTAAAATTTACGATGTGCATTGTAATCGAGAATAAACGCACGACGTAGGTAGGATTTTTCAGGGGACTTGTTGAAATATATTAATCGGTTGCTCTCTGCAGAGATGAAACGGTGAAAGTGAAATAAAATCAGAGTTAAAAATGAAAAGTAAGCGACAATTTCGTTGTGTATGCAAATTGCTTGGATAATTGTTCGAGTAGAAAAATTTGCGTAGAATATACATGCAGATAAATGCACGACGGTCGACGTTTAATAGCCAACGTTTTATTTCATTGCAAAAATAAATATCACGCGGAACGTTATATTTTATCGCACGAAATAAACATTGCACGAAAGTAGCGTAGGTCGCAGAGGAAAATGAATTTTTTAAATAAACGAACATGAAGGGACACGTGTATTTAAATATATCGTGATTCATTTCTCGATGATTGCTGAGAATCATCGCAGACATTACGACTTGATCCAGACATTCCAAGCTCGAGAAAAGTTCAACTTCAAGAAGACAACACAAGCATTCGGCTAGTGTGTTCAGTCAACAATAAACAACGAAGCAGCTCTCAAACGAGTAAAAATTCTAACGAGCTAAATCACTTGCAACGAATCACTTAAAACCGAGAACACCGACCAGCTCGCAATAATCGTTATCGTTATCAATTTACCCTTTGAACTTTGTTTCATCGGCCGGTACGTTGATACGGATAAAAGAAATTATCCGTGTTACACGATCGTGCCTTTTTTTTATTCGGCGGTGAATTTACGTTTAATTCGATTCATTTGATTTCGTAGGGAAGATATTTATCTGGGCAGCGCGCGCGCCGTTACGGCAAACGTACACATGTTTATCCGGGAAATCGTGCCTTCGTCGATGACGGTCGTGGCAACGAAACGCAATATGCAGATCGCAAACGAGCTTGAATTATTGAATCGAAAATACGATTGCGAGTTTACCGTCGGACATGGCGATAAAAGGGGTTCGAAACGGGGCATTGTCGAAAGCGCAATTACGTTTCCGTAATTGGCGTTTTCGCGTGATACACGGGCCTAACTAAGACACGGTTATTCACGGTGATTCCTTAACTGCGCAGATAGCGTTTGCACGATCTAATCTCGACGGAAAATTGGCTTCTGCTCTCGCAGCTTAGCAACTACATTCGACGCGACGGTTTGACGTGGAATTTAGGAAAATCTAATTTACCGAGCGAGCCCGTGCCGCGGGCGCCGGAGATCGTGATAGCTCTTCTCATTGTTTTCGAATGAACGTGATCGCGCCGGTTTAATCGCGCGGAAAAACTCGGACGAACGAACCTCTGACGATTTCAGTTGCCGGCTGTTTTATTTGCGAATCGATTACGTTTTGTTAATTGTGTATTAAACGTTCGCTGGATCGATAAAGACTTTGTACTTTTTTCCCCATTTTTGGCCATCGTACTGAAAAACATTCGCAATTTCAATCCATTCCGCTCAAATCGTTCAAATTTAAGAACAAAATGTACACGGAACAAACATTTTTATGTTTAGTTAGTATGATATGGAATAAGACTGCAATTGCTTGTTATTAATGGAATGTATTAATTGAACAAAGAGTTTGGATAAATGAAACAATTAACGTCAGGAATCAGTTTTTCTGACGTTGATTATTTTTAAGTATTTGATAAACTTGAAGGATCATTGAAAAATTGTTAAAATTGTTCGCTGACATGCAACTGCTAAAATTGTTCGACGAAGGAGAAGATATATTAAATAAGTTCCGGGTACTATCGAGATAAAATTATCAACTCATCATTGCTTCTCATTGACTTTTGCAAATACTTCCAACAGATATTTGCTATATGTATCATTTCAAGTCAATTATATCAGTTTGCAATTCTTCACAACAATTCTGCAACAGTTTCACAATGCGCGTCTCGACGTCTCGTTCTAAATCTCAGAATTTAATCGAACTTATTCCTCTCGGGAATTAAATAATGGTTGAAATTCGACGGAACGAATAAGAAATGCAGTCTGTTGTTTCTACCAGTTCGATCTGCTTCGTTATCGGGGGAAACGGACGCGTCGTTTCCGCCTGAAGCTCCTCAAACCCGAGGAGAATCAGCTTCCGAGATTCAATAAACAGAGGGGGACAATTCGACGATATTGACACGCGAAACGCCAAGATGCTCCGTGATCGTGCAAAGGACCGATTTCACCACGATTTTATCACGTGACTTTTTACGCGAATTACGCGACGTTTCTCGATTCATCGTTGCACTCGTTCCGGCGTAACCAGCCGTGAAACTCTGAAACGTCACGTTGCGATTCACGTCGGTTAATCGACGAAATTCCCGAGGGTCGAGCGTGCGAAATTCCTCGACTATCACGCCGCCGAGTGTTTTCTTCGTAGCACGCGCGAATTTCGGAAACAAATTGCCGGAATTTCGCTGGATGACGCGACCCGTGTAAATTCATTCGGTTCGCTAATGTGTCGTCATGCACTTTGCCTCCGTGCCGTCCCGGTGAAAACGCGCGGGCAAAAAGCTTTTCCGATTCTGAAGCTTCTTTTCGACGATGATTTATTGATCCGCGCCGTTCTTCCCCTCGAAATCGCGTTCTTCGCGAATTTTTTCCTCGACGTCCGATCCACCGCGCGTTTTTAATTCCGGCTCCCACGTTATCGCCTTCTTGATCTCTGCAGATTGAAAGTGAATTCGTTAATTCAAAAATTCGAGAATTCGACTTCTTGAGAGACCAATGGTTTTCAGATCAGTGCACAGTGTTTTCAGTGGCCGAAAGTCAGTTTTTCAGGTTTAATATTTTGCTAGAGTTTCTTTTTCTATGAAATAAGGATCCTTTAAAACTCTGTAAGAATTCGGAATATTATTCACGTTTTGGCGGCGAAAACGTTTTCCTCCAGACCGGCACGCTGGAACTTTTTTTCGGAAACTTGGAGATTTGAAGATAACATCAGTAGAAAGTTAAAAATTAAAATTTTGGAGGGAGTAGTTAGGAGTTGCTTACGAAAAAGGCGACATTCTATTGCATTCCTTTCCCAATTGGGGAACTTAAATAAAGTTCCCAACAGTCAGAAAATGCAATAAATAATATTTTCTAATAAAATTTTATTATTGATTTCACGACCACACTCATCTTTTAAGTAGACTAATCAGCCATATATTTTTTTCAACTCGTCATAAAAATTCATGCAATAGAGGGTTAAGATCGAAGAATAATCCGGCATTGTTTTAACGTCGTTATTACGAAATTCTTGCGAGGATTTGCCGGATTTCAAATCAGTGGAGAAAGCAATTACAGAGATTACAGAGGCACACGTAAACTATCGGCTCGTAAAGAGTGAGTTCTAATGTAAGTAAAGAGCGACGGTTTGGCAGACTTGGACACGATAATTTATGAGGTGAACTGCACAGTCGTAACTTCACGGGCCTTGCAATATTAAATCCTCGAATCTTCGTACGTCCAGACGTAAAAACATTTTCATTTCAACTTTGGAGGCACTAGTCATAATGTGTATTGATCGACGAGTTGCTCCAAATGGATGAGAAAGAAGAAGAGCAAGGAAGAAACAGGGAGAAATAGACGGAGAGAGAAAGAGAGAGAGAGAGAGGACTGAAGGCAGACTAAACCGCGAGGAGGAGGCGGAAAGCACTAATAGCAACGAGCACATTCACCATGTTGATTTCATGTTTAATTCACACGGCGAGAGTATCTGAACGCGAGCACGGCCGTGCTTTGCAATTTTTTAACATCCATTATTTCCGTGGGAAATCCTGAAGTTTCCGCGGCGCGCCAGAAGAAATATCGACGAACGCAGTTTGCGTTAACAGTTTCCAATAAGGCGGATAATAAATATTGAATGTTATCTGTTGCGGTGCTTTAACAAGCACAGAGAACATCTACAGGAGGACGATAAAATTTAAAATTGCTGTTGCACGAGAGATGCGTGCCGTGATTTCCAGGCCGATCCGCCACAGAGAATTCGTTCGTTTTGTCGTTCGCACGATTGATCGAGCGCACAGATCAAACGATATTAATCGATCTGTAGTGAAAAAGCTGGTTCGCGTGTTTACGGACACAGTTTCTTCTTTTAATGTAATAAAACTCGGTCACGAGTAATATTCTTTAAGATAAGCTGCTTTTACTTGTTCAAATACACCTGTAGCGTATAATAATCTTATTCTGTTGATATTGGTATTAATTAATATCGCAGTATTACTTTTTTCCCCTTAACGTATCTCGCTTTTGTTTATTTGATTTCACGGAGGAAAGTCGATGAGATATTGTGGTTTGATATTAAAGGTCCCTGGAGACGTAACTCGAACAACGATGGATATTATTTACGACTTCGCTGCGAATTGATATTTTTCGAAGCGAAATTAACTCTCTAGATATACTAAATATTTTATATAATATTTTACTTGGAATAGAATATTTGCGCATCCTGCATATCTCCGATATATAGATAATTTACGAGGAGGAATTTAGAAGATAATTTCAATAAATCCTGTATCAGGAGATTATTCAGAGAAAATTCATCCATGATTCATCAATTGCGAAGAGAACATCCCTGCGAATTGTGTGTTTTATACATTTCTGCAAATTCATTTCTTCGACAAGTCTTACTGTCAAAAATTTGGAACACCGTGTTAATTTTGGATAAAATCACACCTATTTCCTGACTGAGATTTGATGATCATGTTATTAAGGATGCTGATATTTATTCATACACTCTTACTATTATTTACGATTAAAATTTCAAAAAATTATACGATCGTTTCCTTTCCGAACATAAAGTCGACAGAGCCTCCAAACTTTTGAACGATAGTCCAGTCTATAATTCAATCGAACGATTTTCTGCGGATACGAAGATACTTGTAACGGAACACCATCGGGGAAAATTCACTGTCGAAATTTCTCAATCAATTTCTCAATCAGCCCGAACGAGAGTTGAGAAGATCGAAACATTTTCGAATGTGCCTGGCTGAGAAGGGACACGTGTTTGTCGCGTGATGTCGCGCGATCTCGTATAACGAGAAAATCGTGTCCACTTCGTGCGGAATAGAGGGAATTTCCTATTTTCTGAAAATAGCCGTTCGCCGACCTACTTTTCGAGAAGACGCGACGCATCGTTCGAGGAATGTTTCACGCTGGCGTTCTTGTAAATGCATTTTTGAGAAGAGCGTAGTTTCGAAACAGAAATCGATTCTACGTCGAGTTATTCGATGGTAAATTTCAATCTCTGCGTAGTATGTATTGTACGAGTGTATGGCGTATTTTAGTATTTCAAACGGTTTCAGAATAAAATCGCATCTTTTATTTATTCGTTCGAGAGAGGATAAGTTGTACCTTTAATCAGAGAGAGAGAGAGAGAGAGAGACAGAGAGATTATGATTCATATTCAATGCTAGTTTGATTTGTTTCATTCTTATTAATTGTTCTTCCCATTTTTAAGTATAATACGATTATCGTTCTTCACTTGCAAAATTTTCATATTTCATGTATTTATTCAAATGTTACAATCATTTAATTAATGATAAATTTAATTAGTCAATTAATGATTTTCGATTGCATCTTTTACTCGATGTATTTTTCTTCCAACTTTGATATGGTTTAATAATTGCGCTTCTATAGCTAGTTGAGATCTGTAGAATGGCGCAGTATAATGAGAGATGTAGATTGGAACTAATTAGATGCCAGAGTTACTCGATTTGTTTTTTTCTTTGCATCTTCCTTTTATTAGCAATTTTTATTTTAATTAATTGAATTGCATTTTTTAACATCGTCGACTGTATAAGAGAATCTCAAGAGCTTGCTGAATATTTTTTCTCTTCGTCGCTATTCGTTCTCACAGTAAATGAGTACTCGAGGTACTTGAAAGTACTTGAAAATAAAATGAATGTCGTTTTCTTATCATTTAATAACAGTTGCATTTAATATTGCGATACGTGATGTATTTTATTTACCGTATAATGTACGAATTATTTTATTTATTTAATTCAATCTCTGTTCGATAACGCCAATGATCCATGATTACTGGCAACGCCGCTCGATTCTCGAACGAATTGAACTTCGAAACGAGCGCGATAAATTTGTCACTGGGTGTCTTCAATCGTCAAAAAGTTGAAACCCCTTTCGCTCTTCTTCGACAGCAGAATGTTACATCAGTATGCGACAGGATATAACAAAGGCTCGAAAATATTCGCTGGCGAAATTCCGCGGGATAGAGGCAAGCTGGGGGAGGAGAGAGAAGAGCGACAAGAGAGAGGTGGTGGAGAAAGTTGTAGAACCGTCGAGATGAATGGCAACTCCGGCGCATTTTTAATATCCGTAGTATTAAGAAAGTTTCAATTTTAAAGGGACTTTCGCAGGCGTGAGAGGAGAAAAAAAGAAAAGAAGAGAGAGAGAGAGAGAGAGAGGGGGGAAAAAAGAAAGGGAAAAACGTAGCTGTTCGCGAGGCACTGTGTTATATTCCGTCGTGGCATGAACTGCATTCAGCGCGATTTAAAAGTTTCTTCCATCGGCTGTGCCGGTAACAAATTAGCCCCAGAGAGCCCTGGCGCCCTCCTACGGAATTTAAGAATGTAAATGAATTAGCGCGAAATTGCATGAATACATAAAGTCGAGTTGTCGACCGAATAATTGGAGGTAATTGCAAAAGGTTCGAAGAGCACGAGCGCGAGCGAGAGAAAAAGTTCTTTCGCGATGAACAGTTCTTGCGTCCCTGTTAAACTCTCCCCAAGGGGATGGGCCACGTGAGTTTTTGTTGCCAAGAGGGAAATTTATGACATTTGCATAGTTTCTTGAGCAAACGACGCCACCGCTGTTCGGGGGTGATAATGCAATTCTCTTATGATTCGATGAGTCTTCGCTCATGTTTGTTCTCATGTCACTTTGTGTACATGAGAATTCGATGAATTTTGTCGACTCGTAGTATCATGTACAAACATAGTATTGTTGAATCGGAAAGGAATTTACGTTCTTTTATGGAGTCAACGGTTTATAAATTTAAATTATTGGCATTTACTTGTCTATAGAACAGAGTCTTCAGAAATTGTAAATATAATTAGGATTGAAAAAGCATTTTCGTTCTTTTTCTTTTCGTGGAATTAGATAATCGAAAAATAGAAGCTCGAGCATGCATATTTATATAGATGTATTGTAAATTTAAACGACTAGTGTTTAATTAATGTTTTAACATTTACATTAATTACATAAATATCATTACATGTTTGCGTAATAATTTGAAGTGATTTTCAAAGCGTTTATCGCTCGTACAAAGACAAGTTGGAGAAGATAATCGAGAGTAGAAAATAAATTCTCATTCTCTTTGAATGGACGGTGTATAAATCATTCTTTGTGCGTTCATCTAATTCGCTAATTGTAAGCACAATGTTATTTCGTCCTCTGAGCTTTTTAATACTCTTTCACGTCGAAATACAAATTACATTTCCTTCTGGCGCGCATAATCTGTGCGAAATTGTATTCTTAGAGAGAGACTCGCTTGCACGGTTGCAGGTATTTCTCTTCCTTTTTTGCCTCGTCCTTGTTGAGACAATTAAACGACGTAGCAACACAATGCGAAATTTAAAATTCCACGTGTGAAAAGAAGTTTCGGGGAAGGACAGAAGTTTTCTGTATATCTGGACTTAATTATTGTATGACCTTAGCGAAATGTTCATTTCCTATGTAACCTTGTTTGTCACGAATATCTATCGTTGTGATTATTATACATTGAATCTAAGACAGAGGAGTCGAGTAAAAAATGAAGAATAATTTTTCTATTTCCTATTCTCGAATCTTCTGTAATAATAATATATTACAAAAATACATAAGATTCCTTAATCCTGCTGCGTTTATTCGGCCATTTTCGATCCATTAATATTTCTCTAACCATAATAAATATCTCTTCTATACTTGAACAAAACACAGGTAAAAGAAATTTTGTCTCCTAAAGGAAACATCTTTTCCTCCAAAGCTTGAGCGAGTGAAATTAAAATATAAAAGTTCAAGCAAGGTACACGTAACAAAATACAACACAATTTCTACGATATCACTTGAATAGCAATTCTAGTCTCACCACAATCGCAGCAATCTCGAATAACAACAGTTATCGTCGAAACAGAAAAAAATTTTCCTTACTCGAAATACCAAGCTTCTTTACTTTGCTTCACAATGGACAGCCGGCCATTATCGGCAATCTTTGAATTTTGAGTTTATGCGTGGAAAAGCCAATTGATCTAGCTCTCGACATTGCATTAATCGAGGCGACGGTGAAACACGACATTTCGAATGGACGGTTTCGAGTGCACAGAATTAAGCGAATGGCATCCCGCTGGTGACGTGATCTGTTCGTACGTTGGTCGGAAGTGTCGAGTTACGGGGGGAAATAAAGTTTTAATGGACGACGCGTTCGCGTTCCAGGTGTAATTAAATAAAACGCAGTATCTGGATCAACTTGTCCTAGCGGCAATAGCGACAAATTGTTTAATTATAACTATTCGTTTATGAGCGGCGACCGAAAAGTTTCGACCAACTCGTAGATGCAGGTGCGGTCAACTTCCGGGCACGGGGCTGACACGCCACCGCCGCCATTTGTTTTGCGTGGACGGAACTTACCGCGTGTACACCGGGTGTCAATAATTTCTGCCAGCTACGCAGTTTCAATCGCGCGATATCGCGCGTAACTTCTAATACGTACGTGTTATGGCCAAGTTGGGTGATTTGCGACCAACTGCGGCGTTATTGTTGCCCCGTGCGAAGTTCAAGCGAACAGGACTCCCTCGTTCCGACGGAACGAAGGATCCTCTTGATCGGATCGAACGTTCGACGTGGCACGTCTCTGCCGAGCAGATCGATTTCCATCCGCGGTCCACACGCGGCTGTTTAGGGGCGTAAATTTTCTCGCGCGTATGAAATTTCCAATGGTTTATTCGATTCAACGGCGGATGCTGGCTTTGTGATTTCACGCGGTTGAAAAAGCGCGAACAAGCCTCGAGATTTATGGAATGAAAATTAATTTCAGGCGAAGGAGGAGAAAAGGGAATGAGAAAACAGAAAGCGGGAGGTCAGGGGAAGGAGGAGGAGGAAATTCATTTTTCTGACGAGCAAATGAGTGGCACTGCTTTCCCTCCGTGCGAAATTCTTTGGCGTTGTTTTTAAACGTGACATAGCTTTTTGAACACCTAACGCTGTTTTCAAACGGAAGGTATTATGCCGTTGCGGGCGAAAACCGTGTCGACAGAGCACGGCCGCAAATTAAAAATTTATTTTCGTACGTATCTCCGTGCCGTGCGTGGATCGAGCTCCGGCGAGCACAGCGATGCAAAAGAATTAATCCTGCGAAAATCGTGTTTTTCGCGGGCAAACAATTGTCTCTCTCTCTCTGTCCTTTTTGCTTGCGATTGCGAGCGGTTCCTCGCGGAATCGTGAAAACGTAAATGATTATATAAATTTACGATAGACATGTAAATATAATAACTTATAGACATGTAAATATAATAAATTACAATAGTCGTGTAAATATAAAAACGCTGTTAATATTCTGTACGTGGAATTATTTTCAACGACGTATCTTTCGAGTACGTAGCTAAAAGTCGCATTTCCTTCTCTCGTCGAGCGTTTATCACCAAATATGGAATTACATTATATTTTAATATTATAACAAATTAATTATATTTCTGTTAATTTACATTTATATGGATTTATACGACTATATTATTTTAATTATGTAGTTACATTTCTAATGATATTAAAATTATATTATAATATTATTTCGCAATGTAAAATTGTATTATACAAAAAAAAAGAACTCTGCACAAATGCTTCCATAAACTAATGAAAGGTCGTATCGTTTCAAATACCCAACAACTTTTCAGAACTTTATTTCTTGAAAATTTCATGAAACTCACAAATACGCAGTTTCACCTGGATTTTAAACGGAGCACAAGTTTCGAAACGACTTTCTTACAAACTGATGATCGTGGAACTGCAGTCGCTCTAATTTTTACCACGGAATAATTAAATTCCATCGTAAGATGGAGGCCAACGTGCGAAATCAGTCGGCCAACTCGAATGGGAGCAATTAAAAACACCGAGACTGCCGGTGTTCCGAGCTTATCAATGCCGTCAACGAAGAAGTTTAAATGAAACAAGTTTTTGGCTAGGTGGAGTAATGCGTGCCTTACGTAACTTCGGCTCCATCCCTCGCGGGGCCGGCTTGTTTCGCAGGAAGCGTTTACTGCCGACGGAAATAATTACCCTCGCCGTGGGTTCACACGATAATAATAATTAAGAACGGACTTTTTCGCACCCGACACTGGCGCTAGTTTTTTTCTGGACTCTGCTCGACCGGTTCGGCTCTTAAAATTGCACGAAATACACGAAACAAATATATAAAATTACACCGTATTTGCGTGCAAGTTTTTTTTTCTCAGGTGTCAGAGCTACGAAGATCTTTGCGCGAATGATACTTTGTACGAATAACTCGTATCAATTTCATCGCATCGATCGAAAAAAAGATTTTGCAATTAATGTGTGAACTTGATAGGTGTTGCGATTAATATTCGACTCAGCGTTCGATATTACGACTTTGCGAAATGACGCAATTTATTTAGATAAATTTTTATTCTGCCGAGACTGTTCTTCCCGGATCAATATTCAAAGTGAAAGAAAAAAAATATTTTTGCCTCTGTATTTTTTATTTATAGGCTAGAAAGTGTCTAACGCTACACGATAGTTCTTTTCACAACATGATATTTCGTAGTATACGAGTATAGAACACAAGCTTCGATCATTTCTATGTAATTTCTATTCTAGAATCATGATTATTCTCGAAACATGTAACACGTATTCAATTCCTCGTATTTAGCAACTCTTGGATCTATTTTCTGTGAGGTCAAGTCTGAATATTCTTGGTTTACCACGCTCGTTGGGTAACTCGCTTGGATGACTCGTTTTCAGTTTTATCTTGGACAATAAGAAAACCAACGTTTGCTGATGGAAAGATTTCCGACAATTCCTAACGAAAAAAAAAAGAAAGAAAAAACTGTAAAACGAGAAATTTCGCCGATGATTTCGCTGTTGTTTGCGAAAGAAAATCACGGATCATCAGTGCTCGACGCTCGTGCCAGAAAATTTCTATAATTATTTCGCATGCGAAGTAATTAAAAGGTAGCCGCCAATTAACAGCTGTCCGCTGAAACAGTAGAAACTTTCGGCCGGCCCGAAAACAGCTCGGTCGATTTAACCGCGATGTCTCTAATTTAGTTGCGATGAGAATCGTCCTTGAAAGTTTGCTCCCGCCCGATTCGCGTCGTGGTTTTCGGCTACGGAAGAAACAATTAACGCGAATGCTACCCGTGTGACTAATAATTCAGCCATGGTGTGACTCACGGAAACCCATGTAAACGCTTTTAGGCTGTCGCTGCCTCCGTTCGAGGGAAGCCCGTTCGCTTTCAATTGAATGAAATTCAACCTATTAGTCTTGCTTAATAGCAGCTGTGTTTTTCTTTTTTTCCCCAACAACGATTCTCGCTGACAAATTGACATTTATCGTCGAATTTTATATTCATTATTTCGAAACGAACTGAAAGTACGTATTATCGATATTTTTTCGATCAATGACCTTTCAATTTCGTTGCTTCTATGAAATTCATTGATTTAATTGTTTGCCAACGTGCGAGGACAATGTTCGAGGCCGTGTTATTTATTTGTTTCAATCTCATGGGATATATCGTATTGCCTGTTCAAATGTTTGAAGAAGACATATCGATGGCTTCAGTGTTGCATCGACGGTTGGCCATTAATATGAATACAGTGAAATTTATTACACCCGACAGACATAATGTATTTAATAACAACATCAAATGTGGGAAATTTTAAACAGTAGTAGTAATTTAAAATTTATCGTGCGTAGTTTCACAAGCCAATTTCGCTCGAATTATCGAATCGTCCAATTAAGCTGTAGCATGCGATCAGACAATAAGTTGTCAGTCTCGATAATTATAATTTGACGGGAGAGATTTGCATTATTCGAGCAATCGAAGAATTAAACTCTTTCTAGAGAAGGGGTTCCAATAAAAATCGGCCGGATAATTTATGGCGCCGGAATTGGCGGAAGGATTAATTGTCCCAAAGTGTTTCTGTGCTTGCTGTCACGAACATAAGGCTGCATTCCTCCTCCATTCCTCTTACTCCGACGCGAACAACCAAAGATAAGATTTTGAATAATTCGCTTTGGAAATGGTTCTTGCTCTGCATTGAAATTTTATGAGTTTCAATCTTCTCGATGTGATAAATCTCTTCAATCATGGATGTAAGAAAGGAAAATCTAAAAGAAGTTCCATTGCTATCACTATCCTTCTTGTCTATTGTCTCTCGATAATTCGCTGATTGTGAGCGTTACGTATCACAAAAATGATTTGCTATTGACTAGAGTAAATTAAAGGGAAAAAAGGAGCTTCTCACTAAAAAATTTAGAGCGTATGAAGATTTCGAGAGAAATAAAGTTTTGTGAAATTTTAATCAATTTCATTTAAAACCTAAGGTTCTAATTATTTCTTAGGGAAATGTACGAAGAAGTTTGTCTCGCGCAGAAAGTGAAAAATGCCCGAGTGTATGACTATGACGTTCCCTTCTTAAACTCGATCCGACCAAAAACCAGAAACGCCCAAGTACCGAATCTTTTTCTCGTTTCGTCGAACCGCAAACGAGATCGAGCGACAGAGAGAGAGAGAGAGAGAGAGAGAGTCGGTTCGAAACGAACGCGAGCTCGATTGGAACGTCCGTAGCCTCGCGGACGACTCGCAACAAAGATTACAGCATCGGGAAACAATCGTAACTGAGTGGCCATTAATTATTCCCGGCCGAATGTTTCGCCGCTCGCTAAATATAAAACTTAACAAAGGACCAAATACACTCAAATAACCGGACAAACACGATCGCAGTGGCTGTTGTTGGAATAATTGGGTCGAATAATTGTGTTGAAGAGCGCGGGAAATATCGGCATGGCCGAGGTGAATTTTTGCCGGTATTGCGAGCAGTGCTCGCTTGCTCGATATACGTATGTATACGGACATCCGAACGTGCTGCAAACGAGCACGATTACAGAACAAACATTCGAGCGCTCTGCAATTGCGGCTAAATTGATACGATGGTACATAAGGACGTGGTTACCTGATACGGCGCGGCGCGGCGCGGAGTTTTCATTTTTACGCGGCGCGCATCGAACCGGCCAGAGAGAAAAAGAGAGAGAGAGAGAGAGAGACTGACTGGCCGGATGCCAAGTTTATTCCTGTATTTCCAAGTTTCCGAAACTGTGATTGACCCCGGCGTGTAATGTGTTATTACACACGGTCGGGCCGTGTAGGGCGAATATCGATGGGCATTACGCTGCTCGAATACTGAACACGATATTGCTCTCCCTCGGCCTCCCTCCGATATCGCGCCCAACTTCCAAAAGTAATAGTCGCGTTATTCGATTCGCGGGACGTTTCGTGCAGTGGAAGAAACCCCCGTGTGAAGATGTTTCGCGTCGACAGCGAATCTTTCCGCCGGTATTAACCTCTAAATGTTTGTCACCAGCGGAATTTCGCTCGACGGCGGTTCCATTTCGATGTTATCGATGTTTTCGCAAGTGGTAACTTTCCAGCCGTTTGTACGATGTTAAATGAAATTTAATTGGATTTTAATTTTGTTCGAATTGATCGATTTTTAAAATTTCGACGAGAGTTTTCTATGGTTGAACTGAACGTAATTTAATTACGTAATTAGCTTCGTTCAATTATTCAGCAGCTTATTTTTTGACCATTACATTTTTAATACTGTAACGCTAAAATTTGTTGTATTGTTTTATTATTGTTTTATTATTTATTTGTGTTTACGTTCTATTATAGTGTTGCATTGTTCTATAATTGAGCGCTTAACGTTACAATTTCACGCCATGTGAATTGTTTTAATACTATCATACTGTTGATACAACTGTATTGTTTTAATACTATCATACTGTTGATACAACTGTATTGTTTTAATACTATCATACTGTTGATACAACTGTATTGCTATGAAGACAATACATAGAAAATGTAGAAAACAGAGTTTGAGACATAGATCTCGATTGGCTTAATAGTTCATATTAAAAGTACTAAAATATCATGTGCTTCCGTTCAATTTTTCTTACTATGACAGTCAATGAACGTTTCACCAAGACTTTGGTATGTTTGCGCACGTTTCATTCGATAAAACTGTCGAATGCATTCACTTTAACCGATAATATTATATAGCAGCTAAGTGTGAACGCTTTGAAAGAACGCGAAATATGTGTCGCGACATGCTTTATTTTCGCGAAAGAGGGAGCGAAACGTCAATGAAAAGGTTTTCCGAGAGCTATGCACGCTATATCCATAAATATCTCTCTTCGACAGTGGCGAGACAGAAATTCCCCGAGATATTATTGCTTAGATCAATTTGTGACAGGATACACAATGTCGAGCAAAATTTTTCTTTCTGGTTTTTCCTTTTCTTTTTTTCTTTTTTTTTTTTTTTTAAGATACTACGTTTCCTAATATATACACCTCGGCGCTCGTAAATTGGCATGAACGAATGTAATCGATATGAAAAGAGAGAATGCGGTTCTCGAGACAAAATGAAGTAAAGTATCGAACGGAAAGTATTGCGTTTGATCGAACATTTTCACGGAGAATTCTCCATTGATGATTTGTACATTCCGCGAATGAAATCCTTTCGAAGAGGAATGTTTCCTTTGTGACATTTGCTTTTCGTCCATTTCTACTTGTTTTCTTGGAACCTGCAGAAACGAATTTAATGAAATTTTTCCTGACGAATTCTGTAAAGTCACTGGAAATATCGAACGCAGAGTAATCGAAGTGCATTCTGAACGTTACTTTCTCAACGTTTTTATTAGCTGTCGTGTAATTCTTTTTCTTTTCTGAAATATTTGCAGAAAGAAAATATAAGCAGGTTCGATAGAATCCTCGGTTAAAATTTTGTTAATGTCATTTTAGCGATTTAAAAACGTGTTCGACAAATTTTTAGATAATAACCGTTTACAGTAACTTCTTTCCAACAAAAGAAAGCATCAACGATTTGAAAGCTCTAATCAACTACGTGTGGAACGATGATTTGATCGTATTGAGAAAAAGAATGCTTAATTTCAACCTCCCACGTTCGCCCTCCAAAAATTGGACAAGAAATTCACGAAACAACGCTACGCTGCCTTTCACAGAGAAAATAATCGGAGATACACGTTTTAAAACGAAATCTACCGAGCAACCGAGTTTCTTACCCTCGATAAACGTGCTAATAAGAGCAATCGTGTTACGTCGTTTCTTTCATCAACCGTGGTTCAGTTGAAATTCTGGAGCTTAATGCCCGCTTGATTCCTTGGACTCGCGAGATTCTCTAGCTGTTTCGAGCAACGTAACGACGAAGAAAATCCCCGGTGGAAAACTTTGCAACGAAAATTTCAGTCCTAACGAGACGAACGAAACGCCTTCGCTTTTGCCAACACTTTTGCTAACGTTGTTTCCTTGAAAATCCTCGTTGATTCGGTTGCTTTCTCTCTCTCTCTCTCTCTCTCTCTCATACACACACACACCTATCCATTTTGTTATTCGGAGGAAATATTTTTTTTCTTTTGCGACTAAATGAATTACAGGATCGGATGGAGCAAAGGATCATTCGCTTTGTGTATAAATAACAACGATACCTATTTCGGAGATAATAAACTCACTCAGCTAAATGAAACGAACTCCTGTAATGAACCATCTATGGAAGTATCGTTACGAATACTGCGGTTGGACACAGTATTTGCCAGGAATTTTATAACTTCGTATCAGTAACGCCCCAACTATTCTCGTATGCGCCGTGATGTAGTTTCGGCTGAGTGTAGTGATTAAATACATGTTTCTACTGGCCGTGTCGATGGAAATTCGGTGGAAATTTATACATACCGTTCCTGTTTGTAATTATTACGGCATCTGCTGGTTTCTTGCGAAGCGTAATGATGAACTTCAAGTATCAAGGAGACGATTGATCGCTTGTATCGTAACATTGGCGGAGAAAAATTTGTGAAAGAAAAAAATTCATTGAAATTATTATTTGAATAAATTACTGCAGAATAATAGTATTAAATAATAACGTTACTGCATATTATTTGTTAATGTGCTGCTCTTGATTATCTCGCAATCAAAATTGAAGATACACTAGATGAGACACTTTGGAAAATTTACTGAACACATTTAAGGCTGTATCATAAATTGTTTATAGCATGCACGAAGCTAAATAACAAAAAAATATAGTAGTAATTGGTTAAAATTGATCACAAGGGGCGATAGATAGGAATAGAGTTAATAGATAGGAATAGAGTTAATCTTGTTATATCAAAATTGATGAGTATTGATTAATACCATGACATTGAATATATCGGTCCTTTGACGGTCTAATAATACTTCAATTATGTTGTAATCAATGCCCCGAATGAAATGATCATTATTAGAGGTTTCGATAATTTATTACAGTGTTTGATCGAGTTTCACAAAAAACCGATTATAAAATAATTATTGGTTACGAATAATTCTATTATAAAAGTGTGGTCGTGATTAATCAAGTTGATTCGCACGAAACGTGATTTAATCTAACTCTTGACGCAATTTAACTCGATGTAATATATAAAATTTTATCTGAGTTGCGTGTGTTAGGGAAAGATCGTATGAAAAAATAAATTTCTCGTTCACACCTCCAATTAATTGTCATCTTTTTACTTTGGAGTCGTTTCACCCGACTTTATTTTCCTTGTGGCTTGTAAAAATTCGAGATATCAAGTATCTGCATTGATTATCTTAAATAAATAGACATATAATATTAGACTATTCGGAGTAGCATTTTCATAAAATCAGCATTTTATTAATTATTGTTGCATTATTTTATTCAATTCTTTCACGAGACATTTTTAGAGAAACGTTATACTTTTCTTATTATTATTAACAGTTCCTTTTTAATAATCAAAGTAAATCATGTACATCGTGATGGAATGAATAATTCGAACGAGATCTACTATACTTGACTTGCTCTTAATCTGTACGTAATTGTAATTTCTTATCGATATAATTGAAGACAATCTTATTAAAAGACGACATTTTTCTATTTAATTGTGAACATTTTGTCCACCAAAAGATATCATCCCTTTAAATTCAACATCTCTTCATTTGAAGAGAAATTCACGATAAAAACCGCCCAGCAATCGCATCAGAAACTCTACGCTACGTAACGTCGATTGTCAGAAACGTATCGCGAGCTTTTCGTAACTAATTACCGAAAGGATCCAAAGAAAACAAGATTCGTAGAAAGAGGGGAAAAAAGAAAAAGGAAAACAAACGAACATTCGCTACTCTCATTAACGAAACCAAGCACAAGCAAACTCCATCAACTAATTGAAGAGCATATATCGAAGTTCAGAGATCTGAATTATTCAAACAAATGGCCCGGCGACGCGAATGTTGCCGATGTTCGAGCGACCGGATGAATTTTTAAGCAGCCGGAAAATTGAAACGCAAACGTCGAATGAAGTTTCGCGCTTTAGCGTCGTAAACATGGCTGAGAACGAGCGTGAGCTGGCCTCTGCCACCACCACCGCCGCCGCCGCCCCCTTGGTCCCTTTCAATTTTTCACGAGCCCCGTAATTAAAGGTTTGATAACGGTCGGCGATTACTATTTGTTAACAATTACCGGCAGGCACGGATGAAGTTTCGTACGCGGCGCTGCCTTCGCCGACTTACGTTGCCTCGCTCACGCGTGACACGTAATTCTGGCTGTTATTATAACTTAAAACGACCCTAAATGAATAGGTGGAGGCCTCGTGTATGAGGCTTTGCGCTCGCGATAAGGCTTCGCAGCCTTCCTCATTTACCCTCCTCTTCCTCTCTGTCTACCAACCGGTCTCCTCCTCTTCGTTTCCTTTGCACAGCGCGTGTTTATTAGAGGGTAAACTGACGCGTTCCCAGAGATTAACAGGCTGTTCCTCAATGTCAATGGGAAAATAAGATCGACAAACGGCCGTCGGGGGTTGGCTGTTGGTTATACTGGCTTTTTTTTTCAGTTGACGATTCTGATTTGGCTCCGCTGTCGCTGCGTTTGAGGAATTTGTAAACGCGTACATACATACAGATTGTTTGCGATGCTTCTAGCTGGCGTTTTTTTTTTTTTCACGGAGCGTAAACATGTTGGAAAAATAGAAAAAGAACGGTTCTTTATAGTCGATATAACGTACAGTGCCAATTATTTATATCCGTTTATAACGAAGGCTGATGAGTTTTCATTTTTTCTTTGAAATTGGAATTTACTCTAGTTTCGTGTCGACGTTTTACAAATTCAATATGTAGGTGTACGAAGCGAGAGACGAAAACAGTATGTAAAACACTTGGTACTGCACATGTCTCGATGTCATTTTTTCGAAAATCCTGCAGTTTGTAGACACCGCAGTTTTGCAATGTGTTCGTGCAAATTTCAAAATCGTCCGAATGATGTTCAATTTGAATAGCGTTCTCCATGGATCAGGGGATTCGCATTCTGCAGTTTATTCACTCCTGTGTTTCCTTGCATTTTTTCTAACATAGAAATGTACAACACGAGGCTTCGAATTGTAAAATCATGAGCAACTTGATGAGCGTGAAATTGATTTCCCCAAGTTTGTCAAACAATTTTTTCCCTTCGTATATAGAAGAAACGCCAGGTCGAAAAATTGGAGTGCCGTTCGTAATTGTGGAAATCACGTAAATAAACATTCCTTCGTTTCCACAGGAACGCAAATCCAAGTCCTTAATATACGATTCTCGCTAACAATCCACCCTCGGCGTGACCCGCCCAATTGAAACGTGGAACAACCATGGGGATCGAGGGGGTTAATTTCCACATACGTAGCCGACGCGACCATCCGAGCTCGGTGAAAAACGTGATTCACCGTATATACCGGCCGCGATTAATTAGAATTCAGCTGTTGATAAACGGGGGTTGCCGGTTCCCTCGCGCCTCGGAATCAGAAAAATTCGCTCGCGGAAGCTCGGTTTACTTTGCGAGCCGCGGCTCGCGAGCGAGCGAGCGAGCGAGAACGATTAAATGCACGTTTTGTAATTGGCGCGCTATAAATTAGAAAAGTTACGGACGCGTTTTCGCTCTCGCAGACGAGCGAGTCGGACGAAAAAAAAAGCTGAAAAAGAGCTGGCTCGGTTAAAGTTTATAGATTGGCGTTCCGTGAAGAAGGGCGAGGGGATGGAGGGTTGAAAGACGGACGAGATGATATCGCCGGTGGCAAAAATTCGACGCGTTTTCACGCGTTATTGCGACGGGGAATGCCTGGCATTGGTAATTCGATCGAACCGATTTTAATTAGCCTCTGTGTGCCATTCGTCGCGGAACAGATGTCGCCTGGCTCTGGTGTGGCTCGGCGTTGACATTTGCCAGGGTTTACAACAAATAGTCGCAGTTTCGGTGGCGTTATTGACGCCTGATCCATTAGCCCGCTGCCCGAATGACAATGATTGCGAAGACAAGCCACCGTGTCCGGCCAACTGTAATTGTTCGGTTTAATTTGATTATGAGACTGGCGTGAGGGATCGCGAGCGGGATAAATACAAAACGAGAGTACAGAAATGCAAACTGCGATAGAGGAAATACTGCGAACGGCACGCGTTGCGTTGCAAAGAGCTTCTTTCAGTTTTAGGAGAAATCCACGATTCTATTTCCTTTTTCTTTTTTTTTGTTTTTTGTTTCTATCTTTAAAAGGATATTGAACGAAACAGTGGAAAAATATAGAATGAAACAGTGAATATTAAAGTATTGTTGATCCTTCAATGGGTTAATTTTGTATACGGGTATACGGGAAAGAGTAATCGATACAGCGAATTGACAATTCCAAATAGTCATCAATGCGAGTCGAATGATCGATCCGTCAATGGTGCGATGGGTTATTTCTCTAAGTTATTTCTCTTCGCTTAGCACGCGACGAAACGATATTGTCGATACAAAAAATTTAATGAGACTCGAATTCCGTGAAGTATTCAAGTAAATATTAATATCCGGCTGACCTAAATGATCGCGAAGACTGTCAAGTCGAAGATGGTAAGTGACATTAAAAATTCTGTGGTATCGAGCGATCACTTGCATTTGCATTACAACGTTTCTGTTCTAGTTTCGTCGACGTGGCGAGCGTAAAAATAATGTTTAAAAGCAGGGATACAGGCATGGATAAATATATCAGCGAATTTCTATGCTCTTGCATTTTGTATTATTCGACAATATGTAGCAAAAGTTGTGAAAAATTCAAACGTTAAAAAGGATGGTACCGACTGAAGATGCTCGCCCGAATCCAAATATCGATATATTGATCGAATGTTTAGATAAAAAGTCGCTATTCGACCACCGAAATATGAAGACGTACGGATAGTGTATTCCAGATGTAATAAAGCTTTATCTGCACGAAAGATTACGTTAATTCTCGGCCGATGTTCGCAACAAGGAAATGATCAATTTGACGAGCTATCTTGTACGTGCTCGAAAGATGTTGGAAATATGGCTGTTTCGTCGTTGACGGTTCCTCAATTTAAATTGAAAGACAGTGATAGATGTATATACCGCAACGCCAATTCTTGGTATGAAAATTCTTTCTCAACGAATGCAGATGTTTGCAAAACAAGTACGTAACAGATGCTCAAGTTTCTTGAAATAGATATCTCAAAGGTACAAATTATTTACGACACGTTGCTCAAGATATACGTTTACATTATATAACTCAGAAATATAGAATACTATATAATCAAATTATTATAAATATAGTATTGTAAAATTAATGTAATATTAAAATTATAACAGTATTATAGAATTGAAAAGTATATATATTTCACACGCTAAATATATTTTGCAAAATTGAATTATCATATCACACGTGCATGTTCCATCCATTTTCCACGTTTGAATTGTTACGTCGCGAGACCGACGAATCTGAAATTCGAAAGACCGGTGTCTACGATCGAAAACTCGAAGAGAGGTCCGGAAGAAAGAAATTGAATTAGCCAGAGCTAGACGAGCCAGCCCCTAGTTCTCGAGCCAGACGATCCAGGTGAAATTCACGAGGATCGTGTTCGGAACAATGGCGCAGTTAATTTTGTCATGCGATAGAAGCATGAAACGGAAACGGCAGGAAGTACAATCATCGCGGAGATAGTTAGCGTGGAAAACATTTTAACGATGGCAATCAAGCTGCTATTATTAACCGTTTCATTCGCGAAACGTTGATGCGAATTGAAGACACAGAAGAGAGAGAGAGAGAGAGAGAGAGAGAGAGAGAGACAGAAAGAGGGAGGTTGCTTAAACCCACAAGCTTCCATTAGCCGAGGACTATTAATTCAGCCGGGGAAACACGTCTGGTGATTTCCACACGTCTGAACTGCAGGAATCTTTCATGTTGAAAACGTTTGATCCTCGAAAGTCAAAGCTATAGCACGTTAGTCACTTAAATATCAAGATGCGCGTTTTCTGTGGAATAATTCAGTTTGTGACGGAATTTACCATTACTTAGTGTTTCGCTATTTTGTAAAGTTCAGCTCGTTCAACATCTTTTTCAAGTTGATGCGTTTTGCCAAATTTTAGTATTTCAATATTTTTCAGTGCAAGATCTATAATATAGAATATGTTTTTTATAAGAATAGTTTTTACGTTTGCTTCGTTTCTATGCACTTTCTGTTTGAATTGATCCCATTGATTTTCTTTATAAAGTTGAAATTGGTAACGATAACTGAAATTGAAAGTACGTTTCAAGCGAAGCCTTCGCTGTTGCAAGAGGTGCTGTTGAATTTAAAAAATTGTAATCTATGATATTTTTATACCTGATAGGTACTAATAATTAGATTATTCACTGCAGTATTGCACGAACATCTCACAGATACGGGTAATTATCTATAAATAAATAAAAAAAAAACGATTAATTTCAGGGTGGTGGTTTATATTGAACCAAAAAAGCACAGGAAAAACCCGGCCTAGTTTGTCTATCAGCTTTTATTGATGCGCGTGAGGAATCATAAAAAATTTAACTTTTGCTTTATATCGCCGGCGTGTATCCGCTTCAATTTACCGAATTGAATGCAGTGAAAATATTTTATAAATTATTCTCCGTCCTCGTATCAGGTAAAAAACGGGCATGTTGGTCGAATTCGCAGTTCAGTTTGAGCATTAAAAGAGGAGGATAAGTAAATAACAATACAACATAAAACGTTGCTATTACTTCCAATTTCATTCCATAATATAATACACGTAATTGTTTTCACGATTCTGTTGTTACGTCGTTGAAAAGAAAAAAAAGTTAATATTCCGAAGAGTATCGAAGTTTCCAATGTTCGCAGTGGAAACTGCAACAACGCGTGCGCATTATCTCCATAATGTTGCATTATCTTTTTAATGAAAGTGTGCATTGGTGCATTGTCTTGCCAAATAGGTTTAAAATTTTATCGCTGAAACGAACAGGTAATTCAATTGAAGTATTCGCCATTGAAAATAATAATCTGGTGAAATAATTGCCTCGCAAACACTAACTTTCTCTAATAATAAATACTGTCCTTTTTGTTGTGTAAAATGACAAGAAAAATTAAAAAAAAAGAAAAAAATCTGCAAAGAAATAAAAGAATCGAAACTGTCAAGCCTGTTTCTCTACGAGAAGTGCCGTTTTGTTCGCCTCGTCTTCGAAATGTATTTTTCACAGACACCACCGAGCGTTCCTCGTGCACCTAACGAGATCTAGGGCTAACTCATTTCGAAACACACACAACGTGGATCGTTACGTCCAGACTCCTACGCGACACGACGCTCCGATGCTTCTACGTCGTAAGGACGGCCAAATTACGGCCATAACGAGGAGTAATTTCGCGCAACAACCTCATTCAGGGTACAAACACATCCACTGCCTCCGGTGAAATCCCCGAATGGCTAAACACCGAAACACCCGTGTTCGAATGGAAACGAATTTCAGAATTCGAAGGTGCCACGGTGCGGTGTCGCACGAAGACGCGATCTTTGTCCCGGAACGTCCTCGAAGACGCATAATCAAAGCGGTAATTTTGACGACCGGCTTCGAAAACGGGCGACGAACCTTTGCGCTGGCAAACGCGTGCACGCGTACACGTAGACCAGTCGCAAATTCGTGTACATTACGGAGAAAACGGAGATTGTCTGCGAGCCGAGGATTTCCATGCTAATGCGATTTCTGTAACAGACAGCTTCATTTGGTTCTGTGAATTTCAATATGGTCGGCGGAGTACGGTCGGTCAAAGTGATTCGAAACTCGCCCCGGTCTGTCTGATTTATACCGGGGCGTTTTCAAGTCGCGAGTTATCCGCTGCTCGCGTTAGTCCCAACCTGTGCCGATTGATCTCGTCCAATTGGGCTGCACTTACGTTTCGCCGGGGTGGATCGTGCGTCTCCGCGCGCGAGAGAGAGAGAGATCTAAACCGACCCGGTAGTCGAAACTTCACCAGCGAACTTTTGATCCCTTTTATGGCACAATAAATTCGCCAAACCGCACGGGACGAACGTCCGGTTTAAATGCTGCAACGATCCCGCTTCTGGCGCAACGTATTGCTCTGTCGACCGTGCGCGATACAATTTTTCGTCGTGCTTCTTTTTTCCCCTTTCTCCTCTCCCAACTTTTTCTTTCTTTCTTTCTTTCCTCTTCTCGATGCGCAGGATTCTGAATCGATGGATCGGGCATGGATCGGGCCCTCGCAACGTTTCATTAATGAGATATCGTGTTCCTTACACCCGGCGCTCGACGATATTGATTGCCGGAGATCGCGCATTGGCAGGAATATCCTTCGCAGCGGATGTATTGATTTTAGATAAACGCCGCGTTTTATTTTTGCCAGTGGTACAATTGCATCGGAATTTTTACTTGAAATCCATATAGTGTAGTTTTTGCATTCCTCTTTGCATTGGCTTTCCCGAGAGGGAGCGATTCTTTTTACCTTTTCTTCTATTTTTTTTTCCTTCTTTTCTTTTTTCTTTTGCTAAATAAAGAAACCACGTATTAGCGAATAAATTCCTTTTGCCTTTTTATTTTCATTATTTAAAGTCGCATCGATCAACCACTTGTACGAGTTATTAACGTTGGAATTAAATTTCACAATTCATTGTAAAGATTAGACACTGTCTTAGAAAGCGTGTTAGTTTTAGAACTGATTTTTTTTTATCCTTTGGGTATTGCACTGTCGACTGAACTTTGCACAGGTCACAAAGTGGGGGATCTTCTTTGTTGAGGAAGTAGGCGAGGTTTCAAGCTTTTGCGTGATATCCGCTGGCCTTCGTAAATTATCTTGACGTGTCGTTCCTTTCGTTATTTCCTTTGTGAGAAATAATCTTCGGAGATTATTTCTGATCTTTAACCCTTTCGCTTCGGCAGTCCAGTGCCGCCGAAGTGCCGTCGCTGAACGGAAGCACGCGCCAGAAATGTGCACAGTGCGCGTGGTTTTTGTATATACGTTTTTCTAAGTCTTAAATATCAACTGTTCTTAATAAAACAATCGTTGCTCTGATTTAACACGTATAGTTCACATTTTTAATATGAAAAGACTTATACAAAATTATATTAGTTATTCTAAAAACATCAGACCAATTACTGTTGATATATTTTTAGGTATTTACATATTTACAAGACTTTACGATGAAACGTTCAATATAATTAATAATGTAACGCAAATTAATTAATATATTAAGCCGATCTATTCCTAATTCTTGTAAAAAAAAACGTATATGAACTATCGTTTCACTGTCGAATGGATTCGATAGATTTTTTGGAATGAAACAGTAAACGATCGTAACAACAAAGAGTAGTCTTAATATGTGATTAATCCAATACATCAATAAAATCAACAAAAATGGATGCATCAACACATATGGATGCCGGATATATCCGGCGCTCGAAGCGAAAGGGTTAAGATCCAAATTATTACGTCATTACGATGAACGATTACAGTTGTTTGTATCTATCTCAGTAACGTTCGATTGCTATGAATAACACGTCAATAAATTAATTTTTGGAAGTGATACGTGTCGTCGATTATATACGCTTCGCCGTAAATGTCGTTCAGACGAAATATATAGATACGATTTAGTATGCTAAGAACTCAATTTCAGAAAATATCCAAGAACGGTACTAAAAGAAAGGACTATAAATACTCGTTGCGAGATGTAAAAGTCGTAGTCGCTTTAAATTAGGAGTACATAAATCACGAGATAAAGTAGAATGCACGAAAATTATGATGTTTTCCTCTTGTGAAAGAAAGTACTGTTCTATTGGTTAATAAACTGGAACTATAAATTCAAAATTAGAAAGTTCTATTTCACTTTGCGGTGTTTCCCTTTACATTTTTGTATTAGATACAAGTTCATCGTCAGTCTGGTTTCAGAAAAAGATGATTCCAGTTTTATGTCCAAGAAGAAGCTAACTGGTGGAATTTACGCAGTAACCTAATAAACGTTCAACGTTCAAGAAGAAGAAAAAAAAAAAGAATAGAGGATGAAAACGTCGAACGATCGATAAGTCGAGAAGGTCGACGAAGAGGACGAAGATCCTCTCAGTGATAGGCATCGGTAGCTAAAGAAAAAAAGGACTCTCTGTCGTTTGATACGTCCTCTTCCTCTTTCGTCCTTATCAACGATTTGCCTTTTTCACGCTTGTTATGCAGCTTGTGCAGTTCACGTAGCTACGAACACGGTGAATTTCTGGGGGCGCTAAGCAATTTTTTAGGAAAATTATTATGGGAAAAATTCGATATATTTGAACGCGAGAAATTTCACCGTGTTTCGTTTATCGGAGAGTTTATATTTGTATTTGCTCTGGTTAACTGGAAATCAGTAATAATCAATGGTCAGTAGTTCACGATCAATTGTACTATTGTCATTCAACAAAGACATTATATACCTCGGTTCAGAATTTATTTTCTGTCGAATGCTAAAATTCCGTTGTTGAACTAAACACTCTGTGACGTGGAAATTCAAGTAACTTTGAATCTAGCTCGTTTCGGATAAAATTATCTTGCCTTGGTCGGTGCAGTTTATTCAAAAATTTACAATCCAAATAAATCTGTGTATCGCTTCACGATTATATTCCGAAACAATCGATTTTAAACTTAAATTTCCACGACTGCAGAAACCTGTTCGCAGAGACTCGAACCGATCTTCGCTTCGTTTCTTCCATTTCGTCGTCGTAGACACAATTAAATGTTCAATTGCCAAGAAATTCCACAAATTTATTTATCGCGACAAGCGAATTCAAATTGAGAAGTGCGATTTCTTTTCAACTTACAGCGTCGATCAAAGTTACAAAGTGTCGTCCGACCAGCTTGATTCAAAAGAGAAATCTCGCTGAGAGGGCCGGTGTCCTCGTTTGTGAATCGCGACTACTTGCCGGTTGGCGGTTGCAGCGGTGTCTCAAAACAGATCGTGAAATACGGGTGAATCGTCGCGGAACGACGTGACGATGGTCGGCGCGAGTTTCAGCGGGTTAAGTGTCATAGAGGAGCGTAGGGAAAGGGCGCACATTCGCGGAATCCTCGGTTTCGCGGGCAGATTTCTGACCCTAGAAACCCCGTGTTGTACACCGCGGCGCACACGAATCAAACGCTTTCTGGCACGGGCGGTTCTGTGCACGTGTACAGAAAGAAGGAAACCACGAGAGGCTGATGCCTGCCTCTCGCTTCGTTTTTATACGATGAAAATCGTTACGTGCTTTCATCGCGCCGCTCAATGTGAATCAGAATGGCGTAGTCGTCGTCGCAGCTGCGGCGACCCTGCCATTTGCATACGCGCGCTATGCTTTAGCTTCCTCACTCCCTCTTTCTTTCTTTTTTTTTTCTTTTTCCTTTTCTTTTTCTCTGTTTCACGACGATTCTTCCCAGGGCGTTCGCGTCAGAGTCTTCCGTTACGGATTAAATTTAATACGGTGCCCCGTTGCACGGCGGCTCATTATATTTTTACGAAATTCTTGCCGTCTCCGACGCTAAGGAACGCGGTATACACCGCGCCGTTCACAGTTTAACGACACTCGGACGCGCGCGTTCGCGCGGAATCGCGCCTCCAGCGGCAGCTGGAATTTTCGCGTCCGGCTCGCCGGCGATGACTTACAGCTCACTCGGAGGAACAATATGGCGTTTCCGCGCAAAACGTGAACTATAAACGTGAATATCCTGGCTTCGCTCGCTTCCGGGGTTGCCACGGTTCAGATGGATTCTTCGAGTTACGATCGTTTCGATTAATTTGAAGGTTTTTCAAATTAATCGCCGACTCCAAGGATAAAATTCTGGATAAACTTCTGGATATTAGTTTAGTAAGTCGGTCGTTTGAATTATTTACGCTTCTTACGGATTCTAACAAAATTGTAGAGAGTAAATTGAATCATTTTCGGTCTTAAAATTAGTAGAAATTAGACCGAAATGTCACTAGATGAAACATATAGAGAACAAAAGTGTTCGCACGCTCAATGAAAAATTATCGATAGTTTCAACTGTTTAAACTTCGCGAAACAAAATCGTATAAGTTGGCCTCGCTTTGAACCGAGAAACCTTAAGTTATTATTTCTTTTTAAAGATATTTTTATACATGATGCACGATGGAGGAGCAGGGATTGACTTTTGTTGAAATTGTAAAGATTTCGGCAACGAAAATCATTGAAGAAATGCTTCCACGACTTATAAGAAGAGACCGTGGTAGAATCAATCGCGAAGAAAATTTTTTAGAGACGGTCGAGCCTTTAGAATTTTCAAGAATAGAAGTGTTCTTGCTTTCTCACTTGCTGCAGATGATGCAGAAAGTCTTTGTCAAAAGAAAAGATAAAAAAAACGTAAATTGTCAAATCTTTACGTTCTGTTTCAGAACGAGGACAATTGGATCGATTTTCGTCGAGTGCTCGAATATTTTCATGCACGTTTGTAATTCTCAGACGAGAACTAGAGAATGTTCATCGAATAAATGAATAAATGAATTAATCGCTTGAATTATTTATCTTCCTCACTATGTCTAGCCCTTTCTGCGAAAAAATGCGAGAGAGATGAAAGTTGAATCGTTGAAACGTCGACTGGAATTGTTCGTAGTTGAGAGAGAAATTGGATTAAGATACCGGTTGAAATATATGCGAAAAGTGGAGAGATCGATCTCGTGAATCATTCGCAGTTGTTTCGTGTCGAGCGGGTAGCCAGGGTGTAATTCCTTTCCGAGAGGGTGTGCCATTCTTACTCCTGCTTGTTAAAATTCAACGAACGTCGCGGCAGTTCGTATCACGTACATTTGAGACGTTAAAGCTGAATAAAAACCGAAATCTCGGTCCCCGGGATTCAAAGTTGAACAAGAGGATAGAGGTACGGCATTCGGAAACGAAGTTAAAATTGTAAACATTTGGAATTTGGGTCGGGCGTGTGACTCGGATTCAAAGCAACGGAGACGAAACAAAAGGAAAATTGAATTTACGGCGCTCTGCTCATTCGTTCCTTCCGAATGGAAGCTGAAAAGTTCGTATTATCGCGTTGTTTTCCCCCTCGTCGTTCGACGGCCGGGTTCGAACTATGAAAATTTTTAATTAGCCGGTCTCATTACCAACGCGGGAATAATTTCCAACTATTTGCCAACTTTTTCCAAAGGAAATCGAGGCTACCGCGGAATTATTAAATCGCTTTGACATTTTAACGCGGTTGTTAATTTGCCTGATAAACATTTCCGCATAATCACGACCGTTTGATCGGTTAAGCAAACGAATTTTACATCGGTTTATTATATTATACCGCGTATCAATGCGATATCACTGGCTGATTATAATGATTATAAATAAAATTATTATAATGAACGAGCGTGATTTCGTAATGCAACGTTAAGAAGCTTACAACAATTACTTCGTTCCTCGATGTGTGAAATTTCATGCAAATCTCACGCGTTGTTGCCCTCTTCAATTCAAGATCAGTTCAGAAGATCATGCAGATTTTTCTGAATCTCTCGACCATTTTCTTACACGTTGGAATACAGAGAAATTCGTGGCACTGTGGCCAAGCGATGGGTCACGCCACCTCTCGGAAACTACAGCCCCCGTGACCCAGCAACGGGTCACGCCTGGCTGAACGTGCTAAGTGAACGAGTCAAGCATTGTACAGGGTACAAACTGTACCGAGACAGACTGTAAAGTAAATTCAGCTCACCTTCGATCGATGCCAATAGATGGGAAACTACTCATGAAACTACAGGTTATTTCAATGGATTTCTTTTCTTTTCTTTTTTACAAATTCGAACTACGTGAGCCAAAATAACAGATTTCCTATGTATACGTAGATGTACAGTGTCGAAAAGGTCATTGTGTTTTTGTGGAATAACAATTGATTTATTCTCTTTATTCATGCTTGTTTTTCTCTCTATTTTTTCTTTAAATTTTTGAAGCATAAAGAATATTAGCCAAATTTCGAAGAAAATCTTTTCTCTTGATAAAATATTGAACGACCAACCTACTGAGAGTCCAATTTTTGGACGAATCTCCGAATTTTTTGAAATATTAAAATACTTCGATTCTTTGCCGATTCTCAAAACTTCAAAATTTTACAAATATTAAAATTCTCTGCGAGTTTGATCCCCTAACAAAATTCCCAAACTTTCAAATCTTCAAATTATTACAGCTCTTTACAAATTCTCAAGCTTCAAGATTTTCAAATACTAAGATTCCTTCGAATTGTTTCAAACATATCAGAATTTCTTCGATTCTTCCGAAATTCTTAAAGTTCCCAACTTCGTTAATTTTCGAACAGCGAAAGTCTCAGCTGTTTCCTATCTTTCGAATTCTCGCGCTTTCAAATTTTTGAATCTTCAGATTTCTATATCTCCGAATTTCTACATCTCCTACATCCGGGTTTCGCCACTTTTGCCTTCTGTTTCCAGAAAAATTTCCCCGGAAAACAACGAATCATCTATCGAAACATCCGTTTCGTGCATACATACCGTCAGACGGATCGTATTTTCGACGCAAGTCTCGCTTAGTGTTCGTTCCTCCTGCCCCGTTGAACTTTGCATTATTGGAACACGGCTGTGAACACGGTTTTCATTCTGCTCGCATATTAGCGCGATGTTCTCGCGCTTCGAGTGACACGACGCTGTTTCACTCATAAGGTTGCGCATCTGCAGACACCTGTGACGATCGGTTTTCGCCATCCTTGTTACTCGATACGACGTGCATCCCGTCGCTTGCATCGGCGCACGTTCACGCAGCTATGAACGAAGTCGCGCGGGCATAAAGACATCATGACTGGAAAATGATCGTTCTGGTCGTGGATCGGAACAGTAAGCAGTAAAAATGTAATTTGTGAGAACGTTAGATCGCGACGATATTGGTTTAACCAGCAGAGAGGATCCATCCCGCGATTGTTTCGAGCCGTGTGAAAGCACGTTTACGATACGAACGTTTGCCTCGTATATCTTATTGGGTGAAATTTTTATGAAATTTGTTTCAATATAGTATTCGCTCTTCGACTGGTGCCGTTTGAGCCATTTGCAATTCTAATTGCTCAACATCGAACTAGTTTATTCTGGAATTCCTAACACCTTGATTAGTACCATTTGCGATTATAATTGCTCAAGATTGACCTAGTTTATTTTGGAATTTCTAGTATCTTGACTGCTACTGCTTGACCATTTGCGATTATAATTACTCAATACTGAACCAAGTTTACTTTCGAGTTTCATTTAATTTTGTCATTAGCCTGTATCGCTAGAAAGGGTATAAATCTGTATAAATTATTATAGTCACTTGTAACGATGATATCAAGGGATTGAATCGTATTTGCTACACGTATTTGCTTCTTACAATCAGTCGAAAGTTATACATGCATAGTAATTAATTTAACTCTTGTTGGATCTTCAACTCTTGCGATTTTATAAGCTATAATTTTGTACCTCACTGAACTAGGTACAAAATAATTCTTCGGAGGATTTGTTGGTCGCGGAATATAACAGAAACGTCGGTCAACCGTGCTTAAATGAACTTCATTGTGCGAAAGAACGGTATAAAACAACAAGCTGAACGACAACGTCAGATTTGCAGAATTTTGCTGTGTCGCGAGAATGGAAAAAGTGATTGGCGTTCTGCGATGAACCAGAAATCGTGCAGCGTGCGCGGCTCGAACGCCGGATTTCCAGTCACACGGTCGATTTCTCCGTATAGTTTGGCATCCGGGATCGGTGTACTTGAATGTCGATTGCCGTGGGCACGACGATGAACGTCGGTAATTTCGCGCCGAACTGCGAATTTTTCTCTTTTGTTCCCCGCCTTTACGTTGTCGCCCGGACAGAGCCGAACGATCAAAAGCCTTCATGAAATTCGCGAAAATTCTGCTCCTTTGCAATTGCATCCCTCTCCGAACCCTTCTCAGCGACTAATGTGGTATAGTGGTTTCTTTTGTTTTTCTTTTTTTTTGTTTTTAGAGCGGTGGAATATTTGCCCAGTCGTTTTATTCCTTTTAATTACTTTTGTCGAAAAATTAACTGTAAAATTAATAATTTAGACATTCTTCGAATTTGGAGAAAATTTTCAATTTAGTCTGAAGCATCCAGCGGATTATATTATTTATAATTGTTGTGAAAACGTTGCGTGACAATTACCATTACGAAAATCTTGCTCATTTATCATAATTTCGCCTATGTGTGTTGCTCCTTCTAAGTCATTGTAAAGATTATGATAAGGTAAGAAATATATTATTTTGAATTACGTTTTTTTCTTTTTAATTCCATAATATCTTATATCTAATTTTAAGTAGTTTAATTAAATAACATCTAAATTAATTAATTAAATATACTTAATATCTAATTTAATAATATATAATTTTGTTCAAAGCCAGACTTCCGCTTCTCTTGAAAAATATATTTTTTCGAGTTTTTGTTACTTTCGTCGCAAAGGAGCGATATGACAATCGTTTCTTAATGCTGATAGGCAGGAGATACGAAAATTAGATCATCGTATGTATTATTTGAGATACGATAAATATCTCCCGTGTAATATCAATTGTCAAAGAAAATATTAGTAATAGATCGGAATTTGTTACTAGCAAATATTCAGGAAGACAAAGAAAAGTGTAGACATTTACTACCGAGTGTTTCTCGTTATACGAATAATAAGAAAGAAATTTAATCGATAGCATCACTCCGAACGTGAGTCATAATGATTCGAAAAAGATTTTTCAATGTAAATGTAAACACAAGGACAACTCGCATTACGCGAAACGACACGTAGAAGATTTTAAGATATAAATCTATAATGTCGCGTTATGTATCAATTATTCGTAGATTTGCCATAATTAATTTTCCCTAAATCAGCGTCCTGGGTTCATCGTCACGAACGAACGTCATATTATTTACGACATTGCGAAACACGTGAATGATGGGACTGCAGTATGCAACACGTCACATGCCTAATTGTTATTTACCATATGCACACTACACAGAGTATCGTCCGGTCAGACGAGAAATCGAACCTCGAGGCATGTTCAGGAAACACAGAGACGTCTGTCTTTTTCTAAATTTCGCGATTCAAAAGGCAACAACGCGTGTGCTTGTACATAACAATTTCCCTCCATTTATGCAGCACATTTCCCCTTTATTTTTTTTTTCCACGCCGCGTTCGGTTAGGAACGCGTAACCGACGCGTTTCCGCGTGGAAATGTATACACGCGTGAAACAGTATCTCATTTTGCGAGCACGATGCGGCGACACAATTATTTCAATTATTCCCAACGAACATTCCACGAGGCGAACGAGCCCCCATTACGAAAGTATTACAAACGGGGCGGTTCGAGTACAGGGAATTGGCCCGCGAACAAAAATGAAGAACAGGTCTCTGTTTATTCGCGTAGCTTTTCTTCCCGCGTGCTCATCCCTGGCCGCAGTATGGCGGCCGTTTACCAACGCGATTACGACTTGGGCCGCGTGCAGGTATTAAAATAGAATTCCCTACCCTCCTCCTCCCTTCCCCCGCCGCTTTCCCTGTAATGCGAGCTCGGCGCCAACACTTCCGCAAGGAAGCCGTGCAACGTGTGTTTCGTACACCATCGGGCAACAATGCAATTCCAGTGTCGAAGTGGCGCAATTGCCGCAATTATTCCAGCCGACCGTCCCCCACCGTCCTATTTTACGCGGAACGATACGAAAATGTCATCGTGCCTCTCTGCGCCACGAGCGATCGCTCGCCGGGAAAGTTTTCATCGCGTGAAAAATTCTCCACGCGAGATTTTCGATCGCTAACGTTGCCTTGATGTTCGCTCCAGATCCAATTTTAATTTATAAATGCAATTATCTTCGAAACTGTTCGTCATTTCACAAAAGGTCTCGAATGCATTCTTTTTTCCCTTTTTCTGTTTTTTCGAGGTAACTCGAAGATCAATTCACCACCAATCATTAATTTCAAGATAAATTTTAGCACAACCGTTTACGTCGTTATCACTAGACTAGAACGATCTCCGTGCAATTCCACAATTTTGTGAACGCGATTAAAACAGAGCTTAAGTAGAGTAATTAAACGGATATTCTGGAATTTTTGAATTTGGAATTCTTAGACTCCTCGTAAATGTACAAGAATCCGTGATTTAATTACTTCATTCCTCTATTACCATTTTTTCTCATTTCTCGCTACAAAAGTTTCTATAGTTCGTTTTTATTTCATTTCGTAGCTTCCATCAAAAAAATGAAAAGGATACAACTGGAATAGATCTGTATTAATAAATTATATGCTAATTTTATTATTTACGTAAATTGTAACTTGAGCTCCATCTCGATGAATTCTTGAGAAGAGTTCCTTAAAAAGTAGGGCAATCTACGCTGGCGATTTTCTTTTCAAATGCCACATATACGATATGTAGGTTAATTATTTCATTTTTATAAATCGAGGATAACATAATTCGTGCATTTTTTCCAAGTATAGGTATTTATGTATAACAAAGTATTAAATACAACCGAGCACTGTGAACTTTGTGATTTCACTCACAGTCAGTGCTCAGAGGTAAAGATTTCTCCGCCATCTCTGTTATTTATCTCGAAAGAAACGTCTTTGGAGCGCATGATTTCTATCACAGTTGGAGTACGATCGCGACTAGGCGAACTATTCTCGAGGCATACACGCCGAGGACCAATCAGACGAAGTTGAACGTATAACCGAGTTTCCAATAGTGACCGATATGAGGTCAAATAACTTACGTTAGTTTAGATCCAGCCAAACTTCGTTATGGAAAGTTTGCCAATGTTCTGCGCGAGAAAACAGACACAGCGAGAACGAGAGAGAAAGAGAAAGAGAGAGAGAGAGAGAGAGCAGGAAAGGAACAGAGAAGCGGAAAGAGAGATAGGAAATCGAGTGAATCGAGGAGAACGGAGCCTGAACGCCTGGATCTCGAAATAAACATGACAAGGCGTATCAGAAATGATGGAGTGCGCTCGATTCGATACTCTGTTTGCACTAATTTATTTGCTCCATCGACTTCGTCGGAGTTGACTCCGGAGTGAGTACCGTGGAATAATAATATTCGAAACATTTCACGTTCGTTTGTTCGAGTGAGGTTTCAACGATCTCTCTCTTTCTCTCTCCCCCGCCGCCCCCTCCCCATTTTCTTCTTTGATATTACGTTCTGTGTTTGACGATGTCTGTCAACTCAATCGAGAGATTCGCAACGTTTCCCTCCCTTCGAAATTGTTTATTCTCAATTTCGAGGAGGAATGATTGATGGCGACGTCCACGCACCACCCGATGAATTGGTTTTTATTTATTAAGCGAAGCGGTAATAGCGGCGGATCGAAAGCAAATAGAGAAATGTAACGGTGAAACAGTAACGAACCAACAAGTGGATCTTCCACCGTGCGCTTTTGTTGCCCCGGCTTCCAATCGATGGAATGGAATTGCTCATTCTGGGAAATAAAATTTGAACGTCGGGAGAGTTTCCGCGATATTCATATCCGCGAACCGTGGCCTTTCTTTATCGATTGATGGGTGTTATTTATCGGCGTAGTAAGCTTAATAAATATCGATTTATTAAGGTATCGATGATGGAAATATTTTTAAATATTTATCGGCCTTGTGATGTTACCCGCAACATGCAACTGAAGACAAGTAATCACAGAACGCAAAACTTCTCACCGAAATTCGAATGAACAAAATTCAATGTTTAACGCCATTTCTGACCTAATAATAACGATTACCTCGTTTCAACGAATTTCAGAAATAAATAAATCGCACAAATGAACATCCAGCTATTTTGAAAAATCCATTTGGCGTATACACGTTAACATACTTTTTTCTTGAGATCGGAGAAAGCATCGAGGGTAATCTTCCATGGGCATCGTTCTTCATTTGCCAGTATAAATTATTTAACTCTCTTCCTTCCTCGCCCTCTACAACGATATTTATTCGGCAGAATCAGTATTCATGTTTGCAGTAAATTTTGAAATAGAAAATAACGGGTTTATCTCTTCTCTAACTAGGACTCGGTGTGTGTTCGCGTGTGTTGGCCGTGGGGGGTTAACTACAATTCCGCGTGTATTCAGCGCACGCGCACTCGCCCCCTTATAATCTCTAAAGTGCATCGCGGGACGATATATTGTTCTAGCGAGGACAGGGTCGCACGACGAGAGAGAGAGAGAGAGAGAGCGCAACCTTAAATGTAGCGTAGATCAGGACTCGGTGTACAGGATAGGAACAAATTCCTGGAATTCCTATTAAAATAGCTGGAAACTTCAAACGAAATTGCTTTCGTCACGTTGCCCCGTTCGAAATTTATTAGCCTCCCGCGAAGTACTTACGTGTCATTTGTTTGGCGAACCATGTCACGCGTGTGTATCCGCTCGCTCGAAATTTTTTCTTTTCTTCTTTATTGCAAGGGGAAGCACATCGATTATTTTCAACGGTTTGTGATTACTGGTTTAGATTTTCAGTTTTTTCAGAGTTTCGTTAGGTTCATTCGTTTCAGTTACATTCCAAAAATTGATTTTTCCATGTTGTTCGCGAACGGGGATTATATTTGCAGTATTCAGTGCTATTTTTTTCACTCTTGCGAAATAAAATAAAAAAAATTTGAAACTCGACGAATGCAAAAGTGCTTATAATAGTTGTACTTATAATTCATTTTTCCAAATTCTAATGTATAGGAAGAGATTATTTAAAAAAAAAAGGAAGAACAATTGAATCTTTTAAAATTTAGGGATTTTTTTAAAAATAATTTCCTCCTTACTTTCGTCAAGTTCGTTAAATTATAAATCGAGTAGCATCGAATCAATCATTTGATTCATCATACCAGCACGTAAGTCAAATAACTAGACGCAGTTTTAAAAGAATTCCTCGAATTTCCGTCCCGCCGTGCTTTGCAATCGAATAGGAAAGCCGAATAGGAGCACAGCGATGCGCGATAACAGATACAGATGCTGCTCCCGGCGAGCAAAAAGCGTGAGAATAGAAAATTGCTGGTTGATACTCGAGCTGTTCTCGCGGAATAAGCTTCTTCGTCATCGATGAAAGTAATGTTGATAAGAATCTGCCGGATAGATCGGGCCGATATCCTTTTTTCCCTGGCTCGCCATCTTGTTCTCATCAAGCGGAATGACCGTCGTGATGGTCATCGATGGCCAATAAGCTTCGATGAACACTTGGGAAATCGATGAACACCGACGGGGAGAGCGCGGTACCTCGACAAAACACAGAAACTCGATTCGCCGGCAAATTTGTTGAGGTTTAATAATCGTCTTTCGTGGAGAGTGGAGTTTCGTGAACGGTAACCGGGGGGGGGGGGGTTAACGCCGATCGAACTACGAAATCTCGTTGGTCGCGGTTCGCTGCCCTTCGCTGTACAGAGAAGACGACAAGATCACTGGCTCTGACAATCTATTGGTGGAATTTTTCATCGCAACGCGGGTATATTTGACAATCGCGACAGTTATTATCGGAAATTATTTTGTCCGGTGCGAATTTAGAAACTGGGTTGTTTTTAAAATTGGAATCGAAAGATTTCCAGCAACGAACGTGAATCGAATTAGAAGAATTTAATAAAAGCCCGAAAATATATACTCGAAAATATACCCTGCTCGTGTGATACGTTCGAGAATTCTTTCTATTTATACAGGAATAACTAAGATCGTGTCGGGTTTCGAATTTTGTCAGTTCGACTGATCGAAGGATTCTAACAAGTGAAAAGTTGAGACAGTGTCCGAAATTACGGTGAAATCCAATTTTATTTCTCTGAACAATTCGAAATTCTCCGAACTCCAATTCAAATCGCTCGATGAAATCGGCCTCTGCCTGTGCAGCATCGTTCTCGAAATGGAGAACGAGCCTGCGTGTCAGGAGAGCAATTGCCGGTTAAATTTCGTATCTCTCCTCCGTTTCGCCGTCTCCTCGTATCTCCTTCGTCGTATCAATCGTTCGACTAAATCATCCTGAAACGCGTACAACGAAAATTCCTGTGCGGACTCGTGGCTGTATGCGCTAGCCACGAGTATACGGTCGAATTTCGCTCAATAGGTATTATTCAGTAATGAAAATTTATGTTTATATTATTATTAAGCCTTTGCACTCGAGAGGTGACTCTCGCTCACCACTTGCTTTGATGCGGAATCTCGATGCGCGGCAATGACTATTTACGTTTAGTTTCTTTGAAGTGGGTTCCTAAGCTCTTTGTGTACGATGTATAATCTTACGAAGTGTAGAATGACACCCCTTCAAATGGAGATAAGATTTTTTTATCTGAAATTAGTCCGCAATCACGAACCGGACTGCATTTTCGGCATTAGTTCGAAACTTGACAGTCGTGGCAAAACGTGACTATTAGAGTTAAAGTTTTCGATCCCTATAAGCATGGAACGTAATAATGAAATAAGCTCAAGTGAAGATGAGTTTGATACGTTGCTTGACGAGGAAATTATCCAAATTATTAAATTAATTGTTAATCTATACGCAGAGAACTTGACGATACAGAGAACAAGAGCAGTGATGATGATAGTGACAAACCGGGCATGCATCTTGGCAATTGTTATATAAAATATCATACAAAGCAAAATTACAAAGATTAACGTTTAAGAAATTATCTTCGTAAAGGTGTAAACACACACAAACTGTTAAAATATAAAAGTTTCATACATTAATTTGTACGTGTAATTATTTTAAGTAAGTTTTAGAGGTAAGAAATTCGCGAAAAATGCTGCGAAACGTCTCGAGTTGCTGGTTCGTCCGCGCGAAAAAGGCCTCGAGTGCAAAGGGTTAATTGATCTAAGTTTCATCAATCTAGTAAATACACGTTCTTTTTCTATTCAAATCGTCCAAAGAATGTGACAAGAAATAGACAGACTAAATCACACGATTCGACACTCGGGAATTCGTTTGACATTCTTGCGCTAACAATGCCAATCAGTATTCTCGAAACGAAGCAAATACTGGTCAATTCGAGGCTCTAGAGAACAGAGGCGGCGAACTTCTTTTCCGCCATGGGCAGCACGAGCTGCTCGTTAGGATTAGTTCCCACTTTGTTTCACAACGGGTCATACAAATTACTATTTCTATCTTCCTTGAACTTTAGCAGTTACAGTAAAGAAAACAATTTATATATATACTTAATGCGAGTATATACTTAATCACCGCGACATTCTCAACGTAGTGGAGAGATCGATGCAGTGAAGGGGATAGCGATCAGCAACACCTTAGCAACCTCTGTCCTAGAAAATCGAAAAAGTCCAGAGCCGAGTCTTCTGAAAATAGTGGTGAAAAAAATGAAACGACGATGTATAAATTTACCATTGTGTGCTTCGGCGAAACCCTCGTTGACCTCTCTAGGCACGCGCGAGAAACTGGCTCGTGATATCGCATCGAGATAAAACCACTATCTACTTTCGGCAGGCACCGCGCAGTTTGAATTTCAGTTGTTGCACAGCTCGTTCGACCGACCCGTTTGTTTGTCGGTTTGTCGCGCGTTTCGTAGTCGTCTGTCATTCGATTATTTCAAGATTTAAATGAAACTAACATTGTCACCGCGTCGGCGCGTCGAAGTGCGGGCCGAGCGAGTCGTACGGGCGTTGAACCTGGTTTCGTGGGGAAAATTCGTCGCCATTCTGTCGTGCGAAATTCGATCAGCTCACGTTCTAACAAATTCTCGTCCGAAGCGACGCTTCGTTCTTTCCTCGCGATCGATTCGCGCCCGCTCTCCGCGTATCGATACACCGAGCGCTACGCGTTGTTAATTTAGGGAACAAAACGGAATATAAATGCTACAGTATCGGAAACTGAAATGATGAGAAAAACACATTTTCTCGTAGAGGAAATACGATGACAGATCGCAGAGAAACGACGTAAAATTAATTTATACTGATGAAATTGTGAACTTGGCTGCCGAGGTATCCCACCCTTGTTTTTTTTATTTTTAACACTCAGTATTTTATGTAATAAAATATTTCGTATTATATAATAACATTATATTACATATTATGTAAAATTATATTACTATGTTACAATATTTCATATAATAGAATAGATGGATAAATCAAATTTTACAATACAATCGTCAATAATTCATGGATTCTCTGATGTGCCAAGTATTTTCCAATTTTTTTTCTTTTCATTTTTCTTCGAGTCTTAAAACAGAACTTTTGAAAGGAGTCTTTTCAATACGTTGAATCGAACTTGTATACTACAACGTGGAGGACTTCAGTTCTGCTATATCGCAGGTGAACTTGATTCTCTCGGCTATTGCTGCTGGTGACTCTATCGCAAAAGATTGACTTGCGAAACTAAGACGGAGTTTCTGTAGGTTGGAGCTAAGTTTCCAATCGTCGAGTGATCTTTTTGAACCATCTCTCTCTCTCTCTCTCTCTCTCTTCTGTAGCGTTTGTAGTGTTATTAGAATCCATAGAATATTAGGTTAGGACATTTCTGCCAGCAAAATCTGCCTATTGTCCTTCTTAGGCTGAGACAATTGAGGCACTAAAGGTTTTAGCCCTGAGAACAGAATACAATTAATTTAGTACTCAGTTAGTAACAGTGTAACGTGTTGAGAATATATCTCGCACAGATATATTCGTTATCTCCATAATTTGACAAAACGACAAATTTTCAGATTTTTTAATATTAAAGAATTGCTAGAAACATGCAAGTGCTTTTAGCATAATTAATGTTGACTTTTGTTGAAGTTCGAAAGAGTTATATATGTTTATGCATTTTCGTATTGGTTATAATTATCTTTGAATTGTAGTTATTTGTGCGTAATACACGGGACGTATTTAAAACTACTAATAACAAGTTATATACGAAGCACGATACTTTAAAGCGACTATAAATTATTGTTCAAACCTTTTGTCCAAGTCGCAGAATTTCCTGGTTTTCTATTTTAGTTTAATGTTTTCCCAATTTTGGCTATTTCGCCATCGTTTCTCTAATAAGAGGTTCATTTTGTCACTGTAACAAAAAATTAATCGAGGTTGAAAAAGTTGCATAGTTCTCTTAAAAAGTTACTTTTTCAGGAAAAAGAACGTCGTATTTAGAAAATTGTAATAGGCAGTCTTTTTTAGTATTTGGGGAAAATCTCTAAAATGGAAATTTACCTTTATTTTTTTAAAAAAAGACTAGTAATCCAATTTCATGATTGTTTACATTTACGAGGTCGTAACAGCGACGCATTTTCGCAAATTTTCGTGCAAACTCGGTCTGGAAAGCGTTCCTTTTTTTTTCTTTTTACGAAGAAGAAAGGTATTCGAAGGAAATGAGCGATAAAAGTTTTAGTCGGGACACATACAGAAACGATAAAATCGGAAAGGAACGATGAAGGACGTAAAATCGAAAAGGAACGATGGGAGATTGAAGGAAGAATTGTTGGTAGACAGTTGTAGGGGTTGAACGATTACTTTTCGATTCCTTTTAACGTGACATCACACGATGTCGATACGTTGCCCGATCCGGTGACAACGTGAGCTTTCTCGACAGCATTCATATCGATTTACGTGAAACAAAGCAAAGGAGCACTTGAGTTCTGTGTATCTTAGGGATAGAAAAATATGCATTTCTGCGTGTAATAGTATTAACGCGTACATACTGTACAACTATACTGTTAATATGCATGAGAAAAATTTTGGAGACGTTCGTCTCACGAATTGAATGGAAAATATTTTCTCCCGTTTGAATATTTTCTCTTCTCTTGATTTAAACTGTTAACTTGCAATTTATTCGTTGTATGTGTTGAATGATACGTTTTACTTTCCTATGTTTTAGTCTAAATTTATTTGACTAGAATAGAATCTATTCATGGAGCAGCGAGGTGAACAATGAACTTGGCTCTCAAAGGACCAGCTATTTGTTTTTGACCTTACCTCAGTATCAGAGTTACGCAATTTAGCGTATTTATGAGCCAAGTACAAGACGTAGTTCATGAAGTTAGACACGATTACATATTAAAAGGTGCCGAAGCATGGAATCGAGATTAATTAAATCGATCGGAATTGAACGAAATAAACTGCGAGAATTTCATTCGTCTAGCGTACGATTAATTTCTTCTATTCCCACGCAACGAGTTCTATTTCTTGGAAATTTTACAAAACACATCTTTCTTTTATACCTGCAATTTGAAAAATTCAAATCGAACGTTACAAAGTGTAAAAATCATTACAAGCCAATTTTTTTCTTTCTCTTCAGGTCAATAATTTGTCAATACTACAATTTTTCGAAATTTTAACATGTATCGTATATTAGTAAAATTTTAAGCATTTCTTTGGAATTGTCTTTCACAGTAGTTCTAATATTAGTAAATAAATAGAATTTGATATACCGATTGAAAAGAACTGTAAATGAAACGTTGATAATCTTGATACCTGATGAATGAACACGAATGTAAATAATCAGTTTATAAGCTACACATATGAAAGAGAGCAAGAACATATTAAATAGAAGTCATCATCTCTGTGCTTCTCACAATCCCTTAATACTCACAATCCCTTCTTCTATATAACATCAACAGACCGTCACGATGTTTTAACGAAAACTCTGTGACCGCCGTGAAATTCGATTCCCAAACGATAAAAGCACGCGAAAAGTTGAACGATCCGCGGAGTAACAATCCTCTCTCTGTCTCTCTCTCTGTCTCTCTCTCTGGTCGGAATTCGAGATCGAAACGGAATCCATCACGTTATCCAAGCTCATCGGCAAGAATTGAAGTCGAAGCGTTTGCCTCGAAGCGGCTATCAAAACGCTGACACACGAACAGAGACACGAGCAATTCCATCGGTGCAGCGTTCCAATATCGCAACGATGATCTTCACCGTGTGACGAGCCGGTGGACCGTGTTCATCAGCTTCGAGGGGTCGTGCCCCGGCCGCGGGATTTCGACGCTGATAAAAATGACCTCGGTACGATCTGACTTACGGCTGGGAAATTGAACGCGCAGCGTTTTGATTCTCCGACGATTTTTCGAATGGATGGATGAACGTCGTTGGTGAACGAAGGTCCAACGGACGGGAGAGTTTTCAATTTTCATAAAAATGGATACATACAGTGAGGAGGGAAGGAAGGAAGGGAGAAATCGCTTCGTGCGCGACTCGCCGGAACGGAGACTGGTGTAAAGATTGGCGCAGGAATTGTTTGAATATATTGAATTATGGCATATGAAATGGTGGACTTTGCAGGCGTGTAAAATCGCTCGGAATTTCGTGACTAAAAGCGCTGTTGAATAATACATTGACTTGAAGCTCGAAGCTTTGAATGATTGATTGTGAGATTTATGTGTGTGTATGATGTGTGTGTATGTGAAAGAGTTATGAAAATCAACCTAATGAACGAACGCAAACAGTCTGCTGTTGCTGGATTCCAAAGCAATGCTAAAGAAATGGGAGGGAAACGGGTACAGCTTCGCATACGTGTTTCAAGTGAGAGGGGAACGAGTATTCTGTGACCAAAAGCTACACTTACGTCCCGATTACAACGACGGCAGATGGTAGCCATGCTTTGTCTGCCACTGGACCGCAAACGATGCAAATTTCATCCATAGTCGCAAGTAGTTTCGACCACAATTGGCAGACTTCGCCCTGGTGAAATTCAATTTTTGAGCTTTGAATTTTGATGGGTCATGGAAATGTTACGGCGGGAGTTACAAATACAAAGTATACACTTGCGCAGCTTGTCGGCACGGTATTAGTTGAACGAGAAGCCGAAGCCGAAGCCGAAGTCGAAGCCGAAGTTTCAATGTCATTCAGCCGCACTATCAGTTCCATAAATTACAAGCAGAAAAGTGACAGCGTTGCTTTCGAACGTTATTTTCTGAATCTTCTTACTGGAAACGCTAATCCCGCGTTCACGTGATGAAACTCGGGAATTAATAAGAAATGATAATGAATCTAAACTTCAAGACTGAAACACGTAACATGTTAAATTTCCGAAGTTTCCAGCGAGGGAAGTTCATTATCTTAGATTAGACAAAGCTTTTCATTTAATTAATAATCCGTGACTCTGCTCGATATAATAAACAGAATATTCATTCACGTAATCTATACAATAATTTCATTCATATGCTAAAGTTGTTTAGTTCACAGGCTTGTTATCCACCCTCTAACGACTCTGTAATAGAGAACTTTAAACAAACAATTAGCCATTCTCTGTTGGATGCGTACTAATTAAGTCAGCCTTTTCGCAGACGCAAACAGCAACAAAGAGGCCAAAAGCTGTATAGTTTCGCCTCTTCATTCAGTGTCGTTCAAAGTAACGTTTGGAAAGTTGAACCAAAGTACATAATACCCGCGTGAATACACTACACTCAAAAACTAGTCGTACCAAAATTCTTTCAATTTTCTTCGTGACTCATCAAGGATCAAGCAATCAACTTGTGAATAGTCCGATTTCCTTGAATTTTTCAAACGTTGGACAACGTGATTAATTCCATTTTTGATAATCTTGTTAACGGACTGTTATTAAACTTATTAATAAACTTATTAGTAGAATTTTCATGCAAATTCATAGTTTTACAAATAAAATTCAGAAAATTGTTTTCTCTCATCAATTATAACGCAGAGCATCACGTACTGTGGATATGCGTTTCGTGCATTCTTGCATCTTTAAATTTCTTGCAAATGCATAAAAATCCGCAGTCTACTGTAGTATTTACTATATAGTTACTATTATAATGCTATATGTATACATAGTGCTACGTACCACAGTGTCGCTATATTACTAGTATTACCACATAGTAATAACACTTATTGTACTATATGTTGTACTTATTGCACTATACGGTTATTATTAGACAACGTGGAGAATTTAAGAAACATCTAGAGGACACGTATTATTTGAACAAAAGTGAATGAAATATTCAAACTAAAGTGCGGAGCGAATTCCAGTTCACCTAGCGAATTCTAGTTCTCCCAGAAAGGACATGAAACTGCATAAAGATCAGCAGTCTAGCCAGAAGGAGCCAACTTCCAAGCGGCTGATACATCGGGGCTCGATTGGGCCATCAACGGCTGTCGAGCAGCGTGAAGATCTAAATATCTTTACCCCCGCACGGGAAAGCTAGGTTGGAAACGGAACCACATATGTAAACCCCCATCTCCCCTCCCATCTCTCCCCCCCGCGGAGAAGTTCGGGCCCGAAGCTAGATTCTTAGTCGGTTGAGACTCAAGACACGAACTCAATTCTGAATCGCTCGGGGCACTCCGCCCACTTAGGAACAACGCCGTTTCTCGCCTACCCGTCCTCTTCACCCTTCCTTCGCCCTTCCCCGAGCCCGCTGCGGGTGTGCAGACGAGAAGAGGGTGGGTGGGATAAGGGTTGATGGGTGCTGGCGCGCGTGGGCGCTACCGCCACCCTCAGCACGGTGTAAGCTATCGGTTTAGCGTGGTTCGAATTAGGTCCACGTAGAAGACTTGTTACGTCGTTACCTTTAGTTTCACCGATACCCCTTATAAGAACGTATCCTTTTTCGAGCTGCAGCGTGATTCCCTCTCTCCCTCCCCCCCCCTCTCTCTCTCTCCTCGCCGTTCTTTCTATTTTCTTTACCCTCTTCCCCTTTTCTCCTTTCTCTCCTTTTTCTTTTCCTACTCCACGGTCTCCGTATTCTCGCGGCCAGCTACTCTCCGCTTGCTTATAGAAGCTGAACTTTTTCGCTGACGGGTTTCTCAGCGTATACGTGAGCGTATATACGTGCGCGCGCCTGTCTCTCGGAACCGGCGAGACTCGTTGAAATTTTAACGCCGCAACTTCCTTCGACCGATATGAAACCAAAGTCTTTGCCCTTTTTTCGCGCCCGGCGAAGGACGAGGGGAATCTACGATTCGGCGAGGAAGATTTCCCCACCGCGCTGCTTCTTGAGCCTGTTCCTTCGGATACGGACTTGGGAATTTTTACATTCGCCCTTTCCTTCTCCATATCTTCGACTTTTTATCTTTTTCGTGCGTTTCTCGAGCGTTCGGGAATAATTGAAGGACTAGGAACGTTACCTTGACGTTTCCATGAAATGTTGAAAACATTTCTCACATTTTCTCAACGGTGTTGTGATCCTACTGATTGTCAAGTAGATGAAGTATATTTATTGACGAAAATGACGAAAATTGCTGTCAAACTCTCAGAATTACGAGTTGCGTCATCGTGACTCTCAGCTCACCAATCCACAATGTTATCAACATTGGAAGGAATTTAGGTATGATTGCGGTAGTACAATGAAGTAGTTAGTTTCTAAAATAATGAAAAATGCTTTTGCTCCACTGGTCGTTGTTTCTGTACATCGAATCTTGGTAATTGCGTAAAAAAGTTACCACTTTGGTTTAGAATTTACTAAAGTATATCATAACGTCGGTACAAAAGTCAAGTTACGTCAATTCGAGTTTGATGAAAGTAAAACATTTTAAAGAAATTCATTATTATATGTTATATACTGTTATATGTTATTATTAATTATATATGTCTATTATGATTACGCATTAATTAACATATTTTTATCGTATTTTATTCTTTTCAGGTAAAACATTACTTCCATTTGCTGCTGATGTCCAACATTTAAAAAGGGCGAAGTCAACAGTGTGAGTTGTAATCGTTTATTGACAGACACGATATATTATGTTCAATTCAGATATCGAATTATTGAAACTTCGTAAGAATAATTAATCGTAATGTAAATCGTTTTTATCGGATCGATTAATCGTAATAGTTCTGAAATGATTAATTCGTAAATACCCGAACACAACGAATACGTTCGGAGGAGAATTTTCGTTCAGCGACGCAAACGAAAACGCGCAGAATAATTAACGACTGGTAATTTCTACTGCTTCATTACAGAGAATTCAGCGTACTTTAGAAACAAACTACATTCTGTTCTCGTTGCGTGTACCTGACCATACGCGAGTAGCGTAAAGTTCAAAGTCATTGATTTTGAAGTTCTATCGGAGTTGGAATGTGCAGATGATTGTCCACCTTTCGAAACAACTTGTTAAATCAATTAGTCGGAAGTTCAGCACCATACAGTTTGTAATTAACTGCCATTGACTGAATGGTGAATCAATTAGCGTAGAGAAAGTCGTTAATTGTCTTTTAGCGTGTGTAGTACCTTTTCAATCTACGTTTCAGCTTCCTGTCCAATTTGTTTTATACAAATTAGTCTCATAAACACGCGAGCTCTGACCACCCTGAAATTTCATTTAGCATCGAAGCGACTAATTCTATATCATATCATTGCATAATAATAAATTCTACGCATTTCCCGTATTTCCAATAATTCAAGATCCAAACTATTCCATCGTAGTGTTTTATTAAATTGTTCATAGTGTTTCTACCAGATTTGTTCCATATATCCAGTATATCGCGCACCTGCTAACATTTCAAGTAAATTATTCATCGTGTACTTAAATTGCGCGCACAAGGTTGTTTCAATTTGTCAATCGAAGAGAAAAATCTGGCAGAATGAACATTTTATTGACAGAAGACAGGACAAAACACTGTTTCCCTAATAAATATAATCCAGTCAATGCTGAACGACGAAATTTTAAACGAGGAAAAATTCATTTTATCGAGAGAAGGAATATTTCTCAGGAAGGAGTCGTGGATGATTCCCTTTCTCGAGGGAATCATAATTAACAAAAAGTTTCTCGAAACAAACGGTCAAGATATTACTTAATAGCGTACTAATTCTGTACTAACATACTTGCAAATTGTTTCAAACGTTTCGCCTACGAACTTCCCGAACTAGCCAACGCGTTCCAGCATTGAATTAGAAATAATCGTTGAATTTGTAGGGAAAGTTAGTAACCTTATCTTCGTTCGTTATGGCCGAAAATATCCGACCGAACGTTCGAATCAGTCGTTTGACCCGGGATAGGATAAAACTGAGCATCCTCGTGTTTCTTTATTCAATTCTAGTTGCCCGTTGAACCGGCGACTCTTATCGTTCTTTATTGCGTCCCATCTCCTCGTTAATTTCCATATTAACGTACTCTGCTCGCCCGTTAATTACCGCATTCGAATATCACACAGCTAATTAGTAAACTTTAAATGGCGCTGACGATTTAATGAACTATAAATTTTTAACTTTCCACGCGCTGCACGTACCCGCGGAAAATATATATATATATATATATATAGATTTCGGCTCGAACGCCGGATTTAATGCATTTAATGCGGACAGTATTCACCGCTGTCATCGCATTCCCGTTTCAAAAATAAACCACGTTCAACTTTTTTTTCTCCCCCCCTTTCTTTATCCCATTTTATTTTATTTTTATTTTACTTTTATTTCTTTTTTTTTTCGTTTTGTCCCAGTGAAAATTAAACGAACCGTTCGTTCCTTCGTTTCCGCGACCAGAGTATTCATCCCAGCGAGTAATTAGCTCTTTAAGGCTCCCTCTATTTTACAGCGAGACAATGAAGAGACTCGGCTTAATTGAAAGTTGCGATGATTGATGGACGTCCAGACGATTCTTCGAGGGAAGTTCCGCGAGGGAACTTGCCTTACATCGTTGCATCAAAAAATCGTTTGAGAAGCCATTCTTTACGTACGAAGGAGATGCAACATCCATCCGAGCAGAAAGTTTCCTTGCTAAAGTTTCAATGAGTTTTTTAATAAATCGGATATATATGTATATATATATATATATATATATATATATATATATATATATATATATTGTCTCGGTATGATTCTTTTTTCGCTGATGTGTAAACGATAAGGAAACGGAATACACATCAAATTTGTTCACCTCGCCATTAACGAAGTTTTCTTCTTAATCGTTTTGAAAAGTATTGCAATAATACTTCGTGAATCAATGTTACGTCCAGGTTTCATTGCATTGTTGGTGCTTAGATTTAATTTACGTTGAAATTTTTCACGTTTGGATGTGAATTCTTCTCTCTTCGTACGATTTTACGCGACGTGATATTAATCCATCAAGGATCAAACAGTGACAATATCATGGGTACTTCGATTTCTTGAAATTTTATAAAGTGGAAGATACAGTGATAAAAATTAAAAATTTCCTTTCTCAGCTTCAATACTGGAAGATAAAATTTAATACGGTGAATTGATCGAAAAGATGTTGCGTTAATGCCTTTACTTCTTCGATTTCCTTTCATTGATTAACCAAACTGCGGGTGTTTCTGCAATTTTACATTTCCATGAATGAAATCAAAGACACGGAATAAAAATCTGTTTCATAATAAATACTCCGCATCGCAATATTTTACATCTTTTGCACATTGTCGGATTTTCTTCAAATATCTTCCCCTAAAAAATGCATAGAAGTCCGCCATTTGTTTCTAACAATCGGCCGACACCGTCAACAGAGACGCGAAATTGGCAGCAAATCGAACGAGACCATCTAATTAAACGCGACGACGGTGAGATCGATGGAGCCTCGGCCACAAAAGGATCCTCTCTCCTCGAGGATCGAGGATCACGTGATAAAGGGAGCCGGCTGGACAATGAGAAAACGAACGCGACGCGATGAAAGAAAATGCTCGGAACTCTTCCAAGTATCAATACGTTAGAAATTTATATGTTCCACGCCCTTCGTTCTCTGTTCAGTATCTGATCCGCCGGCTAGAACAGCGCGGAACCATTGACCAGCGATGAGGAACGATGGCGCAATCAGTGGTGGTAGTAGGAATAGGGTGGCCACTCATCTTCACATTTCACCGACAGAGGCGGTTATCCAGCCTTTCGAGTTTCGAAGCCAGTCGTTTCGCTCGTTATAGCCAAATCTCGCCGTGCGCGATATATATATATATATATATATATATATATATATGTATGTATGTATGTATGTATGTATGTATGTATGTATGTATATTCTGTGTCGCTGGTAATTTATCGCGTTGTGGAGGAAGGGTTGGCACGAGGGTGGTTAATTGATTCGCGTTGAGACGAGAGAAAAATGAGGAGGGGATTATTGATCGCGGTTGTTCGCTCCCGCGAAAAACATCTCCGACGTTGTTTTCTATTCTGGCATTCCTAATTTGGTGCTTGCTAGGTGCGATACTAATAACTCGGTTGCCGAGAAACGATACCAGTCAGTCTTCTATTTTTCGCGTCTTTCTCATCGTAAGTCAGTCTTGTTGAAAATTCTGTAAACTATGTTCGATGAGATCCGTTTTCTTCTTTAACTTTGTCTAGAAAAATGTTGATTTACATCTGTCTACATTAACACGTTTCACGTTCGTTTGACGTAATTTTGTAAATGGAGCAAAATGTAACTGAACCAATTGCAGAACATACGAATGTTTTATTTCACTTTTGCTACAAGTAATTACAATCGCACGCTCGTATCAATTACTCATAAAAAAAAAAGAAAAATCATAAATTTATTCGATTCGACGAAAGATTTATTTAATAAATAAAATACAGATAAAATACAGACACGATTCACAATTTTTCCTTACAGTACCGCGATATCGGCGTAACGCGAGAGCGTTAATGAAACGCAATGCTGAATTTCTTTTTTAGGACGGATAGAGCTTCACGTTATATTTTTCCAAATTTACTCGACGGAAATAACAGTTTTTCGGATGTTGGAAACATCCGATCCGCTTTTTCATCTCGGTTGAATATTCTTGTTGACGGGAGGTTCAAGTGTCTTGAGGGTATTTCAGAGCGTTGAATTTTGAAAGGTTCGAGTGTAGTGCTCGGACGTAGAGATTCGAAACAGGGAAATCCAGTCGGGTTTTTTTCTTTTTTTTTCTTTTTTTTTACCCTTCCCCGACGAAACCTCTTTCTCTCGCGTACGTTGTTCCATTTCGGCCGCAAATGTTATATTCCGCGTGCGTTGTGCGTCCGCGCGCAAATTTAAATACCACATACGTATATGGGTATATACGCTCGACGAGCGCGTGTGTATCCATATGTAAATAAACAGACGAATTTCGTTTCGACGTATGATGCGTCTCGCGGCAGGGCGCGATTGCCACAATTGTCGCGAAAAATAACAGCGTAAATAACCTAGGATCTACGACGCTCGCTCACGCAACTGTTATCCGTGCCTTTGTTTTCCTTTCTTGTTTTTCCCTCCTCTTCACTTTTTTCTTTTTTTCCTTCAACACACATGTTTTCACTTTTTTCCTCTCTTTTCTTCTTTCTTTTTTTTCCCCTTTTTTTTTCATACTCGTGCGACGCGAGTCATTCACGAGTTGCCACACACGTGCAAACTGTCATCACGATAAATTGGATTCCGGATCGATTTAGATTGAATCATATTAGTTAGTGGAAGTTACAGCGCGCCCCGGTTCACCGGCGTATTAATACTGTGACAGTTTAAAATTGAAACGCGCGTGCTGGTTGAGCCGGGCTGCATTCGTTTTTTGGAAGACCGTGAAAGGTCTTTTTTTTTCTTTTTTTTTTTTTTTTGCAAGGGCGAATTAGATCGATGGAAAATAATGGTATTTATTTCATCGTTCGAATAATTTTCACCGTTATCCACGACTCGTTGCTCTCTTTCACGGGATCGAAGCGCTCGTTGGTTTGTTTTTCCATAAGCTGCTCGACACTCTCTCTCTATCTCCTTTCTTCTTTTTTTTTTTTTTTTTTGAGCGGAAGCAACGGTAGATATTTATTACATCGTTTAAACAATTTTTATCCTCGTCGACGACCGTTTTAATCGTTTCGATGAAATTGAATCGTTGTTGATTCGATATTCTGTTGCGAGACTGTAAAAATGGATTCTTTCGTGTGTTTAAATCTGTCGCGTTTTTCGCTTTCCTTTTAACTTGGCGAAGCCTCTCTGCCGCGAAAAAAATTTCTTCATCTCCATAGAAACATGGAGGATCGTCGTTGAAACGCGCGATTTCTCGTTTCGGTATTTCTCAAAAGATTGTAAATTACGTTTGTTTGAAACGTATAAAGAAATATTTGAGACACAGCGTACAGAGAGTTTTGACAAAATATGAAGAACCTGTGTATACCTTCTCGAAGTTCTCGCAATCGGATCCGAGGAATCTTGTTCCTTCGAAATCTCTTCAGTTGAAATTCATCGACTCTTCTTTAGTAAACTTTGGGAATATTACATTGTCAAAGTTTTATATCGTTTTATATCGTCAAACATTATTGCTTCAGTGTTATCCAGCACGTATTATAGAGAAGTATTCCTGTGTAAAACCTACTATTAAACTATGAATGATTACGCGAATGTTTATGAACCTAACGAAATGTGAAAATTAACACTATAGAACTTAACCGATCAGAGACATCGAAGACAAAAAAATAGAATAACTTTGTAATACCGTGCACGTACAAATTTTTATTTATGTATTTAACGAAAAATTTTACTTCAATTCTTTGCGAAATACATTGTTTTGCCTTTATAAAATGTCCAACAAAAATTATAAATTGGTCGTTTTGTTACTCCTGTACCGTTGTAAATGAAATAAAAATTAAAAACTGAAGTTAATAATAAACGCTAATAATCAATAAAGACTGACTTCGATCCGATCGATCATAGTCTTCGTAAATGTGATCACTTGTTGTAATTTACTTGTAATTTACTAACGAAAAGCGTCGATACCACGTGTCTTACGTGTAAAAAAAGAAATTCTTACATTCGAAAGATCTAAATGTCATTGATTTACAAGGTTAATCTATTTACCAGAAATTCGCCAACATCCGCACGGAGTGGTCGCTTCGAAAAGGGTATAATGATTCTTCTGAAAATGCCACGGGGTGAAAATCGATCGACGAAGGGAGTAGGATTGCAGCGATCATTTAATTCGAAACGGAAGTCGGGCTCTCGTAACGCTGCTCCGGGAGTTTCTTAGGCGAACCTGAACCGTATAGTTTCCTGGAATCGGGTTGTTTCTAGCGCAAAGCGATTCATTTACCCTTAAGTATGTTACCAACCAGTCTTTCCTGCTGCGGATCTCCCCTCGTTGTTTACGATTCAGCTTCTTCAGGCTGGTAGGTAAAGAAAATAGTTAAGCACAGAGACGCGGGAAGATTGCGCAGGTAATTTGCAAAGTTTCTAACGTGAGGAAACGCTGAATCGGCGGAAGGAAAGAGATAGGAACACGTGGGTATAATTGTGAATTAATATGCGACACGCGAGATACATCGGGATCCGCCTGGTATTTCTGTGCACGCTTCTGTAAGTAATCAGAATTTTACGAGGCGCGCAGTCAATCCAAAGTCTCATTCGATCATTTTAATAGAGAGAATTGTTAACGAATTTATTCGCTTATATAATATTATATATATATATATATATATATTAACATAAATAAATTTTATACATATTAATGTTTCTTATATTATAATATTTATGATATTATAATATAATTATTAATTATTAATTGTTTCTCTTTTCTAATGACAAACATTACGTTTCTAAATACATGATGTAAATGTCACTTATTCGCGATTTATTTACGATTACACCCTTTCCATTAAAGTTGTGCAACGTTAAATAAATTTTATCTATTATACAGTTAATTCAACTGATTTAGACGTATACAACTTTTTCACTTTGTATTTCTATCGAACGGAGAGATATTGTCGTATTTATTTTTTCCCAATCGTTATATTTCTCACATTATTTACGTTTCATTGGAAATTCATACCTTTTTAAACGTGGAGTGCAATTTCTCCGACAAAGTGGGGAAAACGAATGAATTTTTAATTTCGTCTTTTGTGGAGCTGTAGAATACACGAAAAAAGCACGGCACATAAATGGAACCATATTTCACAGTGAATTCTGACAAGAGTCAATGAGTTTGGCTTTTCACATTATCATATTCGATTCTTTATTGTTTATAATACAAACATACCGAGCGTCGTTCAAAAAGACAATTATATAAATTATGCGTCCGAGTTCATTTCTGGTTCACTTGCGATTATTACTGAAAGATACGGACTCGAAGATCGTTCGAAGCGGAACGCAATTTTCTCGAAGCTGCTTGCCGTTTATCTCCTATTTCGAAAACAATTTTTTTACTGGATGAAAAGCTCCTCCTCGGTGCTTGGCACTGCGTTACTCCGTTGCTGGAATTTCTCTCTCTCTCTCTCTCTCTCTCTCTTGGTACTCTCTTGTATTTCTTATTATTGTCGTAATTCCGCCTTTCTTGAGAGACGGATCCTTTCGTTGCAAGAATTCCCCCGTTGCAAGCTTCCTTGCGAGAAGGATTGCACTCTCCACGAATGTGGAAATTCTTCTAAGCTCCAATTTCATCGCACGGCAGACCGTGCTTTAGGATGGAGTGCCGCACCGAAACGAAGCCCCACGGTGATAGATTATTTTCCACAATCGATCCGAGCCGAGCCGAGCCGAGCCGCGAAAGTAGTTGGAGTTAGAGGAATTTCAGAAACGTATACGCGATAGTTGGGCAGTCGCGGCGAATTATTTTGGAGACAGTGACCAAGAGACTGACCGCGAAACGAATGCCTAGCGCGGCTGGTCTTCGGCCAAGGGATAGTTGCCAGTGTTCGGCGTTAGGGTCAGCACACCCTGGCACTCGCATGAATCGAAGTCGTTGGAATTAAGCTCGCCGAACTCGACGACCAGATACATTGTAATAATCGTTCGCGCACTATACGCGTTCGTATAGGTGTAAACAACTCGCAACAGCGACGAAAGAAATACATAGAGTATGAAAATGTATGAAATATACAAGTACTTGTAGCTCTGATGTTTGGAGCGGTGGAGACGAATTTCCATTTAGATCCCAGTTAGTTTTTCAATTGCGCTCAGTAGATACATGAAATTGCGTAAAGATCCGCAGTCTACTCGACTACACTGATCGCATCGTGTAATATAACAAGTAATACAACAAGTATACGAGACGTCAGTTGTAATTAACAGTTGGTTAGAGCAAACGCAATTAATAGTTAATTGCTCGCGCAACATCACCGTAAACCCCAAAGCGTAAAAGACCCGATCTCGATCTCTCTCTCTCTCTCTCTCTCTCTCTCTATCGGAAGAACGTAAAACGCCGAATGCGACTCGAATGGGACGTTTTAACTCGAAACCCGGCTGGCTATGTAAATGTTGAATCGATATCAAATCTTCCAGTGTCTTTCCCCCTGTCCTCGTTCCCGACGTCCCGCAGTCCCGTAGACATTCCATTTTCTCCGCCGAAATCGTGAAACAAGGTTTCGACTGCCTAGTATCTCTGGTGAAACACAGTTTCACCGAAACCGTTTCAGTTTCGTTTATTTTCGCGTTCCTTCGGGCATTGTGATCGGGGACACGTTAATCTCGAGAATGTTGAAGTAAAAGCGGAACGCACAAAAGAGGAAGACAACATAAATGAGAGGAACGCGCGCGCGCGTGTGTGTGTGTGTGCGTGTGCGGAGCGCTAGAACCAACCCCGGTCGTTTGTTCATCACGAATTTATGAATGCGGCGTATGATTTCCGTGGCCGCCCGGTGAATACAGATACCGACCGCGGTTCTTCTTTAATTTCGAGATCCTTCGCGAGATCTGCCCGCTCTTATCGCGCGCATTGTCACGTGGTCGGACGAGAGACACGTCTGCTTTTGGCAGAGGATCGCTGCTTTAATTTCCATCTTTCTGCCTGGCGTTTCTGTTGCACCCGTTGCATAAGCGACGAAGACACAGCCCGAAGGTTCCACGGGCTTGGCAAGTGGATGAAATGGACGCGCGGCTAACAGGACGTAGAACGATAAAAAAAGAAAGAAGAAAAAAGACGGAGCTTTCTTCTTTTCAACAGAAAGAAAAGCGTAACGTACACTGGCTTGCGAAAGTAATTATTTTTACACGTTACACGTGTTTATTTTGCACGTTTTTATGAGAAAATCTTATCAAAACTTGATCGGTAGTTTGTACTGCCATGATTTTATTGGTATAAATTTGAAACCATGTATACATAACATACGTGTGGTGTAAAATTAATAATTCTCTATGATGAGGATGATGTAATGGAAGATAAAACAAAGTAATATTGAAATCTATTGTTGCGCAGAAGAAAGAACATACATATAATATTTTACACGTGCGAGTAAAACACGCACAATATTTCACCGTACAATTGGACATATGATTGAATATATGGACGTGCAATTTAATATATATATATATATTATATATATATATATATATATATATATATATATATATATATATATATATATAAATTTCCTGAACGATAAGCGTTCAAATATTTCCATTGAACCGGTGTAAACGTAAGACGAGCGAAGACAGAACGAAGAAAAATATTAATCGGTAGTAAATTGTATTGGAAATCTATCGATAAGGAAGAGAAGCAAGTGCTGGAACTATATTTTAAGTCGTGCTACTTTGCTGTTTCTTCCTTGCAAATAATATCGTCTATTGAGTTCCGGATCTTGTTGAGTCGTGCCATGCTAACTCAATATCAGCACGGAACCGATCGAGGGTAAACATTTCCTCAAGATTTTCTTGGACGGGAAAATTCCATTTATTCGACGAGTTAAGGCAATATGCAATTTATTTCACGGTGTATAAATAGCCAGCCGTTTCAATGGAATCAACCATCTTCTCGAAAGCTCCTCTGTAGCGCACATCTCCTACATAATATGGAATCTATTTCGCGCTACTCGATTCATTACGCCGGTTAAACGTGATGTCGAATTTTCTACATCTGTCTACCCTTTTGCAAACAGACTCGATAAACGCGACTCGAAATATTTCACAGATAATATTTATGTAATACTCTGTCTGACGTTCCGCGGGCAATAATTGAATGCATTAACGCGATTGACGTTATAAATACAATGATGGTATTCATAGAATTATTTCGAAATTGTAGGATTTCGGAATTAGATTTTAGGCTTGTTGTAAAATCATCGAGTTTCAGAATTAAAAAGGGAGGATTATAAAGAAACTGATAATCTTATTAATTTGGTACAATGAATTATTTTATTATTTGCAGTGGTTGCGGAAAGTATTTGAACATTCAGATTCAGTAGAATATTTTTAGACCTAATTAATTAGTGCGTAAATGTTGTAAGAAATATATATATATATATATATATATATATATATATAACGACGCGCAAATGCTTTGCTTAATCACTGTAGAAATATGTGTATAAAATTCGAAATTGAACATTTCGCGGGCATTAACGAAACGATATAAGCGATGATATTTCGAGGAGGGTCACGAAACTAGGAGAGGCGCGAAAATGTCACGTTCTTCTAAAAAAGCGGTTATTTTGCAAGTAATAAACTCGCAAAGCACGTACGTTTCCAAGGACATGCGACTCAAGAACTCTAAAGTGGTAAACTAACGAAACATCTTCAGGACGTGACTGTCATAAGCGAGTAGACGGAACGTTAGAAATGGTTCACTGTAGGCGGCACGTTATCTCCACGTTTCCAGTTTTGCAAACCGCCCACTCAGTCCGATTCTTGCTTCCAAGAGATTAGAATTTTTCCGTTCATAAAGTCACGAATGTTGGAAAACTAGCTGTATAATACTTGCAAACAATTCCAAGTATTTTTATTTGCTTCCCAAGTTTTTGTATTTTTAAAGTAATTTCAACAAGCTTAACACGTCATCTGAAATATTATTAATGAAATTAATAAAAGGAATTTAAGACGTAAGTCTCCAATTACAATTTCGATAGTTAACGGAAGCAAATTAGAGATCTCGTAGAGGTTAGAGCTTCTCATAAGAAATAACTATAATAGTTCGTTGTAGAATAGATTCGTTGACAAATCGTGTTGTATGCTAAATGAAATAACTATTGACCTTTGACTTACAATAGAAAAATTGTATTCAACATCACCATGAAATAAGAAGAAATTACAATTTCATTTCATCTTGGCACGTTGACTGCCATGTTGGTGATCAAAGATTTATTTCCTCGATGGGGCCATTAGTGGACCAGAGTGTTTCAAATGTTTCGAATAAATAAAATAAAACGAATATCGTCAATTAAAACAAATTTTGAACGTCACTAAGCTAATTGGACGACGTTGTGAAATAAAGAAATTCAACGATTAAAGATTTTAATTAAAACATTATATATCGTATATTGTGTATAAAATTAGGTAGTATCATTGTATGCTTGGAACAATGAAAATTCTCCTGTGGCCCCATGGCACCACCATGTAAATCTGTCGTGGCAGTCAACTGTGTTAACATTGAAATAATCATTCGTCGTTTCTCACGTACAAACACACTCCGAGCAGCAACGTCGCCATTCGTCCACGCACAGCCAGCCATACGTTTCGCGTCTGGTGACTATAAAAATGCTCTCGACGCGGACAATACATCTCTGGAAAAGCAGCAACTTGGAAACAGTAGCGGCTGAAGAATCGCGAAGTACGGTTTCCAAGAGCCTCGGTGACGACGTCCGGTTAGGAGGCTGCGATGAAATTGTCACTCGTCTTACATAATTTCTCGGTGGGGGAGGGGGGGGAGGTGTTTCCCGGCGTGAAAAATGGCTGCCGCGGAACGGTCGGTAACAGGCCTTCGCGAGCCAGCCTTCTTCCGACGAAGAAGATTTATTTCACGGTCTCGTTAATGTCTCTCGACACTATTATGAAAACGTTATCCGTGACGTTGTCGATTATCCGATTGCTCTTTCGACCCCTCTTCCTCTCCCACCCCCTTAGCTCTTGCGTTTTATAACGCGACGTGACGGCCGAGACCGATCCGTTAACGAGCGTAAACCAACGGAAACGGATCCGTCTTTTTATCGAGTGTACGATTTTCAAAGGGTCCGACCGGGCTTCCGCGAACAGAGTTGCTCGGAAACTGGTAACTCGGAAACGATGAAACTTCGATGCCTCTGTAGTTTCGCTCTTTTCGAATCGAATTACAGGCGATGAAAAAAAAAGAAGAAAAAAAGGAAGGAAGAAAAAAGAAAAAGAGAAGAAAGGAAAAATCGAGAAAAGAGAAAAGAGGCGGAGAAAGGAGTGTAGAAAGAGGGGATAGAAAGGGAGAATTCGTGGATTTTGGTGGATCGCTCGCCAAAGGAAGTTCCATCAGAACCGAAAATCGAAGTTCGATAAGCGGTGATCGTAAATTGAGTTTTTTTCCCTTTGGCCTATGAACCGGGCAGATTCAACGTTGTTTTTTTTAGGCGGACGCGTTCGTCTCCCTCTTCTCTTTTATGTTGATTAAATCACGCGGATAAAATTGCTCGCCAATGCCCCGGAGATATCGTAAAATATGATATCGACGCGTGACTGATTATTCAGAAAGGGCTGCCTCCCCCGTGAAAATACCGTTAACCAATTTAACCATATTTCGTCGACGAATATTTTGTCTTTGGTTAATGAAAAGCAAGCTGCGTCTCTGCGAAGAGATCGTTCTTGTTTCTCCGTCGAGTTAATATCTATATATTTGCGTATTATCTGCGAGTTAGAGGAGAATGAAACACAGAGATGGTTTCTTTTTTCTCTTGTGAAATTCGTTACTGGAGGATGGTTTGCTCGAACATTGTCGTACATCGTAACGTATTTTTATCAACACGTCGATTGCCACGGGGATCGTAGGCGATCGACGTTCCATATTTCAATTAACATCTCAGAATAATTGGAATTAAACGAGTATCATCGGCGAGGAAATTTTAAATAACACAATGGAAAATTCACATTCAATGGAAATGTAATTATACATAGTGCAATATTTTATGAAAATTCCATACACAGGTAACACATAAATTTCACACGACAGTCCATGTGTCAACAAATCTTCTTCATGCGATCTTTCGCAAAGAAACCTCTTTAAAATACTTGCTGTATAATTTTTCTACACCATTTTATTAAGTTTCGAATATTTAGATTTAACGTTAAAAAATTTAAGCCCCAATGTTCGAAGTTTAACAGAATGATGAAAAAAAAAAAGATCATGTAGCAAATTTCAGGAAGTCTTTGTAAAGCGGAGACTTTAATCTTCAAAACCATGATAGATTTATTAAAAAAAAAAAAAAAGAATTATTCAGTAACTTCGGGCGCTGTGTAAAAACATCTTGGAGAACAATTTCGAGGGCTTGAAAAGTACCAGCAATTTTTCGTTTTTTGTTTCTCCTGCAAACGAGGGATCTATTTCACGTTCGATCCATTTCAACAATTTCGCGTCGAAACAAAATCTTTGCAAATTTTTGTTCTTTGTTCAATTGGTTCGTGCCTCGCGAAGACCCATGGAGGGAAACAAATAAATTGCAAAAGCGTGTGAAACTCGAGGAAAACGGGGCGAAACGACTTTGTCGTCCCGGCGACGATTCATTTCGCTCGATTTGGGATGAAAATTCTCTGGCGGCGTTAGACAGTGAAATTTCTTGAGGTACAATCGGCGGGGACGAGGAGTCGAATACGCGAGTCGAGCTTTCCGCATCGTAGAATTTAATCCGCTTCGATTCGTTTTATCGGGGGCGTGTTTCGTGTTGAAACACGAATCGCGGGATGGATAACTCGGCACGAAACTGGATCCTTTTATTCGCCCTGACCCCGGCTGCATCGGCGATTGCATTGAAATACTCGGCTTTACGTTTGTTTCCGTTTAAAATTTCAGAGTCGCATCCGATGCGACCTGGTAAGAACGTTGGCTTCTTTGCAACCGGCTTTACCCCTTAAAACGTCGTTCGACGACGCGAAAGAGTTACGCCGACGACTGTTTTACGATCAAGCATTATCTTTCGGAGATTGAACGTGCCCTCACAAAGAGAACTCGGCGTGACATTTGCAGTAACACGAAGGAGAGAATCGAAAAACAAAAAAGAAAAAAAACCGTCGAGAGAATAGGAAAACTACGGGGTGCGTTTTGTGTTGAATCCACATTCCTGGGAACTTTGTTCATACTCCTGTTTCTAAATGTTAAGACTGTTTTGCGATTTTTAGTATATTTGTACAATAGAATAATAAGAGAAATCTGACGAATCTACTGTATTATGCAATTTTTTTTTTAATTCTAAAGTGGAATATTGGTAATTATTTATCTCACTAGTGAGTGCTTTATGAAGCTTTTTTACAGAGATAAACCTGATGAATGGATTGCAGAACATAAAAATGGAATGGATTAAGAACATAAAATCATGTTTACGTAATTTTATGTTCTTACGAATATTCTTTTTTAATTCAAAAACGAATGGAATGTCCAGTAAACTTATTTTAGAGTAGTACTTTCGCACATTATGTGCAGTCTGTAGGTTTCTAAAATCCGAAACTTTCTTGAAACATTCACAATCATAATCCCACCGAGTGGTATATATAAACCTAGTGGTATTGAAATCTTCCTTCACCGTATCTGAAAGTCAGATTTAGACATTGGACTATATATAATGATTCGGGTCAAATTCTTATTTTTAGCAAAACCTTGACTGCAGAATCGACCAACTGCGTTTTTTTTTTTATATCTATCATATCCTATTACATTTTGTAATTCCAGAAAGTCAGATTTAAATAAAATTTTCAAACGCATAAAATCCATATCATAGGTACAGTATTCACTTTGACCAGAAATCTAGACCAGAGAGTTAGAAATCATTTTAAATAATATATATCCGCAACACACGTTTTGTATTTTTTACACGAACGTACAAGCTATTTATCCCCTATCCTATTTCCTCGTCGAGCAGTGTTCCTCGCCGAAACAACGAATCGCCTTTGGTGAAACAACAGGTCGATATCGCGGAAGAAAGACGTTAATCCCCCCCTGCCACGATATCCCCCTAATTAATTGACAAATCGTTTTTGACCGGAAACCGTCGTTTCGTCGTGGCACGCGCCTGTTCCATTGCGCCTTATTCTCGGCCAATTAAATTGAACCGGTAAATCAAGTATCGAACGGTTGGAATTTAGCCGAGTTTTCTCTCTTTCGGCAGTGAAACCTCGCTGAATCTGGCAATGGCTCATTGAATTTTCATCTTGACGACGCGAACGAAAAAGAAAGGAGTGAAAGACGAGTGTTGAACCTTTCACACCAGATGGCGCTACATTCGCGATTTTTAAAATAACACCAAAAATTTACATCTCGACGCGAATGAAAAAAAAAGAAAAGAAAAAAAAATAGTGGAAGTGAGTGAAAGATGAGCGTTACGTCTTGAATCTTCGACCGAACGTGCATTTTTGCAATCTTGGCACCGAAAGTGGCATTTCTTGAAATAGCGAAAGATTTTACCTATAAGAATACTCAATGAGATTTCAAAGGCTATCAAAAGATGGTTGGATGACGGTTTGCTTGAACTAAATTGCTACATCTGGTGTTAAACTGTTAAAGTTTGAAATACGTGAGAATGAAAAATTAGTGGATTTCTTTTTAAAAAAATTGGCACCGATCAGGAAAACACCGCCTTTTGGATAGATGTTAGAACGCATTTCACTCCGCACGTAACGATATAGTTCTAAACTTCGTAAGTTAATGATAACTTCAAACATTTTTTACATTTTACTTGCTTTATTCTATTTCTCAAGAACGCAACTACAGTGATAAAACTCAAGTCAGAATTTCTTATCTCGCTTGCTGAAAGTAGCAACGAGCGCTTCTGATGTGCACACGTATATATTTCTGCATCTTCGCGTCCTTCGATTTTCATACAGTACGATTGTATAAAAATACGCTGTCTATTAATATTTATTCAAACGTAAGAATACACTCGAAATTCTACGTTAAATCTGAACGTCGTTCGTTTACCAATGACGCTTTGAAAAATTCAAGCACGGGTAAATTTCAAAAATATCACGCCTGAGAATAGTACTGTGCGAATCCAACGATCGTCGACGATTGCCTTAACGACGAAAGTAGATGGAGAAGAACAGACGAGACGATGGTGACTCGATTCGAAAAGACTGGCACGCGGGGATCAGAGGGGATATTCGAGTCGCGTTCCATCGGAGAAACGCCGGCGAGAAGATGTGGCGCGCGCGGCAAAGCGATGCAATATCCCGTAATTTGTAATTCCGCGGTAAGCCGGTGAAAATCCATTGACAGCTTTCCAGCGAACCACTCGACCGCAAATGCTCGCTAACAAGGCTATCGATTCATCGCGCTGGCATCCAACAGATAAGACAGTTTTACTTGGTCAGCCAAGCAAAGGGTTCGAGGTCAACAGTGACAGAGAAAATTCGTAATAATCGGTCGACCGACAACACTCGGCTATTTGGAGAGACGAGCGCGACAAAGTCGATATTTCATTGCGTCGTATTCCTGGTGATAGAATTTCGTGATCGACGAAAAAGGATCGTTCGAGAGCGAATCGCCTCTAGTGCCTTTGTCGAGCACCTGGCTGTGAGATAAACCTTTTTTTTTTTAAATCTCTACTTTCCTTTTCTTCTTCTTTTCTTTTTTTTTTTTTTTTTTTAAATATACAAACAATCTCTCTCCGGTCGTTTCGTCGGCGCCGTTTCGATTTTCTATGCCCCGTGGCGATTTTAGTGAAATTTTTCACGACGGTGGTGGTTAAGTTTCGAACACCGTGATATTTTCAAAAATTATTGCTCCGTATTTTTATTTATGACAGTGTCATTTAATTGAAGTATTTTTTAGTACATTGAAACAGTTACTGTAGTTAGTAAGAATGTAAGTTCTATTTTTATCTTTATTCATCGAGTTTCTTTTTTTTGCACGAATGATAAACACGATGATAAGTTAGACAATGATCAATTACATTAAAATGTACATTCACCGAAAATCTCAAGGATTTGTCAAAATTAAAATTCAACTAAAAGTACATGTGAACATAATTAACAGTTTGTAAATGTAGAGGACACGTGGAGCAGTACTGTATGGAGGTCTTGAAACACTATTCGAATCGTGAAATTTCTGTAAATTTCAGTAAATTTTCTCAACAATATAAATTTGTTATATAAACAACAAAATAAAATGAAATAAAATTATTATATAAAAAAATCTATATAGATATTTTATTGTCTTTATAATATATATTTTGTATTATATTAAGCTTTTATACGTTTTATATATTTATGTACCTTTTAAACAAATATTTCCTCAATTTTTGATTGAAAAGGTGTAGGAAATGTACGAACGAAGGACGAAGGACACGGTTTCCGATAAAAAAAAACGGAAAATAGGTATATTTTCTCAACGGTTGATGTAACACGTCGGAGTTTTTGTTTAAACAATGGCAAGTTGCTTTGTTTGCGAACGATACACACAACACGCAGTGCAAAAAGTGCACGAAATATTTGATAAATCTACAACGACTGTATATTGAAACAATAAAGAATATTTATTGTCAGCCCTTGAAAATCTTCTTTCTCAATTCTGATTTATTTCACCGGCGAGTGATATTTCGCGCGAAGTGTTGAAACGACGTAGTAAAAATTTCATCGTGTAAATTACTCTTACGTACATGTCCTGTAATCCTCAATGGCAAACGTTTTCCCGTTTGCCTCACGCGTTCATCCCTCTTTGTGTGGTTATTTAGAAAGAATCTGGAATTTCGTGGTCCGTTTGATCGGTGTGTTGCTCGAAACGGACGTTACGTTAGCAGTTGGAAGATCCTTGTAGATTGTAGTTGTTAGTTTAAATGTAATGTTAGTTTAAATTGAGAGAAAACAGAAGGAACGAACGTTTTCTCTTTGACGTTCTTGGGAAAGTGACAAGCCAACAAACTTGTTGTCTGAAATTTCTCAAACTTGCTCGAACAATTTTTCTCCGACGTTTCGTTTACGAACGAGTATCATCGGAAATGTAAGAACAGGAGAAATGAAAATGCGAGAAAATTCGCGCATTAATTTAATTAAAATTTCAGTCGCTAGAAAAGTTTCTTTCCCTTTCGCGGCGGAATGGAGGGGAGGAGGGTTCTCGTTCTCCGGCGAGTGCGTCGTGCGTTAAATGAAAACCTGCTCGCGATATTCCGCTGATATTTCGCGGCGATGTATTTTTGTAAACCGCTTGTTTTCACCGACTTCCGGAGAATTACCGTCCGAGTGCCACGCCACGAAGGAACGGTTTTCGAGGCGAGCGGCCGGGGGTGAAAAAGCTGGAAAAGAACACTCTAGTCATGCAGCACAAAAAGGTCGCGGTACTTCAACGACAGGCAGGTCGGGGCACGGGGACGAGAACAGAAAAGAGGAAAAAAAAGGAAGGAACGAGAGAGAGAGAGAGAGAGAGAGGAAAAAAGACAGAAAAACGGGAAAAAAGACAAGGACCGCAAGGAATTAATTGAATAAAAACACGGGACGACATTTCAGTAGTTTAATGAATTACCGCGTAATTGTTCCGCACGCGGGCGGCATAAAAACGTTTGTGAAGAATTCATTAAAGAGTCAAGCTCTTCTGACGGTCTCGAGCCATTGAGGTATTATACGCAGGTCGCCCGCCTTCCCCCGCTGTCCCCTAATAAACGCGGAAATTTCGAAATCCCGGTAATCGCGGTTATTTACGGACGCGCGCCAGCCGTGCCGCAGCAAACGAGCATGCACGAAAACTGACTAGATCCCCGGCTGCTAGACACCCCTCCGGGAGAGAAACTTCGAAATAACTAATCTGAACGAAATTACGTGCTCTCGTCGAGCTTCGTGCGCGGATCCTTAAACGAATCACCGTGAAATATTCTGCTTGCGGATTACGCTTCGGAAAGGAATCCATGGTTTTTCGAGCGTATCGAAAGGGATAAATAAGGAACGAAGCGATCCGATAGGTAGATATCGCTTTGACGATTCAATTGAGTTGGAGCTCGACGACAGGGAGAAATGTCGTAATTCTCTTTCTTTTTTGCACGGGAATTTGGAAATTTGGAAATTCGTCTGTCATTTGGGCGGAATTTTACTCGCTTACCCCCGTCTACTCTCTGACTCAACGGAGAAGAATTCCGTTAGAGCTCGTTATTCCGTGAATTTTATTAAATAAACTTCACCTACAAATGTGTACGTATATGTACACTTCCCGTGGATTGTAACTTAGTTCCTTGTTTGCAGCGAAACTTTGTGTGTAATTTCGCTACATTATGACAAAGTTCTATACTATGCCGCGTGTGACAATTCCGCCGGTCGGAACATTTGCTGGCAACAATTTATTCCGCACTAGTTTAAATTCACTGTTTCGCGAGTTGATTCTCTTTTCCTTTCTTTTTCCCTCTTTCTCTTTTTTCTTTTTTTTTTCAATCTCGCCACAGGCGACAGGTAAGAACATCAATTAGACGAGACGTTTGGAAAATTTGCTAAATGAATATAAAATTGCGCAACATTCTGAAAATGAATACGGTGGAACGGCAGGCGTCTTAGATATGGGACTCACAATACACAATGCGATCCGGCAACACACGCTCAATTCCATTGAGCGGCTGCTTCGTTCAAGCATCTTCCTCACAATATACACGTACCAACACCCGCGCATTTTCTCTTTCACTACTTTACAATGTCTTTCATTCGGCCCAGACGAACTACCCGCGTCACGTCCGTCCAAAACCTTGGCTGTACAATCTCCCTTCGCACTCTAATATCAAGCTCGACACGAAACTCTGGCAATTGAAAAATCCAAAACAATTCGAGACTCGACAGGAATTGTAGCGTTAGCACTCCTATTGACTGAATGAATATATTTAAATCGTGTTCATTTTTCTCTCTCTTTCTTTCTTTTTCTTTTTTTCTTTTTTTTTTTTTGTTCAGATACTGATGGGAAAGTTTTGAGAAAGTACCGAGAAGGTGGTCTAAATAAAGTGGGCCCGCCACTTTTATTTACTGACGACCGTATTGGAGATTTTCAAAGAATTGAACACGTGGACGTGTGTCTTAAAACATGTTTGTTGTCTGTAAGAAATGTATATTTCTGCACAAGCATTGTGTGCTCACGAAAAATATTGGATTCATAGTTCTCCTTCCATGTCTTTTGGAAAAAAAGTCCATCAGACAGAGGATGCAACTCGCATCCCCGCTGTCTGGATACGTCCGTTGATTAATTTTTGAGATTGCTATCGTCTTTTACAAGATTTTCATGTTAAACATCTTCAGATTTTTGCGATTGCCTCTTCCATTAAACTCCTTTCACGTTTTCTTGATACCCATCTTTTTTCCTCTCGCCACTGTAATGGCATTTTCCACGTCTTCTTATATACTTTCTATATACTTAAAGATATGATGTTTTCCCACCAATTCGTCACGTTGCACGGCAAAATTTAACTGTTACGCTCATTACCCGTTCGCGTCGTAATCGTTTTCACTTCAAGCGTATTCGCGATTAACAAAGTCTGTCCGTTCAACAAAGAGTGGCCAATTCAGCATGGTGGCCAAAGATGAAGCCGTATCGAAAGGGTTAAAGTAACGTGGCCGGCCAGTCGGAGTTGCTTAATCTCCTGCGATCGGATGTTGGCGGTTTTTTCTCTTTTTCTTTTTCGCGCCAATAGGGGAGATCGTTCTGGTCACGTGAGCAGGTGAGATCGCAGGATCACCGGCTGAGTCCGAGGTTTTTGCGCGGAATTGAAGCTCGTACATCACGGCGCACGGTCATAAATAAATATAGAGCCGGCCGGTTGTATCGTACCGGGGCCGTATCGAAAACGTTAAACACACACACGCACACACACACACACACACACTCCGATCCGCCTTCTCAATCTGCGCACGAGATCCGCTGGTTCATGAAATGTCCGTGCAGGTGTGCGCACAGACGCGAGAAAGAGACAGACAACCGGCCGGTGTAGCCGAATTGAGTATCAATCTAGCAATCCGGAAATGTAATATCCGTTGCATATCTCATGCACGTCGTCAGGATGTTCGCATGTAGTTACGATAATGGATCGTAAACATTTTCGAGGCCGATTCGAGGTTTGGCGCGCGGCGAGAATGTTTCGTTTCGTTATTGCTTTCGCTCGCGAGATCTTCTGACTCGTATTTTCTTTTCTTTTTTTGTTTTGTTTTTTGTTTTATCGAGGACGTCGACTCGCCGAACGATTTGCCGCTGCGTGACTAGAAGCTGTAAAATTCCGTGGTCATCCTGGTGTCCGATATTCGACCTCGACTGATCTCTCGGCTGAGGGTTATTGGTCACTCGCGGCGGTACATACATTCGTAATTTTTACTGCGAAATCTAATATTCTATTAATTTAATCCTTCTGCGTCCTTTCTGGACTTGCATTTCTTTAACATCGGAAATATCGTAAGTTTTTGAACGAGTGAAATATGAAAAAATTCTCATTGGTAGGATTTTCTTGATTGGTCAATTAGAACTTGTCGACTCTTAGATGTCGAATCTCGCTTGTTGCTTTCCTTATTATTGTAGAAATAAAATACTGGAGATAATAAAAAAAAGAGGAAAATTTTCGACAGCAGTCGGCATCGAAGGCATTAAATTTATATGTGAAACATTCGTTCGTTTGCTAAACTGTATACAGAGATTAAAACTTAGAAATTTGGAGACCAACTAATACGACTAATTTTCTTTACTAATTCTGTAGAAATCAATACATAAGCGAAAGGAAAATTATTAATATTTATTATTGTGTGAAAAGATCCAAAGAAATCGTAAAAGGCACGAAAAATATACTGTCCATTTATGTTTAAACTCAATAATAATGCGAATAACGAGCCGACGTTTTTTTTAAAGGGTTGTCCCTTTGTAAATCGTCACTCGTAGCCTCGAATGGATACTCTGGATCCAGGATTTCTGACGGCTGGTTGTCTAGATTTATGAATGGTGTCGCTGTGTAGATATTGTCATTTGTGTCATGAGAGAAATTCTTGAATTATAGAGGGTGCCCGGTAACGTGTGGTATCCACTTCAATGATGGATGAGCGACACAAAAGCGCCGAAAAAAGTTCGTATAAATATGCGTCACGTTCGACCTTGTTCTCGAGTTAGGGCCATTTTTTATTCAATATATCTCTCGATAGATCAGATGAAAATTGCAATCGTAATTTTAATTAATTACAGTTTTGCTTAAACAGAGAATGTTCTAGAATATTGTCGTGACAGTGGCGACAGAACGAAAGTCTCGCATAAATAAAAGTTCTTAAAAGCTTTGTAGAAAAGTTCTAGCAAACGTGTGACAGTTGTATAACAAACTCAGGCAAAAGTTGGCAAATTTCACACGGATGGAATGTTTGGATAAAAAGTTATTTAATGTGCAATTTCCGTGTCAGCTCAAATTGACCCAAATAGCAGCCGAAAATTAAAACTGCACTCTCGAGAATGTCATTTCCTCCAACTTAATTCACCGCTTATTCAGTGTATATCTGCCTAAATATTAGTTGTAACCACTGTCAGTAATGGAAGCAGAATTGTATCGATAGCATTTAAATTCATCCTAAGCCCGAGAAATACAAATAAAAGAATACAAATAAAAGAAATCTTCGTGTTTTACGCATTTGTAACATGATATGACAAAAATGACACCGAGTTGTCACGTTCGCGACACGGATTACGGTTTCGATTCAAAAGAAAAAGCAAACCGCTGTAGAATTTGAATTTTGAAATTTGAAATTTCAATCGAATTGGAGATGGATAAATAAAAATCTTAAAAATACTTCGACACTTTGCACAAGATACTTTGCTTGGCTAAAAGATTCAGAAGAAATGGTTAATATACGAAATAGCAAGAAAAGAGAATCTTCAGTTTTCTCTGCGAGTTCGTGTGATAATAAATTTCAGAAATTCCATCGAAATGTACCAATTTTTGTTAAAAATTGGTACAGGATTTACGCGACCCGTCGTCGGAATCGGAAGCGATAACGAGCGGGTAAGTCTCGTTTGAGAGCGACGTCGGGGAAAATTGAAACGGTAGATAAGAAATGAGACGAGAATTACATTTGCATAATTAATTGAAACGAAAGTTTCGCGGAGTGTGATGTCGGCTTTGCACCGGGCAGTTAAAAACTGTCGTGAAAACTGTCACTGGTAGAGCGGCGGGGAGCTGTTTCTCCTCGCCCTCATTCTCGCGGAACACGCGTATTTTACAACAGAACTTTCTAATTTATCACCGCGGCCGGGCGCTTAACGAATCCGCTAATTTATCGCGACTCGGATAAAGAATTATGAATCCGAGTGTAACATGTTTCACGCCCAAAAGCGATTTCGAATAATTGGATTTACGAGGAACTAATTATGCAAATAAATAACAAGCGCGATCGGGTAACGAGTTTCACGAGAGTTTCTGTTAACGTTCTGTCGGCGTCGTTCAACTTCACGGGGAATTGCAATTTTTGTAAGCGCCAACATTGTCGTTTTTTTTTTTTTTTATGCCGTGATCTTCGTCATTTCGAGTGATTGCTTGCTACTTTCGAAGTTCGGAGTATGCCACGCGAAGATGAGAAAATATTTCACACGTGTATTATAAATATCTTGGAATTTCATAAAATCATCACTCATTTTGAAACTCGCCTGAATATACGAAATGGATAAATCGATTGTTGAAATCGATTCCTTGTAATTTCTTTTCTTCCTTCCACGTACAAACGAATGGTTCGATAAACATGTTCATTGTAAGAATTAGCGAACTTGGTTCGGTAGTTTAACATTCGTTCAATGCAAGAGTGATCTTCTCTCCGACAAGAGGAAATAGGTTTCTAAAGGTGATTTCGAGACCTTTCTAGTCTCCATATTCACTCCACGTTACTCCCTTTTGATTGACACGGTCCCTCGAGTGCAAAGGTATCACTCAATTCCCGATAACGTCGTGTTCGCCGTGATAAAACCGACGTAGTGTGACGAAGAGCTCTTGTCTAACGTGCCACGCTTGATCGCGGTAATTAATTCCAGCATCTAATGGAAATTTTATGATAATACACGCCATTGCGATTACGGATTTCAGTTTGGACATTAAGCCTCGCGGCAACTTAATTTAGCACAATCAGCATCAAGCACGGCTATCTGCGTCATTTAATCACGATTCATGACGAGCAGCCTGCATTTGCTTCGATGTACATGATGGACAACCCGACGTCGTATTACCTAGATCTTTATCGCAAAGTAAGAACTATTCGAGGTCGAATGTGTATTGTAAAAACGGAGTGCTAGATAATGTTTTCTGATAAGACAGCCATGACGAACTGCGTCGTATTTATAACATCCAGAACGTTCAGCAGGAAAGGAAGCCTCGTACATAACGCTTGATCGTCGGTTCTCCGCGCGAGGTACGCGTACTACTAACAAGTAGTACGATCGAGAATAAAGTTGACGCGTACCACTGGCACTGGAATCAAATTTTCTCAAATATTTTATTCCGTCCTTCGTTCCAGTGCTTGCAAAAATATCATGTATCACAATTGAATTTCTGATTCAAACGAACAATTTCAGAAACCTAAAACTCTGCACATTTACATTAGATCTTGGCACACTTATATTTATCAGTATAACGAGAGACTTGCACGTAGCTCTTCAAGATAATGATCTAACACAATTACATCGATCAAGGAATGCAGTATATAGAAATAGAGACATTTAAATTTAGTTTGATTAATAATATATATTATTATTAGGTTATAATTATAATTTAATAATAATATATATTATAATATAAATATATATATATATATATATATGTATGTATGTATAAAGAATTTTGTCTTGTCTTTAAAATTCTTACTACACACACACACACATATATGTAGTAAAAATTTTATCTTTGGATAGAATCCATACAATTTGTGTCTCCAAACGAGATAATAATAATTATTTTGAGAAATTTGGATAGTAACGACAACTTGCTCTCCTAATTCCTTGATCTCGATCCATTGTATTGTATGCAAGTGAAATTTGTCGAAATACATTTGCATCTTAAAAGAACGATCCTTTCTGAGGACTCGCGTAAACTCGTGACTCGTTCAACCTTATCGCTATTTGATTTTAATCTCGTCTTGTGTTCTCGTGCGCTCGTTCTTTTTCGCCCTTTGACCCGCGACCGGAAGCTAAACTCGCTCCCCGATTTCGTACAGCTCCTTTCAATCGAAACTCCAACGGATTCCTAAAATTCATTCAGACGGATCTTCCATTCATTGGAGAACGTACCTTTACGTTCGTACCTTGTTCGTTCTCCTTCGCTTGTCTCAAACGCTTTGTCACTCGCACCGGATGCAACAGACGTTAATTCATTTACACGCGACGTTACAGAAATTTACTCTCATTACTGTTTATCTCGTGCAGAGGCGTTGAATCGATTAAACAACAGTTACGAGCAATTTCTTTTCCTTCGACGTCCTTACGTCGAAAAATTACTCGATACACAATTGAAACGTGAATGCGAGTAAACGGGTGTTGAGTCCTTAGTATTCGGATCTTCTCTGTTGCACTATAAACGAGCATTGGAAAACCGATTCTAAATTCATTCTTATTTGTTTCGTACGATTTCGTAGGATTGAATCGATGAAGAATTCTATTGCATTGCATAGAATTTTCCTAATTTTTTTTGTTTCATGCAGTTGAGAAATATCGTGTTATTATATACAAAGAATGCAAGGAATACGAATGTCAATTCTTTTGACTTGCGATTGTAACATTGGTGAAATTTTCATTTTTATTTTCCAAGTTTCTGAATTTCCAAGCTGCCAAAAATTCCAAATTTTTCTAGTACTCTCTTCGACTTGCTCTTTGCTTTTTGATACCATTTTGTAAAAATGGTCGCGGACCGAACGTGACATTTTTTATCGGATTTGCGGCGAGTGATAAATCGAATGATCGTGCAAATTACAGACGGATGAATTTTTCTCTTCTCGGCGGGAGTGATTAATTGCGTTAAACTCCGAGCCCCGACGGAATTTTTCCCCGCGGCAAGATCTCGCGCGTAAAACCGCCGACGTTTCTTACGTGTCGTGGCTGATTTTCGCGTGGCACTCGAGCTCTTTCGGAGTACTCTGCCGGCTCTTGCGCTCTGTCGCAGCCCTTGTTTCTCTCCCTTTCTCCGTTTTCGACGACCCCGTTCCGCGTGAGTTTTCCTTCGATCCTGCGAACATGCTTATAATTTCGCGCAGTGCGACGCTCTGCGACACTCTCGCCCGCCCGGCAACTTTTCTACCGAAATAATTCAATTTGTTCACGTCGCGCCGCGAAGTAAGAAACTATTTTCAATTGTTTCGTGTCGAATATACACGTATAATACGTAGAAGCTGCCGTTCCGTGCAGATTTTCATTTAACTTTGTAGTTTCGTTTAAATCTGCAGTTTACGCACGGGTGTATTACGTCGCTCGTGGATCACGTCGCGTTATTTAGCGGATTTAAATACTCGCGACGTGCGATCGATCGAAAGTTTGGGATGATTTTCTCAATTATTTTGTTGACCTTTCTGTCAATCGATGCTTCAGATGTTCAATTGTACCTAAAATAACTTTATCTTAACCTTTTTTCAAAATTCTTCAACTTGAATTTAAACTCGAAATTCCGAAATATAGTTGATTGTTATACTTTGTGTGACACTAGTGAAAGTTAATATTCCTCCGTAATTTTCTATCAAAAATTTCTATGTTTCATATTTCGTCGGTCTGTCAATTAATTCCCCAACTAAGGAACAAAATAATATATATAAATGGAAAATATAATATATTCTATATCTGTTCATAGACCATTCGTATTTTCCAACAGGAAAAGAAACATTCCTATATCGTTGTTTTATTGTCAATGCAACATGTCGTTTCGTTTGCACCACACTTGAAATACGTTAGTCAATCTTCTTATATCACCCGAAAATTATCGTATCCGGTACGATGGTTTTCCCTAAATTTCCCAGAAACTCTCGAACTCGTTCATCAATCATCACCACGTCATCCGAGTTAACAAACCATTCTCGAGTTCATCGCGAGACGATGAAAAGAATGCACGAAATACGCGACTTGAGCCCCACACACTCACACACACACACACACACACACACACACACACACACAGTTGGAATTTTTCTGCTGGATGCGGCTGATTTCCTTCAAGGTACATATTTACGTATTCTGCAATCAATGCAGCTGTTTGCACGCGACGTCCGTGCAACGTTTCCAGGCTCACGGTCGGCACAATTATCCGAATACGGTGAATACGCGAGTGCATTGCCGTCGTTGCGTTATGTGACGAGCCTCGCCCCGTCCGTCGCGTTTCCGTGACAGGTCGAAATGAAAAACTGTCCGGTTAGCAATAAACGTCACCGCTAATTCGCGTAATCAGCCAGCCAGAGCGAGCTGATGGCAATACACGACGGGGAAAGAAATTTTCGTTGGCTGGGATTAAAAAATTGAATTAAACGGCCTGACGAGGCGAAGAAGCGGAATTCTTCGGCGAGATATATTTGGCATAAAATTTGGGACAAGCCGTATACCGGGACTTGTTCAATTAAAATACGCCGCGTTGACTGCGCCTGTCTGAAGTTCGAAATCGTTCACTGCTCTTTTTGTTGTTTCAACAGCTAGGGGACGAGTTTTCCTTTGTCTCGCGAATTTTGACGAATTTGTTTGCTGGATGAAACGCATGACGATACATTTTTCGTTGACGAAGCATATATATTCCACTATAGGAAGTTAGGATTTAGTTGGGATTTTGTTGATTTTTGAGCAAATTCATAGTTTGATATTAAGAGAAAAAAAAAATACAATTTCAATGAAAACTTGTTTTACACTCTTAGTGTAATAAAAATTTCTATGTATATTTTATGTTTCTCTGCACTTGCAAACATTTCGTATAAACGTTCGCAGTGTAATTTTTAATGTTGCGTGCAATTATCGAATTTAGAGATGTAGAGAGGATAAAATAAAATGAAACTAGTTTTTGACGATCGATCAGCGAAGCTGGAAGCGCAAGAATACATCGACTGACATAGCCAAAACTACAGAATTCTCCGAACGTCATTTTTTTACATTATTCAGAGATATACTTTGTACCAGCTGTGTAAAATATCATATACGATATCATACACGACTCGCACTGATTGCGAGTGTCTGTACACAGTTTCTTTCCATCTCTTTCACTATTATCCGGTAATTTCAGAAGCAAAGGAATGAGATTAGTTTTTACGAAATCCTGGAGTCGCCGTGTCTGACGAAAGATTTCGAGACTCTGGAAAAGATTCTGTATCGTTGCCAGACTTTCGTTCCAGCATTGAAAAGGACAAACGCATTGAAAGGACGTTGCATTTTTTCTCCAAAAAAACGACCGCGAAGAAAACTTTTCTCTTCCACTTTTTATTATTATTATTTTTTTTCTTCTTCTTTTTACACAGTGAGAGCGAATCATCGTGCGAGAAAGCAATTGAATTTTGAAAGATAATCGGTGAATTAAATTCATAAGCACGTTAAATTCGAAGCACGTTAGATCGCTGAGCAATTTGTTTCACTTAGATAGTTTCGAGTACTGGATAATTGTTGAGCAACTGTTAGCTGCTGTTTGGTTAACGAACGTAATTTCTAATGTACCTTGCATGGTGCTTCGGACAGTTTAGATGGCACCTATTCATACAACATTCAAGGCTATCGTCATTATAATTCATATTGCAGTTGATATTCGTATCCTCATTATACCGCATGATACCCCACTACCGCGAAACATCACTATTCTGTATGCATTTCACTATCTGAAATTTGAAATTAATGAATGGGCAGCGGAAATTTGTGCTAATTTATATTTTTGATATATATTAGCTTTTTACGTTGAAATGTAATAAAAAAAAAAATGGAACACGTTACAGAAGGAATATGTATAATACTAATGATACAGTTAGTATCATATTTTGTATACTTTTTTGTTATATACATTTAGATTTTTCACGAATATATAAAAATACATAAAAATTTGCAATTAAATAAAATAACCATGAGATTTGAAATGAATTTTATAGTGTCTCTCCAGTTTTCAAGCTTAAAGTTTCAAAATTTTGTACATCAAAGGATGTTTATATTTCCTATTCTTTTCCTTATGGAAGAATTAATTTGAACGATAGTATAATATCGATGTGTCTTTCTCCTTTAAGTTTCTTTATGAAGATTAACGGTCCATTAACGAGGAATATATTTTTTAATGATAAAGTTAATCACAACTTTTACAGTGATCCTAACCCTATAATTTCAAATTTCAAATTCCAAAATTTCTACACGCTGCGCGGAAGCCGCAAAAATGTTCCACTTTGTCAAAACTGTTCGTGATAATTACTTTTAATGGCAGCTGAACGTAGAAATTCCGCGGCGCGGCTGAAAACAGTGGAAGAATTCATTTGAACAATTCGTAATACGAGCGAGCTTGCGGGTCCCTGTAATTTGTTTATTCGAACTCGCATTGCGCGCGTTGTACGCGCCAAGTCTCGCGTAAGTCGGGAATTTCAACCGGGCCTCAGAATCGTCTGAAATTTTCCCATACGAGCCTCGTTAAAAGTCCGCTCGAACCCGCTTGCCGTAAAGCGATAGTTTCTTTATAATTACGCCTGAATAAATGTACGACTAATCCGGCGGAGTGATCTTCTCGCGGATCCGTGATGAATTTTCGTCGATTCGTTACGCAACGATAGAATTTAAGCGGTTTCCACATCTCTTTCGGGCTTTACGATTATCGAGGAATTAAGTGCTCGCTTCGAATCGAAGCGAGGGGCGCGGAATTGTTCTAAATCGCGTGTAACCTTTGAAAACCGCTCGCGGATAATGGTTCGACAAATGACTTACGGGACATTGGGGCTCGAATGGAATTTTCTTCTTTTCTTTCCTTTTCTCTTCTTTACCTGGATTTTGGAGCGAAAGTGATTTATCAATAATTTATCCGGTGGTAATAATACGTAGGCTCGCACAGATATTGGTAAATTCGACGGAATTAAATCGCTGTAACACACGAATGTGCGCGTTACTTTATTCCATTATAAAAGGCATTTTCATGGTGGGAAAAATTCCTGGCGATTAAAGTTTGTAGTTCCGGCTGCACGCGAGCTGGACGTTGTAAAAATTCTTTTGCTGAATGCCGCGCCTCTGCGGCGGCTATTGAGAAAAAATGAATAATTATCCATCGACAAAGGCCAAGCTGGATACAACTGTTCTCTAATTGCAAGTTCACTTCACGTACACATGTGTTCCTGTTGGAAGAAGAAGCGTTATTCATTTTGGGTAAAGATAAAGAGCAAGAAGAGTTTCGGCGTCGTTATATTTCCAATGCGCGCTTATATTTTAATCCGTGCGCGGGGGCGGGCATAAAAATGTAAATGAAATTTAATCATTATACTAAAAGCTGGTTCTAAACGGCTGGCGATTCTGACGTTGCCGTGGAAACTCCTGACGGGGAAAATGCAAAACGGCACAGAGATGTAACAAGACGTGGAACAGAGAGAGAGAGAGAGAGAGAGAGAGTGTGTGTGTTCGAAACATCATGCTGAATTTTATACGTCGTTCGTGGCATACCGTATGCAGGCACGCAACGTTAGAAAGCTGCATGCATCTTTGATCTTTAAAAACTGGCTCGGAACTTACGTTCACCTTTTTCACGTTCTTCTTTCGATATTCGCAACTTTTCTATTCGTTATACAATGTACGTATTCGTTCATCTTGTTGATTAACTGAAGAGCCTCCGTTAATTCCTCCGTTTCTTCGAAATTTCGAAGCCCTCCCTCTTCTTGCAAATTAACAGTGTTCGCACAGTGTAATTCGGAACACAGTGGATGTCTGATTTGAAGAATTTTTTGCGACGCGAACGAGCACAACTAGCCAGCAACTAGCGCGAAACTTGTTCTCACTCATTAAAACGTCCGGCTATTTTAGTCGCAGCGAACGCGGAAAAAGCCACGGTTAATCCACTCGTTTGGTCCGTGAAAAGTCATCGAGCCGGCTGCCAATTTGACACGGTTCGTTACGAGTTCGAGAGGAACGGGGTAGGTGACTGTGGTATTGGCTGTTTCGTGATTGTTCCAGGAAGCTCTCGAGGGTCCTCGAAATCACTCCTGGTTGTCGAATTAGCAACTGGAAGAAAGCACGGCCGATTGAACACGGCAAACACGATCGTGGCTCGCCACTTATTTCATGCGCCAGCATGATGGTGAATCATCGTCTCGAGATTTCCTCGACGAGCGAGGATCCATTTATTCTATAAACTTTAACACGTTGCATTGTTTTATCGTAAACACCTTTCAAGTTTTCTTTAGCGTGCCGCGTTGGATCTATAGTATCTCGTTGGAAATTAAATTCAATGTCCATTGATGCTGCGAGCATGATTTCACAATGATAATTTATTTTGTCGATTACTATGTAGATTATAACATGAACAGAATTCTAAGAATTTGACTCGATTTTTCCCCATGCGTAATTTGTTTCAGCTTCGACGTTGAAATCTTTCTTTGAAATTATTTCTTCGCAATACGATGAAATTTTATATTTTCGATTGTTTTTCTTTCTTTTTTTTTCTTTAAATGCTAAATTATTGTTAATCTTCCAATATGTAGATTTTAAACCCACCACTACGAGGTTAGAGAAAATTAAATTTCCTTCTGTCGATGTTGTTAAATATTGTTATCATTTTTGGATACGTAAAGACATTAAAGAAAACGTCACGGAAAACGTTGAACCACCGGCAGTTGCTTTGTCCCCAGTTGTTTTTAAACTTTCATCGAAATAAAATGTATGACTTCGAAAGTTTTCTTTACATCATTCGCGATGGCGTAGTTTTCATTTGTTCCCAATCCCCATTGCGCGTTTTGTTTCGACGAAATTCTAGTTTCGAAATGTGCCATACTTTCCGTGACATCGAATCGTAAAATCATCAGTTGTTTCTATTTTCCAACTCGAAGAAAAAAATCAATACTACGTACAAACCATAGCTAATATGTTCAACTCTCGTATCAAATCATATTAAATGCCTTAGATTAGTTAAAGAGGGAAAAAATCAATTGGATATTAGAAGATGGTATACAATTCGACACTTTTTACACGCTTATTTGCATTTTAACCGTTGTCCGTGAAAATAAATTTTTAAACACGATCTTCACTCCTGTCGAATGAAGATTCTCGTAAAGTTTATTCTCGAAAATGTCCTCTGAATAAAAGTTTTAGAAACATTATAATTACAAGAGTATCTACAGAAATTTTAGTTTTCGCGTCGACCGAGAAACTCGTACCTAAGTGAAAAACATCCGAGCCTGATACGGTTTGGTACGGTTTGAGAGGAAATATACAAAAAATTTCTATAAAAAACAGTAATTACGAAAGTCAATGAAGAAACACATTAAGAAATAAAAGGAGAAATAATTTAATATATTAAATATATATAATGTATGTTATTATAAATATATTATTAGATATCGTTAATAATACATTATCTATTGTAATAAATTATTATTACACAATATATTAATAAATTAACGTATTAAATAATAAATTAATATCGCACAAGGATTAAACACTGAAAATGTTAGTTTAAATCCGAAAGCCATTCTTCCCTTGGATTCTTCGAGTGACGATATATCTGTCTATCAGAACTCGTATCGTTGTGTACGTATATGTGTACGTTCGGTGATTTTCGTCAACTTAGTTACGAAAGACACTCTGTCCCGTGATCACGTCACGTTCAAACCTGGCTAAGTTCAGGCCGAGAAGGGAGCAGCGATGTGATGGACAGCGTAGGAGAGCGTATTCCTCTTTGACGTTGAGTTTTCCCCGTTTCTATCGTAGTTACCGCGCAGTTGACTTAATGGAGTGCTTCGCCCTCATTAGCGAGCGTAACGACAAGTGCTCCGGTTCCGCGGCAGACATTTTCAGCGCGAGAGCTTTAGACTTTTCTTATTTTTTCTGCTCTTTTTTTCTTTTCTCTCTCTCTTTCTCTTTTTTCTTTTTTTCTTTTTTTTTCTTTTTTTGCTTGGCAACTTTCGTCGCCGCGTATCGGCTCACGAGCGAGCGAGTCGCTCTCTCTCTCTCTCTCTCTCCCTCCTTGCCACCACTCGACGCTCTAATCGCGAAAAGTCGTTTCTTCCTCGTTATTTATTTATTCGGTTTATTTTCTTTATTTACTCGATCTTTTTTTCCCCTCTCTCCCGATTCCCTTTTTTCCACCACTTCTTTTTCTTCCTTCTTCGAACACGCGCCTGTGTGTAATTAAGATCACGGCGAGACGTATTCCGCAGGATAAACGGGGCCACGTCGTTAGACGCTCTCCTTGCAAATAATGCACGATAATTTAACGTTCCGGCATGAGGTTTCAAATTATGAATGCGCAGGTAACGCGGAATACTTTTAATGACGGGGCTCGTTGGAGGACACGTCCTCCAACGACGGCCGGAGAAATCGCTAAACCGTGAATTATTCGAATGTTTGCTGATTCTTGGAAATTAGTGAACGTTACTCGCGGCCGCGAGCGTCTAGCGTTCTTTCCATAAAAGCGACGAAAAGCTCGTTCGAACCTTCGAAACATTTTTCCGCTGCTCAACGTAACCGCAATTTGTTCTTATTATTTGTTATAAATATTATACCACAAAACTTCGCTGTTGCACGCAATCGTAATTACGTTATTCTAAGATATTTCACTCAAAGAAGCAACGACGAATAGAAAGTAGCATTCGATGCAAAGAAGTGCGTGAAATATTAAGAACGAAATCCCTTCTTTCGTTTAATGTTCAACATTGAGAACAAATTTCCAACAAGTAAATTTCTTCGACTGTGCTCACGAAAATTTATACTTGTACAGAAAAAAATCCACGCTCAACGAAATTCTTCAAGCAAATTAAAAATCTTCTTCGAGCGTCTTCGAATCTTCCGTGTCGACTTCAATCGCGAAATAACGTACGTGCTCTTCGTTATTCTTCCAAAAAGCTACGGCCAATTATTTCGTAAGCACAAGTGTTCCTTCGCTCGCCTTTGGACAAACTCGGGACAAACGTTGAGGGCCGGCACGATGCTAAATAATCGCGAGGCAGTATTAAACGCGACAGAGAAAAGGCGCGACCAATCGCAAATTACATTTAAAAGTAAAAGAGACGGCGAGCGGCGTTGCGCGTCGCCGATTGGGAACAGCCCTTTTAACGGAATTCGGTAGAACGACACGGATCGACCAGCTTCCGCGTGTCGGCTTCGTTTTCGTAACTTTCTCTTGTGAAATTTTCATGAGCGATCGGCATCCGATCGCGTCGGTGTATGTATCGACGGAGCAACCGATCGATAAACAACGTGTCCGATTGGATAACCTGGCCGGCGAGAAAAGGTAGAAATTTCGCCGAGTAATTTGCATGTCAGGCTGCGATTTCTCTCGTTTTTTCCTGGCCACGCGTGATTTCTTTCACGCAGCCGGGAATGGCACGGCCATTTTGCCGCCCCGAGTCTTTCCCTCTGATATTTAGTTTAGTCGCGAGGACGCGTTTTGTCGATGTTTACGGATCCTGAACAAATAGCGGCGCGCAACGGCGACTGGAACGAAGGATGCGCAACGACGACTGGAAAATTTTTAAAACGTATGTAGACACAGGGATATTTCCCTCGGCGCGGCCGGGGCCGGACTCGCAGGAGATGCATTTTCTTTTTTTTTTTTTTTTGGTCTATTTCCCTCCCTCCCTCCGACTGCCTCCCTCGTCCCCCCCCCCGCCCCTCCTCGGATGTTTGGCCTGGAAAATCATGCGCGTGTTTTTCGACGTTTAATCTGCCCGTTTGCAGAAGATCGACCGCTGGGGATATCGGAGAATGGAAGAATATTCGCGCACTTGCGCATACTGTATGCCCGCTCATGAAAATATCCGATCAGATATTTGGATACTTAACTGTTGGACGACGACGGCGAGGTCATTTTTACGATAGTATAGAAAAATAGTAATTTACCTCTTAAATAGTATAGCCTTTACATTACTAAAATTTAGGATATTTGATTCTCTGTATTCTATGTTTTCTATGATAGAAATTAACGAGTGAACTGAAACAACTCAAATTTGAATTCTTATGGATAGTTCGATGATATTTACCAGTTAAAAGATAATGAAATTATCGGACGGCAATGACGAGGTCATATTTACGATAGTATAGAAGAAGAGCAACGGCAGAGTTATTTAAACCTCCTTCTCAAATAGTATCGTTGAGTCTTTAAATTTGACTTTACTTTGTACTTTATATTTTCCATGACAGTAAATAAGCTGTAAATAAATGACAACTTTGAATTCTTATGGTTTTCCGATAATATTTACTAATTGAAAGATAGTGAAATTATTATACGCTTGAATAATTGTTATTACACGCTTGAAAAGCTATGCGCTAGAAAGGAAATTTAATACAAAAATTTACATGGCAAAGAAAGTATACCTACTGTCGAGTCGAACGTAAGCAGTCCGCTACCATGCGTGCAAAAATAAGATTATCCGCCATATACACAAGGGTCGATATACCTTTTTATCTAAAATCGAAGATTATCGGAATGAGAAAGCAAAACCATGTTTTGTTCGAAATAAAGTAAAATGTTTCCTCCAACATTAAATATAAAATAAAGTAACGCAGCAAAGGAAATAGCAAATGAAAGAAAGGGATGAAACCAAAGTCCCGCCATCCAGTACGGAAAATACGGGGGAAAACTGAAGTCACAGTACGCCAACAACAATTTTTCATTTATAAATTGAGATTGCTGAGGCGCAACGAGTACCGAGAAAAGATTTTGCGAAACACTTGACCTCGAGCGGAAATAAGGAGACTCGAACCATCGGAAGTATTGATTAATTACAGAGAGTCTGATTCGGTTAGCTGCTCTTGTCTTGGAAAACATACAGAAAAAGCGTTGCAACGTTGCACGATTCTCTCGTTCTTCTCGGATTGTGTAAATAACTCGCGACTAAAGTCCACGTAATTTATAGAGGTATCGAGAACAAGCTAGAACATCTTTTTCTTCGCCTCGGAATTTTTCATTCTCCACAATATATATATATATATATATATATATATATATATATATATGTGTGTGTGTGTGTGTGTGTGTGTGTATACTTTCTACAATCTCGTTCTCTTTTTTACTCGTGTAAGCTGTCCAAATGCAGTCGGCTCTTAAAACAGCAAATTAATCTCGAAAACTCGTTTAAGGTTCTTCCACGTTTCACGATCTTATTAACTGGACAGCTAGACAAATGAGCAAACCAAGCTGAGCGCAGCAACGATTCTTCCAATCTCGATCTCTTCGATTGGAATCGAAATGTTCGTATCGACGTGTTTCATATCGAGGTCACTGATAAATATTTACAATTGGCAAGATCCTTTGATGACGTAAATTCTTGATTAATCCTGAAGCTTCATTTCCAGCTGTTCCACGCTTCACGATCTTACATCGGACCGGACAACTGGATAAAGCGTAGAGCAAACGACAAATAGACAGCGACGATTCAATCAGAATCACGATTTACGCGTCTCAGGATACGTGTTCGAGTATCAGTGTCATCCGATTCCAAGTGTTTGGGTATCCGTCAGCAGAGAATCCGGCTCCGTGCTCGGCGAATCAAGCCGCCCGACGAGAGAGAATCTAATAATTTTTCTCTTGCTTTCGTACCAGCTTGTTTGTTGAATTCAATTATGCGCAATCAGCACGATGATCGGGGAACGCCTCTCAGCTGGCAAAATGCTGGTAATAAGAAGGATTGTGAAACTGAAATAGCTAGCTAGACGTTTGGAGACACGGAACAGGGCGAAAAGCGTACGAATGAAGAAAGGAAACGAGAGAGCAAAGTTAAAGAGAACGAAGAAAGAAGAAAGAGAGGAAGACAGAGAGAGAAGATCAGGCAATCTTTCGCAAGTGGATTTTAACTGGCGAGGTGTAGAATTTTAATCACTTTCGCGGAATGAAATTACGCTGCAGCGGATGCAAACTCATGGTGGTGTAGCTACGGGCAAGATGGTCCTTTTGCCAGCAATAGTTGGAAACTGCAGAATTTTAAAGTTACGTCCGTTTCCGTATGATTTCAACATAGTTTATCTGAAGTTCTTGATTAACCACCGTTGTATTCAAAGGCTGTTTTCTTTGCATATAAAAATTCCTCCTGCTTGATTGCTTGAACAAAGTGTAACAGCTACGAATACGGAAAACTGAGGAAATTCCCCAGCCGAGAAAGGGGTGATTTCATAAAAAAAAAACAAGTCATTTAAAAATATCGAAGAATATTAAAAGAAAACATTGTCCTCGCGATAAAATAAAACTGAGAAGTAATGACGAACGCAAATTTCCGATGGAAAAAACAAAATTGTACATATTTAATAAAATTCGATCGATTGAACTTTTATCGTCAATTTCGCGAGTTTCCAAAGCGACGAATTTGTCGTTCACAAATATCATATTTTTGTGAAATACTACGCGTGACATTATAAAATTTCGCTTCAGTACACACGATTCACGTAAAACACAAGAACTTAAATAACTAGTTTTCTTCGGTTGTTACAGAATAATTGACTACAGTTGAATCAAAGAGTTCCTTCATTGTGGAAAAATCCGCTTCCCTTAGGTTTGCACCTCGAGTAGAAAGCTCAACAACTTGAAGTCGAGTCGGTTGGTATTTGAAACCAAATAAGTTAACCAGAGTACTTTAAGAATGGCCAGCTGTATACTTTCAGAGGCTGCCCTGAAAGTTCAAGCAAAGGTGAGTTTATAGAATTGCCTGGATTACGATAAATTACTGTTAACGAGTCGAAGTAATCATTTGAGATAGATAAAGTGCATTCTTTCTCGCTCGGTGTAGATTAACAAGCGTCTTGTTTGCATGTTCAACAATGCTTGCGCAGAATCTCACTGAGAAGTTGCAACAACGTTTATTACCAAAAAAAAAAAAGAAAAAAAAATGGGAACACTTGCGTAAACGCTTAAAAATTTTATAACACGGTAATCGTGATCACGCAACTGAAATGAACTTAAAATTTTGTATAGAAATTGCGAAATATTTACTGAAAAGAAATTTATTGAAATTAGAAAGATTATCGAAATCTCCATATTCCTTTTATTATTTATTCAAACTGATGATCTTCAACGCATACATTTTTAGATTGATTTCAGATTTGTTTGACACTGTCACGTTATAATATCAATGAAATATAAAAAACTTTTTTATATAACGTTTGTAAAAGTGTCGATAACTAATATTTTTGTCAATAACTGTACATCTACTCGAACTTACATTTTCATTACGTCTATCATTGTATCACTCGGATTCTTTTTCAAAACTGCGATTCTATTTTCGTTTTACTCTCTCTCTCTCTCTCTCTCTCTCTCTCTCTGAAAAGAATCATGCTTTATTCATATTACCCATCTTTCATCACCCGTCTATCTCCAACGTTCAACATTCTTCGCGTTGTAATAAAAAATTCAGAACCTATTTTTCACACTTTTATCTCGTTTATTGCGTCGTATCGAGTATAATAGAAACTAAAATTGCGAGTTTAACTACGAGAACGGGCTTTCTCCTTACGTGCGAAATTTCTTCCTTAATATTCCAATAACGATGGCGGCTGTGTTTCTCTATTTTTCAGGTAGAAAGGCTCGCTTCACATTTTTCACACGTACACACACCTTTCCCCGTTGAACGTCGGTGCCGTTGTCTCACGATTTTCGTCGTGCATCGTGCTTACGCATGTGCATGCATTTTATGAAACCTCCGAAGGGGAGGGTTTTTCCCAGTCTGCTTGTCGACAACCCTTTCATCCCCGTCTTCCGCCATTTTTTCCTCGAGACGGGTAGCCGCGCATAAAGCTTCTTGGCACTGCGTCGAGGCCGGATTTAATCAAGGGCTAACTTGTACACGCGATGTTTATTCGGCGGAGTATCGCGGGCGCATAATTAAATGCATAAATAGCGGGTATTTTTTTCCAGCAGGTTTCGCTTTTCCCTCCTCTCTTTTCTTCTTCCCTCTTCTGCTACCTGCGATTTCTCTCTCTCTCTCTTTTTTTTCTTTTTTTTCCTTTCATTTTGTTTTGTTTGCATTCTCGCGAGCGATCGTGCAAAGTTGGCGCGCGCGTAATTCGCCTTAATTGGCATCGATTCGCTGAATCTCGATTGCGTGCGATCCGCAGGCTTGCGTTCCGTGATTTCACGTACAGCCGTTACGACAGCCTCTTTGACTCGTTTCAACCACAATAGACAGTGATAATTGAATTCTTTCTACGGTCGTTAACTCGATCGGGACTGTCAGAGCAGTTTGCGAGACGCGGATGTTTCAGGAAATAATCGTTTAGATAGCGAGGCTGTCGTGTCGCATCCAATTACTTTCGGGCTTTTGTCTGAATAACCACCTAGAGGCAAAATAAATATATAACATCGTTTGGTGGATTCGTCGCTATGTTTGATTTCATATCCGACATGATCTCTCAGATTTAGTCTCTTCGTCTTGTTTCTCATTATTCTTGGTTGTTTTATTTTCTCGAGTTTCTCGATCATTCGGAATTAAAATAATTAGACACTTGAAATAAATGTAAACTAAAAAAAAAAAAAGGAACTAAAATAAATAGAACAACAGCTTCTGCTTGTAGATTTAAGTGTTATTTACGATCGATTTTTATTTCAACACTTTTACCGACATCAATCCTAAAGGCATCAATTCCATTTTTACATGTCAGGGCTTTTAGGTCGTATGAATTTTGAACGGACGTTTTCTACAGCTCCTTGATCGGTATATCGTTGCGTCTGCTCGCGACAGTCACTTGCTCCACACAAGCCGAATTTACATAAGAGTCACGAGCAGAGGCACAAACTCTCGATATATAATACGCTTGCAATCGCTGGGCGAGTTAAAGGCATTACTCGAGAGAGAGAGAGAGACACGATGTGAAATTATTTTACAGATTTTGTTTAAATAATGGCAGTCTCTTTTTTCCACGCTGTACTTGCGCGTAATATTTATTATTTCAACACATTTTGTGTACCTGTGTAAAAATTTATAGTGTATCCGCAATTGGATTTAAATTTATTAAATTAATCTAACTATTCTCTAAGATGTATCCTCTCGTCGAAACAAACTTGAAAATTTGAAAACAGCTCAAAGCGACGTGAAACGTGCAAATTATCCTTCAGCACGTTGAAATTTACCACGTTTCGAAATAACAGTGAAACCGAATTTTCACGATAATGGGCGAAAAATGAAAAGGAAAAAATAATAATAATACAGATTTTGACGCTCAGATTTTTCTAAATGCTTTCAAAGTTCAAAGAATCAAATAGCCGACGCGTGATTTCGTTGCTTTATCCGGGTTTATTGCATCGTGACGCGGCTCGCGTAATTAGTTTGCGTTTTTCAGCGAAACGAGGAAACAAAAAAAAAAAAAAAAGAACAAAACAAAACAAAGAAAGGAAAAATATGTCCAACCAGCCGGCTCTTATGAATATTGGAAGTGCGAACGAGTCGCGCGAGCTCGTGAAAGTGGTTTGTTACAGGATTTCACGGTGTACGTCATTAAACGATGAAAATGTTCCGCGGTGCAAAAAGACGAGCCGCTGACACAACGAAACTGGCAACGAGCACGCCAATTCTGAAACGTTGAAATCCGTCTCGCGGAAATAATTTCACACGCGTGTCCAACCGCTCTCTGTTTTCCGCTCGACGATCGCGGCCTCGTTCTTCCGTAGATCGATAATTCTCGTTAAACACCTATTTTCGCGAAACAATTGTTTCCGCCGAACAAGGTTTCTTGTCTGACTGGGCTCTCTCTCTCTCTCTCTCTCTCTCTGCGAACGGCCAATGCGTTTTTCACGGATCGTCTCGTTTATATTTGAAAATTATTTCCAGAAAGAGTGAGTCTGATATTGTGGAGAAATTGGCGAGATTGGCGAGAAATTTCTGCGTTATCTGTTATTTTTCACTCTCATATGCTGTACGAGTATTTTATCACAGTACAGAGCAAGGATTTTAAACGATTTATAAAATGCACTAACGTAATATACACGCGTATAAATATTAGACTACTCTGGATTTGAAAGTACTGAAAATTAAAGCTGCATGCGTATTACGTATCAAGCGAAAAATAATTCAGAATTCTAAACCACATAATTTCCTCTCGACCGCAACATGCAATAGATACTGTACCTCAAATAAATAATCGCTCTCTGAATAATAAATAATTTTCACCCTCGTCGAGAAAAGTAGCCCTTGATAATGAATCTCTGAATACACGTTCTCTTCGGTTAAACGAAGTTCTCTCAACGTCCTTGATTCCCCGAAACAAACATCACCGAACAACGTCAAATCTAGCTCAATCTTTTTACCTCCATCTCAGTCACCTCGAGAAGCTCGTGGTTCTCGGTTCAGGTTATTCAACGTCGTCGCATAAATAATTCAGCACGATTGCAACAGCGACAAACCATCGATTAACTTTGTGACGATGCAGTCTATGGGGGGGGGGGGGCTAAAAAGAGACGCGCGCTTTTCGTAGAAAATTTGGCGAGAATCTCGGTGCGTCAGCGGGCGATGCGTACGAAGCGGGTTCGAAGCCCGGTTCGAATAAACATTCGGCCACGGAGCAAACGTTTGCCCACGGAAACGTCCCGGCCGGTGTAAGTTTGTTTAACCGAAGTTCACTTTATCGTGATCCGTTTCACGAAATAATTGCAAATGGGGGAAATTTTGGGCTGGTCTCTCCGCGGCAGTTCCGGCGGCGAGGATCCCCTCTCGGAAAATCCTATTCGTATGTATATCGCGCGCACGCTTGTCGTGTTCCTCGCCGATTGTTCGCCGATTCGGACGCCGAGCGAGCGGCCCAACGACCGACCGTATCCGTTCGGCTCGGCTTCATATTTCCTGTTGCCGACCGCGTCACCCGCGAAATTGCTAACGAGCAAACTCTCTTCTTCGCAGGGCCCCTCTTTCGATCCTATTTTCCGTCTCGTCGCCGAATTTACCTGGCTGTCTTGTGTTTCCCGAGACAGCGGTGGAAGCTGAACGAGTCACGAGTTATATACATATGTAGTTGGCTGATGCGCGTATCTTCGTTTAAACGAACGAAACCCTTGACCGACATTCGCGCGAATGTCACTCCCGGATTGAGTCTTCCTTTGTCGCCGGCGGAACGATTCGCCAACGATTGACGGAGTTATTTAGAAGTTTCATTGCATCGAAATTGTTTTATCGAAATTGTTCGATTGTCGAAACTATCGAGATTGGAATGTGAAATTCATTTGTTATTATAAACAGCGATAGTTCGTAATAGCTAGTGCTGCAGATATTCTAGGAAATACAAGATTGCACAGAATGTGCGTAATATGTGAAACACTTGCTGTATAGTGTCTTTTATAATATTTGGCACGTAAGGAAATTCTCTGTCTAGGTTCTGTTTTCTTTTGAATTATTTATATATTTAAAATATAATTTTGCATAAAAACCTGCAGTTTGGTAGTAACTAGTTTGAGTTGAGTTCAAAACTGTCGAAATTGAAACGTGTAAAAATTGAAGAAACTGAAGAAAATTTGTATCTTTTTATTCGACAAAAGTAACTCTGTAACAAGTAATTTTTCAATTATTGTATTAAATTGAAAACTTACTCTCACATATTATATGAATTAAATGGATCTTGGATCCTTGACCTTTTTGAAGCCTGGATCTTTTTTTGGGTCACTTTAGTGTCTTATTTTCTGTTTCCCGTAGTTTTCTACGGATCATTGATTCTACAGAATGTATAGAAGTGTATTCGGAGAGTTTTTCAGTAGAAAATGGTCGGTTTCAGTCGAACGATTCCCAGTCGGATAGCGCCGCACCTTTCCATCCGCGTTGTCTGTCTTAATCTATCTGAATCTACTTGATCGATTTAATATATAATGTTTCCAATCTCAGAATCAAGGCATTCTCTATCGCTGATATCTACTCTATTCCGTATCGTAAACATCCGCTGAAACACTGATCAATTTCATAAATTAGTGGAAATAAATAGGTAGAAATTATTTCTCACCTGGATTGCAGATAGGAACGTAGATCGCTCGTAGACGAAACACGTATTTCACGAAGTTACCAACACGTTTCGCATTCCATCCAGAAACGCAAGAGAGTAACTTTCGACAGTTCCATTCGAGTTTCTTAATGATGTTGACTTTCAACGCCAATAGAAGGGGAGACGAGCACGGACCGGCCGTTCGTTTCCCTTTTTGCAACTATTGTGTATCAGAAGAGGAACGCTCCCCTTGAGAAATGCTTTGTGCTTGCTTTTATCTCCATGCAGGCAGCTTCGATAAGTTTACGCGTGCGAGATGCAGTTCTGACAACTTGGTTGTCTCGATGAAGACGCGAACTGTTAAGAAGACGATGCTCACACTTTCGGCGCTCGTTGGCGAGCTTGTATAAATAGCGACGCCGATGCGTACGTTATCCTGGAAAGCGTGCAGATCTCTGGCCCCTTTGATCTCGACTCTCGGCCAATCGTACAATTTTACTCTATTCAGTCTGTCTGCAGAGCGACAAATTAAAGGCGATGTGTTTTCGCGTCGGCGCTCCAATCTTCTGAAACGCGACGTCTCAAAGCGACGAATCGAACGGAGACAATAGCAGGGGACATGCAACGACCTAGCTCGCGTAGAGTAATGCACGTTGCTTTCGCAACAGCGCGAGCGCATTATTTTCTCATGTAATTTTGAAGAGGTACGGCAGGAAGAGGAGTTATAAGAGAGCAGGCGAACCTATCGAGAAAATTCTCGGTATCGCGTGAGCTTCGCCGAATATATATGAACGAACCTAGAGGGAGAATTTATTCTTCCGATTAAACCATAGAGATTCCTGCATCCTGAAATTAAAATCTGTGATAAAGGCAAATTCGGAACGCACAACGTAGTCGTAGAAATAGAAAAATAGAACGTCGAAGATGCAGTACATGTCTAGGGAATTTTCAAAGTGAAAAATGCATGTAATCTGACAGAATATTTAAAGTGTCCGAAATAATTCTCTGGAATTCTCTTTTCTTGATTACATTTAAGAAAAAAGAAAAAAATGTAAATTTGTATCAAAATCCGCATTTCTAAGCTACTCGAACGTGAAGGAAATATTCTTAGAAATATTATACAGTTCAAGATATCGTACGATACAAATTTACGAGTTGCTGACAACTTTGAATTCGTATTTCTACGAGGTAGAAGAGGTCATTTTATTAAGAAATAAAACGCGGGATATATTTCGAAGTATGTACGAGAACAAGTTCCTAATTCCTTTTACTGTGCCTGAACATCGACCACCTGACTCTTTTATAAAAATTTGCTGCCTGCCAGGTATTTCAAGAAAGATTGCTCCGATACTTTATGCTGCGAAACGAGAATTATCACTTTCACGACAATTTTCGATGAATATTTGTTTTCTGTTTTTTTTTTCTTTTTTTTTTTTTCTTTTTCCATCGACAATTTCTTTCCAAATATTTTCTGTTCTCTTTATGAAGGCATTTATTCCATGTCAAACTGGAACTACAATCAAGCGACGACCATTTTTTTCTCTCAATCAAATTTAACCAAAAAATTTATTTGCCGTTGGTCAGTCGCGCGTTATATTTAACGCAGCCGCCCGTTTGCATCGCAGATTTATGTTCACTTGATACTGCTCGGCTCGATCGTTGGCGATCGGCTCGATACGATTTTCAGTTTGATAACAAACGATTTCGAGCGCAGCATTTTTCCTTTTTTTTTTTTTTTCTTCTCAGCCAATACGTATGATAGTGTAAATTTTGAAATTTGAGCAGAACCGATTATCTTAACACGTTGACTGCCGAAATATTTAATTTCTATAAAATGCAAAATGAACACTGGAACTAACAAAGTAGTCAAAATGATCGATTTGTAATTTTCTATGAAGATTTTATATAGATATTTATAATTTTATATATTTATATTTTTAGATACTCGAGTGACTTTCAATAAAATATATTAATACAAGCTAGTGTTCTTTATTACGAACTATTAACTTTATATCACGCACTTTAATTCCTTTGCTACAAATATTATACTTTAATCGTCGATAGTTGGAGAGCATCCGGTCTACTGTTGAAACATTGTTAAATAATTGTCGATCTTCGTTTCGTAATACAAATACATTTATTAATTTATCTGTATCCGCTTGTAACATTTAATTTCATCAACCATCCTACATTTTTCTCTTATTTTGTACAAAATAAAGAAATAAAATCCATTGTATCAACTGTATTTTGTAGAAAATAATGAGTAAAACTCCACTGTATTTACAAGTGTGCACGTATACTTCGAAAGTTGCTACACCCTCGCTAGTTTAAGCCTCCCCCCACCCACGAGCCTCATCGTGACATTAATATCATAAAATGTTAATGATATTTATGTTGTTTCAATCATTCTGAAATATTTATAGAAACAGAGAAGCACCACTGGTCATCGACGTGTACAATGGCAATCAGCGTGTTAATTGCTCGCGAGCCAGAATCGCGGTCATTTGTCAGGGAATGTACGTACGTACGTAGGTACAAGAGGTTCGTTTCTACGATCGATAATCCAAGCGGCCGTCGTTCCGTTTAATCGAAACCTTGCAACTTCGGTATCGTACTTGTTAACCGCATAATTGCCCTAAAATCGCCTCTTAGTGTAACTACGATAAGTGTTTACGGATATATCTTCGAGGCAATTACGGATGCTCGATGAAAGTGCCCGCGCCAGGGGTAGAAATTGTTTGAACGACTTTGAATGACAACGCTCGCCTTATGGCCAGCGATCCCCTTATTCTTTCTGTTCTGTTTGACTTTCTGTTTCTTTCTCAGCGCTTTTCGCTGAGAGAATTCGTTTCGTAGACACGGCCGAGAAATACCTCAAGTTCAAGTTTATTGAAATTTCTTGGCGAAGATGAAAATCGTTATCTTCAGCTTCCTTTGTTTAATATTTACAAATATGAGATTGCTCGCGTATAATTTCAATGGGTTGTGAGACACGACTTTCCCAAATCACTTTCCTCGAGTTTTTTTCTTAAGGTTCTTTCGTCAACGTTTCACTACAAGCGTAAGGTGAATTCTTTTCTTATTGCGCCTGCCAGCGAGAAGCGTGTAACATTATTAATTTCATCGACACAAAATTTTTATTAATCTATTTTTACTTTCATCAGTCTTTATTATTTTTTTTTACATAACGTCATCGTGTGCGTTTGTACAGAACGTCAGGTTCTAAAAAAAAAGAAGAAAAAACTTTGTGACACGCGCTATAAATGGAACGATGTCAACAATGAATCAAATGTCAACAAATCGATCAGTTTCCTCTCTGCGTGACTGGGCAAAAAGGGAAAGAGAAACGATTGAAAGTTTCTTGCTTTTCCCTCGGTCAAAATCGACAATTTTCGGAAGTGTTGGAGTTTTGAATCGCAAAAAGGATGATGCACTGCAGGCTGTCAGTCCCGCACGGTCCAGTTGCTGTTTCGAAATGTGTAAAAAAACATGTTGCAACTAAAAAGGATGTATGTGCCATTGTTCTTTGAACTATAAACTGCGAGAAGCTGTTTCCCTTTGGCGTAAGAATGCAAAATAGATGCAAAAAGAATGAAGCGCAGCTTTGACAACAAAATTCGGAAAGAAGCTGGACGCTGAACTCGTAAACTCCAGTCGATAAAGTTTATCAATTATATAATTTTTCCAACTTGGCGAAAGCGCGAACTATAATCTTCGCGATAATTTACTTTTTACTTAGCCAGCACGATGACTAAATTGAAATCAAAGAAATTTTTCAATTTAATTCAATTTCGCTGCCCTGATCTCGTGGAGATCGTAGTATGTGAAAATGAAATAAATCATTGCAAAATCGAGTCACCCGAGACTCGAGACTATTTTTCTCTCCAGGCTTAGATTGCGCTTCCTGCTCAGAAATTCCTGCGTTCGCGTTTACTCCGCATCAAGTTACCAATTATCGCCCTTTATTTCCCTTACTTGGCGATCACAGACGCTGCTCTTCCAGCGAACTCTAACTAAGTGAACAAATTTATACAACTAGCTAATAGCGCTCGGGAAGTGCCCGGTGCACTTCGCGCGCCATTAAACTATCCACTAAACTATCCGCACGATCCGCTCCGGTGCTTGGGTATACAAATTTTAATAAAACGCACTTCGCATCAAAACCGGCCGTTTAATACGATTACATTGTATCATATTTCGTCTGGAATCACGTGGAAAATCCGGCATCGAAAATCCGATATCTGCCTCGGACACCAGCTGAGTTCCGACCGCCATTATTTCGCCACAAGCATTTTCATCGAGGGTGAAATTTCGTTCGAGGAAACGTTCCTCGGCCCTCGAAACTGTTTCAGGGTTGAAAGTTGTCGGTGAGAACTCTGTGTGTACATGTGTACATTTGAGAGACAGAGAGAGACAGAGACAGAGAGAGAGAGAGAGAGAGAGAGTGAGAAGGGGGGAGGGGGGAGGAGAGAAGGGCCAATGTAGTGGATTCGAGGACGGATTAGCTGAAATTCAAGTGTGCGTATGACGTAATGTGGAGATCGACAGTGTTGCTGGTAACGACATGTTGCACCGGCGCTAATGAGAATTCACCTTTAGGCATGGTGCTTCGCTTAACGACACCTAGATATTCGCCGGTCGTTGTGTTGCTCGCGACGAGAAAGGCGCTCTGTGTCATTTAACACGTCCACCACAACTTGATCCTCCCTCGCTGCATTACTCCCGACTTTTGCATAATATTTATCTGGCCACGTTGCACCGCTTTCCACGCTTTCTCCCCTAATAGTTTCGCCTAATGGTTCCAGCGGGAAAGAAGGTCACGATTTTTACGCTGTGCTTTGATGTCCTAGCTTTGTACGTTCGCGATATCGTGGTTTATCAGCAGATTACAAGCATACATACATACATACATACATACATACATGCATATATACAAGTTGGTTCCTCTCGTATTCACGTTGCAATCACGAGTGTGATGCATTATCGTACGACGTCTTTGCTTCGACGTCGAGCACTAGAATTAATGTTAATATCGGCATTTTGCGAGTCAGGATTTATCAGGTTACAACGAATCGTGAGATTAGAAACTCGGACGAAAGTAATTGAAAAACAGAGTGGAGATCGTGCCTATTCGCCTATCGTTCCATTCAGACGTTTCACATTTTATCAATGCGAATGAAACCAGCCAGCGATCAGATCCAAATGGGACACGAAACGTGGCGTGGTATGGAAATAAGAAATGGCCGACGAGACGTAACGTTCATCAAGAACAGCAATATCCCTCAGTTTCAGGCATCTCGCCGCTATCAACTCACAAACTCACGGCGAAAAACTGTACGACCGGCGCTATTTTCGAAAGCATACGCGTCTTCGTCGTCATTATCATTACCGGGGACGCCTTATCTCGCTTTCATCGCGAGCCTTAATGGCCCGGCTATTCGCGTTTCTCGTCGTTCGTGTCGCGTGTCGCTTCCGCTCTTGCCCCGGCTGATCTATGAACACCGTCGTGATGCGCGTCGCTTCATTGCACGCGGAAACTCACCCCTGGAGTGTAATAAAAATGTTGTCTCGCCCCCATACCGCCCACTCGGTTGTCCGCATTTGTCTCTCCCGGGTGGCTTCATGGCAGCTTCGCGCCCTGAAAAGATGGAGAGCCCCCGTTCCTTTTAACTTTTTCCCTCTCTTTTTTTTTAAGTCGACAGTTAATTTCGCGTTTTCGAAGCCTCCTCTTCCCGACGAATTATTCTACTCGTGGCGGAGCGAGCGCGTGCTCGCATTGACGCGGCTCGTCTCTCCGCGACGAATGAAAAAGCGAGGAGTGTTGATCCGCGGACAGTTTTCTTCCCGTCGAGTTCTTTGTGCGCCGCGAAACATTGTTTTACACCCCGGGGATGTAACATCCCCGGCAAAAAGGGGCCGCTGCTCCTCGGGGAGCCGAAGACACTGTTTTCGTTCCGTGAAATGAAAGCGGCGACGGCGATCGGTCGGTCGACACACGTTGCTTCTGATAGCACCCGAGAAATTGAACCGCTTGCAAAAAGATTTCGGCATCTGTCACCGTGATGCACGATTTCAAACTTTCCGCACATCGCGATCCGAAGGATTTATCGTCGAGCACGTGTGTTGCGATGACCGTTGGTTTTTTGTGTTCATCGTTGGTTGAAAACGAGATCTTGTTGTTTAATTGATCGACTGGCAGATTGTTGCAAAATAAATACAAGAAAATAGCCTTTGCTTCGTTAATATTCGATCTAGAAGATTAGAGATGTAATCGAAATCTGAAAAAGAGAGAGAGAGAGAGTGAGAAATTTTTCTTTTCTGACGATAAGTACATCGTTCGCTATACTTGCGAAAGAAATTGGATCGACGTAAAATATTTCTAGTGAAAATGTTGCGTTTCGATGCGAGAAAATCGTTACTATCATCGTGAACAAAGTTTGCATTAATTTCTAAAAATTTTATTGTTACGCATAAAAACGGATATCGGTATTAAAAACGATTTCATGAAAATAATATTCAAACATTTCGCGAACGATAACAAAAATATTCATTTCAAATAACTACTTCAAGTTCATCATGAAAATTCCGTAATTGAAATACACTTACGTATGTACATACGTATATAAAATCAAATAAATCTCAAACAATATTTCAATCAATACGAAAGCAGATAATTATTTGAAATAAACCAATGGAATGCTGTGGAAGATAATCTCTGAAACATATGCTACAAAAATTCTTAAGGAACTATAACGAAAATTCGAAACAAGAGTTAACGATATTTACCTACTACGTCAGTTCCACTTCAAAGTGTAATCCATTTCTACGAATATAGGCTTGACATCTTTCAAAAAACTTATTTCGAAGTGTTGTTCATTTTTATGAATTCTTTTTCTTTTTTATCAAAAATTGAATTTATGTATTATAATTCGAATTTTCAGTTGATTTGCTTTCATTTCATTATATATTCTTTACATTAATTACTAACTTTTGTATGCTAAACTCTTTGTTTCAATATTTTTTACAAGTAAAAATCCAATGGCGTGAGATTACCTTGGAGGTCAAAAAATTAATTCTCCTCGATCTATCCATCTTCATGAATAACGTTAATTTAGCCATTTAGTCGCGCAATGTGCAGAGAAACCATCTAACATTATCCATTGATTTCGTCGAATGGACAATGGCACATCCCCTAAACTCCTTGGAACGAATTCATGTTTTAGAAGATGATGGTTGCATATTCCTAGTTGATAAGAAACTCATCGAATACCGAATAATATTTCTGGAATTGTTATCAAATGTTCTCAAAATTGCTGCGATTGCCATTTTCATCGAATCGAGTCGTTCCAAATTTTAACTGTTAACTGCCCCTCTCTCTCTCTCTCTCTCGCATAATCGTTCACGAGTCTGCAATTGTTTCGAATTTTCGTTCTTTAAGAATTTTCGAGCATGTATTTACGTGACATTTTTCCCCCCTCAAAGCTGGAAAATATATTTGCAGGAACACCCTGCTCTACCGTGTAGTTGAACATTTTATTCGAAATACTGTTTCACCACCCAGGTGTTATTGCATCTGAGGGGGGTTACTTTGATCAAAACCATTGATCGATTTACAGAAAGTAACTAAATTCCGGTGTGTGTTTACTCTGGTTGTATTTCGCAGCGACCAAACGTTCTGGCAGGAGGTACTGCGACCTAAACTAGCTAGACTAAACTTGGCAAGTTAGTTGGTTAGACGCAGCCAGACGTAAGACCGACTTGTCAACGGCGCGGCAGCGCTGCGCAGAAAGCATCGGGGGGTGCTTGTCTGATCACTGTACTTAAGCTCCGCTTAGATGAGTGATCACCTAAGAACTCTGTGTGCTCTTGACGTCGTTGGTTAGAAGTTCAACTAAAACCGAAGGTTCTTAGCTAATGGAAATCGATACAGGTTAACGAGGGAATTAACAAAAGCGAAACTAACGAAATTATTCGGTAACGGTTCGATGCGCTAAATGATCGTTTCGATCGTTTCAATCGCAGTCACCCCCATTCCCGGTTTTAATGACGTCTCGCCACCGTGGGAATATTGAAATTCGCTAAAATCGATCGATTGAAATTTTCAGCGAACGAAATTTCGAACGAAGCAATGATAAGCCCCGTTTCTCACAGTGAAGTACGTACAATATACAAATGACAATCACGTCGCAGTTGACTCTCTCTCTCTCTCTCTCTCTTTTTCAATTTTATATTTTCAATTATGGATTCTTGATTATTAATTTCAGTTTTGATCGATCGACTGTATCAATTCAAGCTTGCGTACGCATACTGTTTCTCTCTATATTTTTCAACTTTTTCTATTCGACGCAGCCATGTTTGTTCGCTGTTCACTTGAAGTTTTAGGATAGTTGCGTTTTATGCAACAATTTTAAATATTCCCCTCGACAGACTAGAAAACTGAAATGTAATAAAAGATGTGACGATATAAAGATACAGCAGGAATATTTCTTTTTTTTTTACTACTACTGTTATATAGTAGTTAAAGAAAATTTTGATAATTAAATAATAGATATAATCCAACTCGCTTGATTTTATTTCGCCAGTTGACAAGGACAACGATTAATTATTTCATTAATTTCGCTGTGTGAAATAAAAAAAATGTGATTTCGCTGTTGCTCTTCTACAATAAAACAAAAGATCCGATTCGTTCATTTCGAGAATCAGCAATGATGACGTATTTATTAGCATTGAATCGGAGTCGGCGATACTTAACGTTCGTTTGAACCACGTCGATCTTGAGCCTCTGAAAAACAAGTTACTCCAGCAATTTATCTTGTGCGCTTTATAGCAAACTGGCTGAGGATCGCGAAACTTGGCCCGACCGAATCTGTAGAATCCTTTTAATTGAATCCGACAGCTTTCCCAAACACGGCGAGCGAGAGGGGAAGGGGGGGAGACAGGATGCTGAAAACTCATCTGCACACTGTATACAAATAAGAAGTTAAACAAACGGGACCGAATAGTTTCCGAAATGCGAGACGAAACAAAATCTGCAGCTATACGCAACTGCGCGGCCGCTGAAACATCGAACGACGATTATTTCGGAGAACTATAGGCAAACGTAAAATTCCCCAACTGACGTGGAACGAAAGGCAACAAAGATTGGCCCCTCGCTAGTTTTTATTTTACGTCGATCAGGCTTGAAATAACTGCTTCTGCGGTTGCCGTTTGAAACGGTGAAAGCATCGGCGCTTGCCTCGACGTCAAATTGAGCAATTTTTTAAAATTGTGATATATATCTCTGATACGTTTCAGAGATCGGTAAGAATTAATTTTAGAAATTGAGAAAGTTGATAATGATTTGAAAAACAGTGAATTCAATTAATATTTGGACGTATAAGTAATTTTATTCGATGCTTAAACTCTTTGTAAAAAGAGACATCGTACCCTTGAGCTTTGCTTTAAACCTTTATTTTAAATTATTTTTTTTTTAATTAATCACCCGTTGCATGCTACGAAAAACGAAATGAATAGTATTTTGAAAGTAAGAGGCTTCGAAGTGAGCCCAAGTTTATTGTTGTACGATTTCTTTTTACAAAATTTTTTAGAAATGACAGTTCCAATATTTAGGTGTCTGAACATTAATCGGATTCCCTATATGTAGAATTAAGCTTAAATAAATAAATGGAAGTGAAGGCAAGGCTTTCGACAGTATTCGAACTTTGAACTCTTGTACGTGCCTTTTTATGAATATATTGTTCCTGCAAAAAGTTACCATTCCATTGTATAATATTCTATTCTATTGCGCTTAATTACTGGTTAAATTCTAATTATTGCTAGAAAAAACTTTTATACACGTTTTTCTTTCAGTGAAGAAATGACAGCGCTCGTGAGAATTATCTAGAGCTATTCGTGTCATAGCTGTACGACCTACTTGCTAGTTAGATATTTTTCATGAAAAAATTATGATTCCTGTTTGTAAGGTACATCAATCTAAATGACTATTTTCATCTTTACGATCATCGAGTTGATAATTTCTATTAATTTCTATTAATTCCCTGGAACGATAAATCGTACCGCCGTTATCGCATTCCGAATTACTAATTTCAGTTTTTAATTATGCTAGAGGATCTTCTTAATTAGTCGACAAATTTCACAAGTTTCGTGGAAAGCCGCTTCAACGTTGTTTAGCTGGAAAGCATTAACTTGCGATACAAATAACCAATAGTAACAGATAAATATCCAACAAAAGTTACATAATTTTAAACTAAGATTTATAACAATATCTTGTTACTTAAATAATGTTTATAACGTTTAACATGGTATATCCTATTATTTTCTCTTCAGTTTATTTTTTAAACGTGAAGTTACCTGCTCGTTACATTGCTATCTTCTGTGTTAGCTCAAACATGTTCAACGATGAATGAGACGATGATAGGGTTTCTAAACCAACGTACATTCTACATATACTCTGTATATATGTACAGTGTTTGCTCTGGAAGTGAAAGCCAGAGAAATGAATTCTACTGGGTACAGAGGGAAATTATGTACCTACTTTCAAAAAAGTTTTTTTTTACTACGGAATCCTTTTTTAATTTAATAATTTAAAAATTTTCCTTTCTTTTATTAATCGTAAATTTTCGAACATTTTTGTAAAGAAAGTACACTAGAATTTGAGACAATTTCTTTCACTGTCATACATTTATCGGTTAGTATAAAACTGTCAAAGTATAATGATACCAAAGAACTAATTTTATATTTCCTTTCTTTACCTCAAACTCAAATATTTAATTATATTAGTTAATCCCATAATTAATATCGCATGATAATTTCAAACTTTTAATAACGTCTACATCCAATGTTTCCTATCGTGTCATTTAGACTTTGCAACTACAGATTTAACAGAAACATTGTTTCTCTTTATTGGTGGTAAATTTTCGAATATTTTTGTAAAGAAAATACGACGCGCTAGAATTTGAGACAATTTTGCTCACAGTCATTTATCGTTTTGTATAAACCCGTGAAAGTATAATATAACTATAGGTACGATAGTATTTTGTACTTAATTCCCTTACTTCAAACTCGAATATTTTATTGAGTTTTAGTTAATGTGGGACCGCAAGATGATTTCAAACTTTTAATAATGCCTACGTCCAAAGTTTCCCATCGTGTCATTTAAATTTTGCAACTAATCCCCCCGCGAATTGTACGCCGCGAAGTCCATAGCAATTCCATTATTATTTTACGTTTATAATTCCCATATATCGTGACACCACTGTGTCCAAAGTTGCCTTGTCGCGTCATTTACTTCTTGCAACTAATTTGGTTTCGAATTTCGCATCGCTGGGTCCAGCGATTCCGCTAATAACTACTATACCGTGGTGGCGCAGTCTGTTCGGCAAGCGTTTCCGGTGCTCAGATGTACACGGTGGCTGGAAACATCGGTACATAATATGTACTTGGCTGTGCTCGAGCAATGTCCAAGTGCATCGGTATCGAGCTGCTTGTCACATCTGTGTCGAAGAATTAACGAGATCGCAGATTTTGCGACATTTTAATGGGAAAATCTATAACACTTGCCTTGGATGCCCATTGGCGATCGTGTTTCGACGTATATCAGTTCAATCGTCGAAATCATTTCGCGGGAACGTCTCTGTTCGATAAACGTAATTTCACAGAGTTCGGAGGATAATTTCAACGCAAGTAAATAACGCAGTAATTGCGTAAATGCTGTACCGGTGAAAATGGCGATGGACGATTATTGTGACAGAAATATTTTTAAAAACTGACTACGATGGTCGAACACATGCTCTCGCAGAGATCTCTCTGCGAAAAACATATCGTGAAATTAACATCGGGACGAAGCGAAATTAATTCGATGCTTTTTGAGATATATTCGAAAATAGTTCGGTACCAAATCGAACGAAAATATACGAGAGGTATAATGCAGGTGTAAATGATCGGGACATTCGCGATCGTCGATTGCAAATATTTTACTTGAAACAAAACGACTGTGAATTGTTGTTATTGAATCGTGTGTTTGATTTAATTTCGGATTATTAGTCGCGAAGAATTTAATATTGAAATAACAATTTAAACGTAACAAGATACCTGCGTCGCTTGAATAGCGTCCGCACCGGGATGTACATAATGGAAACATTGCAACAACAAAAGTTACACGATGTAAGTTGAAAGATTCAAAGCGTCCAGGAGTCAAGGAAATCTCGAGTAAATTTCTTTTTCAAGTTTTACAAGCTGCACGAAGTTAGCGTGCTTCTTGATTCAGCAACTTTCACGGTAAACTTCCCAACGCATTACAAAGCGATAGCTTTTCCCAGCAACTTCCAACGAATTGCTGTACAATTGACAAGATTTTGGCCACGCGAAACCAATAAAGCATAACCTCTGCAGCGAATTCTTAAATTTAACCGTCGACAATATGCAACGGTATGACGTAGGAATAATAGATTCTGATGAAGTTCTTTGCGTTTCTTCATCAATAACATCAACATTTCATATGATATGTTATATTATAATATATAATTAATTAATTATATTATAATATCGTATAATATCAATGTTTCATTTGTTTGCAGAAGGAATACCGTCGAATGACAGGGAATTTAACATATAAATGCGTACATATAAATATAACGACGTATAAATATAACGTTCGTAGTCACTGTATACTGTAATGAAATGTTTGAAATAAGATGGATGAGCAACACCGTTGCTCAAAAGTACTACGTTTGTTCCAAAACTGGAAAAATAAAATACACGGGTAATAGCTGGATGCGAGTCTGCAAACCAGACGAAACGGATTTCTAAGCGTTGATACATCAAATCGTGTTATTCATTCGATAAGTAGGAAGAATGTTTAAAAGAAACGTCGTTCTGATACTTCTCAGCTGTAACGTACGATCGTCGGCGAAGAAAGAAATGCCGGAAGAAAGGGACCGTTTACAGAGAAGACACTTGGCGATCGTTAAAACCGTAAAAAGACTCTTGTAAGATTTCCCCCGAGCAATCGTCCTCCGACCGGGGCTCGAGGAGATCGGGTGTGTTCCGGTTGGCTGTGTTCGTTTGGATGTTTTTCAAGTTTCGGCAGGGTCGTTGCGAGGCCATCGGAAGTTCCTTGCACGTAGCAAGGTCCGGCGAGGAAGGTGTACTCCTTGCTGGCTTGTCAATGGGTGGGAACGCGCGCGGAGGAAGCACGCATGAGGGAGCGCCGCCTCGGCCTGACCCCAGACGCGACTTCACGTGTCGTTGACTGCGTCCGAGTATATACAGAACACGCAGGAAACCCACACGTGGGAACGCATCGTAGCTCACTTACTTAAGGATCTCTCCCCCCATTACACTGCATCGGGACAATTACGGCTCTGCTTGCTCGACGCGCTATCATTTGACGTGTACCGTGGCACAACACTGTCTCACGTGCTTGCTGCTCCGGCCGCGTCAAACAGTTTTCCATCTTTCCTTCTTTTTAGTTGGCCAGCGATGCGCAAATGTAACTCTTGCTTTTTCGAAACTAACTGCGGGAGCGCACGTCAGTTTTTCGTTGAAAAAAAAGAAAAGAAATATATGAAACTGGCGATGGACGCGTTCAACTCCCTTCTATTTTCCTAAGGTGTTTTAACATTCATAGCGGATTAATCGGTACGACTAAATTTATCGAAGCTCGTAGGACAGGATGACAATTAATATTCAGTTAGAAATATCGGAGAATATTCTCGTTCGGTCTTCTGAACAACCGATCGGAGAACGGATCCGATTGCAGAAATCGTCTTCGTCGTTAATTGAAAACATTTGTGGCTTACTATATACCTACTTATATATAGACTCATTAAAATAATATTTGACATATATTTAACATCGAGAACTTTTACATGTATAACGTGTGAAGTGTTAGGTATTGTTGAAATACAAGTATCACGATTACTGATAAAATTTGACACCTCTTCGAAAACGTCTAATGGTCTAAAACATATAATTAACATTAAATATCAACTTTATCGATATAATCACAAAATTTCTTTTTATGTATTTTTTTTATGTATTTTAAAGTAGCACAGACTTTCGTCGTCATATATTACAACGATGCATAACACGCAATAATAATTCATTACGGTCGTTTCTAATGATAATCATAAATCTGCAATAGTCACGTAAGTTTCTATATGTTTTTTGTGTCAAGGTAAAATTTTACAACAGCACCGGTACAAAAATTAAGTTATCCACGATGACGAATGGATCTAGATTTCGATACCGTATTGTTAGAGTAGTTTCGGGATAAGGAAAGTTGCGGGGGCAACAAATCGTTTTCATAAATCCGAGCGTATATAGCTGAAGTGATGTTATCGTCGTCATTTATCGGGCGTCGATATTACTTCACGGTTTGCAGAACAGAAATTTACCGGAACAAATCCCCAATTACCTAGTAATAATGACATTAATTGCACGCTATTGCTTCGACGAGCAGATAATTTTCGACGCCTGTCGCGAAGTCATCGCGAAGCCAAATTATTAGTCTCGCGAAGCGGCACATCGATTTTGCAACATTCGAAGGAAAATTAATACGCGAAGATCATTAATAAAATGAACGTAGCTGATTTCTATCGTTGGTGTCCTAAAATACAAAATTTTTCACGTCAACTATATTATCGATATAGTATCAAACGATCGAGATAGGCTTGTATAAAATAAAACGCGAGAGCGATAAAAAAAAAAGAAGATAAGAAATTAATACAACCTTCATATATCGTTTCTGTCTTTCCCTAGATGTAGTATTTTATATATTTTTATCGAGAGAGGTTTGTTTACGGATAATGGTAGGATTAAATATCGTGACGTCGTGACAAAGCTTAATTAAAAATGAAGCGCATCCTTGTACAAAGGAATCTATTAAAATGCAAAACGGACTTATTGTAGCAAGGTGATGCACAACGGATAAAAATTTGGTGACTTAAATATAGATAGTGTGAATACAATAGGGTCTTTTATCTGATGAATGCACCCTCTGCTACTAGAGATTTTCGTAGATTAAAAGTTCGTATCGCGCTCTCTTGGGGCTCTCTTTTTTCCCTCTTTTGTTTCAGAGAGAGGAATTATGTTCCCAGTAATGAATATGCGTGGTTTCCCACCAAAAATATTAACAGCAAAGATTTTTCACGTACAGAACGTATCATTGCTGTAAATAATAAAATTGTACCGAATACACACGAATGCAAAAAGAAAAAAATAACTTTAAAGGAATAACTTTATTATTTCAAACTTAAAAACTTTATCCAAACTTCCAATCCGCTCGCGGTAATATTAAAAAAAAATGTCATCAAAGTAAATCATCGATATGATGTACGTAAAAAATATCAACCAACCTCAGACCTATTCAACGTCGCAATTTATTTACTGTAGCATAAAAGCGAGATCATTCGTTAATCGCCCAAGTACCACTTTCACAAGTATCGACGAGTCACTGTTCTCTCCAAATTCCCCTGCTTCTCTTAACGAACATGGATTCGCTGTCGATGCAGTGGTAGGTTTACGAATTCACGTGGCTTGGAGGACAAAATTGGAATCGCGACAAGTACCAGTCCACTAGACGGCCGAGGCTTATTTGCTTTCCAATTAGATCGTACCTCCTGTAACTCGTACACTTCTTCTTTTTTCTTTTCTCCTCTCTTTCATCCACAGTAGTTCGTTCAGTAGCTTCCAGAGTTGCCAATAGCCAGTGCCAAGAAACTGGTGACGTCCTACGGAATCAATTCTTTCCTTGCTCGCTTTGCCACCCTTCCGATCGCCCCTTCTCGCGTCTGGTGTATCCGAGAACTCGTCTCGTCGCTGTTTGCGGAACTCCGCGTACCAGGCAGACACTCGAGAGAGCGTCCCGTGTTCATTGTCAGGCAGCCTGGCATCTCTCTTCGTTTCTCCTTGCCCATTTTCCAGAAGATTTGTATCCGTGGTTGTACGGCAGGCTCCTGTTCTGAATTCCGTGATATACTTCGCTTACGTATGCTGGCTGCGCCACGTGCTCCAACCGCCTCACTGAAAGACACTTTCCCAGTTTCCCCCGTTTCCGATACACCAGGAACTTGATGCACCATGAGCCAGCACGATTCTCCTTTCTCCGTTTCCTCTCGCTACGCCGCGAGCGGACGACGCAGTCAGCCAGAAGCAAGATAGCGACGCAATTAATCTCGCGCGATTGCCACGCCACGATGTAACCTCGAGCCGCGTGGCTGCCGAGTTTTACGGCTAGCTCGCGATCGGCAGGAATTCGCATTTATCGTCGCGACGAATTCAACCGTGGTGCAGATAATTGCCTGTAAATCAGCGGCCCCCCACCCCCACTCTACTCATCCCAAGCGCGAATTTGGTAATTCAGGAAGCGAATCGAGCGTCCGTGTCAAGAGTGACTCGACGCGGTTCAATATCTTTGTTGCCCTGTGAAAGTGGCGGTGCGTGCTGGCGTGTTGGTGTGATTGCCAAGATGGATTTGGATCTCGGCAGGAAATCACACGGAGATGTTATGCAGGAGATCTCCGGCGACGTAATACGAATAGGGACGAGGATGGAACGTACGATACGTGGCTTGGAGGATTTCCAGAATATTTAACAATCGGAATCGTGTCTAGCGCGCATGAAATTTTTCGCAGATGAAAGAAACTGCGACTCTGCTGTAGATCGATTAATTTTTTTTTTTTTTTAATGTATCTCTGCGATGAATGGATTAAAGTTGGAAATATTTTAGTTCTTCTTTCTTTAAATTATTCGTCCTGAAAACAATTTCGCCGAGAGATTTATTTCGTTGGCGAGTATTCGACAAATTCGTTCGAGATTGATTGCTTCCTGTAAAATAATCGCAAGTATTTGCGTGAATTTGACAAATTTTACGATTACGGCTGTTGCTTAAACAAGTTCGGTGTTGAACGAAAAAAAAAAAAAAGATTGGTTGCGGTTTTGAGAGGATTCTATTCGTTCGATTCACGAACTTTATTCTTGCTGTTTATATCCAATAGGATTTGGAAAACTTTTGAAGCCTTTCACATTGTCTGGCCGTTCTACAGTCGTGCAACAAAGGAACAACTTACTGTATAGAAATAACGTTTTGCAGAATCATTTCTTCCTTGCGGATGGCGAATATAAACTCAATATAAACGTAATATACCGTGTAATATACTACAATTGTTGAATTAATTACTTATATTTGATAAAGGCGTTCAAAGATCAACCGAAATGAAAGCATAAATGTTTTTTCAAACAAGCTCGCGATAAATTCAGTTCCGTTGTTTTAACGAAATTTAGCTAGCAATAATTTCCGTTGAAAGGGACTCCTTTCACGAATGTTCATTAACACTCGACGTTCATTAAACGTTATTGCAATGCACAAATTGAAATTGAAATTTACTATCCAGAGTACTATTCATATTCGACTGTCGCGTCGCCGGATATTGCAACAAAAATGAAACAATAACGAGCTGATATTGATTCGTATCCAATTTTCAAATATGACTGATTAACTCGACCAATTTCTCATTCCCGATATTCGTTTCTTACTTAATTATCTGAAAGTTATCTTAAAGCCAAGCAAGTAACGCGTGCAAAGATAACGTACTTTCAAAATAATTGATATCAGCGATAAGTGCCTCTTTCTATAATATTAATGTTAATCTGTTTTTAATTTATTTCTTCGCAATGGGAAATTATTTTTAAAGAACAGTATGCATGCACAATGTCACAGAATCCGGGAAATTCTAGAATTTCAGTCATGCAGCATAAAGGCGAGAAAAACATTTTCAATTCGCAATATAATTCCGGTGACAGCGATTTCCAATGGAAAAATGGCGTGACGATATGGAATTACGTTATTTCATCTGTTCCCAAAACAACTGAAGTCGTATTGACGTAAAATGGAGGCATTCGTGCGAAATCTAATCCTACGTGACGTAATTTAAATGAATGTATTATACGACAGGGCATTATCGAAGCCATGAGACAAATAAAATCGCTGTGACAATACAATGGAACGCGATGAAATAAATTACACGTTGTATTATTAACTTACGAAAATCGAGCTGGAACGAGACTGAAATAACGACGTTACGACGCACGAAAACATCGTTGGAAAATGGTGGCTCTGGCTCGTCGTTTCGTCACGCTGGCGAAATTATGCTGGTTTATCCTGGTCGCAAATTGATTGACAAGCAGACGAGAGCGTTTGCAATTTGTTCAACAAACAATTTACACAATCACTTATTGCTGCATTTAAATTACTAACACCCTAATAACATTGAAAATTTGTTTTTGCTATTTCCTGCATGGAAATCATTTGTACGGTTCATTTGCTGCAAGGATCTAGAGAGCAGAAGTGTTATTTTCGTTTCATCACGCGATGTCCTGAATAACAGTAGATAGTTTGTTGAAAAAGGATATAATTAAATTTAATGCAATTTTATATTCTACGATTTAAACGAATATATTCCAACACATTTAAGTAAACTCTCGTAAAATGATGAAACGTGAAGTAGCTAAAATTCCAATGATTGATTTGAAACTTTTCTGCCAAAACTCGAAATCATTTCGAGAATTTTCGTCGACGTTTTGCCAGAAAAAAAAAATATATATATATATATATACATATGCAAAAAATTCCGAATTATAAGCTTTCTTACCAGTGGTCAATGAGACTTCGAAAGAAATTGGTTTTAGAGTTTTACTACATTCGTTATAAATGTTATCAAGCTTTGCATAGGAATGGAAAATCTAACCAACCACTATATTCGGAATTTCGAGCGTGTTTTAAAGTACCCGTTTTTAGGATCGGCTTTCGAAGAACTTTTTCATTTCAATAAAATCGGGTTACTACAGCAGGAATTCATATCGCTTATTTTCCGAATCTTTCGCAGCGTAGGGAATATCCGTAAAATTGATTCGGAACTTTCTTTTACGCGTTTTAAATCGAAAAAGGTTCATCACGCTGAAATAGGCTAGATTGGTGCACTAGAAATATAAATTATTTCTATAATATTCTCAAAGTTAACAAATTCTCGAGTTCGTTCCTCCCCCGTTCAAATATTTCAAAAGTTACATTCTCGTATCACGTTCACGAAAATTCAAATAAATTCTTTCCCTTGGTAAAATAAATTCCCCGTAATTTGAAAATCTTATATAAATGGCACTCTATAAATATCGCTGCGAGAATCGAGCGCTGTTGGAAGTTGATATTTAACCCAATATATAACAGTGCTCTTTCAAAGTTTCTCGCACTGGCCATAATACAACGTCATTTTACTCCAAGTTCAAACCGACGACGAGTTTTCGAGCACCTGCAGTATTTCAACCGTATGCACGAGTCGCGAGCAGAGAGACTTTTATTACGTGTGACAGGATTCGACGCCCCGGGTGCATCGTAACGCGTACACATGTGCAAAATGGTCCTAACTCGACAATCTCCCGATGGTCAAATTCCGGGGGAACTAGCTGAAGACTAGCTTCTTCGTTGGCCCACATTTACGAAACGTCATGCGTTATTAGAAAGTTTTCAAGACCGTGTTTTCGTCTCCTGTCGTCTGCCCTTTGTCTTTTAGTCCCGGTTGTTCGAGGATATTCCACATCGGTAGTGTGAAAACGAACGTTGGTGAGGGTGTCGGCACCAGTTAGACTGGCGCTAGTGTCAACACTTTTGCCAGAAACGTTGCATCAGTGTGTTGCGACGATGGATTCTTTTCTAGCGTGAGAGGCGCGAGTCGAGGAGGGAAGAAGAAGTTTGAGATCGCGGTTAACAGCGGCTTGGAAATTGTGTCCTTTTGACTCGCCCAGTCGGGGATTTAGCGTGTCGGTGGTCGGTCGTGTGTTTCGCGCGCCGGCTATAATAACGTCGTTTACATTTTAATCCGCCAGCAACTCCGCTAAACTGACGATGAAACTTAATAATTGAAACAACGGCGCCGAGAACACACGAGATTGCGTGTTGCCCCGCAACTGCGAAACGCGTGTTGCCACGCTGGAAAATTTTCAGAGGTAACTCGATTTCCATCCGCGGCTCGCTCGCTCGTCTTAATACGCTGTCGTCCATTGAACGACTTCATTTTCTTTTTTATCGAGACGTTAAACGGAGAGCGTCGTAATAAGATAAGCGAAGATTGCAAAACGGGAACTATCCGTATCGAGAGGAGGTTCGATCCCGCGTACCTTCGTTAACTCTAACTCGCGACTTCAACGATTATTTTCGCTTCATTAGGTCTTGTTTGTTTCAACCGAGCAAACGTCGGGCGAATTTTCGAACTCGAAAGAGGATAATTGCGGGGAACCTTTTTTAGGAGAGGCATCGAGTGCTTTTCTTTTTGTTATTTACTCGCATTTTGATGTTGTTTCTTAACTTTTGAATGAACCTATCCTCTAACTCCTCTTGTATTATAAATTATATATCTAGAAGTTTCCGCAGAGACGTCGAGAATACTCCGTGCTTAAAAATTGGTAAATATCTATTTGAATAAAAATAAGCAACGAGTCGAGTAGAGTGACAGGTCTTCAGCAGAGAGCCCAGATGGAAAGATAAACGAAGCATAATCTCTCAGTTTCATCCGTAGATTTTTGCCAACGTCGTTTTGCCAACTTGTAGCCTGCCATTATTACGTTGGATCAATGCCCGCACCGTATTCATGGAATTCCTTACTTTTTTTAATGTCTCGTACATGATAAATTGCCAAGATGTATTCAATGTCTACAATAGGTGAATGTGATCTCATACTGATTTTGACTTGCACGCACTTTACAATAATATACATTCACATTAGTTTAAAACATTTGACATGTAAAAGAATTAGTTTACATACAACATATGTGAATATTGAACAATATGTAAAAGTTTAGCTTTGCACAAAACAGCAAAGCGCAGTGATGGACACATGTACATTAGTCGGTCCACATATGAGAAACAAGATAGATACAGAGAAACAGAAGAGCTATATCAATCACGAATAATCCTTGCGAAGAGAGAACAAAGACCATAGGATTGGTGCAAATTGTCCTAGAAATAAGAGACGAACACGGAAAGAATGGAAGCTGGATTTTCAGGATTTTGTCGTTTCGTTGGCTTATTCCTGACAATAGGATTTGGTCCCGTGATTTCTGATAAATTAAGAAAATCTAAAAGTTGTTCTAGAAAGTCTCCGCTCGTTTCCAGATAACACTGTCGGTGAAGAAGTTTTATGAAATTAAATTATAATTAAATTATATCACAATGCTTCGTCAGTTTTTTTCCCTCAATGTTTTAATTGAGGTGTGAAATGTGAGCAAAATAAAAAGAAAATATATGGAAAAGTCAAATTTGAAACAGCCAGGAGGAAGAGATAGATCGGAAACTTAAGAGATGAAAAGAAATTCTCAAAAAGAGCACACGTCTACTATATAACACGTTTTTATGAGGAACACGTTTTTATACGTCCGTGCCATTTATACATAAGTCGCCTACAGACTGAGACTTTTTTATTCGTGCACTCTTCTCTAAGGACATGCCCTGAAAGTCAGTTTTCTAAAGAGTTGTTCACGCCCCTTCGTTCGAATTGCCGCAATGCTCTGTCTCAATAAACTTAATGAAACGATTTTCGTCGACTAAAACCAAGTAGAGAATATTATCTTCAGAAACTATGTGCAGCTGTACGTAAGCTTGCAGTATTTAGATTCGGAAATGCTACCTAAAAATTGAACTTGTTGAACGTGTGAGAAACATATTATCGAATGTATGAGCTTGAAGCAATTTCTGCCAAACGCAAGATGAAATAAAAATATCTTGCCTTTGAGAAACTGTAAGAAATACTGCAAGTCAGCCGATCGACTACAATTTTCCCCTTAATAACAAGAAGAATTATAATTCATATCAAAGGGTGCCACCTTTAGCTGAAGCATAATTAACTAAGAGAACATGTCAAGTTTCAGCGGATACGGTATGCAAAATAGCAAAGGAGAAATATCACTTCCACAGAGAGAGAGAGAGAGAGAGAGAGAGAGAGAGAGTGCCGAGACAATTTCAATTAATTAATTCCCCCGGACTGCTGTCGAGAATATCTTGCACTTAATTATAGGATTGTCCAGAACGTACTACGTTTAAGGAAGCGCAGCCTTTAATGTCATCATCCTGCATCCTATATACCGGGTTTTTCCTCTGAATATTCTCTCGAAAATTCACGACCGATCGGCTCGAGCGTAAGCATTAACGTCAATTTGTCGAAATTTCCTCGCACCATGTCGCGCAGACGCGTCGAACTAGCAAAACAATCGGCGTGATCGATCAACGGCGGAACGATTCTAAGCAAAACGCGATCCGCTGCTAAGTGGTCTCGTGGAGCGAGAGGCGTGTACGCTCAGCCGATCGCGAGATAGCCGCAAGAAAAGGCATCTTCGTGGCCAGACATGGAAGAACTCGCGGATGCTTCATTTGCATATGCAAACCGAACGAAAAACATCGCATCCTATCCTTAATGGGGCACATTCGATCAGCATACAAGGAGAAAAACGTTATCCGGCGCCGTCGAGCGTGCGACGGCGCATTAATCTTGCGTCGATAATTCTTGCCGGCCGGCAAATTAGAATTCATGAAAAGGCGATTCGTAACGCCGAATCGAACCTGAGTCTCTCATGCCCTGAACATAATTCATCGTATTTCACAAAGTGGCCGGACACGTTTGACGTTTAATACCCGGCAAGGATGGTAATGAGATGAAACGTTCCGTCTCTCGATCGAGTAAGCCAATGGTGCCGAGAGAGGTTAATAGACAAAACGTCTGCTCTCCCGTGACACGTAACGCTTTCTTAAGTGATTAATAAATCAGCGATGGCGATTCTACGGACGCTAAACGGTGTTTGATATTTCTGATTCATCTGTTAGGAAGTCGATATTTTCGACCATGTTAAAAGAAGTATCAACGATGCGAACGGTGTGACGAGTCGACTTGTATTTTATAGAATACGTGTCAAGAGGAAATTTCAAGAATTTAGGAAAGAGAACACTCAATGCATTCCTACAATTTCTATTGTAGAATTTCCTCTTTTATCGAGTGTTATTGTTTGTGTCAAAGATCGTTCATGTAATCAATTTATCTCATAGCATTTGCAAATAATCATGGAAAAATGATAAACGTCGTAAGAATCATATCTTACGTCATCGTCCTCCGTCGTTGCTACATTATCAATGGAAACCTAGAGGTACAGGAATAAAATAGCTTTGTTCGTAGTCTGTTGTAAATAAGTTTGTTGGTTGAAAAATCATGCATTCAGAGAAAAAAGAAAACGGAAACAAGCGAAAAAGGATTTATCGAAACGTTTTGGAACGCGTCACAGGTTAGTCGAATCGCGGACGTTGAGCGGTCTATGCGCTTTGCTGATGAATTATTCATCAAGATACGGTAGGATCGTTTGTTTCAGGACTAGGACAAATCACGACGAAGCAAGACAATTCCTCGACACCAAACTACTCTTCTGTCGCGATCTCAACGTGTATTTAAGTATCTTTTTTCTTTGTATTTAAGTATCACGCTTTGGTATGACGGTCAGGAACAAGTCTTAGCTTTCGAACAAGCTCCATTGATTTTCCGTGAGATCAGTTGCATTTTGATGTGTTGTGAGTAAATCGGAGGGATTTCAGCAGTCTCGAGTCGCTCGCTTGTGCTTCCTTTGTTGATCGTGGCTTTTGGAGTGTACTTTACGTTTGCTAGTCTGCTTCGAGCGGATTTAATGTTCAACCGGTATAGAAGCTTTAAACACGGCTACATTTGAGCTAGAATTTGCAAACGTAGTACCACGAATAACATTAAATTTGTTAAAATTTGTTTTACAATTTTTTTTTTGATATTTCCAATGCATCAGATCACTTTTTAGTTTCAATCATTGTAGTAAGAACATTGATATTTACGCTAAGCATTCGTGAAATTCTCCATTCTTTTCATATTGTACATTTTCTGGATTTCATAAAAGTATAAAAGCAAGTTTTGTTTATTAAAAGAAGGATTTTGCATTACATAAACAATGATAAGGAGAATAATCTCTATTTTTTTTAAATTATATTTTTAATTACTTTTTAATAATTACTTTTTTCATTATTTTGCAATCTATGGAATAATTAAATATGTATATAGTTTACAGAAATACATAATATTGAGTAAATTCCTCTTTAACAATAATATTTTCTTCGCTTTATGTCATAGTTTTCGTGTTACCGACATTTGAAATTTAGCGCCTTAATTCTTCGCAATTACCAATGGAACACGAAGTTACACGATCGTTCACGAAGTCTGCCAGTTTGAATTCGACAACGTTCGTAGACGTCGCGTCGCGATTTGTCAAACCGTAGTTTATTATTATTATTATTATATTTCTTTTGTAAAGTTTGCGATTCTCTCGGAATAATTGTTACTAGTGTTATTACTAATGTGTCATGTTAACATAAGTTCTTCAGCTTATGACAAGGAGTCAGAAAAGTAAGTAAATTACGTGTATATGACATTTTCAACTTGCCTTTAACTTTGTACAGTGCATTGAAATGAAATTTTATACAGAAATGAGATATCATGTATCTAGATATTGTGATAAAAGTCAAAGTAATCGAAATAAATTGAGATAAAAATTACACGAATAGGAACTGTATTAAAGAATTAGAATATAATTACTCAGATACAATATTTCATCTACCTATTTAAACATTGTATAAGGACAGACTTTACACACACACACGCACACACACACGCACACACACACACACACACACACACACACATATATTGTACTAGAGTCTATATTTATTGAATGTTTTTATAATTTTTACCTAAATATCTTAATATAAAGAAAAATATATCACTTTAACCTAACAATATGCGTTACTGTTTCAATTATCGATGAAGTCGATATATACGTTATGCAGCGTCCACACTGCGGTAAACAGTTCGCTATCAGATGACAGCATTAAGTACTCCATATGACTTCTTTTATTAACACGAATATAAATTTTATTTTATACTCAAGTAGAACTATTGCAATCTGATAGATTGTAATAAACAAAGCAATAGATATAAGTAGGTATATAGAATCTAATATCGGAGTATTTATCCCAATTCAAAGATCCAGAAATAATGTTTTTATGCAACATCAAGATTGCAAAATTTCTCAATATTAATTTTGATATATTTAGATATACTTAAAAAAAAATCTTTGGTAATAATAGTAAATAATTTGGTAATGATATTTTTCTTTAAAATACATCAACTAGTAAATTGAAAAATTACAAATTATAAATTTATATTTTACAATTTTATAACTTCTCCTCAAACAGAACAAAATTGCAAATTTATTTGCAAGAATTTCTATATCATTACCACATACTGAAAAGAAGCATTTATTACAACTAACATTTCACTAATATTATTAATTCCATTGCAACAGATGATTGTTGTCGAAGTAATAGACAGTGATAGAAGTAATTTAATTGTTAACTATACTGTATACCAAATACAAAGCAACAATAGCAATTTTACCAGTTATTTGCTCATCCCCTTCTATTTCTCACACGAAAAACCATATTTTTCGTCGCAATTTCTCGTTACATCGAATTTTGGCGAATCTAGCCGATCTTAAATCATCCTTCAAATCTTCGACGGAATTTCAACCGTTTATGCGACCCGCATATCCGTCGGATACCGGGGAAAAATGAGGGCCGGGGGGGAAAAAGTTGCAGACCAGCTTTCCACCTCATTGAGATGCATAACTATCGCCAATGAATTAATCACGGCTTTAATGCAATATGGCAGGAAAGTTTTTCGCCCTGGTTTAAACGTTTGAAACTCCGCCAGGCCGAATGGCGCCGCCGATCCGCATCCGGTGGATCCACTCACTCCGCGGGAATCCGCCTCTTTCGTTCGCCGTAACAAATGGTCACTCTGCCTCGGTTTCATAAGAACCTAATTGAATTTCGTGAAAATCGCCGGCTAATCGCACGAATCATTCCGTTTGTTTCATCTAGGACCGAAACGAGTTGCACACGCGACTTTGGAGAACAAACTATGACAATAATTGCATCGTAAGATGTGCAGAGTAACTTTTCCGACAATATTTGAAACACTCGCTCCAGAGAAATTGAATGAATGAAATTTTGTTATTATCGTTCGTAAAGAGCTAATTCGTGGAGATAATTTAAAGATTTATATAGCCAATTATTCATTATATTAGTGAGGTCTGATGTTTTGATGATTATATGCTTAACGATTTCAAATTATGGCAATATAATCGTTAAAAAATCGTAAAAGTACATTTCATTGTCAATGGATATATTCAAAGATGAACATGTGTATGTGAATATATATATATATATATATACATATACACACACACAAAAGCTTCTCATATTGTGTATATATACTTTTAAAATATATTAAATATGTAAAAATAACTATATAAAGTATGGAAATATATATTATAAAGGGAGAATGTTTAATATTCAGAAATTGTTATTGCAATACTGTAGTAACGTTGGCTATTAGCCATTAATTTATGTCCTTCACCATTTAATAATTTTGAATAATTACTTGATAATATGTACAATTTATGGACGTTTCCAATCTTAATAAATTGGCTCACGAATTCACTATAATACAATAGTATCGAATTTCATGAAATAAATATATTGGGAACGTATGAAATGAAGGTATGCATTATATTGTTATATGGAAACGATATATAAAATAAATAACTGGAGACTTATATTTTTCCGTATTATCAATTTTCTATTAAAAAAAAAAAAGTCATGCTGATTAATGGGGTTTCTGAATATTCGGAATTAAAAATTTTTGCCTTCATTTGAAAGTCAAAATGAAACTTATTTTCACACAACGCTCACAGATAGAGCAGACTTTTAATATTGACATTTTCATTTTCCGCAGGTACGTGTTTTTCCTTCCAATCCAATTTCTCAGTTACGGGTGAAAAATCCATTAAAATATGCGGTCATAAAGGTAAGAACAATGATTAAACTGCACGACGTAATTATTAAAATACGATATTAAGCATCGTTGATTATTAATTGAACGTTATGAAGATTTATTCGAATGGATAAATATTTCGAAATTTTATCTAAATTTGTAACAGCAACGTTTAATAACGAAACGCAATAAACGAATTCATCAACTTGAAAAGTAGATTGCGAGTTTTGTTTCAAATACGAAGGAAATTAGAAAGTCATCAATGAGAATTGATAGGAACTTACTTTACCATACCGAATAAATATTCATGAGGTTAAACTGATTTAAACTTACAATTAAACGACGCGACAGTCATACGGTATGTTACCTCGTGTTATGAAATGAGCTTTCATTTTCACGTAGCCTCGTAATATTCTGTTTTTATTATGTATAATTGCTCCTACTTGTGCAATGATTAACACGATTCAATTGGCAAACAGCAATATCTCTTTAATCATTTCTTACATCTAATACAATTCTTTCTTTTTTTTTTTTTTTTTGAATCGTCATAAAATTAGCGAAACCTAGTTAATTATCTTTTGTATCTATTATTACACGTATCGAGCATGTATCTATTAACCTGTCAATAATTGACAAATTTCGGAATTTCCGAATGGAAGGGAAAGCACGTAATGATCGCAGATTGGTGCGTCTTCAATCCCTCGAACCAGAATCTTCCGGAATTACCTTCCAACGCTGATCTATGCGTTCACTGCAGCGCACTGCAGTGGCTCGATATGTCACTGCAAGATCGTCTCCGCCAGTATTCTCCCGAGACATTGGCCCCCAACGATTGACCTGGTATCTTGTTCCTTTGTGGAAGATAAACGAGCATTTACATGGGATTCGCATTAGCGCAATTACTGGAAATTTATATGTTCGACAGATGTTGCGGTTGTTTGTACATTGCCTCATCATTTCGTGATCGTGATCTTGATCACTTTGTGATTCTAACATGATTATTCGACAGAGAATTGTTCTCAATTTTTTACTTCTTTTTCTCTTTTTTCTTTTTTTTTTTTTTTAGTAAAAATTTTTAAGAATTACGGTTTCTGTTCATGTGTTGAATTTTTCGGATTTATATTTACATGTACAAAAGTGGGAATAGTTTAAATTGAATTAAATTAAATTCAAGATGCTGATAATTGCGTCAAACTTCTCTAGTGGATAAAATTTTTAATTGATTAGTTTGCACGACTTAGTCCATTTTTTTTTTTTTTTTGCTTATTCTATTCGTCGTTTCAGAATGCTCCATTGTGTTGTCAACATCACTTTAGTAGCTTCGATTCAATAAAATCAGGCAGGTTACCCTATACGCTTAAATCCGTATTATCTGCGAAAATCGATATTTTCAATCCTATTGTTCAGTATATCTTGGACAATGTTAACATTATATATCAATACCTGTGTAATCTGTTTATCCGATGATAATAAGTTTATCCGGCAAAATAGCTTCGCAAATATTTTGTACTACTCACGCATTGATTGCGCGAATAAAGGAGAACGACTTAAATAATAAAAAAAAAAATAAAAAACAAAAAAAAACTCCACCAACGAAGATTTCAGTTATTCCGAATTTATAATCCGTTTGAAAATTTGAAAAATATCTCAAATATCAGGAAGCCAAAGCCACGCACGAAGTTTTAAGCACGTACCTCTCTGAGAAATGTTTTCGATACAAGTTCGATCGACGTCCAAAGGAATTTTTAAACAGAGGATTGAACACGATGTTTCACGAAAAATACACGGGAAAAATAGCAACCTCGCGTACATGAAACTTTCATATCGCGTGAAAAAGTACGTTGTCGACGTACAGATGTTTCGCGAATAATGATGAATGTTTAATGAAAATTCGCTAGAGCGCTGAATTACTTTTCGAACAGCTAAAAACGCAGAAATTTGCCGTTTGCAGTCGAGAGCACAGGGAATCAGTGTGAAACACGCACACACATAGATAAAAAAGAAAAAAAGAAGTGGATAAAGTCGTTAAACTATCGCAAAAGCCTGGAGATTGTAAAACGTCTCAAATCTTGCCACGGAAATTGACAACATGTTAAAGGCGGTTGAATGTCGCGCGACGGGAATTGAAATTCAGTATTCTTCGATGACACGAAAATGTATATAGAGAGTGTCGTGCGCATGTAGGAGAAAAAAGAGAAAATGATGGTGTATGACTGAGAGAGAGAGAGAGAGAGAGAGAGAGAGAGAGAAAGAAAGAGACGAACAACGAAAAGAAAAAAAATTGTATAGAAAGAAGTTCGAGCGATAAAAGGTTGGCAACTCATTTAGAATCTCTCTTGGCCGTGTATATCGGTTTTGTCGCGGCAAGGAAAACCTCTCCCGGACTCGTTTCCCGCCTGCATCCCAGTTAATATCCTGTCGTGGGCGTAGATGTTTGCGACTGATCCAATTTCATACTTTTCCTGTCAAGTTCAACTGGTCCCGAGGCCGGTGCCGTGAAAATCAGCGTTCCCAGAGATGCGCGCCAACGTTTCCCTTCATTTATTGCAATGAAAACGCCACGGTGCCTCTGCACTATATATGCACCGTATAGTTTTACGATAGCCTTCCGTTTCAATTAGATCGTACATTGCATCGATTCGAGTTGCACTCCTCGCGATTTGCGGTTTCCCTCTGTTTTGCTCGTTTTTCAAATACGAGAGTTTTAATTTCGACATCGCGGAACTGCATATGACAAATCCGTTCAAAATACTCGGGATTTTTGGTTGACAACTTTTTCATTTATAACGTGAATATGACGTAATTATTGCAGAATATGTATTTATCGAATGTCTTCGTAATGATTTCCGATCGATGATAATTCTTCACTCGCAATGAAATGAAAATAGGATTCGAAACTTCGGATATATATATTACTGGAACGAACAATAAAATGAAATCTCTTCTTCATCTCTTTGATTTTGCTCGCTTGATCAATTAAATAAGGTTGTACGTGCTACACGATGTTGCTTTTGATTTAAATATTGGATGTCATCAGAAACGTCGAATCCATTTTGGATTAATTACATTTTATACGCAACAAACAATCGTTTAAATAATTTTATACATACTCTTGTGGGCAACGCAAAAGCTATTCTCATTGTTATTTGTCCTCGAAATAGATATAATTTCTACATACATTTCTCAATAAAAGTTGACTGATTGACTTTGATCAACGAACGTGGATGTTTCAACGATGTTAAACGAGAATAATAAACGTGTAAAATATTTGAAGAAAGAATCACGAGTAGAAAGAAACAAGCGAAGGAGTTTTACCACTTGTAATTAGATATGCAGACGATTACACGTTCTAGTGAATGTTAATATCACGTCGGTTTGGTCTGAAAAATTTTTATATACTTCATTGAATACCCTATGATGACGCAAAAGCTTTTTACAAGAGGAATAAGAAGTAATTGTCAATTTAATACAGGGAACACTGCATAAAATGACTTTTAGATAACAAAGGAAAGAAAATTATACATTAACGAAATTAACGAGAGAGTTAACTGAACCATAGAAACAACAATGAACGCAGAATTTTAAATCAAATGTTTGAATTGCTTGGTCATTTGACTAAGCGTTGGTACGTTTAGTACGTTTAGTAATCAAAGAGATTTCCGATTCTGTTTGACTAGTGGTTAGCACAGTAAACGTATACCACAGAGAGAAATGCCATCGCAGTCGAATATTTAAAATAAAAAAAAAAAAATCCACCTTTCATACCATGCTTCGAATCTCCAGTCAAGCCTGTCTCACATTTCATTTTACAACCAAACACTCCATTCAAAAGTGAGTAGCATTATCAGGGACACGACGTGACGGAAAGTAGACGAGTCTCTCGCCGCGTTGTTTCGATCGTCGCCCGCGATGGATGCCGACGTGCTGACGAATAGCTCGTCAAACGCGCGAACGTAGCGCGATTTTTCCCCAAATTTCTGCTCGATTCGTCGAAGTAGCGCGGCGGCGGCGATAACGACAGATTTCGCTAACGCCGTGTATTTGTATCGAAATCGACGTCGAAGGATTGAAATCGTTGATCTCTGTACGTCAGTCAAAGCATATCCGGCCACGTTGTTCCTTTGTTGCTTGTGGCGGACCAATTTGTCACCGAAATACGAGTCCCTGGCTCGCTGTATCCCCGCGAGACGCTCGTCACGATCGATTGATTCGCCATTTTGTTCCTTTTCGCTGAAGTTAAGCGACGTTTACGCGACACGCTCGAAAGGAACTCGAAAGCTGAGGGGCAGGGGAGGGGGCTCTTTTCCAAATTTCCGCGCAAGTTTCTCGCCCGCGATCGACAGCGACTCATCGATTAATCCTCCGTGCCGGTGAATCGATCGTGCTCGCGCAACCAAAATGGATTCCCGGGCCACGTCGGACCGGCCTAATTTACATTATTCCAACCGGTGATTAGCCGTTCGCGCGCTTCCAATGATGAGCCCGTTGCTATTCGCCAAACATTTATGCAATTTCGATGTCGTGGATAGTGCGGTCATTCGTGATATCCGATGTACCTTTGCTTGATTTAGAAGCTGAGGTTACTCGATCAAAAATGATTTGATACTTGGCGTAGCGACGCTGTGCCAATGATTGTTGTTGCTTCCTTTGATTCCTCGCTTAAATTAAGGAAATGCGATGACAGTGAATTCGTTCCTTTTAGAATTTGGAACGTTATCTATGCACGAATACTCGAATCAGTAATTATTCTTATTAACTGTGTTTATTAATTCCCGAGTCATTGATATTTTAAAAAGTCAAAGTAGACTTCTATTAAAATTAAAACTCTCGAAACTTTGAGTTTACGATTTTCGGCTTCCGACAGGATTTCGAATGTTGGAAAATTTCCTACGTGTCATGTAGAATGTTACAATTTGCGCAAATGATGATTGGATAGGTACTGAAAGATTTCAATTCGGATCAGTGACAACTTAAATGATGTTAAAGTAATCGTTTGATACGAAATAGCGTTGTAAACGTGTCAGAATGTCAGAGCTGAACTGCGATGCTTTCGTTCGTCTTCGTCTGAACGAAACGCCACACGAAATTCACCAGATGAATATGAAACCATGTTTCAACAGCAGAATCACAAACTAATTTATGTCGTTACGAAACAATAACAGCGTGAGATAAAGTAGTTCCAGCAGTTGCAGTCTAACATCTGTGGCACATGTGTACAACTTCGCGAAACTATTCAAACGAATAGTAACATACACGATACATACCCTTCGAGTTTCGAAAATGTGCATTTTCAATACGTTTATTTTCATACGGCGTTTTCAGTCGGCGTGAGTCGAAAATGCTAAAAATTTCACGATGTCTGAGTTTATTTATTTTACGTGAATTATTGCACTATAACGACGCATTCCGAAATACTTGCCCATTGATTAATTATCGGGAAGGAAAATTAACGTGGTTGGTTATAAATCGCGGTAGGTGTATCGTACAACGCAGAGTATGGCGTGCTTCCAACGATATAATAATATTCACGAAACGCTCGCTGCAACACTTTCCGCAGAGCCATGGCACCGATGTCTTTCTTCCATTCCAGTCTTGCATTCCTTTGTCCCGCCGATGTACGCCGGCTGTTGAACGAAATACTCGAAACAAGCAGAACGATAACGGAGTGAGTAAGTACAACATGTCTCGGACTATTAAATGACATTTTAATTAAATCGTTTCCGCGACTCGGTTTCGCTTTTATGAAGGCAGAGAAGTTTAGATTTGCTCGGCAATTTATCAGATTTACCAATGTACACGAACAGATGAGCCGGCAACCATGTCGCGTATATCGAATCGCAATTATTTGCCAACATTATAGGACAACTATCTGGAAGCTTCGTTTGCATCCGTGTTCGTGGGGTTCTGAATTTTTTTTTCCATTACTATCGGACTCGATTCGTCGGGAATGCGTCTTGTTTTCTTTCAATTGCGAAATTTCGTTTCTCTAAAATTGATCGCTTGCATCAAGCGTTCGCCGATCGAAGAATTTAATAGAATCCGCTTGAAATTTCTACTCGGTCTCTTTTCTTGAAACTGTTATATACGAACGAGTTCGCCTCGCCTCCGTTATTCGTCGAAGATGTTACAAAAACTCTGCTTAGGTGAAGCACTTTAAGAAGAAGAAACTTTTTCTTATGGAAAAGTTGCCTGGAAACACAGAATTAAAAGTCACAACGGAAGATAAAGCGATTCTGGATCTCATTAAAGTGATACATTCTCGAAAAGTTTCTTCTTTCACGCTATCCAACATGTACACACACACACACACACAGACTAACGAAGCCCATGCAATCTACCATTTGCCATTACCATCAACCGTTTCTACCGTTGCCAATTGCAATCACGCCCTTAAATCGCGATCGAACGAGTGGAACGAAATTACGTTCCCAGTCCCAGTTATCCCTGTGGAGGGTTCTGTGTGTGGCTCCGTGTCGAAGTCGTCGTCAAATTCGGTGTCTGTCACATTCAAAGCTGTCGCCATTAGTCATGCTTGGGACAAGGTGCGCTCGATATGAACCGGTCGGTCCATTCTCATGTTTCTAAATTGGACACGCTCGAGACAACGGTGATCCGGCGGTGCTCGCGCGCGTGCTAATTTTCCAATTTCCGATGTCTCGAAGCCAATAACTTAGCTTGTCCGGCAAGTTAGGCCGACCCTATATATATATATATATATATATATATATATATGTGTGTGTGTGTGTGTGTATATTCGTCGCGTGTAAAATTCGTTGACGAGAGATGGGTGAGTTGGAAAATGGGGCGTGGGAGGCTGTGGACGTGGAAGGTAGCGGCGGTGATCGATCGTGGTCATAGGAAGATAAATTTTTATCGGACCAGCCGGTGGCGAACAATGGACAGTAATGAATATGAAGTTCGACTGATTCCGGGGGGGCTGATCCTACGGAAGAGCGAGCCAGCGAGTTCTCTGTGAGTCAGGTGATTAAAGCCGTTCTTTCCGACGTGAAACTAGGACAAAGGGAGAGACAGAGAGTGAGAGAAGCAAGCTGTAAAAAGCTCGCCGTGTAATACGGATGACACGGTCAATTTTCTGCTGAACGCGTGCTACAACGCGCGTAGTTTTTCAAGCGTCGCCTGGAGATGCGCCGCTCGCCTCTCTTTGCGCGTTGGATGTTCTGACGCGTTCTCGAGAGCGCAATATCGCGCCGCGACGTTGGATGAAATCCTCGAGAAGCTCCATAAAGACGGCAGCTTCCGCGAAATTAATGTACGCAGTGGCTAGCACGACTGGCTTGGAAACCAGCTTCCAAGCCGGTGCTACTAATTTCGCGCGTTTCCCCGCGTCTGACGCTTGTCCCCCCCCTCCTCCTCTCCCCTCCTCCTCTGCCCGAGCTTTCTCTTTAACCGGCCCTCTGCCCAGCTGGAATTTCTTCAAAATGAATTTATTCATCGTATCTCGGGTTCACTCTCTCGGTAGCGCCGCCATTGGCTGACACAATTTTCTTTCGTCTCTATAGAGTGGCATCAGCGACATCGTTACGACTCGTAGAGAAGACCGCGAGCGCAAAGAGCAGCCCGCGTTTCTCGCCGCGGCGCAAATGAATCGCTTCTTTCGGGCTTGGAAGTGTTCCCACTGAGAGGAAGCTCGTCTTGTTGCCCGTCTCGGTGAACGAAACGACGCGAAAGCATCGTTCCCAGAAACGCGATAACGACGCGTCTTTTATCGTTTATTTAACCGATACGCGTGACACGAAGCGAACGTTACGCTGTAAAGTACGAGGTTAAAGAAAGTGCTGAGTTTCTCAACGGGTGCCTTTCAACGTGCAACTTGGAAAGACGATTTCACTCCATTAGGCGCGTTATCGATTCCTATCGGAATAATAATTTCAGTTAGTTTGGTTAATTGACTTTTAAGATTTATTAGTTGTGTCCCGCGACTCGTGGACAACCGACTGGGAGGTGATTCTACGTGTAAAAATAAAAATACGTGTCGAGAGGAAAAAATAGGATTGTTTCATTAAAGTTTATCAAGAAAGGCGCGAATAATCGACACGAGGATACTCTATGCGCAAAAATAAATGAAATATGTGCGATGAAATTTGTTCGTTCGTACTTTGATATATCTTCAAACTCGATTTTTTCGAAAACGAAGGCTTTAATGAAAAAATTCTATTCTTCTTTTTCGACACATTTTTACATATATATTACATTTATATACATATTCAGTGTGAGTGTATGTTAGTGACACGAGAGACTAATAAATAGAATGAATGATAAATAATCTTGTGAAAAAGTTGTGGAAAGTTAATAGATATCGTCTTGGAGGCGATGAATTTTCTTGAAGTTCGCTTCCGCATTTTCACGATACTCTCTGTCGTCGTATGGTAATTTTCATGTATCGATAAATGGGTGAAATATCATGCCATGATTCACTGGCGATCGTAAGTTCTGACCTGCGCGCGACATTTTCGATACATAAAGTAAAAATATTCCTGATATAATATTCAAGTGCCATTCCGCAGTCTATCTTGTTGAAACGAGAAAAGTTTGAAGAAACAGAAGCACAAGCGGAAACTTTCTCATTACACTGGGTTTTAAACTATATTCACGACGGGAGTACAAAGAGTACATACGTGGCAAACACGGATACAAGAAAGAAGACATTTAACATTAATAAAACTATCGCTGTCTTTCTCTTCTATTGAATAAAAACTCGACCTTAATATCTATTCACTTTGTACGCGCGCTGGTATACCGTCGTATCGTCTAATAAAACTTTGTAAAATCCCGACAAAGACATGGACCAATTTGACGTTACTTTAACCTATTAAGAATCAAAACTCAGCTTGTTACAGCATTGTTGAAATATTCATCGATTTCTTTGCATTTCATAAAATCGTAGATTCTAAATGAAAGAAGGAACAGTGACTGGAAAAAAAAATGTTAAACGAACGACTGCAGTCCACTCTCGTAACCGCAAGATTCGGGGGGAAAAAAAAGAATTCGATAACGTACATGAACTGAGAGAAGATTGCAAACGAAATGTTATGTTAACACGCGATGTTGGCCATTTACGGGTCTAGGTTAACTGACTATTTATTTCGCTTCTAACAGAGATTCAGAAAGAAAGAGAGAGAGAGAGAGAGAGATAATTACTGAAAGGTTTCAGAATTCAGTAGTTTCGTCGGAACAGTTCTTCCTCCTCCGTTCCACGTTCCTGTTCAATTTTTAAGGATCGTGAATTATTAAAGCAAATGCTTCGTACCGCGATCTCTCATCTCTTCACTTCCCGTTCATCAGTTTCAACTACAGTTTGAACACTTTACAAATAAGTAATTTCCAATGAGAATACGTTTCGTCGTAATTGCAACGAATTTCCACGATGTTTTCTATAACGTGGGCCAATGTAACAGGCGAAAGTTTCCCACGGGGAAGGTAAATGCTCAAATACTCCCGGCGAGCCGGTGGCGCACTATATTCAGAAACTCGTAAAAACAGACGACTGCCGTATCCGCGTTCAGGACGGTGAAAAAGCGTTTCGCGTCGCATTCTCGCATCAGTGGCACCGGTGCAAATCGCGGAACAGCTTTTTGTGATTTATTCGCGACTGGCGGGATGCGTGTTTTGGGGAGGGGGGGGAGGGGAGGATGAATATTCGGTGGTACGCGAAACTGTTGTACGCCAGACGACGTAAGGCGTTGGCACAGTTGAATCATATCCACACCGTGGCAGTTTGAAATATTTATGCCGACTTCCGGCTGCTTTCTGGCTGCGTGAAACTACGTTGTACTATACGGTGCCCGTATTGTTTCTATTAGGGCGCACCTGAGTCGCGCGTCGTCGTCGCGATGCCGCTGCTTTGTCGAATCCTTGTCGTCGTCTTAGCTTCTGGCGTGCGACACTTTCAACCATGTGTAAACACGCGCGTATGTAGCAGGATTCTTTCCTTCCTGCCTCTTTGTTTTCCTTTTTGGTCTATTTCTATTAATCGATTTTGTCTGCCGGTTATGCTGGAACAAATAATTTCAAACAGTCGCGAGAAGCGACTAGACTAGATAGCTTTGTCCGAACATAGATAGACGCACAGAGTGTGTACTTTTTTGCCAGACGATCAGATCGATATTCAGAGCGGAAAGCATGCGAAGCTTTAAATAATTTGTCAAATGACAACGTCAACTGATTTATTTTCACGTGCCATCAAACGCTTCCGGGAGAAAATTTGATTGCATCTGTACGATTGCTATTCACGCGAGATTCGTTTCCAACATTCGTTTGTTCGGAACGATTTGTCCTCGTGCGAAAAGGCAAACAGCGTTTTTATATTATTCTTTTTTTTTGTTTGTTTTTTTAATTTGCTGTTTACTTCCTCGACGGGGAATCGATGTTTCCAAAAAATATCGTTTTAATCACGAAGATTCGATTTTCTTCATTCGTGACGGTGAGTTTGGTGAAATTGAATAAAAGCGCGGGCTTTTATCTTAATTAAACGTCTAAAGATGCCACGTCGAACTTCCGCTGGTAGATGCACTTGTTTCAACGAGATAAAAGATACATATTCGAAGCGTCGATAGCACCGACGCGGCAGTCAGTTCAGTCGTGTTCATCGAGTTTTACAGATTCGTTATCCTCTATCGTTCTGTCGCTTATTTCCGTGCCAATTTACCCGTTTTCCACGACAGGAACGCCTCTGCCACTATTTAAATGTTCTTTCATTCAAACACAGACGCAGTCGATATTCAGCAGAGACACAGCATTACGAAAGTACTCGAAACACTTGTAAACGTCTTTTCTTCGTACGAGATATTTTTCTAGCTTCATTGATTACGTTGTATCACTAAAACGTGGAACAAATTTGAAAGTAAAAGTGATCACGAAGATCAGTGAGATCATATTCAACACTAACACGCGTGCTTAACGCACAATTACTTAATTTTGTAAATTTTAATTTTATTCTCATTCTTATTAATCGTGAACGTAAATCATTCACGTAAGTCACCTACAAACTCAATGATACTACTTGAGAGTTGAGACAACTGCTTCTGTTAAATACATATTTACTGTAAATATCACGTAATGCAATGTGGACATAAAAGTTTTCTTTGTTCATTCAAATATATACTTTCTTGCGCCGGTAAATGCAACGGCAGACACAATAAAGAGGGAGGTTTCAATTCCACGTCCTTTTCTAACGAAACGTTTGACTCGGTGTTTTCCTAATATCAATATAAAGTCTCCTTCCTCGTTTTATTCGCTTCTTCTCCCCGTCCCAACTTTTTCAGCGTCTCTCAAATTCTTGCTCTATATTGCTCTCATTGTACATTCTTTGCTCATTGTGTCTCTTCTTCGCGCACTTTGCTTCCTTCCTCCATCAACGCTCTATCTATACACACTTTTACCATTTCAGAACGCGGTGAAAGAAATAGGCAGAGAATAGAATGCAACTTGTAACAATTTTCTAGGACGCCGTGCTTTAGTTGTATCGTGAATTTCTAGTATATATATATATATATATATATATACACGTACGAGCGCATGTGTGTGTGTGTGTGTGTGTGTGTGTGTTTTTCATTCTTTTTCACAATTTTGATGGGAAAAATTCGATTTCGATTATATTACTTTCTCTCGCGAAAAAAACACCCGAGGCTTCGAATAAAAACATTAATTTCGCAGGGGAAACTATATCCCGTACAACGCAATTACAAATCTCGTTATATTTTTTTTTCTGAAGTGGCACCTGGTTCCCGTCGACATAGTCGAACGCGTTTTGTTTGTTATAAAAATATTTCATAACCCATTTGATGTTTCGAATTTTCACTTTTGGTATGGCACTATCAGTGCGATTCCCTTACAAATCGTTGCGATCCGGAGTTTATGAAACCGTCAAATCTTTCACGTTGTGAAATCAATGTATCCTCGTTTCGGTCTTCCTTCCGATTTGAGTATCACGTTTTCAGATCGATACAGATCGATATTGCGGATATTTTCATGGAAATATTAAAAGGGACAAGAACAGCTACTAGATTAATAAATACCCGTAGTATTTTTGACTTTCAGTCGCTAGCACGTTGTGAAAATCCTGCTTCTAACATTCACGAAACAATTGAATGTACTTGCAGTAAAAACTTGTCAAATTATCTTCTCTATTGGATATTTCATTTCCACTGAGCCGAACATATTTATAGTAAATCGTATAATTCATCAAATTCATCCTTTTCGTTTAACATTTCGTTGTCATTGAAACAAAAGGGAAGGAAACGCTTAAATCGGTGAAAACTATCTTCGCGATTTTCGAGGAGTTTTTAAACAGAAAATATTTCCTATTTTAACGCATTTATTTCCACGCAACAAAATATACGAAAGGTAATGTCATTCGGTGAATGAAAAACGATACGTCTCGATCGTATAACTTCGAATGTCTGCGTTGCCATATCGCAGGCCGCCAGTCATTTTCTTTCAGACATTTGTGAAAGCAACGAACTGCTAGGTAATTTATATCTCTGAAAAACATTTTGCCGATTAAACAATCGACTACAGTTTCTCCGTTTCATTTCGCGTACCATTCGTGTAATTCGCTCTCTTTGTTACATGAACACTTCAATAAGCATGCTCGCTTAATGCCGTTGTTATCGCTCCTTCGAAAGAAGTTGTTTTTTACCGTGCACTCGGGAGAAGATTCTCAGACGTTTGCAGTAAAATGGAAAACAACGTGCCCCGTGCCGGGGAAATCCTGCAATTTTAAACTCGAGTAACTCAACCCGCTTCGTTTGCAGACCTCTGTTTCATTACGTGGAGCAATAAGCCTTGGAAATTGTGCGTGCTGCACTTGAATCTTTCAAGTAGAATTTCAGAATTTTATTTAAGCTTCCAGAGAGCTGTCAAAATAGATGAACTTGTAATTTTTTCGCGGGAAATTCGCATTATAGATAAGGAAAGAAAAAGTTGAGATCCTGAGAGCGTAAATTTACAAGGTACAGTAATTCTGTATTTTGACGAGCTCGACGATAGCACACTTCAGACGAAATTGAAAAGTAAAGCGAAGTCTTTGAAAAATAATATAACGAGGTCTTTTAAATGTGCGGGGAAGATCGATAAGCTCTTACGAGACGAAGGGGATTTCGGTGGAAATTTATGAAGCAAAGAATATTCCGTTACGTGCGTTTCCTATCAAATAAACGAGATTTCAGTTTTAATTTCGCAGAAACTGGGAGAAAATTTCGGAATAAAGGAATGTAAGTAGACAGCTAGAAGTTTCAAACAGTTTTCAAAGTATTAAGCAATTCTAAAAGTCACGGTGCATTTATTACTTTCTTGCTAGCTTTAAGGAACAGGATCTCACTAAACTATTCCGACATTATGGTTTCACAGTGACTTTAAGAGCATCTATGTGTACGTTGACGCATGGAAGTATTCAAGCATTAACTTTAATATAATACAATCTAATTTTATATAATTGATTTAATATAAAATATCTTCTTATAAAATTGTGTCTCGCTACAGTGTTAATGAAATTTTATATTATAATTCGTGTGACGTACTATACAACATGGACTTAAAAAAGTTCTGCACAGTGACTGTTCAATTTCTTCCGTGAGCCAGTGTATGAGTGCTTTTACCTGGGACTTGTAATCCGGCGTGAACTTTTCACCATCTCAAAAACCATAAATTGATACATAGGCGTCAAACAGAAACGCGCCCTGTCATCTTACGAAGTCACTTCGTCGATAAGTGACACCCGTGACTAAGTAGTTCCAAACTAGAAGGGCTTCGCTAAAAGCTACCGGAAACTTTTGATGCTGCTTTTCATCGATGATAAAATCTCTATTTTTGACAGAGTCTGCTAACAAAGGAGTCAACGACACCGTGATTTATTATCTAATTATTTCTCGTGTTTCGTTAACTCTAACATTGGGAAAAATGTGTCACTCGAGTCTTTCGAACGTGCACGCTCGAAGGAATAAAATCATTTATTATTAACCATTTATTATTAATTTTTCACTCGCGATGCGACAGCCTCTGAAGTTTAAATACATTTAATACTCTTTCACAGGGTGAGAGATAAAACGCACTCATTTGCATATTTACACATTATGAATATTTATCATTTATGCGACACTAGCACCTCGACAAAGTATGCTGCTTTTAATAAAAATTTCACAAAAAACTTTCTGCCGAAAGAATGGTTGACTTCAAAGCGTGCGATGGAGATTATGAGCAGATCGTAGGTGTTTATGGAAAATTCGAAAGTATAAAAATCCCTAGAATGCGTATAAAAATACGAGAACTGCAGAGGAAGAATATCACGAGTCTCCTCACATTTCATTGTGTAAAGAACAGTTTCGATCGCAGTTAAAACACGTATTTTTTCACTTTAAGAAATACCGCCTGTCACATTATTAAAATATTATGCGCTTGACTAGCACTTAAATAATCCAAGTTCATAGTTTGTATCGTACACGTCACATATTTTCATAATTTCATAGTTCCTTCCATTTTCAACTACTTCGTAATTAATCGTACATCGTTAAATGACATTACAATCAGAGGCTCCTTTATCTGTATATTCAAATTATAACATTCATTTGGTGAATGAAAACGATCCATTATTTCACATCCCATTTCTCTTTTCATTCCCTTCCGGTTACACTTGCAAACGAGTGAAATTGAAGAAATTTCGCCTACGGCCTAGTTCGAAATTTGGCGAAATTTCATTCCAGAGGGGGAGGGGAGGGTGAGGAACAATGACAATGTCATCGATTCACACGCGAGAGTTTTCCTTACAGTGGACGAAATTAAACATAGATCGATAACGCGTTGCACTCGCTATCTCTCGTTCAGCTCTCCCTGAGTCTGAAACGGTTCAAAGATAAGGCCGGTTCGTGTACATGAATCATTGGGAAAACCAACTGGATGCGTTGCGGAATCGAGCAGCCTAGCAGGCTTAAATATTTCGTGCGGCTGGCTGCCATTAAATTATCCATATCAGCCGCACAGAACGTGGTGCAGAGAAGACGAAAAACGGAATCCTGTGCGCGCCGCGATCCACCTTGACGAACATTGTTACGAATTTAAAGCCTGCAGAGAAAGGCGGCGGGGTACACGTGGAGAGTGAGAGAGAGAGAGAGAGAGAGAATGGAAGGAAAAGAGAGACGTACTACAGAGTCGGTGGTAATGCAGAGAGGAGAGAGTGCTCTCTGCAGAAAGAGATGTACATATATATGTGTAAAGGTTATGAGAGAGGAAGTAATGGAGAGGGTGAGAAAATACAAAGGACCGAGGGGCAGAAACTTTTGACAGTAGTCCGGTCGGTAGAATGCTTTTGCGCGCTAATCGCTCAAAGAAATGTTGGCGAATTGTCAACGTAACTTTTTCTCGAAAAGTGCAACTTCATATGCTTCTCTCTCGAAATCTATCTTTCCTTTTTTTTTTTCTGTCGGAACGAACATATTGTGCCATATTTGCAGAGATACTTCGTAATATATACAGAGAGAAAGAGAACGAGAGAGAGAAATAGTGAAATAGTGAAAAAAATACGGAGAGAAGGAGAAACTTTAGACAGTAGCCAGGTCACGAGCCATTCTGGCTGTGCGCGCGAATTGCTCAAAGAATCGGGGAATTCGTTGCGTGGCAGGGCTGTCTCGGTGTGGAGTGCTATTGACGTCAGATACTCGGAAACGCAAAGCGTATAAACATGTTTCTGGCAAAGCGCAGGGAAACTCCATTCTCTTTACAGTTCGTCCATGCCAATTCCCTTCAGTGATGTTTCGCCGTGGCGGCGCAATGCAAACGGATAACAATACGCCCCGCCGTCAAAGACGCGTTTTGGGAATACTTGGAGTTACACCGCAACTTGTACGTTTAAATATTTTCCATCTTAAACACGCGAGAGAACGTACGGATTCTCTCGTCTCTCTCTCTCTCTCTCTCTCTTTCGAAACTTTTTTTCTCCAACACCATGGCGTGGTGAGTCGGTCGCCGCGAAAGCGAATCCCGAACGAACGAGTCGCTTCGTAACAAAGAATTTTCTTCCGACATTCCCCAGCAGATATCTGGTTGGCCTCGTTTCTCGCAGCTTTGCCTCTTGGCACTTGTTCTCAGGCCGTCGATTCCACCAAAGCGAATTCTTCTCCGTGTTTCGTGGAAATTGATAAAATATACGGACTCCCGTTTATGCTAGGCGTCAGTGCTACTTTCTCTTTCTCTCTCTCTCTCATTCTGTATCGAGTATTGCTCGATGTTACATCGTAGCGTTAGTGTTGATATTGCTTTTGTTCATTCGTTTTGTTTCGATTCACTTTGCTTTTTTTCCTCTCCGGCTTTTTTTTCTTTTTTCCTTTTTTTTTCATTCCGGATGAAGATTGAATTGCAGATAACGCGTGTAAAGTTGGAGTTAGCAAATAGAATAAATAGGTTTTCCAGCTCTAGTGAGATAGCTTTTACAATTATTTGGACGAAAGGGGATTCGGTTTTATTCGTAAAGTGAAACTGGTCGGTGAAATAAAGATTCTACTTTTTTGTTGTTTTTTTTTTTTTTTTTTTATAAAAATAGTGGAAAATTATGAAAAGTCTTGAAGTGATGAAACGCGTTCATCACTACCCTTTGAAATATATAATATATAGGATAGAATATACCGAATTCTCTTTTTAACTTGCACATTACGGAAACTTTAAATGAAAATCTTGGTGATCATCGGTATCGATAGTCTCACAATTGAGCCCTCATAAGAGCCAAAGTGACCGAGCCTGTCATTCGCGAATGTTTCAATATCATCTGATGTCTAACTTCTAACAAAATCCATAAGCTCGTTAGTTCCTTACGTCAACTTTGTAAAATTCCGTCTCATGTAAAATTCCCTCGAGAAATAGTCTCTGTTTAGACTCTGAACGTTTTCAACGTTACGTACGTTCGTAAAAGTTGCCTAAACATCCGCGGTCGAACCTATTACCGCGAAACAATCTGTTATTTCTATAGCCCGGCACGACTATTCCGAGGCACGGATGTCGAACACGAACGTTAAGCCGAAATCCGTGTCGAGCACGGGGGGACTGCAACCATTTCGAAGACTTCAATTTCCATTCAGCGGGAGGTGTTCGCGATCAATAATCAAGAATGGCACGATATTACGCGGAATCGGCGAGAGAGCCGGCCAATCGATGAAACGTTGTCACGCATGTTTGATAAGTCTGCAGGCAAATTAATGGGCTGGACGAGATTGTTTGGCGAACGCCTCGGCAAAGTCGCGCGCCATACATCAGACAAGCAAGTTAATCCTGGCCAGGTTTCCCGACGCTGTAGATCAAATTAACACGTTTTCTACGCTGGAAAGTTAGACAAGTTGGCGGGTGCCGCTTCACCCGCTTCCAAACCGGTTACCAAAGACTCTGAAAGCATGCTTGTGACAAAAAGTAGTAAGGGGATTAATTTCGACGCGCGCGAGAAGCCGCGTGGAAACCTATGAAGTTACCCGGCTTTCCGCGACCTGCAAATCTCTCTCTCGCTCTTTCTCGCGAGAAATTTTCCTCGACTTTTTCCTTAAGGTCAAAGCAAATCAGCCGTGGATCGTAACGCGAGACCAGAAAACGGAAAGTCGAATGTGAAAAGATCGGCGATGTTTTACGGTTCGTCGAAGGACAATTTCCTCAGTTTCACCAACGTCCGTCCAACAGTTTCAACTGCTCCTTATTTTTCTAAAGTTGTTTCGAACAAGTTTTTACGGCTGTTTGCTTTGGCAATGCAACTGGCGAGCGATGCATCTTTGATATCCGTAATTGATTGACGTGTAACTGTGGCATTCATGAATAACTGCTTTCGTAGACTTTTACGATGTTTGATCCTCGTCTGCAAATCGACATTATCAATACGCGTTTCCATTCGTTCTTCCGTATGAATTTCTCCTTTGATACGATGAAGAAGCAAATACGATGGACGAATAATGAAATTTCACTGAAAATTTCGCAATTGCAACGAAATTCTACTTATATATTATTACGACGAACTGATACATGGGAATTTAGTTTCAATATATATATATATATATATATATATATATATATATATATATATATATATATATTTAGAAAAGTCTGTTATAATATAACATTGAGGAATCGTTGATTCGTTTATATGCCGCTGTTGGAAATATGGAACAATAAATTTTCTCTCGTGTTCGAACGTTCCACTGTTAAATATCATCACGTTCAAACAAGTTACCCAAATACGGCCAAGAATACGTCGCAAACCGTGAACTCTGAAAGATCGCTGTAATATCTCGTTAGTAAAGCATGAATATGCATGCGGTGCACGTACAACATAAATTAAACAAACTTGCTGAGCGGGTTTGATGGCAGAGGCGACTCGAAGGATTAACAAAATCCCAACAATCCCGGGTTTATACGATCATCCTCCGTCTTTTACTGTTTTCCATTTTCGAATTACATCGATCGTACGTTGCTAGCGAGTGACGTTTATCGCCTGATGTGTGTTCTTAACGAGCTGGACAGGTTTCACGCTCTGTTTTTCAGGTCATTCTTCGTATTTGTCAGTGAACGAGCAAAAGAGAATAGATTTGAATTCTTAGTTTCGCATAAGAGAAATACTTGTAACATTTAAATGCAATGTGATAATAGCGTTGGACTTGAAACGTGAAAATTAATGACATATGTCTCCGTGTACAAAACGTAGAGTGACGAGCAAAACACATATGGATTTTGTAACATTAATAATATTTCATCGAGTGTTTGCATGTAGAATACGAAACAAATAAAATATGTATCATTTTGTAGGATGTTGGCTTTCCAAAACAAATTTTATAATTTTGTAACTTGTTGCCATCCGGTTATTCTGGCAAATATAAATTGTTTTCATCATTTTTTTTTTTTAACCATTTCATTATTTTCTTTTCAGTACTCAAAATATATCGGCTACGCAATTTTTGTCTTATTTTGATGCCTTGATTTTATAAAACGTTTCTACGAGAAAATAATATGTTTGTTTCATAAAAAATATTATGTCCGTCGAGATTTTTGCACGTTCTGTTTCTACGACAGGATTAAATAACAACTTGTATTTATAGTTTGACCAAAATTTGATTTATATTTCTCTGCCCATCTGCCAGAGAAATATTAGAACAAGTATTATACTTTCGATATTCTATATATTTATTTCATCTATCGTATATCTATAGTCTCTGCATTTTCATATCAATGTCTAAAAGTCCACATCTAAAAGTCTAAACATCAGGCTGCAAGGGTCGAGAACATTGTACGAACAACATCACGAGATCTACGCGAGATCTGTCAAATTTCCAACAGTTCCGGAAACTATCTGTATCTGTATCTGGAAAATTTGTATTGACTAATCGTAGCGAATACAAGTTTCATTCACAGTTTCATTTTTCCTTTTCGAACGATCAGTATCGTACGAGCCTGACCGAAATTTGACTTGTTCCCTTCTGCTCGTTCACCGAACATATGTTAGGTAATTTGAAGCTCGCGGTCACAAATTCGCGGGTATCGATCCGCGCTCACGTGTATCGATTTCACGCCGGTTGTCCGATCATTCGACACCGATTCGAGAGGCCGCGAAATTCTCGCGCCACGCGCCCGCCGCTCGCACCTTCGGCCAAATCTTCTGTTTGCTCGCGTGCGAATTCGATTTAACGAGAAAGCGGGAACAATCGGTAATGGTGTTTGGCCGATGTCCGTCATGTTCGTTGCAAGCTTTTTCCCGACTTGAATGCTTCGAGTGCCTCGCACGCATTCCAATGCCACTCGATGGATGTAATAACCAGCGTGCAGTTGCGCGGTAACTTTTCCGCGCGGATCGAATGACACGCTCGTTCCACGTCGACTTCGATGACTCGATTTACGAGTATGGCTGCGCAGCCGTGTCTGGCGACAGGCGCCCAGCAGATTCCATCTGCTAGACTTTTATGCTATAATATTTTCCCTTTGTCGAGTTGCGATCGAGTAAACTTCATCATAGTCTTCAACATAGTCTGCTCGTAATTCCCGCGCGAGTTTTTCCTCGTTCGTTCGTGGCCGAAAATCGCGACTTTGGCTCGAAATATGCGAGCGTCAGCTCTGCGAATGTTCGTCGTAACGCACGAATGCTGGAGGAAAGGGAACAAATATAGAAAGCTGACACGATGTTGTCTAACAAACTTTAATTAAACCAACCCAAATTTAGAGTTTTTTTTTTTTTGCTTGAACTCTCTCGCCGTATGTGACGGTTATAAATTCTTGCTCCTTTCTCGAATTTCTTCTCAAAGTGAGGATTCGATACGTATTTATGCAAAGAATATATGAAACAATTATTCTTTTCTTCGCTTTTTTACCTAGTATTCATTGCGCAAATTGAGGGGATGTAGTTTGTACAAAAAAGTACGCGATATTGCCTCTAGATTGTTCTGCGCGGTATAACAAGAACAAAAAGAAAATTTACTTATATGAAAGAGTATATACATAATTTTCTACTTGAAACAAGATTGAAATCGATAGACGCGCATTTGCGAAACTAAATTTCCTTTGAACTATCTTTTGCAATTTTGCGCAAAACATTCTTCGATAGAGTTAGTCGTTTCGAAAGTATTCCAACTTCTTTCAACGTTTTATAGACGACTCGACACCTATAAAACTCATCCGTTTGTCTTTATTTAGATCAATCTCGATATTATCCTATTCGAAATATTTAGAGCAACGATCTCGGCAAGAAGGCGAGAATCCTTAAAGCTCTTCGAACGAGATTGTTTAAGAACGTAGGGCCCGCGAAACACACAGGAATCATAAATAAAAAGTTGCCCGAGTAAATTCACGGTTTATGAGCAAAGTTGGTCGATACAAAGAGGCGATCTTTCCGTACGGTGGTACACGTCGAAGGTCTCCAACTGCTTTCGCTTCCAAGAAGTTTCGTCTATTACGCGTCCAATATCTGCAATTCAATCTTCGCAGCGTTCGTTTGGCGGTTTGCACGGCGTGCGTAGTAGAAATAGAACTGGAAATCGTTTTCTGTCTGCGTCACCGGGGCTCGTGTCACGGAACCGTCATCCGCCGGTGCTCCGTATCGGCTGACTTATGCAAATCTGCACGCGAGAGAGCACGCTTCTCCCCCGCTTCGCGGATACGTTTCGCAAACTGATCGCGCGCGGGCCACACAGCCACACGTACCGAGCATAAATTCTCGTCGCAAGTTGTTGGATTTATGAATCTGGCGGCGGCTGAAATCGAACCTCGGTTCGCTCTCGCACCTCTTCAAATAATGACGTTTCCCGTGTCGCGGTCTTAATAAGCGGCCGATCGATATCACGTCTGGAAGGCGAAGACCACCTGTCTTGTTCCGACGATTCGGAGACATTTTCAATCGGCTGACCATGGCAACTGCAGTTGAATATAATTTTGGTCTTCTGGTGTGCGATTCGGTGCCGATTTATTGTTTTTCGTTCTACTCACTTTGGTTTGTTTTCTAGAACAGTGATGGCGAACCTATGACCCGCGGGTCAGACACTGACCCACGCGTTGATTTTTATAAACTACTACTTCATCATATATATAAAAGAATATTAATTATTTCTCGAACCTCTGTTTTCAAAAAATGATAAGAAATATTAAGTGTCTAATTAGAGTTTAAAAATGAGTAACAAGTGCATATTTGTAGTTTGTGGAGTAGTTTTAGATTTGATTGTGTATACACTTTTAACCATCCTCCCCTTCCCCTTTTTCAAGTGACGCCACTAATTTAGTGACCCACGAGTTAGTACGAAAAAAAATAATGAACAAAATTTGACCTACTTCTCAAAAAGGTTCGCCGTTACTGTTCTAGAGGGACGATCGTTGAAATATTCCAGAAGCACGCTTGCAACGAACTGTCCGTAGCGAGCGAGTGATTATGGTTCCTCTCATCGGCTGTAGTCGTTCGTAATCATTCCATGCAAACGCTTTGCCCCGACTACGGTCGTTTTCAATTTCGCGGACGTTGTCGACGAGCCATGTTTCTTTGAATTAGCTGCTCGTTGTATTCTAAAATCCTAACACGACGATATTTTATTAAAATTTCCGCGTACGTTTTCATGTTCATCGGTATCGAGTGAAGCCAGCATGGACGTAAGTGACGACGCCCTCTCAGATGATGCGTCAGCGCCGTCTCCGATATTAAATTCTGGCATTACAAAAAAGGCCAATAAGGTGGACTCGAGGGTTAATATCGGCGAGAGAATGTTTAACACGATTACCATTCTAACGCTTTCGCCGAAGTAAACCAAAATGTCCAAAGGCGCTTCGTCACGGCCGCTTGCTGCTCAATGCGGCACTTGTTCCCTTGCTCCAAGTCCCTTCGTTTGTTCTCCTTCGTTTCCCAGGGCAATAATTTTCCCTGAGAGTTTCCAAAGGGCGCCATACGGCTTGACTTTTGCCCCTTTGAGCTCGCGAATATTCCTTCGCGCAGCTACGGATAATTAGTACGTAGACGAGAAGCGTTCGTTTTGTTTCGAGGGAGGAAAACAATTTCCTTGCTGCGTCTCGCGGCAACGAATTAAAAGCTGGATTTCGTCGAGGCGCTCTCTCTCTCTCTCTCTCTCTCACGCGAGGAAGAAGAAAAAAAGAAACATGTTAAATTGGTCTGGAAATGGGTTTTCGCTTGTTTCAATCATCCGCGAAACGTTATGAAAAATTTGTGAATTTCGCCAGACGATTTTTGACGCGTATATTCGTCTGTTAGTGAGTATTGGGATATTTACAGACGGTGAAGAAATTGTATAATCGATTACAGATTTTTTACGCAAATTTCATACGATATAAAACATTTTAACATTCGTCGATCAAATGTTCCATTAAAATATTAGTATCTCATTAGATTAGATAGATAGATCTTTATGTAAATTCGTACTTTCAAGGGTGATTATTTCACTTTATGCAATTTTGAATCTTAAAATTTCTTACAAATGCGTGAAAGTCCACACACTAGTGACAAAAACCTTATTCTCTCTGATTTATTTCCTTCTCATAACCAGACCGCTTTTTTCTTTATAAACAAGACTAAAGAAATAAAATCTGCGTGGAACTTTCGGTTTGTCTCATCAAATATCACAGCAAATCTCTCTGTCTTTCTCTTTTTTTTTAAATTTTCCGCACAAAATGCAGAAACACGCAGTCTGTTCACGATCGTAACACAAACGAAGGAGAGAACTATCTAGCTTAACGACTATCAATCAATCACTTTCCGATTCCGTGAAAAATCGCGATGATTCCCGAACCACGAACAATGCACGTTTGCATCGCACGCGTGTCGAGCAAAGTTCCATGAATCCTGTTCATCGACTGGAACACATCAATGTGTTCTTTCTGTATCTAGCCGTGCTTTATCGAGTAATCGCATTGGGGAACATGCCCGGCCATTGTGATTAACTTCGAACAACTCGGACATTTCTCTCTGTTTACTCGTTTCCAACGCGTATGACAGGTGATCGTGATTGGAGCGCGCCCAATCATATGCTTGATCGCTTAAATTGGCGATACCAGTTTGATTATGAGATATGCGACCCGGTGATTCAACTGATTGCGATTTCCGCACGAACGATGATTCACCTGCGAGCAACGCCGAGCGCAGCATCGATTCTTGCCGGGGCGACACCTCGGCGAACTTTCACTTTAACGTTCTTCATTTAGCAGCTCGTAGCTTAACGCTGCGCTTCAAGTTCGATAATGCTCGGCCCGCGTCGACGGTCGAGGCTAGTCGAGACTGTTCGCTGATAGGAGAAAAGGTGAGATTGTAAAGCGTACCGGTGTAACAAGGTGTGAATATTCGGGCGGATTTGAATGAAGTTGCGTTCCAGCGAGATCTTTTCCACACCTAATGGTTTGGTCTTTCTTTCCCTATTTGAAATACAGTGGGGGTTATAAATTTGGTATGTATCTATGAAAAATTTACAGCGCACGGTATGGAGAGTATCGTAAAAGTAAAAGCTTTGGCAACAGTATTTCGAAAATTGACAAAGTTGCATGAGCCAAGCGTGAAAAATTTGAAAAACTCAAAATCCTATACATCTCGGGATTGTGTTCGACAACATTGCCAATTTTTGTAATATTTCTTGTAAATATTCTATACAAGAGGCCCGTAAGATTGTTCCAGACCTATCAGGAAATTTCGTTGACTTTTTCGTTTGGAACTTCACGCAACTCGATGAAACGACATATTTCTAATCAAATTAAACGTTATAAACAAATTTCAACCAATTTTAAATTGATCTATTATTGAAAAGTTTGAAAAGTACTTGTTGCGACAGAAACTCCTTTAACGAACCTTGGGGTCTTCTTCGACTAATCGATTGCAGGAACTTGAGTCACTTAAACAGTGACGAACAGTTTCAACGAAGAAGTTAAAATTTAAGAAAGGGGAATATTTTTAAAAGGATATAAACTTCATCCTCTGTTCAATCACAATACATCCTTTGATATCCGTTCAAAAATAAAAAAAAAAAACAAAAAAGAGATTTGAAAAATTTCTCGTTTGCAATTGTCAAAATCTGACAAATTTTTGATCGATGACGGTGCGAAAGGTATTGTTATAATTTGTAAAATAGATACTCTCCAATTCTCACACTCTCGCAAAAATGGAATTAAAGCGTTATTTAAACGAAGGTATCTCATCAATTGAAAAATTAACTCAATTCTGCATTCATAATTAAAACGTAGGGAACAGTCGCCAACTGTGACACTCTTGATGATGAAAGTATGAAATATTACAGAGGAGAGTTTCAAACTGTGAGAGTTGTACTTATTTCCGCGAAACTTTTCGGGATTCAAAAGCTCCGGGAGCGCGCGCATATAAAAAGGAATATAAAATGAACAAGATTTTAAAAAGGAATCGGGAAGTTCGAGGCATTGAAAGATTCATGAAACAAAACTCTGGATGCCATGACTCTTTCGTTCGGGTGGAACTTCAGCGACCCAAAAGTTTCGGATTTTTTTGAAACTTTGCTAATCCATGGAGAGCACAGCTGCAAACAACGTGCTTCGGCATCATGTTATCTGAACGGTAAAATTATCGAAAAATTTGGTATCATTGAACATATATGGTTGACTAGCAGTGTTCGATGTTCCTATAATCGCGATAAGATTGAAAATTTCGTATTTTTATGAATGAAGAATATTTTGTGAATGAAGAAAGACTTGAAGAAAGAAATTGATTCTAAATAGAAATTTGTTTTTACTAAATATCACAAGCGCTCTATCTTTGATATTTATATTTTTGTATATTATACAAATTCTGTAGATATCCAATTTCTGAAAAAAAAAAATGGTTTTGTATAGACTAAAGTAGTTCGATCATAGACCTATAGATTCTTTTCGATTTTACCCTTTACAATAAAAATTGCAAAGTTCCTTCAGTGTAAAAAAAAAAAAAAAAAAAAAGAAGATAGCAATTTTCGACCAGCTACAGGAAACAAATACACGATCTAGGGTTTTCTTTTTTAGTCGTAGAAACTCTCTTTGCGCAGTAACGCCGCGTCCCCAAAGCGTCCCCAAATCTCAAAAAACGTGCCCGTCGACCCAAAAATGGGAACACAAAGCTCCCATTAAACGAGCACCGTGCAAACGTATATGTGTGTTTCGACAAAACGAAACGTACGAATAAATATTGATCGTAGCACGAAAAGACACACGAAAAGGGTTCGAAAAATTAGACGTCGTTTCGTTTAGATTCCTATTTTCATGCGGTGTAAACTTAGCGTCGTTAGGGAGTTTTCCTTATGGCGAACGTTTCTAAGGAACGTTTCGTTGGGAGATCGAAACGGAACGTTTCGATTCTGGGGGATACTTTGATTGTTCCCATGATAGTGCAATTTCGGGAGGGTTTGCACGAAGAGACCGGAGAGGAACACTTTGGCCCGCAGGTATTCACGATAGGTAAGGTAATTCCAAGACAAATGGACCATTCCCGAGGACTGGTTTTGGCTTTTTCCGACATCCGGTTGTTCGCCAAGCTTCTCATATTCGCCAACATTTTGGGCCAGGATCTCGTTTAGTGGCCACCACGGAAAACGGTGTCTGCTTCAGCCACGTGGAAATTGCCGCATTGCGTTTGAGGATATTTAACCGGAGAGGTAGTACGCGTGTAATTTCATGGTCGTTTTCATTGCTGGCGCGAACATTTGTCTTAACATTAGATCATTTCACCAAAGACCTGTTGTATCGACGAAAAATTTCGAAGCGTGCTATCGAGAGTAAATATCGACGTTATGGATAATTTTACTTAGGTAAGTTTATTGAAACTTAGCGATTTAATAGTTGCTTGATTGTCTCGAGAAAAAGAATTACGATCGATTGAATGCCCGAAGTATTTAATTATTGCCACGCAAGAAAGCGCAAAGTTGATAAAAATTGCACGGTTGCACGATTGTTTCTCCAAGATCGAATAATTAATTTAAGAATCAACTTTTCTATTTAGTTTCAAAACTGTAACGCGAATATTACGCTGCACTGAACGTACTAACCAACTTTGTGCAACAACGTTTATAGTACATACTAAGAGTTGCAATCTCAATTCTTGAATTTAAATTCATTTATCTCTTCTTCCACTCCAAGTAAGTCACGAAAAGTTTTGTGAGTCGAAAGGTGTTACATTACGTCTCGCCGGCATGCTATTCTTTAGCTTCTAAATTTCATTTTTATCAAACTTGCTGCGCCTCGATCTCATCGGTTACTATTAAAGTACGAAAATTACGATATTGCTTGCTTAAATAATTATTATTTTAAAAAATTCCATTATTTTTGACCTTTTTATTATAATCACAAAATAACGTCATTAAAGTCAGAAAACTAACAAATAAAAATACGAAGATTACTTGCTTGAATAATTATATCTTCAGCTTGCAAAAAACAAAACTTCGTCAACTCAACTATTAACAGTTGTTAAAAAAAAAGAAAATTCCATTTCCTTTTATTTAATCAGAGTGTCGAACGTTAAAATTCTTCCGCGTTTTCCCTTTGCAATCTTCGGTTTGTGATTTACGTTTCGAAACGCAAAATTGTTCGAGAACGAGTGTTCTCGTTCTCAATTTAGAAATTGAAAGAGAATGTCATTTCCATGGCTTCGCTGAGTGAAAATGAGTGTCGCAAATTGAGAACAAGCTTCTTCGATCGAGGGTAATCATTTGTGACGAAGTTCTTGTTGCTCCTGCAAGAGAGAAAGAGAAAGAGCGCGCGCGCGAGAGAGAGAGAGCAGTTATATTTATTTAAGAACACGAAATTGCCTCGATTCCCTATTCAATAACGAATCGACTTGCACCCGATGATTACCGAGGGGCTCCATTCGCTGAAAGATTCGAGCATTCTCACCAGTTCTCAATGTTTGGCTCCGATAATTGTTATTGGAATAGCAATTATTGTTTCCTCCGTTCCCTCTTAAGAAACCGGATTGCCATGAATTAATTAATGGCCGTCGGCCGCCTCGATATAAAATGCATTTCGCCCATCGCCGTTATTGGATTCCATTTAATAAATACAGAAACGAGGATGGGAGAACGCTGATGTACAAATATTTTCGAACGTTTCGAAAAAAATATTTATACCCGCGAAGGGTTCTTTCATTTTTTATTGCAATATCATTTTATTGGTGTTTACTGGAATACTGCCGGCGGCAGTAATGCATCATATAAATATTTGATGGAAATTAATACATACGTGAAATATCACCGTATATCGCTACAGGATCGCTACTAGGATTAGGGGAATCACGAGCCGTATATATTAATTTAAAAATTCGCTACGTTGGCGAAAAGTTTTATTTGCTTTTTTTTTACAGTTTAGCGTGCATCGATCGCGGTTCTCAGCCTTCGCAGTTTTTATAAAATATTGCTCGCCCGAAACGTTGCATTAAATTATTACAGTTTAATCGGGAAAGATCAGAAAGTTGACAACGAAAATTCCCTGCGATATCCACGAGTGTCGCGATAGAGTTTCGAAACTCTAAATATAGATCACAAACTGTACAGTTCACAGTGAAAGGAAAAATTGGAAATTAGAAAATTGGAATATAATTTTCGTCCAGTGTAATTTTCAAGCGCTTAACGAAAGAGAAAAGAACGAATGCGAATTCATTTACTTTTCACTCAAGATATTGTTCAATTCAATGAATAATAATAATAAAGTTGCAAACTCGTTCTTCAATTTCTCTGCTCTGTGAACGAGAATTCTTGATAAGACGCGTGCAATTACGGTGCTAGGAGAATAAACCCATAAGACAGGGGATCGATATTGATTGCGTGTATCGACAGGCATCATGTCTGACTTCCCATGAATATCTATTGGTCCCGATGACAACGGACGTCCTCGTATAAAGGACGCGTGCCGAATGCGCGTGACATTGCGAGATGTTCAATCAAAGTGTCGCTTCATTTCACGCTATCGTCGCCATCGTCGCCATCTTCGACAGTGTGTGATTCCATAAATAGTCGCGCCGGTTCGAGAGCCGTGTCGCGTCTGAACGTTGCAACGATCGACAACGATTTTGACAGTAGACGGCAGATCGATGGCGACGCGCGATAATTGAAAAATTGGAAAAAAGCGAAGCTGAAGGTTCTCTATTACAAAGAAGATTCCAATGAACTAATCTGACGTCGTAATTGAAAAACTGAAATATCTCTGTTGCTGTACTTGATGTCGATCGCGAGGGCAAAGTACGACGATCGACGATTTCTACGTTTCATAGCCAATCAGTTTTTTGACCACTTGCGCTGGTCAAAAAAAAAGCACAACTGTTTCACGGAGTACATGACGAGTGACGAAAATAATTCGTCGCTTTCTTTTCGAACTCGTCGGTATGACGATCACTGGATAAAAATCATTACTAAGAAGTAATAAGTTTATTATTTGTTTTGTCTGGGTTGTATATTTAAATATATTTAAAACTGAGGAAATATTGCAATCTTTTGGGACAAAAAATTATCGATGTTAAGGTTAACCTCTTGCCCTGGCAACTGGTTTGCCGACCATAACGAGTGACCAAACAATAATTTGCCGCTTTCTTTTTGAATTCGTCGGTATGATATCACTGGATAGAAATTATTACTAAGAAGTAATATATGGGTTACATATTTAAATATTACCATTTTGGGACGAAAAACTTTTGACGCGCGTGGCAGCACAAGAGGTTAAGTACTCGATCTGAAATCAATTTCGTGTTGCCAAAAATGTTCTGTCTGACAATATCGTAAGCATCAAGATACATTTTATCATTGTATTGAAATCAGGAATTAGAAAATGTCTTGTCGACTCGAGCCATGATTCATTTTGTTGGCTTCGACACAATTCGAGCACGGCGAACGAAAGGGGAAAATTTTTATTATACCAGCGCTCTGACTACTCGAACGATCGTCGTCTGTTTTACATATATATTCGGCGTTCCAACGTGGAGTTGATCTTTCACCGTAGCAATTCGCAATTAAACGAAAATAAAGGGAGCGAGTCGGACGGGCCGGATCGAGAAGAGTTCCCCATCGGCGAGAAAGGTTAACGAAGGCTTCGTTTAAATTCTTCGTCACGAGTTTTCCCGCCCGTTCGATGCATCTAGATTCGTCGTTCGTCCGTCGAATATAGCGTATCTTTTCGCTGGCTTGGCCGCTACGAACCGCCATGCAGAATTTCCAATTCCGAAACTAATCTTCGCGAGTTCGAATCTCGATACCTATCAGCATTCTGGTCGGACGGTGTACTCTGTTATTACACGAGTTGCGAAGGTAAAAGTAAGTAAACCAGAGATTCTATCTGTGGAGTTTGTTGTTCGAAACAGTTTCTGACCTATGGTTTCGGTTCCCCTGGAACTTTAATAACGTTTCCTGGTCCCGTCTTCTACAATTTTTTTCCATGGGCTCGTCTGCAACTCGATGACAATTCTTCGTCATGTTCGTCATTTATTAACCATTTCTAAGACAGAGTCTCAGACAGTTTGTTGACTCTGTTTTAACGACAAGGTGAGCGATATGAAACTTAAATGATGGCTCGACATCCTAGTCCTTGTGTAGAAATCAACTAGCGCTGATTGTTACGGAATGATCAATACAGTTAGAGAATGAAATGAAATTGATACGTTTATCAGTGAAATATATAAATTTATTATGAAACATATAAATTACAGAGAAATTTATTAAAGAACTGTAATAATAAAGGTAAATCAGTAAGGAAAAGGTTGTGTAGACATCGTCTACATTTGTATATATAAACTGCATGAAAAGTACGATGCTATTGGTAGAAAGTCACTTTCACTCTAGTGTTACAAAAAGAAAAAAACATACAAAATAAAAGAGAAAATGTGTTCACACTCTTGAGACATGATCAGGAAATTTTCTCGTTCCCGAGCCATCGTTCCCGAAATGCAACTAATTAGTTTAGAGCTTGATGGCGGTAAGAAACGTGATCTGTAAACGTCATCCGAAGGATCATAGTGTCCGAGGGTGTTCCGTTAGATGAACGTTGTCCAAGCTAAGCTCCGAAGCTTAAGGAAATAATTCTCTATCCAGTCTCAGCTGTCCTAATGAACGCTCACTGACCGACACAATGCCAATACGTGAGAAATGCGTATCAGCGAGTACGATTGCTACCCGAGCTCGGATAACTTTGACCGTCTTTCGGTCGTGCGCGATGAAACAGATTATCTCACCCGACGGGGATTATGATTTATTGCATTCCTTGGTTGGCAGGCTGCGTCGGAGAAAGCACGCGAGCTCGTTTTAATAGGTAATGGAATTTCGATATCGATTGTTTATATGATCGAAGGTACGAATAATCTCAGCTTACTGGAAATTATCCGCGCGACACGCATTTCCCTTCTTCTTTCTCTTTTTTGCCACGATGTGCAAACCGCCGATAACATTATATTCTAATTTAAATCGGAGAGGGGGGGGCAACATTTACGTGTATTAATTGAATTTCATCGAGCCGGATTTACTGGATCCGGTGTCGCTGGAATTAATTTAATTCGAGCTAATTTACGGAACATCGATGAACGTAACTTCCCGGTGGGAGAGGAGGAGGGTGTCTTGTTTCACAGCGATTAAAACTTAGTCTTTTGTAAATCAAAGTGTGTCGCGCGCACGCCGCGCTTTTTCCGGTTCTCCATTAATTATAAACTACCATCGAACATTCCAAATTTGTTTCCGTTGATTTTCGCTGACGTTTGAAATGCAATTTGTTTGCACGCCCGTTCCAATTGTTTTTCGTTATTTCATTCTACATTGTAATCGAAATGGAATTTCGCGTGAAATTTCGCGTTGTTCGTACTTTTTTCTTTTTTCTTTTTTTTTTTTTGTTTTTTTTCTTTTAACTCAGCCCGGAGATTTCAGTGAACGAAATGGACTGCGTTGCAATATTCGATCGCGAAGTTCGTGTTTCTAATACTTTCGGGATATATAGTTGATAAAATATTTCGAAATAAAGTTAATAAAGCCAGCTTTTATGCGCTGATTTCCCGCCGGGATTTATTCTCCGTGGGATCGCCGGTGGAAAGTAATTCAGTCAGGAATAAAAACGAGAAAAATGAATCGCGGCCATCCCTAATTTGAAGCGATTCGCTGTAAATAAAATTAAAAATAGGAACCAGGGATAAGCCCTTTAATAGAATGAATCTGGTTGGCTGGATCGAGTATTTCCAAATTATGTTACGCCCGGAAATCACCGCTCGTGGAAATTAGATTTCGTTGACGTTTGATCATCCCGCGCGGACACGGGATTTTTCGTAGTTACTCCTCCTCTTCTTCCTCCTCCTTCTCCTTCTCTGCCTCTTGCTCCACTTGTAGCTTCGCGATGCGCAACACACTTGACAAAAAAACGACAAAAAAAACAAGAAAACGCGTTTTACTCGCGTTCCATTTCCAGCGTACTTGCTCATTTTTCAGGCAGACTCGAACCGTTCTTGCAGAACTTATTGCATTTTACACGAAGCATTTTCCCATTTGCTTCCGGTGATGGTTAAAATTATTAACGTCGGTTGAACAATGTTGCACGGCGATATAAATTTTGCGAAAAATGTTCAACCCCGATGTTGGAGATCGACACTGGGAGAGCTTTTCGTAACGAGTAACGGGCGGCTAGATTTTTAAATTCACCGCGATTTTCAGAGGGCCACGGTTCGATATAAATTTCAAGCCGATTCACCTGCGATAAATATTTATTCGCGCTGTAAAATACCGTATGAAATATTCCTACCCTAGCGTGCGTACGTCGAAAAATCGTTCAATCGTACTTCATAACGTGGAATAATAATTATTGAAAGTTGTACGGCTGCCCACCAAAGTATTCGAATACTGGATACATTTACACACAGATACATAATTGGAACACTAATTAATAGATATTTTATTAACAAGTTGCACGTGTTTATGCGAAACATTCTTATTATACCGACTTCAGTTTAAAGATACACGGTAGTATATTTGAGAGAAAGAGGGACTTGGCTGTAACAATCACAAAGAATAAAATCATTTTGCCATTAAAGTCTCGTCGAAAATAAGCAAGGACTCTTTTGAACTTGAACGTGTCTATCGAAAAATCGTACCGTGTATTTCACGTAACCAAGTGCAAATCACATGTGTACTCATCGATCTTAAACGGTACGATACTCAATACCCTCTCACTCGCACGTTCTCCAAACTTTTCTAATCGTTCAGCTGCAGCAACGCGATACACCTGGAAATACCACGTGTCACTCTGTACAGTTCGGGAAGTTTCGGGCCGTAGCGACAGCGTAGACGGAAACGCAGACACGTCGGGGCTTCATTAATTTTCATTTTCTCGGAATGCCGTTGCTCTCTGTCCTTTCAACGCGACCCTATCAGTTACAATTAAACGCGCTGGCTCGTTGAAGCCGCCGAACGAACGGTTTTTCCGACGGTTATTAATAACGATCTGGCCGATCTGGGCGACGAAAATCTCGGCAGAGAACACGAGCTGAACGGAACGATGTGCAAATGGGAGGCTCGCGAGGGATCAGCATCGAGCTCGACATCGATCGGTCATTTGTGCGGTTTCACGACACTATACCACGCTGGTAGGTTGGCAGCGAGGCAGGAAACCGTCTCTGGTCTGCGACCTCCACCTATTTTCGTAGAGGAAGAAATTGGCATGAAGCCACAGCCGCAACGCGCTGCAGCCTATCCGTGCGTGGTTGTCATCGCCCGACGACACCCGTCGACGATTACGTCGATTACGTCACGTCGTGGTCCTCCGAAATGTTCCCCAACGTCGGTTATAAATACCGATTGCGCGGGTGTGCTTCGCTTCGTCGAACTCTCGCAACCGTGACCCGACTCACCTTGGCTCGTCTCGTTTCGTCTCGATTTATGAAATCCAGCGTCGTTCTCGATTGGAGAACCTGGGCCGGGTTCGCGAAGTTGGTATAATTGGAAGATGCACGCTGGCTTATCGCGGCGGATTGTGCCTGACGCGTCGGTCGAGATACGTTTTGAAGCTTGAAATTGTTTTGGAAGTTTGGCCGGCTTTAACTCGGCGACAACGAAGAGATGTAACAGAATTAGCGGCGTTTTAATTACTTTATTAAGGTGGAAGCGAGTTTTGAATGTTTAACAACGTTGTCTGCCACTGCCACCTCATTTCGCGATATACCTTCGTCGGCCTTCTTCAGGAAATTGTCTGCCTCTGATACTGCGCCTTTTTCTAGTTGAGAAATATTTATCAGGGGGGAGGGGGGATAATCGAGAAAACGTGGATAATTGAATAAGTTTGTATAGCTCGCGAATATAATTGCAGAAATAACTGTAATTACGCGTAACTAGAAAAATAAAATTTGCAAGTTATCAGGTTACACGATGCATGTAATTTGTTTTACATATACATTTAGATATAAAAATACCAATAAGTAGTAATTCAAGGGAGGACTAAAACGAGACCTTTCAATTACTTACTCTCACCGACGTGCTCTTAGTAATTACATTTGTCCTATCTTTTGATTTCTGACACACTCTTTCAGGCAAATTATAAATCAGAAAGAAATGCATGGAAGATAAAACGATGGTTCTTGGTCATGCAAGGATACATCGCGAAATAAATAACTCCGACGCGGGGAGATTCAATAACGTTGTAAAACTTAACGAGAAGTGCGATACCGACGTACGCGATTTTCGCTAGACTTCTCGAAGCTGAGCTTGAGTTTCCCTGAGTTCCGAGCTTGAATTCGCGCGTTACGAACTTTTATCTGACCGTAAGAATTCGTCTCCTCTATCAGATCGATATTAAGAGAAAACGAATGCGAAGGCCAATAATAATGGTCGATTTTATCGCTGTAGAGAGAAAGAGAGAGAGAGAGAGAGGAAGTTTCAATGTTTCCTACTGCTTGCAATGCTTGATAACGAAAGCACGTTCCTTTGTTCCCGCGTTGTACAACGGTATCAATTTTTGCCGCTGATAATCTACGTGTATTTTCGACGGAATACCTACGAATATAAGTTTGGCCAAACTATGAAAGTAAGTTATAAACGAACGAGGATATTCGAATCATTAATCAAAGTCTTAAGAATCGGGTTTCATATCAGATGGGATTAATTAATCGCGCATTAGACAGCGATAATTAATCGTATCACTGTTGAATATCGCTTGTAAAGAAGTTTTAATACTTCCTGGTAGCACGTATCGCGACGACAGCCTGATAACGTGAACGTTAACCCTTTGCCGTTGCATGTTCACTCCTATCTCGACGACAACCGCTCTCATGCCTATCCCACTTCAAAGCGAATCTTTATGTAGAACGCGTGGAACTTTATGCCAACGTGGCTCTCGTTGTATTTCTCAATAACTGGCTTCGTGAATTAACCACTGGTTTGTCAAATGATCGTTTACTCAATAAAATATTCGTTGTGAGTTAGTAGTATTGTATTTATTTGAAATTGATACGCAACGTGAATCGCACGAACATCTCGAACATACGTGTAAATTATATATCACATTATATATAAATTATATATGAAATGATTTCACTAACGTGCATATCTATTAATGCGTAGTTTATATGCTTTTCTCCATCTTGACATGTACATTTGCGCTGAATATCTTATATCTATGTACATTTGGAGATTTCTTTCGAATTTACAACCATGATAATCCAATTATCATATACATCGTAATACGTGTTCGAGAAGTTGGAGCAGTGCCGTGATTTATGGTACAGACTTCTATTTTTTAAAGAGAAAGAACCCAGCAAGAGGATTAAGGCCTTTGGATTATGCGCGTGTCAATCGCTAACAGCATGCCATAATCCTCTCGGACGAAATTCTCGAAAATATTTAAACGAAACGTGCTCGACGCGTTTTTGTGCAAGTTGACAAACCACGATGTCATCGATTTTCCTCTAATTTGAGGCTTAAAAACCTTCGAAACCGATGGAAAGGGAGGTAGTCTTCCCCAATTTTCCATCGGCTCTCAGTACCGGAGAGTAATCGTTTGACTCCGGTAAAGTATAGATCGTACAGTAGAAAACTCGTCTGACACCGGTAAGGGACAATTCACTTACCGGGCAGAAGTCGTTTGACCTCCGACTTTTAAGCATTTATAGTAACATTGCGTTCAATTAGAAGGAGCAGTTCCTTAAAAACAGTACCGTCTGCCAATGTAAAATATGTAACATAATTATTTATATATTACATTAAGTCATTCTGTATGTTCGTTCGTAAGAATGATCCTACTAAGGTGAACGACGATACGATTCGAAATTTTTTAGTCGATGAAAGAAAGAGACTATAGGTTCAAGAAATGTCGAAAATTCTGCCATTAGCACAGTAAAAGTAGCATCGAAATTGGAAGTATAGATGCCACACCATCTCACCGAACGAGATCGTATGAACCGTGTGACAATCTACATATATTTGCCTGCTTGCAATGCAGAAGAATCATTGTTGAAACGTTTGACAACCAGAGATGAAAGGTGGAGTTTTGTATAACAGTCCCGAAAGAAAAGGAACTCGGATTAGAAGAGAAGAACAAGTTCAACGATCTATACCAGCTAAACCAGGTCATCTCGCAAAGTTTTGCTCTCTGTTTGGTGAAATTATTCAGGAATTTTGTTTCTCCAGTTGCTTTTGGATAATAAATTCGGGGTAAATACTGTGCCCAGCCAGATCAACTAAGAGCAACAAAACATACAAATCGCGACTCTTCATCGCGATAATGCTAGATTGTATGTAGCAAAAAAGAAAAAAAGAAATTTATGTGAATTTGGTTGGGAAATCATATTTTCTAGATATTGCCCTCTCAGATTATCACCCACTCTCCATCGCTGCAATACTTTTTAACTGGCGAAACATATGACAACAATGTTGACACTGTAAAAAAAAAACCTCGAAAAATATTTTAACGAGAAAACCAAAGAAATTTTATTTTAAAGCGACAGCATTATGTCTTTGGTAAAAAGATGGGAAGGAATTTTAAAACGAGAAGGTGATTACATATTATCACAACGCTTACGGACATATTTAAATTTTTGCCAGAAATAATTATTACAAAAAACAGAATGAACCAATGTTTTATCATCGTAATAAACCAGCGCATTGTGCGCGAATAGTTTTCGATCAACTGTTTCAAGTGGACACCACCGATTATTGGTCCTTTGAGTCAGATTCAGCGCATTGCGCGCCAACATACACGTATAATATATTCAAAAACAGACATCTACAAGTGTTGCAATAATTTCATAAGTCCGTCTATATTATACATGTTCGCGAGTGTTCCTTTTATCTTTTCCACGTGTACAGGAATTTGACAAGTTTTATGCTTGTACAATGGCCTGGTGCATGGGTGATCCTGATTACAGTTTACCTGCATTAATTCCGCATTCAAGGGAAGAGCACGAAAATTGCGTAGGTTGCTTGTATGAATCGTAAAACACCGAGTGCACGTGCACGTGCACGTGAGACTAAAAGGCTGATAGTGGCTGTCTCAAAGGTTTCACGGCTTGATTTATTTGTGAATTTGCTGCTGCGCGATGCTGAATTACTTACGAGTGCGTTGAATTATTACGAGTTCAGAATTTCCTACGTAATTACATCGAAATTTTCGAGTCTGGCGTGGACTTATACTTGTTCATTTAATCAACACTAAAGCAGGAAATTTTTCTGTTAAAGAGTTGAAATAGTTAAGTGCAAAAAATTGTTTCAATAGCGATGAAAAATAAATTATAAATGGCAAGATAATTTATCTTTAAATAGAAATGGAAGTTGTAAACGTGAAAATGATAAACAATAGTAAAAGGATAGGTAATAAGAAAATAATGTACAAAACAGATACAATAAGAAAATAAATAAATTTAACTTATAATGGCACTTGCATCGTTTATCATGTTATTTTCAATTCTTCAATTCCACAAATAACAAACGGACGAATGATTCTGACTATCGAGATCTTTGAAGTTCGATAAAGTTTCATATTTCAGATCACCGTTCCATGCGGATAAAGTATTTTCAAAGTGTAGAGTGTTTGTAACAATAGCTACGTAGTAACCGCGTTGCCTAGCAACGAAAAGCCTGCAACGCGATAGTTTCAGGAATTATTTGGAATATATATCTCGATTATCAAAATTTGAAATCCTTCGGGTTTTGGTGAGGGGTAGTTCAACCATCAAATTCACAGAGTTTAATAGTCGGTACGTCAAGTTCGTCCATCGAGGTTCAAGAGCTTCCTATACAATGTTAAACAAAGTTCTTAACGTGGATGCTCTCGGAGCGTTGCGAAGTGGCGCAAAATGCATATTACCAAAATAGAACGGTGATTAACCTGACCAAAAAGCTTATTACTTTCTAATTAGCTTAACGATGTAATCGATTCTCACTGACTCGTCGATGATTAAATTTATTTTTCGCGAAATCAAGGACTGACAAGACGATACAAATTACTTTTTAAACGCAAGACGATTCAAATTCATCGCGAAGGGCTACGTCTTTAACTTGCACAATATAAGTAGCTCTCAAGTATTAATTCAAGTAGTTTCGCGTACTTTCGCAATTGAGTAAATAAAGTGGGAGTAAATTGCAGAGTGATAGAAAAAAAATCGGATTTTCGGTGACAATAAACTTTGAATGTAGGCTTGAAATGGCAGTAAATCCTGTGAATGACAGAATAACAAAATAACATTCGAATGAACGGAGCTGAAGCCGCACGTAATGTTTTTGAATACTTAAAAAATACATACGATATGCGTACGTAGTTTTTGTGCAATTTTCACCTATCATTTCAACGATATTATCACGACTACGATTCTTCAAAATTTCAAGTACCATCGAGATAATCATACGCGGGGAGGGAATGATGAAGGCAGTTTTATTCACGTCCCTCTCACGGCCGTGGCCGTGCCATTCGTACAAATCGTATTAATCACGATGGAAATTGGTCGAAGTGGAAAACAGAGGGTCACGGGTCTCAAACGAAGTGGAATGACCCGATGCGGGGGGAGACCGGCGCGGCAGTGGCACCGGTGAATTAAATCGGTCGCACCGAGTGCTCCGGACCATTTCTTGCAGGCATCCTTGGACGATGATGTGCAAAAAGGAAACGAGACAAGGATCGTTGGGACACGATTCGTAGTGCAAACATCTCGCATTACTAAACGCCGACGTTCACGAATTGCGTTCTTAGTTTCCATCGTGGAAAACGATTGCCTTCGCCTCCAAAAGGGGGCAAAGCGGGCGGGGGGAATAGAAGAGGGGGAGAGGGGTCGTAGAAGAATATTACACTGTACGATCGAACCCATTAACTTTCTTATTTGTACGATTTGTACGCGATAGGTCGATCCAAGGAGTGTGTTCTTGAGAGAGAGCCATTTGTATTCGGGAATCGATACCAATGGCGCTGCCTTTGGATCCACCAGTTTTTGCCTTTCAAAGCCCAGAAATCCCATATAATGTAATAGCTACCCAGCGAGCAGGTTACATCCGTTTCCACCGCGGAACGTCGATACGTTCAGTCAGTCAACCGGCCATCGTTCCTCGAGTCTTCCTCGACGGGTACCGTAACCGATAATAGTAATTCCACGTTCGAGTACTCGTCGCTTCGTCGTTTGTTCTTACATTGACATACACCGTATAAGGAACGAACGTTCGACACGCTTGAACACGTGAATTCACGAGTTACTTGCGAGTTCCTCGATTACCACGAGGAAACAAATCTGATGAAATGATGTAAAGCGGAGACGATGACGCAGTAGCGCGTGCGAATGTAACATAAAACGAGATTGATGATCAGCGGGGTACCGAACCGAGTGTGAACGTGAAATAAGATTGATGAGTAGCGTAGAAACCACGTTCTCACACGCTTGGATTCGTATAAACGCTCGTGTACGTTGTCACACGCTTCGAAATTAGAAGTCGCGAGTAAATTCACTAACAAGATAAGCACTAACGAATTTTAGTAGTAAAGAAGTGGAATAACAAACAGCGTTGCACGAGAGGATTTTACAACTGATACTCGTGTATCTTGCTGCGTATAATTTGTTGCTTGTCGACTTACTAACGTTGCTACTAGCTAGTACTGCTAGTACCGCGCGTATTATGCAGAACGATCCGCGATAAGATCGACGTATTAACATAACATCAAAGGATGGCTGCGTTCTGACCACCCACACTGTGTCTAGTTTGCCCAGGCGAACGTGAAACCCCACGGCTGCACTCGTTTCACGGTAATTTGACAAGCTGCTACTAAGCAGACGCATTGTTACAACCGAATTATCTTACACAGAGGGGCACGAGTTCCGCCTGGAGTTATGGCCGGAGTTAAGAACATCGTCTCTTTTGCCATTCATATTGTTTTATTCCGGTAGGGACAGCCGGTTGCTTTGCAATTCAGCCAACAATGGATGCGCATAATAGAGCGATTATTACGAAAAGAGTCGTTGCATAAAACCCCGAGCCGGGCCGAGTCGAGTGTATGCGTTTGCTCGTCTCGTAGATCTATGAGGCGGAAACGACCGAACAGGCAGTTAGTTTTTTTTCAATCGTTGTAAATTTTGCTCGTCTTGCTTCATCTTCTCCCTCCCCCTCCTCCTGTTGCTTGTTCGAATTAACGACCGTTCTTTCGGTAACTTTCGGTGAATTTCTACGTTCTCCTTTGTACCGCGGCCAATTTTGAAACTAATTCGGCGGCTGCTGCTTTGCGAGAGCACCTGTTCCTGAAGAGACCACGACCCCTTTTAGCCTAATATCCCTGACTGATAGGAAGAAGGTCGCGAGTTCGCCGTTTCGGGAGAGATAGAGAGGCACTTTTGCAGATTGAAAATCATGTTTCATCCTTGGAGAAAAATAGGTCGTGTCCAAATATCATTTCTCTCCACGGTCGTACGGATTTCTCGTCGCTGCTCCCGTTATACCGATCCCGCCAACTTTTTTTTTTCTCGCGAATTTAATTTTCTCGCGTAAAACGTCCGGCTGGATTGAAGCAATTTTCAGAAGTGGTTAATGTTCCGTATATGTAGTTAATGGAGTTAATGCTTATAGCATTAGGTTTCTCTCTCTCTCTCTGTCTCTCCTTTTTTAACAAGGGCTAAGAGCTATAATTGCGTCGGATTTTCTTGTATGCGTACGTAATTTTTTTCAGATAATACTTTAAAACTTAAAAAAAGATGAAACTCTCGAGCGGTTTATTTAACGCGACTGACTGAAGTCCGCATCAATCATAATCTCTTCAAAGTTCCCTTCCCGAAGTTAAAAGTTTCCTTTCTCGAGCTTCGCAGGTTTTATTATATTTCCCGTTGGCTTATTCGTTGCAGGAATAAGAAAGGAATTCTCCCGTGGAGAACCGTTTCCGAAGAATATTCTGTAAGCTGAGGTGATACGTCGCTTTGTGTATTGCCGCGATAAAAAATTCGAACAATATGTCGAATTCGAAGTCCCCCTCTCGGACATTTTCTCTTCATAAATCCTTGCCACCTCCAGACCCTCGATACTCCGCCACTTACAAAATTACATCCGATGAAATCTCAAACCTCTCAAGCACGATGGTGTTCATTTCTCAAGCTCTTCTTTACGAAATGAATTGCTTCGTTACAACGTCATAACGTTATGATGACGAAAGTTGTCACAGAAAAGTTCCAAAATATACGAAGCTATCGTTATATAAAGTAATTAGTACTTGTGAGAAAAACAATCTACACTCGTAGAAATTTTCACTAGGAATAATTTATAATCATTCGAATTCATGATATACTTGTATGAATCATATCATAGACTTAAATAACTATGAATTACATCATAGACTTAACGCGCTACGCGTTCCACCGTCTGTCAATCATCTAAAAGTCAAATTTCTTTCACTTGATATTCTATCTATCGAGGTTCGTGCAAAATTAAATCAATTTCATAATGTTGAAGTAGATCAGACGAAGCTTTCTTCTCTTCTCTTCTCTTTCATTTCGAATCTGAATACGCGATAATTACAGAAATTTTTCTGAAACCGTTTCACCTTCAGCTCTCGCGTCTCTCGCAAGAAATGGAACTAGTCGATCAACCAAACTGTCGAATATCTCTCGAGTTCCCCTTGCTCGGCCAAAAGCTCACGGTATAAAATATACAAACACGCGAATCTTAACGTGTGAAATAAATCAGCGTTGCTTCGGATCAGCCTGCTGGTGGTATCCATCTTTTCGTTCGAATTATGTAACGCAGTCGAGAGAGAGAGAGAGAGAGAGAGAGAGAGAAAGAGAGAAAAGAAAAAAATGGCGGAAAGAACGTCAGGATATCGTGTTGCCGTGTTAACAGCCGCTATAAATCGCCTGTAGAATTCTTACGAGAGTATCGCCAGGACTAGTATGCAGCCGAGGGTGCAACTGCTTGCCAAAATAAGTCGTGTAGCGGTTGTTTATCTGCGGCGTGTAGTGGATGCATCCGCGGCTTGCCATTACACTTTACCATGCTTTTCACTTGGAAATTAAGATAATAAGGGGCAATTTGGCAGTCACACCGGCTGCAGGGTGGAAAGTTAAATCCTTCGCCAGGCAACTACGGACGTATATTATGCTAATCCGTCAATATAATCAGAAGCTGCCGCAATCCTGTGGTTCGCCCGGCTGCTTACGCTTCAACTCGCAAACGTAGCAACAGCTAGCATTTAATATAATCGGAGGTACGTCCTACTTGGTGCCTCTGCCACCCAGAAAGGCTTCGGCCAATTGTACAGCAATAATCGCGGTTACGAGAGCGGAACGCGGATGGTAATTCCGCGCAATTTACGCTATTAAGTTATTCAGGAAGAATCAGTTTTTCGTATTAATCTTCTTACTTAAAGCGCAGAAAATTGAACGCGATTCTGTTTCGAGGTTAATGGTAATGTGCTGCCGTATGGCAAAAGGCATGACTGAACACACTTTTCATGGTGAAGAATTGTCGACGCTTCAAACTGTTGTGATTTCGTGAAAGAAAATCATATAAGAATCTATGTAGCCGATCTCACACTTTAAAGCGTGAAGCTTCTACTTTAACTGTTTTGAGTTCGTTTCTCCCAAAGGTATTTGTACACCGGATGAGAAAGTAAGAGTTCATTTATTTTCAAAAATTCAAACATCCGTGAAAACGTGAAAAAATCTTTCTCGTAACATGATCCACCGTGGCTTTGAAAACTAAAATCCCTTAAATCTTGCTGTACGATTTTTTTTTTTGCAATTTTGTTGACTTTTGAACATTAAGAGTAGAATGACGAAATGTTTGGGATTTTTTGAATTTTCGTTATTGACTCTAATATTTAAAACACGACAAAATGATAGGGAAAAAAGTCACAAAGCAAGTTTTAAGGAGTTGTAAATTTCAATCTTCTATAGCCACGAATAAAACTTTTCAGCATTTTTATGAATCGCCTCACCTATTCAGTTAATTGTTTCACGTGTTATTACATTTTCTGTCATACATTATCTTGCACGTTCTCTGATGCACGAGGAAATCGATAATTACGTGTAATCTATTCCGCAATCGACTTTCCCCCAGGGTATAATTGAATTTGATTGAAATTTCTTATTAAAATATGTAAAGTGGATTTTTAATCTTTCAATTTCTCGTTTTAATTTTTAATCTTTCAATGTTTCATCGAACGTACATTTCCCTATTTTTATAAAAATTCTTATGCCGGTGGTAGCCTGGTACACAGGACGGGCATAAACATGGAGATCACTTCCTATTTGCATATAGTCTAATTATAACGTCTAATTATAATATGATCCTGCGTTCGGATCGCGACCCAAATCGTAAAGTCGGCTCCGAAGTTGGGTGATTTTAGGGATATGAATATTTTATAGAAGCAGGTATAATATTTTCATCAAGTCACGGCGGACGATCGTTACTGTCTAAACTTGTGGAACGATCTTGTATAGAAAGAAAAATCAACATTGCAAGAAGATCCTAGGAAAAATGTAACTAGGTGCATTTCGTTATTTCAACGCTGTACTGCATATTATAGTGAACTATTCGTGACTTTGAGAGGAGTTTAAATTTTTATTCCATTACCACGGCATACGAGAAATTGAAAAATCGAGCTGTACTCTTGCATTTTACAAGATTAAAGATGAAATATGAATAAAAGGGGAAATATCTCCTAAACTAAGGATTTTTCTACGCAAATAGCTTCGAACAGCGCGTCAAAAATTATATGAATCCTTTTAACAAGCATTTACGTACTATTTACGCAATTAATGTTAGAATTTTTCGCTCTGTAATTGTATCTGTAATCTTTACCACTCTTTCAATAAAATTGACATTGAATAATTTCTAATCCCAAACTGGGAAATGGACCATCTCTCGTGTTACTTCATATTAAATTTATAACACTTTTTCAGTTGGTTTCGTCAAAATTATTTCGGCATCCTAATATTTTAAACTCTTTGTGTTACAGGTAAGAGGCTATTACGATCGACATTTTATCCCCGTTGCTCCAACATTGTCGAAATTCGTTCCGGTGAGCAAATTTATTAATACTCATATTCTTATAATTCTGCAGATTCTGCAACACGTTAATCGATAGAGGACTGATTATATTACGTATATCGGAAGGACATGACGCACTGGTTAGGTCATCGACATTGCGTAAAATATGTATTTACACAGGGCTGTCACGTTCGTATCCCTCTTCGTACTTACGCGAAATCGTGTTTGCGTTAGAAATATTGGGCGAGCATAAGCGATTAGCATTATCGATTCGAAACAAATCTGCTTGCCGAGAAAATACGGTCGAGCTTGCTCGCTTGATCGGATACCACCGGGTAAACGCTTTGCCATTTTGTACTGGTTACATCATTTTTAACTTCCTTTATTTGCGGCCTTATCTCTCGCGAACCGTATTTCACGTTCCTTCCTTTTCTTTCTCGACACGTTCAATTTCATTTTTAATCGAAAGTTTGATGTACAAAAGCGTTCACCTTTATAAATTATTATTATCATTAGCTTCGGCAAACGTAACCCTTCGGAAGGGATAATTGGAAGACAAATTTAATCAGACATTTGACGTTTCTTCTTTCGCTTTTTTCTTTTTTGTTGTTTTTTTCTTTTGGAAAATAACGAAAATATTACAATAATAATAAATGAAACCGACGAATTCGAGCACATCTGGGTTAATCCTCCCTGCTAGGAAAGAAAAGTCTCTGTTCAGCTTCACTGTTAGATAACAACGCGGAATTGCGGTACATATAAACGAATACAGCTCAAGATATCTATTTCACCTAGGTCTTCCAAACGTTTCGAAAAATCTCCTTGACATTTCGAGATATCCTCTTGATCCTTCGATGCACCGAGCCGAGAGGCTACTTCTCCCGATCCGTAGAGATGTACCGTCTACTTTTTTGTCATGAAAACGCGACACGCTGCGCGCTGCCTCTCCGATATTTTTCAATTTAATCGGCCATAATCGGCAACCCGGGATTTCCACGGAAGCGTGACCGAACGTCAGACATAATCGTGCGCGGAGTATATATATTTGGCTGAGGTGTTGAATCGTAAACGAGATGCTTCGGTCCCCGAAGAATCGACCACAACGAGTGGCAGGGAGTCGATTCCACCGAACCGGCCATACATTCGTGTATTTATAGTTGGATTTGCCTTGGATATCGTCGACCAGAGACCGACGTCTCTGACGTCGAGCAGAGGTTACGATGTCTGCCCGTAAGCTTGGATATCGTCGCTTGTAATTCCGGTCTGAGCAATATGCCGAAACCGCTGTTCGATTAACCCCGGAGCGTTGAATATCCCTAATTTCGTGGATGCTTACCCTAAAGCAGTTAATCAAAGGAAGTTAAGGAAGGTAATCGGCGTGGCTCGAGATTTAAGAAAATGGCGGACTTCGTCTACTCGCGCTTCGTTTGTACAATATTGTTGAGAGTCGACGCTCAGTTTCGCATACACACACACACAAACACACACACAAACACACACACACACACATACACACATATATGATTGGCTCGCTCCTCCGCTACGTATCCGGGCATACATATGATCACTCGAAAATATTCTACATTCGTTCTATCAATATAAAATCTCGATCTGACGTTCTTATACTATTCTACGCATCGTGGGTGTAAAAATGAGCAAATTTTTTAAATATAAAACAACGATTTAGTATTATTTCGGAGACGATAAATAATATTGGATCGTCGTTACATATCAAAAGATGTTAAAAGGTGTACATTGTGATCCCCGCGATACGTAGAATAATATACGACTATCAGATCGAGATATTATATTGACAGAATGAACGTAGAATATTTTGAATGATCATATGTAAGCCCCGAGGCGAGCGTATTACTTCGGGAACGATAAATAATACCAAATCATTGTTTTATATTAGAAAATTTGTTCATTTTGATACCCGCGATGCGTAGAATAGTATAAGAACATCAGATCGAGATATTATATTGATAGAATGAATGTAAGAATATGTTGAATGATCACGGGTGTTTGAATATATCTGGCACAATTTTTAATTGCTGACACTTTTGTTACGATTGAAAAAAAAATCATTTGAATAGTTGCTACAGAAAACTTTGTCACTTCATACCTTGGAATTTTATTAACATTGTATTTAAACAGACGACTGTTTATTATATAATATTATCGAGGCTAATTATAATTGGGTTCTATTCGAAATTCCGCAAGCAGATTTTAGAACCGAATGTACGTGACAAAAGATCACGAAAGTTCAAAGAAGAAGTCTATGATTTAGAATTTGTGACTTGTCGATTTACTGGTTTACACCAGTTGATAAATTATTGTGTAAAAGAAAAAGGTCTCAACTTCTATCGTTCGAACTACATTTTAATAGAAGGAACGTTTATAGTTTAGCGTCGCTAGTTTAGTTAGATTATCCGTTTTTTTCTTTTCGTCTCTCTGCGTCACACTATCTCGTGAAACGAGCGAAATTACAGATGGCATAAAGTACAGGATATATACGTTTCTCGTAAATCGTGTATGCGGCGTTGTTGGATGCGTTGTTCAGCGAAAAGACATCTGCCGTCATCGCTGCGCGGTATAAATAAGCTCTTTGATTATTTCTCGTGCATGTATCAGCGATGTAATGGAGCAAAAAGCAAACGTAGATATCTACATGCAAAAGCAACTCAAAGAGAAGCGTTTAAATGCGAATAGAGAAATCTTCGTGGGCAGAGAAATGCACGAAGATCTTTTAATCTTGGTGTTGTTCAACGTTCTCCAGAATTATTTTTCTTATCGGTCTTATTTTCGTGGGGATACCTTCGTTAAGAATGTATCCCATATCGTGCGAATAGACTTCGTTCCCTGTTATTTGGACAAATAATTTAAAATTTTAATTTTCGAATTAAATTTATACCTAATCTGTGAGAGACACCTTTTTCCCCCCGGATTGTTTCTCAAAGGGAAAAGAGTAACGAATGTTTCGTTCAATTAACTGACGAAAGTACAATGTTGCGATACACATAGGGCCAAGCACGAAAGAACGAAATTATTCCAATAAAAATGTTTCGCGAAAACTTGAATTCAATTAAATTGTTCTCGGTGTTAATTCAAAAATGCCAGTTAATTCCGTAAAACCTCCGGCACGGGACTGTTTCCAAATTAAAACAGTTTAAATTAAAACATTCGTTATGAATATAGCCAGTACAACAACGATGGCAACAACATTTATTCTATTCGTCCTTCGTCAGAAAGCGAGCTGCATTTCGGTAATAACGCACGGGTGGCATATTTATAATAATTTCTCAATTATCGTACAATCGTGACGTCATTCGTAGGCACGAGACGGCATTTTCTACTAAACCGATGCGAACGTTTCCGTTGCTACGAGTAGACTTTAATATTTCACCGTTCGGCGAAACGATTTTGATGTTGATTCGCTTTTGAAGCGCGAGGGAGCTTCTTGCGAAACGTTTTAAAAACATTCCGTCAGATCCGGGCGTGCACGATGTGAGCATAAAACGATGCACCCAACGTGTAACATTAAGGGATCAACGTCAATCTACGTCGTCGGATAAGAGATGCGCCCTCAAACTTTGTTGTTTTCAAACAGCGTCGAGAGTTTTACACTTCGGATTCGAGGGTTCGGCGTTCTTTCTTTCTTTCTTTCTTTCTTTCTTTCTTCTTTTTTTCTTTTATCACTCGTCAAGTTAATTGCAACGCGATTTCGTTCGAGTACTTTCCATTGAAGAGTGGCGTCATGAAAGTTGAAAAGATGATGAAATATTCCGCCTTCGTTTGCGAGTTTCGTTTGAAAATTTCTAAGTTGATAGAGTCGACGTATATATCGTATAAATTCTGGATGGCACATGCTTAATTCGACTCCTGGTTCTACGCATTACATGTGTAATTGTCTGGAACATTACGTCTGCAATTTGTACAATGATTCGTATTTATTCTTTATTCACCGTTACGCTCGAAATCGTTAATTCGTGTAAGATAATGCTGCACTTACGTTCTCTTTCCAAATATCTTGACTCGCGCGATCAGCACGTTGTCACTCGTGCCAAAAACTTGGGTATGAGCAAGCGTCATTGAACGATGAATATTGATATTTTAATGATATTTTAATGAAATATAATGATATTTTAATTAACGAGAAGTGAATAATTAATCGGTGGACTATGAAATTTGTCAATCGTATATAATTAATATAGAGTTAATATAAAGTTAATTTTAGCCTCATTTACTAATATAAAATAGAGTATTTTCAAGGATATCGTGCTTTGAATTCGACACAATTCTCTTAGCGAGTTCTCAGAACTCAGTATGAATGATGAGGAACAGCCTTCGTCTGCCAAAAGTCAAAATACATCTGATGCGATCGTTAACAATTTCATCTTTACAACGAAGTTGTTCATAACTTGATTAATTTATGTATCTGTCGACCCAGATACGCACAATGTACCACACGTTCAGAAAACATAAAATAGTGAAAATAGTCATTTGTGCCTGAAATCAGTATCGTGATTGATTCTTCAGATCACGAAGTGCTTTTTCTCTGTTTGAAATCTTTTCTTTTAATTACTTTTTATTTATAGTTTAATTTTTTCTATGCACTCGTATCATTTTGGAGATGAAATATCTCTGAAATAGTGGCAAGATTAAGCTTCGGGATACGAACATGTGTTTATTGGGATTTGCGTTGCTTTAACCACCAAAGCTAACGCCGTAGGCCACTTCGTTTCTTTCTTTTTTCAATACGTTTCTTGTTGCTTCTTTCTTACGTGTATTATTTACATTGTTTGATATAGGTTACTATACGATATTACAACTCGGACGACATAAAATTTCTATTGAAATCCTAATTATTACATATCCCAGAAGCCATCTCCAACGATTCTGTCGAGTTTAAATTCCCTTTTAATTAAAATAGCCGTGAAATTGTTCATTGATCCTCGTCCACGCCTCGCGCATTTCGAAACGCAAACGCGAAAAGCGACTAGCGAAAAAAAAAAAGAAAAAAAAGGAAAGGAAAAGAAGAAAAAAAAAAGAACGAGAAAAGCAAGAAAAAGGACAGGGAAGAACCGGAGGAGGTGGAATAGAAACGAAAAGCAAGAAAGAGAGAGAGAGAGAGAGAAGAAAAAAGAACCAGCTCGTGGAAGCACGTGGTCTTTCAGAGATCACAGAGCGAGATCCAACAGCGTTAAAAGGGCTCTCGAGGCTCTTTTTCGAAAGAGGGAATGGAGGCTCGTTTCGGGTTACTCGTGGCGGACGCCGCGAAAACAACACGCACGTCGCTCGAAGGTGGCGCGCACGCGTGTGCAAGCATGCAGCCGGCCGCAGCGAAGATTTGGAGCGGCGCCAACGCCTCTCTGACGCTGCATCTGCATTTCGCAGATGTGAAAATAGCACCGGGACCGCTAATTCGTATCTGCATATTCGAGGCTTCTCTCCTCGCTCGCTACGCTTGGCATTTCCCTAATTTCCAAATGGAATGACGTAACACGCAGAATACCGACCATCGAAAATTCGATTTTTTTTTCTCTCTCTCCTTCTTTTTTCCCCTTTTTTCTTCTTCCTCTCTCTCTCTCTCTCTCTCTCCTACTATTTTCCCCTCGCCTTCCCCTCTGTTTTTTCCCCCTTCGTTTTTCTCCCTCGTGTTCCATTTCTCCTTTCCGTATGGTAATTTTTACGATATCGAGTGTACGTGTCGCCGGATTCGCTACTGTCCGGCGCGGTATAACGGATTACAGGTAACTTTATTGCACGCTCCGACTTGGTTCCGCCGTGAGGGCCGTTCCGCGTGTTTAATTGAAGCTACGATACGTGAATCGGGTTCTATCGCGGGTTCACAATGCGCGTCTAAATTAGACGCTCGCGGGCTATGCGCACGATTTGAATTATAATACCCAGATCGGTGAAAGGATGGGTTCCCGGACAGCTTTCCAATCCCTGAACTCTCCGACAGGGATTCACCGACCGCGCGTGCCTCAGTCCTTTTTCTCCTCTTACCTCCTTCGCCCCCCCCGTACACACTCTTTCTTTTTTTTCTCCTTTTGTGTCACGTTGTTACTTTCTTTCCGCTAATTTCTTTCTCCGCTTCGTAGCAAGTCGATCGAATGCGAATATTCTTTTTTTCCGCGCAGAACGATTGCAAGCCTCGAGCTCTCTTTGTTTTAATGATTACGCAGCGTGTTGATAGAATCGGACGATACTCGTTCGTGTGAACAACTCATTTGACACGGTGTATCACGGGTCATGAAAGCTCTCGACTAGTTTCTAGATACTCGACCGTGTGGAAATTCTTATTCTTTTTTTTATTATCTAACTTTGATTGTTCCTGCCAATTTATTGTCGGGTTGACAAGGAAGACACGAGTTTTGCTTCGTCTAGTGTAATTCGTTGTTGGATGTACGAGAATCGATCGAATGAATAATTTTTACAAATATTTATACTTTGTACGGAGTACAAAAGGAATCATTCTCGTGAATCTTGTCATGGTTTTGTACCCTAATTAAAAAAGCAATCTGATTTATCGTTTGTTAAGGTTCTGTTGGGCCAGCATGTGATCAACAAAGACTTATCCGACATTATGTTCACGTTGTTCATGTTGTTCACGTTTTACATCCATTAATTAGAATTGATGGAATTTTACTGACGTGCCTACGTAATTATAGTCGTTTCCAATTTTATAAGAAATCGATTTTAAAAAGAAATGAGAGATCGCCCTAAAGATAAGAATTTATCCTCTCTCACACGACAGGTGAGGACATTGGCAGCAAAATGAGGTAATTATATTGGGAAATCGTACCCGACAGAAAGAGAAGAGACGACTCGCTCGTGAAACGCGGGAACACAGATACTGATTCCACGAGTTCAAAGTTAATTTTTCACACGGATATTCGAGCGTAGTTTATTGTCAGTGTCAGCAAACCTACGTGATCGTAAAATACGTGGACGGAAAGTAGCGACGGTGGTAAAGTTTCTTTTCGGTTCTGTAAAACGTCCCGCGAATTTCACGGTGGAAATGGACCGATCAGCCGCGGTCGACCCACGCTCATAACTCGTCCTCTATAGCTCTTGATTGACTTCCTTCTGTGACATCGGGAAAGTGGCCCGTACCTCTCTCCCTCCCTCCCCCTCTCTCTCTCTCTTTCTCGTTCTCTCTTCTCGAAGACATCGAGGAAGTGGTTCGTGGCACTCGCGTCGAGGAAAGGGAAGCGGTTTATGTCAGCATTGGGCAATTAGGCAGGATGCTCCTCCATTCGCCCCTTCATCTCGTTCGGAGCAGACGACCACAGGAAGGTGGCTTCTGTTGAGAGCAACCAATCTCGTTTGGGGACTAAAGTGCACCGACTGGGATTCTTCCTTCGGGAAGAGGACGTGTCTCTTCTTTCTCGCGAACGATCGTTAAACGTCCACCACTCCTTCCCTTTGAGCTATCTCTTGACTAAGTGGGGACTAAGAGCCTTATACCGTGATGTTTGATAATTCGTCGATAGTTAGGACAATACGCCTCCTGTCCTGTTTCCAGATATTTCGCTCGGACTGATATCCGAATTTACGAGAAATATCATTCGTTCGTTGGAAATACACGACATACATATTTCATGTATTTTTCACGAGGGAATTGTTTCAGAATTGTAAATACGTTATTGTAAAATATTCATAGGGGCGAATAAATCTTCTCGATTTCGCGTTCCGTTGAAAAAAAAAAAACGTGTCCCAGATCTTTGCGGGTTGATTTGTAAATTCGCGGCAAACTGTCTTTTACTCGTTGAGAATTTAGTTTTTCAGAGTAGAAGCGTGTCGGTACCTCTGATGACGGGATTCTTTGAAAATTACAAACGAGTGCGAAGTATTTATAGAAACGAAGAAGTGTAGCTTGTTTTCGTGTTGTAAATTTGCCTTGAGAGTAGAGGAGATTTAACGAAGATTAATCGAACTAAATTTGAAATGAAATTTGACGAAACCATCGACAATTCACGTTGAACCACAGCCAACAAATTACTCTTTTTCTATTCTTTCGCCATTGTAAATAGTCGTTCATTAAAATGTAAAGCCAGTTAATTTTAACAACCTGGTAATCTTCGAAGAATGCAGGTATTGGCGCCTTTACAAGAATGGTACCCTCATTTGCGAGTGTATTACACAACTCTCTTTCGAAAGAGAAAAACGAAACAGCCTCCAATAAAATATAATCGAATATAAAGAAATCCTCCAACGAAATATCATCACTAAGAATCCCTTTTAACGTGGTGATATTTCACCTAATCTTTCGTTAATCTCGTTGTTAAACGCGAATGAACACTATCAATTTTTCTTATTTTTACACATAATATAGAATTTTAATTTCTACGTTAGAATTAACATAATACTTTCCTTGCTCAATTTTAAATTTTTCTCATTTTTATTCGCTTTAAATTTTTCGACATCCCTTGTATCGCTGCATGTATATAGAAATGTCTCGTTAAATGTTTGTACCAATTTTCTACACGTGATAAAAGAACTTTAGTTTCCATGTTGGAATTAATATGCTCTTTCTCTGTAAATTTCTGAATTTTTGCCGCGATTATTAATTTAACTTGGCATCCCTAAAATACTATCGTAACACTTTAAAATTCTCGCCGCTCTAAATTCTCCAACGTTCCTTGTATCACTGTATGCATATAAAAATGTCCCATCGCGTTCCTGGTCCACGGACATAAAAATTCTTTTTCCGTCATCGTGGTCGTAAGAAACGTGTCGTAATCGGACAGCTGAAATTCCGAACGTTTCCCCGGCGAACTTTTACGAGCATTTGTCTTCTTTCATTCTGCGACAGTTTTCGCCTGCAAAATGCAATACGGTCCCGCTCTCTTATCTTTTTTTTTCTTTTCTCCTCTTATGTTCGTTCCATGGTGGCGTCGCCTCGCGTTACATGTTTGATGATAGAAACATCGGTATTTCCGCTCGCTCGAGTTCGATATCTTCGTTGAAGCTTCGACGATGCGCCGTCGACCACCGTGGACCGTGGTCCTTTGAGCCGGTTTTTCTCTATCGATAATCGCGTTCGTTCTCGTAAATCATCGCATATACCGGCGACGTGACTGCGATCACAAAGCAATGTTTCTTAGTTTTGCGCGACGGATAATGAACACAAAGGATTCCCGGCTGGTCGATTTAAAAAAATTTCCAGCGGGCAAACACTTTGAATTTCCGTTTTCAAACGGCGAAAATTCAGTATTTTGGTATTGTTTCTCACTTCGTCGGAGAATTATACCAAAATTAAAAGTTAAACGGCCGAGTGAAGCGATGTGGACCGATTTCGAATAACAAATCTCGAGTAACAAGTCTTGGTTAGGGATCTCGAGATGTTCAAGTACTGAGCTGTATAATGGTCTTCTTAATTTGCGACTCCTCAAGATTCCTCGAATAGTGAACAGTACTTTTGATTCCCGACTTCTGAATCGCGAACTTTTTGATCCCAAATCCTAGCTACAGATCGCGAGGTCCTCCTAGCGAGTAACGAATCTCGAATCTTGACGAGCAGATCGCGCATAGTGTACTGTATCATTGATTCCCCGATTTTTGGATGCTGAACCGTGAGTAATTGATCTCGAATCCTGACTATGGACTGCATTTGAACTTCTTGTTTCGCTTCGCTACGAGTCTGCTTTACAGAAGAAAAAATTAGCCGATATTAGCCAATCATTTCAAGATACAAAACGATTGATCGCCGTGACTCAACTCATGCGATGTTAGAATCAAGGGACGTCAGATTCAAAGATCGGCGCCGACCGTTCCTTCAGGACACCAATCAAATCAGGTCCGCGGGTCAGCGACCGAGGTTGATAATAACAAAACGCTCCCGGGACAATAAGCTCGCCAGAGCGCGGTAAACGTTTGGACCTTTTGTCAGCGTAGAAAAAACGGGGCGAGTAGTTGCCCTTGGCTGTGAATATCCGAAAATAAAACAATAAATTTCTTCGTGCCGATAAGAGATCCCGAATCGTCTTTTGTCTAATTGATTACACAGGTGAATATATATATATATATATATATATATATATATATATATATCGAGTGGCGTTAAGATACAAGCTAAGTAATTTGCTTCGAAGGTCGTTTAAATTTATTTATTCAGGCAATTTCTAACAATAAGTTAATACAGAATGATGATGAATAATGACACGTGTCGTGACATATTTGTAGAAACCAAGAATTATCTTCATTCGTTACAACACATTGATATTATTACTGGTGTTTAACTCTGAGAAACGAAGAAATCAATTTTCCGCGTCCCTCCGTAACAATCAGAGTGTTCGACACCGTTCTACAGTGCGATCGTAATAAGAATCAAGGGAAAGAATCCTTTGCCCCTTCCAGTTTCTCCACGTTTCCCCTGTGTGAGAAGAGGGAGAGTGGTTAATGCTGTCGTTTATAATGCAGTCGTTGATGTTGGCTACATTATATACGTCTTACATAACCATGTTTAATGCGCCGCCTTGTTGGATATGCTTTATCATAGTTATTATTTTCCATGGAAGGTTTTAATGGCGCGAGTTAATTATTCTTGACGTTGCGTAATACAAAGCTAGTATTTATGCCATTCCGCCGTTCTGTAAGAATGCATTAAATAACGCGCAGTTAATTCACTGGGCATATTTTATCTTAACATTTTATTAAACTGTAGCTGGAATTTGTCATTTTTATTGAATTTCGTCGGACGTGGACGTGGTCAAACACGAATCGTGGTATACGAATTGCAAAAGTACCGATTTAGCAAATTTAGAACCAATGAATAACGTTGCTTGTTCGAGAAAGTCAATTGGACAAACAGATTTTCGCAGCATAGATTCTCCTTCTTTCATTATTGTTCCACCAGTCGCCAGTCACCAGTTGTTCTAAATGAATATCTATTACATGGACTTTCAAAGGTTCTTGTAGTGTTCGAAACGCGACGAGAGAGCAAATCGAATAATGCCAGGATCTCGAGAGTTTTAACTTTCTTTCGACTGCATGTTGATATCGATTGATTTTCTTAATTTCATGCACGTTTGAACGAACGTGACTGACTGTGGGACTCCGTCTCCGTAGATCTCCACGCATTAATTTCTTTTCTTCTTCTCCGATCGAATAATTCACCGAACGAGTTTTTCTATTGAAATTGTGCATGTTGCGCGACGTTGTGTATACTTTGTAAATGCAGTGAATAAATAATCAGTCACGCCGTATATATTATTTTCAAACGGTGAAATAATTAACGCGCCTCGTTTGAAATTCAATGCATAGTGAACTACCATCAGCGACAAAGATAATTTATCTTCGCAGTTAGTAAAATACGTGAATGAAAATATACTTGTTTTTTACTTATACAGCGTGATAAAAATGAGAAGATTCAGTTCATCAAAGTAATATTCCAAATCTCTTCAAAAAAAATTGAAACGCACCCGAAATGATGACGTTTCAGTTCCTAGTATCAATGAAACGAATAATCGTCAATAACGTAATTGTTGATTTTGACAAACTCAGCGAAGTGTACTGTATTTCACCAATCGATCGAGTAAACGCGTGTTTTCTTGTGTTCTCGCGAGCTTCTCAAGACTCAGTAATCGACCGAAAGTCGACCACAGTGATTTTTAGACGTCACGGAAGCAGTTTGTACTCATTACGAGAGGGTCCCGGTCGCGCGTTTATTCAAATTCGGATCGATAAACGATTATCCTTCGCCTCGGCCACCGGAGACTTTTTTAAAGCCGACACTCGACGTCGGACGGAGAGTTTTTCACGCTTTGAGAGTTTGCGAGAGCCGTATCGCGCGAAATTTTTGGAATGGATAAACTGCGAACGAGAAGTTCCGCGAACGACGGCTAGAGTTGATTTTTGAAGAAGCTGCGAAAGTTCGGTAACAAAAGGTTGATGGAAGTTTACGAAGGCAGGCCGTATCAATTTCTCACGGAAGAGACTAGAGGGAAAATTGAAAAAGGGATAAAGGGGAGAAGAGAATGAAAACAGAAAAACGGTGTAGCTTCTGAATTTTAAGAAGTGGTGTTTAACGAAGGTTGAAAATTCCAAGGAACGTCTAAAGAAGGAAATGAATTTTAAAGGAGAGCGTACGCTACAGTTTTAAAAAGCAAGTTCGGTCGAAATTTAAGGGGAAAATGGAGGATGGAAGGGAGGCAAACAGCGAAATAAAATTCGGCAGATTCGTACGCGCGAAACGAATCTCGCGTGTTAGTTAAACCTCTACTTGAAATCGAACTGAATCGTTCAAAAGCAAAACACACGAGATGAAAAGTTTGGGAAAGCATGGATGAAAGTTTGCTTCGAGTAATCTGTTTCCGCGAGAGTGTGATTCCATATTCGAAATATACGAATTCCATATTCGAACTACAAAATGCTGCCGTTTAATTCGAAGAGAAGGGAGGAATCGTGTAAAATTTCGTACGAGAAGCTCGAGAACTTTGAGGCACACGCGGAAGCGATGAAATTTAGATAGACGCGTTGAACTCTTAAAGAAAAACGATCTATACCTTGAGAAGGAAACGCGTGGAACGCAGAAGGAAGAGCATTTTGTACTTTAGAGAGGAAACCCGTTGAACTTTAGGAAGTAAGCAGGTTGTAGTTTAGCGAGGAAATGCACCCAACTCTCCGGGTATAAATATATTGCACTTTCGGTACAAAGAAGCTGCGCGAAATGCTTAGAAACTGAGTACATGCCGCGTGTATCTTAAGGCGAAAATTTATCCATTCTCTTCTTCGTCAGTTTCACATCGATTTCATTACGCGCGTGTACGCAGTTATTCGCAGCGAAATAGAAACGTGCATCGGTGATGATGCGAAAACAAATCCAATATCGTACCAATTTTTTACATCGTACATTTCACTTGAAAAGAGAACGAGGATTTTTAATACGAACCTCTCGAAATCCAAGCGAAATCCGATCGATTTTGTTTCGTGTAAAGATTCATCTGGAAAAGTGAAGAATTTACTTCCATGAATTTCTCTCGTACGAAATGATAATGTAAAAATATAAAAAAGACTGATATTTTATACTAATTCTAGTGTCTCTTGATTGGATCTCTCGTTATTAATAACAAGCGAAGATTCTGTTTTGAAAAATTCTGCGACAAATGCTACGTTTCCTAGAAGCTTCAATTGTCGCGCTGCTTCTCAAATAATCGCAAACTTCAATACAAACTTCAACCTAGACGATTAGTTGTTCGAAACGATCGATCAGACACGAACCACGCAGGAAATAATAACGTCCGAAGCTTTTCACAGTTACAGCAGGTACAACTGAAATCGATTATAATTAAAAGTGTAGGCAGCTTGTTTGAAGAATCGTCGAATCGAAGTGTTAACGGAGGGCGGGGGGGAGGCGGACGAGGCTGGAGGGGGCAATCGGACAAGTAAAACGCGTATCGCTCTGCACCGGAAATTGTTACTCTTTTATCTCTCTTTTTGTTTTCTCTTTTCTATCAGCGTTGTTTTCTCTTTTCTCGCGCGCTAGAGACCCCGGAATATTCAAATTGACTTTTCCTCTTGTTTTCCGAATTTCCCCGCCCGCTCCCCCCCCCCGCCCTCCCCACTCCGCTTCTCTTCGCCGTTTCATTTTGTTTTTTTTCGACATTTAAAAAAAACTGCGAACCCTCGGCAAGGCGTTTCCGCCGCGAGCGAATTCTCTCTATCGGTTTAGCGTATCGCTAACACACTGTTGTGTGTCGGTGCCGAAGTGTTTTCGTCGCAAAAGCCTCGGAAGGGATTGAAAAAAGTAACCGGGTGCCGTTGCAAACGAGAGCCGGTGTGATATAGTTTTAGGCGAACAAAAAAAAGAAAGAGCGAATTTTATTTAGAGCGATGGCGGTTTCAGCGTCGGGTTAGACCAATTTGGCGAAAAACAACATTTTTTTGTTAGGACAGCAATATCGTTGCAAAGGATGGGCGACTGTTCTCTCTTTCTTTTCTTTTTTTTTCCTTTTTTTTGTTCGCTGAAATTTGCAATTGATACGGGTCCTTTTTTCCAGTTAGTTTCGAAACAGTGAAAAAAAGAACCAAAGTCATTTATCGCGTGTTGCTTTTTGGCGGTTTTGGCGTGGGTCCTTCTTCTCGCGTCGCGAGAAGATTATTCTCGTTCGCATGGAAAATAATGATATCCCGCATAACGCAGCAGAAATGTTTCAATTATTATTGTTAATTCAGTTGCCGGATGCTTGTTTGTTCCGAAATAATAAATTAATTTCGTTTCAAGTTTGTTTTCGTTACGATGTTATCTTATAAATTAAATATACCGTTAGTATTGCTACGTTGAATATTCGTATGTGCGCTGTTAATAATACTAAATTAAACAGCCGAATATAATGCGAGCGAAATACTAATGGGAAATAACTTTTCGCTAACGGGGCAAATTCGGAAAATATTTGTACATCATTCTTCGTGTTTTACTTCTAATTAATTTCAATTCGGTCGCCCGATGAAATGAATTTCGCTTGACAGAGTATGGAAATTCCATAAGATTTCAGTTTGGAAGACAGTGCTGCGGTTCAGGGACACTAGTAACAAAGTTTTATGCGAAGAAAGTTCTCGAGAATGGTGCTCGAGAGGATTGCGTGAATATCTTCGGAATTCCAGTTTGGCCAATACCGGTCACTGCGCGGCAAATTTTTAAAATCTTCGCTTTCAATAACGTCTGTCGAGAAGATTCTTCAGGAAATTTAATTGATTTTAATTGGCAGGCAATTTCAAAAATTCCTCGAGAAGACATCCGAAGATCGAATTGACGAAACAAATGAATTCCTGAATTTTTGAAACTGCATTGTTTCACATTTTCACTGTTCGTTTCCTGGACTGATCCTGAGCGCAATTCACGTTTCACTCGATCGTTATCGTCTAAAATTGATCTTGACAAAACAAAAACTTTCGAAAGCAAAAGAAGTTGCGAGGAAGAAATGACGCAACATAGACTTCTCGGTCGGTTTACACGTTTCGCGTATAATCGAAATAATCACGAGTTCAACCCCAGATCCATTAAAAATATTCGGACCTCCTCTTCGTTAACAACCCAGTAACACGAACGTACATCTCAATCTTATCGAACGACGCCTTTCCACACAAATGTCTGAAACTTCTGCCAGATCTCTCTCTCTCTCTCTTTCAAATACGATTTTCATTTGCGATGAGCAGCGAGAGATATCCTTGGTCGGAGGTAGCAGCGTGTCGCGCTAATCCGCAAGCGTAAAAATCGGACGCCGGGAAATCAGAAAGCAATCGTCGGCGGATGAAAATCGTGGCGGCAATCGGTTTCTGGGTACGCGCTCGATATTCCAGCTATATATATCGGGTAACAACGAAATTCTCCGAGCGTTGGACGGCGCGATACGATTTCTGCAATCCGCAAGCCGTGAACGACGCCGCCACCGCAGCCGGCCGTTACGAATCGGATATTAATCGCGGCCAAACGATCGAGGATTGCTGTAATTCGTTTCGGTCTGTTATCAATCTGTAACGAGCACGTGGCCACGGCCGTTTTTCCCGATCGAAACCGATGCGCGAGGAAGAACCACCGTGCCGGTTTTCGCCTCGTGCGGTTCGCTTTACGACCGATTCCACAGCGCTTCGATCAGCCCGACGAGCGCGCGTTTCGTTTTATTAAAAGGTAAGAGGTGATGATACGACGGGCTCTCCGCGATCGCCTCGCCACACAGATCGGTGGATCGGCTGTGATTTTTGCTGGACGTCGCTTTTGCGACACGTTGCATGATCGTGAGTTACGCAAATGGGCAACGTCCGTTTGATTGCTTTTTCCCGCCTGAAACGGTACGAGAATATGACAAACAGAGAAGCTCGATGCTTTATTGAAGTTTAACGTGCAAGAATTTCCACCGTGTTTTTTTCGAGTTTTCACTGACCGTGCCCCCCGGTCAGTTTCGTCGGATTAATCTCGTCCCGTATCGAACCGTTTCGTTTCTACGTTGCGAATTGATGGGCGCGGGTTTCGCCAAGCTGATTTGAGTTTCAATTTGTTCTTGTTTGCTCTAATTATCGGTACGACTGCCCTCCTTGCTATACAACCCCTTCGATTGAATTAGACATCTGTAAACACGTAGAAAGGAGTGGTCATTTTCTCGAATCCCTTCAATATCTATTGAAATATTAGCAAATATTAGACTCTGACTTTAATAATCAAAACAGATAGAAATTACAATTGTTACAAGTACGAATAATACTCTAATTATCGAGATGACTGTCTCCTTATTATACAATCCCTTTGATTGAATTAGATATCTGTAATTTTCTCGAATCCCTTCAACATTTATTTAAATATTAGCAGGTTTTCTCTATAGGTTTTAATCAACACGCATAAAAGTTGCAATCGAGTATAATCGGGTACGAATAACACGAAGAGTTTTTGAATAAATCTTTCAAATATTGAACGTTTCGCGTGACAGTGTATGTTAAATAAAAGCACGTACTTTTTACGCATATTTTTCTCAGAACAGAAACACGAAAACAGAGAAAGGAAATGTCTTATTAGAACAAAGACTTTAAGACGCAGGGACGCAGAAGAGATGATTAAGTAGGTTAACCCTTTGAGTTGTAACATCTGGTAATAGGAATTATCCTTTTGATTTAAAAGGAAAAGCAAATGAATTTCAGTTCTTCAGATCAGTATGCTATACAAATTACGTACAATGATTCCAATGCTTTACACTTGACACGATTATAACGCGTTATGATAACCAATGCTTATTGTGGATCGGGGAACAAAAATCGTAAGGCAAGGGATTAAATATACCGATAGTATCTATTTCGGTTTATTATGGGAAGAGCGAGTTAACATTCCGCACAACAGCGTATCCGCTCAATAATGTACATTTTACAACGTAGACCGTGTAATCTAGTTCGAAGTAGTTCATTGTGTAATACCATTAGGTGGGGTTAGGTCATCGATGTAATTTTAAACACTTTTACGCGATTCGTTCTTAACATCTTCGAGAAACAAGTTTCAGTAAATGAACATTTGTTCAACAACAAAGTTGTATCGCATTTCATTGGAAATATTTACAGACTTACATTTTCTTAGAAATCGACGAGAATGAAGTAAATTTGATACAGAGTTCTCTGTAACTCGACACTAAAACTAGTTCGCAATTTCCATTCGGAACATTATTTTTCATGAATTCTGCAATGTTGCAGTCGCACGCATACTCAGTAACTCAATTTCTACGATTACGCGTGATGTACAAGTTTTATATGGTAGTGTGTGGTAAATTAATGATTGCAGCACAGGCAATAGCTACTTGCCGGAGTTAGCTGTGTGAAGAATTGAATTCTTTCCGACTTTCAGCAAGGGAGAATTTCTGTATTTGTTAAATATGTAATTTTATATTTCGTATGATGTCCAAGATTATGATTTCACCATTATTTTGGTTTAAAAGGTTTAGGGTAAGAAAGACGCGAATTTAGAATCATTATCGCGTCTTCATTGTTCAGATTCGTCTCCAATTTTGAAGACGTTGACTAAGAAGAATACCACAATTGGAACTTGCTTCATTTTTGAGAACAAAGTCCATTTTCACTTTTTGTTTAATCTTTCTTCCGAATATTCTCATCTCCTCGTTCAGTTCCGAGTTGCACTGTCCAAGATCCAACATCGGAAATGCGTTTCCGTCTTCGAGGAAGACGTGGTGCCGCGAGTCGCGAGGAAAAAGAAGGATCGCGTCGCGAGCGATCATTAAAGCATTACTTAATAACGGCGCAAACTTGCTCGTTGCGAAGAACACAAGGAGGATTGTTTCGAGGTCGGACTAACTTGCCATTTCAATTACAGAGATGAAATGGATTTGCGGGCCGCGCGACCAAAGTTATCGAAACTTTTAAAGACAGCTGCTGAACCATCGGCGGCCGACTAGACCCTGGCCCCTGTACACAATGCAATTTTGTACGCTTTAATTAGAACATAGTTGCCTCGATTTCCTCCCTCTCTCCCTGTCTTTCACTTTGTTTCTCCGTCTTTCATTCTCCGTTTTCGTTTAACAAGCGCTAGTTTCCTTGCGTTTAATCTCTCGCGTAACGTTCGTTTTTACAGAAATTACCGAACTTAATTGAACTAGTTTGGCCAGCCGAAACTTCCTGGCCTGGCAATCAAAGAACGCTCAACCGAATTTTAATAACGTCTTCCGTTTCAGATGCTCTCTCTCTCCCCCACCCCCTCCCCTCCCTTTTTCTTTCTTTCCTATTTTTCTGTTCTCGATCGTAAGTTGTTTCGAATAGCGACGAGAGATTCAGGCTGGCGTTGCTTTGAGCGTCCGACTTAGTCGTAAGTTATACTACTGGCCCCTGGTAAGGATTATGTGCTCGGCCGCGAGGACGTAACTTAATTAACTAATTCGTAAGGAGGAGATCGCTGAGGAGAGCAGAGGGTATGGACAGAGTGCATTATTAGTTCCGTATGAGTAAGAGACGGAGTATGCGCAGTAACCAGATGTGTGCTAATTAAATTCCTGGATTTGTGAAGATAGTAATGGATTTGAACACGAATGAGTTTGAACGAATCGGTTCCCTTTCACGTTTGTATCTCTTTCTCCCTTTATTAGCACTCTGTTGATAGAATTGTATTAAAATTCGATATTTAACGATTATCCATGTTTCGATGATACTTGGAATATTTTCTGGCACGCGACGAGGAAAATAACTCGATTTTTACTGCTTCCTGTAATTTCCTGCTTCAGTGCTACGTTACAAAGATCGTTTTAAGAATCTTTTCACTCGCGAAAGAAATTCCAAAGTATTCCAAGTGGCCTGTAAGCAATTCAGAAATCTCTCTCAAGCAGTTCGGCGAGTCCTCGAATCTCCAAAGATTCGAGCGTGTCCCGCGGACAAACGACTCGACTCCGGTCGATTCCAAAGGACGAAACAGGAAGCTGGTAACTGAAAGGACGACGCGAAACTGCTGCGGGATCGCAAACATCCAGGAAACAGTTTCCAATGGAAGAGAACCGGCAGGGTTCTTTTCTTCCGTCGATTTTTCGACGCGTGGACGATTGAAAAATTGCGGGGGAAGCACGTTCTCGTGGATCTTTAATGGCCGAATTTCCAAGAAGCATCAACGTTTTTGACGCGTGCATCAATACGAAGCTGACGGTGTTCTTATTTTTCTGTACGCGATTTAAATTTTCTATAATAATTTCCCCTTATTATTATAATAACGCTAAATTAATATTAAATCGTTCTTGTAACAGTTCTTACCTCGTCTCCTGATAATTCCACTTACATAATAATTCCTAGAATAATTCCACTTTACTCCTATTACACTCTTAATTCTATCTATTCTACATTCTACCTATAAGAATTCAACCTAGTATGATAGTTCCCATTTCTAAAATGATTTCCAAAAATACTTTCTATTAATAAATTACTTCTTTGGATTAAGATTTTTATATCAAATTATTACTTAGGTAATAATTCTGTCTTAAAGTCAGTTTTCGACTGGATAAAGCTCGCTCCTGTTTCTCTGCGTCGTTAACTTGTTTGATAATCACAGTAACGTGCTTCTTCGTCGCATCGATACAAACGCGTGTATAGGAAATTCAGCGTTAATAATGCAGCGAGAACCGATAGATGGAACTTTTTATAACAATTTCCCCTATTGTTAAATCAATGTTAAATTACATTATTCTTCTAATAATTCTACCTATGACAATTCCATCTTACGTAATAGTTTTCATTCCTAAAATAATTTCCAAGATAATTCCTATTACTTGACATCAAGTCACGTCACATCAATGCAAATTATTTCCGTACAACAATTCTAATTGAACGTCAGCATTTTGTATTTTTCGCTGAGATTTCGACTGATCTTGCTAGTTTCATGGATATCTATATAATTTCACGTCGAAATGCTATAATACGATGAATGTCACCGTTTCGTCGATGCTTTCGTGAAACAATCGTGTTTTTCGCTGAGATTCCGTTTAATCTTGCTAGTTTCATAGATATCTATATAATTTCACGACGAAACGTATTCGACTATACCGTCTGAAAATTACGTATGGAAAAAAGCACAGGGACGTGCTTGTTCATCGCGTCGATACAAACGACGTGCGTCTGACGTGCGTATATAGGGAATTCAGCCTTAATGATGCTGAACGAAGCAGGACCGAGAACGGGTGGACCGTGCAGGAAACGCGGGAACAATAACTGCACAAACATTCAAACGGCCATTCCGGCCGTTTTCATCCGTTGGTTTCCCAAGGGGAACGAGCGAGAATTTAGCTTGTCCGTAGAACTGCCAAAAATCCTTTGAGCTTCGTTATCCATCGTCGTCGTGAAACGGCCCCGGCACCGGTCTCTCCCGGCTGCCAGGGGCAGCCGTTTGAAACCGGAAAATCAAGCGGGATATTTGCGAAACGAGAGAAGGGTTCTTCACCGAGCCGCAAACGGCCCCTTTTCGCTTTGAAAATAATCTTCCGTCGGACGGGGATAGTTTGCACGACGTTTTTACCACGATCGCGGAACGTAAGTGCGAGTTCCTTCTGGTACTTCTCGTCCTCTTCGGCACCACTTATGCATTTATATTGAAGTATTACAAACGTGAAAATCGGTCAGGACGCGAGAAATCAAATCAAACGCGAATTATGGGAAACTTTGTTGCGGCGCTACCTTGGAAATATCCTTTATTCGGGAATTTTTACAATTTGATTGTAAATATATTATTTTGTTTTTATTCGCTCCTTCCTCGTCTTCGTATATTGTATTTTATTCATTTAGACTTCCAGCAACTGCTCGATACAGCTCGTTACGTAATTAAACGTATTTGCAAATGTATAATTTGCAATGTTAATATTCAATTACATGCTGCGAATAATTTCGTCGTAATTAATTAAATATTATTATATTATAAATATAGTACGCGGAACGTTATGAAATTAAATAATGTAATACACTGATCGGTACGTCGATGCGGAAGAAGAATCGAAAAATTTCTGCAAATACGAGGCAAATACAATATAAAGAAATACAATTACATATTTACAGGGAAAATATGTAAATACATAACACATGCGTAAACATTCAAAAAATCAATGTGAAGGGACTCGAATAATCGGGACTCGAGTCTTCACAGGATAAGAGATAATTTAATCATCGCGAAGAAACTTGTCGAAACGAAACACCCATTTCGACAACACACAAACAAATAATGTTTCCCAAATAAATATCCGTTATTTCCACTGAAATTTATTTCAGCTTAATTCCGTCTCTCTTTTTTTCCAAACACAATCGCGTAACATTTTTGATATCTCACGTATCAATTTCACATTAAAACGTTAAAATCCCGTGCCGAGATGGAAAGGATTATTGAAATATTTTCAACTCGAATGTCACCGCGGAATTCGGGCAAAGAAACGAAAATGTTAATTTAATAACCGCATAAGGAATCGTTGGCATTCTTTTCACCAGAGATTAAAACCCGAGATTCCCTTTTCGAGAGGCTCGCGCGTTCGTACATTCGTGTCGTTCGTGCGCAAAACGGTGTAGAAGGGCGGTAACAGGGGTGGTAACAGGGGTGGTAAAAATGGGCGAAGTTAAAAGTCACGCACAGCGGAGCCGGCCGACGAGCTTTCGCATAACGAATGCGTGCACGTCAGGCGAAAGGAAAAAAATTCTGCGATAGATAAATTGGCGAATTTACAGTGCGTCATTTAAATCATGCGACCTATGATTTATTCGCGGTTCTCATACATACACACACCCTTGCACACGGGGGAGAGGAGGAAGGGGTTATATCGGCTCGGTCGTCGCAGCAGGAACGCAAAAATGAAAGAGTAAATTGTTTCTTGGGTCAGAGGGCTGGGCGATTAAAACCACTGGAAAATCTATCTATCCCCAACCAAACAGCTACCCGTTTTTTGCGCTTGATTGCGTGTCATCGCCCTTCCGCTGCCGCGCTCCTTTATTCATTAATAACGTCGATACACCGCGTACATTTTACAATATATTACGACGTGTATATGAAACTACGATTTATTTCGACGCGTTTCCCGATTATTTCAACTCTTTCTCTTCATTTCAGGAATGTTCGCCGGACTGTTTGCTTTCGATGGTTATTTGTTCATAGCGGGTGATCAAATTATTGCGTTATTCTCCGTTCGAAATTATTGTTTATCGCGATGCCGAAGAGAAGTAAAGCTTGAAATGAAGTTCCGTTTCGTTTTGGTTTCGTTCCGTTGAAGGTTTTAAAAGAAATATTTTGAATTCGAGATTCCTGGGAGCCTACGATGTCAAAATTTCAGGATTCAATTAATTAATACAGAGATTAAGATTTTTTTTGAGAAAACAGAGAGTTTGTAGTTTCTTTTTTCTTTTTTTTTTTTTAATTCGTCGTGGTAGTTCGTGAAACTTTTGTGTTTTTATTTGAAGAAATCATTCTGTAGAACCTGAAACCTTTCAGGTTAGTTCTCAGAGAAGCTCAGTCAACTATTTGCTTTCCCAGCAAGATATTATCTAGGATTGAATTAAATGTAGCAACTGTGCAAAAGAGAAGGCGATAAACGTTTTTAAAAAACAGTGTTAAGCGATCTCATGGTGGAAGAGCCGAGTATCTCAACAGTCGCGCAGTCATAAAGTTTTCAAGGATCGCCGGCAATTTCACAGGCCGTAACATTTGATTACCTACGACAGCGAGTAAATTAAATGCTCTCTAAAACGGGGAAATTATCTGAGAGAAATCTAAAAAGTGAGACGATGGTTGAACATTAGATGGTCAGTCTTTTTCCAAAGCGTGACAAGTGCCATACGATATATATCTCACCCCTTCGAACTTATATTTTTATTACGAAATTATTTATGTTTCACGCACGTTTAACGAGTAAATGAGAATTTTGTCCAACTTCTTGAAAATCTGGAACAGCTAAACTTTTAATAGATGTTCCAGAACACACGTAAATGTTCAGAAAACGCTTCGTCCTCAGAGAAACCTCAGAGGGTGTTGTTCAACTAAAGTATTTTCTGGATCTTAAGGAGTTTCCAGTTGGCCAGAGTGGTTATGAAATATTTACGTGAAATTTCTTAGGTGGTTCAAGTGAGTTCGATCGACTCGCAGTCTCTCGATAAAGGACCATTGTTAGACTGAATGCGAATTGGCTCGTCAGATCGATCGACGAGGGAAGGCTGCGTTCTCGGAAAAATGTTTTCGCAAAAGCATAGCGTACGCGTTAATTTTACTAACTTGCATGTATCTTGTTCACGTTGATCATCGATTCTTCCCGACAACACTCGAACTCTCGAAGCTATTTATGATATCTCGGTCGTGAGGGGAAATGAATCTAAATGAAGATCTTGAAATATGCAAAATAATAAAGAGTTCGGGATGTATATTTCCAGGACACGATGCAATGTTCCTTTTTAAATTGCTACCCTCTTCTGAGTTCCCTTTGCGTTGTTTCTCTTTTACTTCATTAAACTCGAGATGCTGGGTTTTGAGATTTAATGTCAATTAGATCATCGTCTCTCTATTTCTGTGGCTTCAAAGACCTGCCAGAGAAGCAGGCTGCATTTGCATTCGTGTAGAAGTTTATTAACCAAGAACACGAGAATGTCAGAGGGATAATGCAGCAGAGAAACAAAAATCACGCAGCTTTTTCCTTGTAAATGTAATTTTCACGAGGGGAGGGGGGGGGAGTCAAATCCTTTGATAGCTTTAGAATCTTCCAGATTTTATGCAGTGGCTCGCCATGGTATTTTGAAAATTTATTAAAATTACAACTTGCAACGAAAGTTAGTCGAGCATCGTGATTTGTTTAGTAAAATTTAAAACAAAACTGAAAATGTATATAAAAATGACAAGATATTTAGTATATATATATATATATATATATATATATATACTTCTTTTTACAAAAATTTTAAAAGTATTTAGAGAAACAGTTATTTATTATGATTATTAAGTCTCGATACATCCCTAACAGTGCCAATCGTGCTTTTATTAAATGTACATGAACGAGTGCAACAAATATCTTACTCTAATTTCTACGATCAAAGTCAATTCAGATTGACTTGCAATTTTGTCAACATAATTCTGATAGCTGCATTTAAGATTTAGGCTGCAATAAAATTTCAAAAGTGTTCCATAAAGGTTTGAAAGTTTTTCGCGACGGGTGTTCAGTTACTTTCGTGAGTAACCACTGCACGCGCAAAACATAATCGTACGAATTTCTCGAGCAATTTCGTTTCCAACGCAAACGGAAACAAAAAGAACAAAAACTTATTCTCTCCTCTTGCCCCTTACCTGTTAAACTGTGATGTTCCGTTCGAATACGGATCCAGCATTGACCGGAAGACGCTAAACCACGTTAATTAGCGAATTCGGGAAGCGTAGTCCCCGTTAATAGTTCGAAGACGACGAGAGAAACAGGCACAGAATTGCGGTTCAAAACACCGAACTAGTTTGAGAATGGATTTAGTTCCATTTTACTTTCAAATAAAGGCGAACGAAGCTATTTGCAAGGGCGAAGCGCGGAGAATTAAGAAAACGAACGGGGAAAGGGGGTGAGGGGAAAGGGACGAGATCAGGAAGTCCTTTGAACGCGCGCTTACAAATGCGTACATTCGAGCAAACGTTCGAATTTCATTTTCCAAAGAGAATCCTCTCATACGTGCCAACCGGCTTTTATAATTATTCCGAAGGAGCTTCACGTTTTCCGAGCCAGCGGCGTTTCGTCGAACATTCCGATGAAAGTGTTGCTGCAGCAATTTCCTACCGGCCTTGCATAGTAACCGATCTGATCCGATCGTGTCGCTCATTTGCTTTGTTGCATCGAACGTCTGATCGAATGGAACTTGAATCTAATTAAAAGCATCGAACGCGTACGTGACGAGAAAGAGATTTTATTTCTAAATGATACGCAGCGAATTGTCTCGTATTTCTTGTTGGATTATCCTATTTATTTTATATACTTGTAACATACATATTTCAAAGCGCAAGAGTATCTAGAATGTAGTACGCAATAATTCATGAAATATGGGCCAAAAGTTACTTCCTGCTAAAATTAGTTATTTCTTACATTTTGATGTTTCATTACAAAAAAAGAAAAAAAAATAATAATAATAAGTGGGAAGAAACTTTTGGCCTACTCTGTATTTGTTACGAATTTACATTTGGAAACTTGTCAGTTTATTAAATATTGTAACGAGTAACTCACTTTCGATATTTTAATCGTAATAGTTAATCGGACTTTTTGTGAAATGAATTGTACCAAGATTTCCTTAGTATAGTAAGGTATAGTAACCTAAACCTAACTTATAAAGAAACAAAAGAAATAATAATAATAAGTGGGAAGAAACTTAGAGAAAAAAAAAGAAGGATAGTAATAACGAAGAAAAAGACACAACAATGAAGGAAATTATTCGTACGATTGAGTTTTCAATTTAAATCTACAATTACAAACAGCCAAACACGTGAATTAGTTAGCAGGCGGGAGTTACGCGGTGGATTTGTAAATCATGAATATTTTAATATTCGAACAGAAAATTCATGAACGCAGTCGAGATATGATATTTATAATGAAAATGGCAACGGTATTGGCACAAAATACAATGCAACGAAGCATCATCAAGCTTCAACGATATATTTATCAATATATATTCATGTCAAATGCACAATTTATGTTTTCTGTATACCGTGTAATCAATGGACAGTAGCGCAACAGAAAATATTATTTAAAAATATTCATGTTCAAAGAAAAGTAGACCCACGCTCTACTTTCAGATTGAATCTAGAAAACGATTGCTAACTTTACTTCATCATATCTAAAATACTCTTTTAATACTATTCTTCCTCTTCTCCCTTGGTATAAACAAGAGTTTGCTGTGATGTTCAAATTGTATTTATCAGAAGTAAAAAAGAAACACAGATTTAATATATAAAAAAAAAAAAAAGAAAAGATTATCATCAACTCTTGTTTTCTAGTTCAATTAACTCGTAGAAGCAACCATTTCACTTCAGTCTTAAACTTAAAATTACTGAAGAAATCTGACTAAATTCTGATTGTATTCATCAGAAGTAAAACGAAAGTACAGACTTGATATCTGAATGAAAATTACCATCAACGTTCGTTTAACGTTTTAGAAAGGACTTTGTTGCTTCCAAGTGCTGTTTCTTGCTTCAATCAACTCGATTGCTAAAAGCAACCATTTCATTCCAGTCCAGACACAAAGTTACTAACACGCAACAGGAATTTGGCTAAATTCTGATTGTACTTGTCGGAAGTAAAAGAAAAAAGAAAGAAACTTAATACTCGATAAAAAAAATTAACGTCAATATCCGTTCAACGTTTCAGAAAGAATTTTGTTTCTTCCAAGTGCTGTCTCCCACTTCATTTAACTGGTAAAAATGGCAACAATTTCATTTCAGTCTCCAAACATAAAATTACTAACACGCAACAACAATCCGACTAAATTCAATTCTGAACCACGGCAAACCTATTAATCGACCTTCACGCCGCAATCAACCCCTCCTGTGTAATCAAACGTCGGGAATGAACAATTCCACGCTGGAACAATTACATAATCGCGGCCATTTCGCCCGAGGGTCGCGGAGAAAAACGATCCAACGTGACTTGCCGGCTCGCGACGCTCCTCGTCGAGTAATAAAGTTATTGTTTCCCCTCTAGCATTGACAATATTCCCGATTCAGAACGTAGTGAATCGAAGCTGCTCGATGAACAGCAGCCATGTCAAACTGATTACACACGATACATCCTATAATAATCGCATCATTCCGAAGCGAGTGCACTATTATTCAACTCGAGCGCGTGCCGGCTGCACGCATCGAGCATCCTGCATCGTCATACGCGCGTATTCTCGGCCTAAATGCGCACTGTTACGCTCGAACGACAGTCGGAAACAAGGCCAGTGAATCCAGGAGCTGATTTATTCTTCCATTTCCTATTCTCCATCTATTCCCTTTGTCTCTTTCTCTCTTTTCCAACCCAGTTTTTTTCATTTCTCTTCTCTCTCTCTCTCTTTCTCTCTCTTTTCTGACGCGAGCGCAATAAGATCGCTCGTCGCCGAGACACGTTGGCTCGTGTAAATCGCAATTACGATTCAGCAGGCTACATGACGTAGTTTTATTTCACGGGGACTGATTTTTCGGGGTTACACAAAGACGCGTGCGTTCGAGTATATTTCAGTTTCGTGGCTCTTTGTTCCTTTGACGACGGTCCGAAACGCGTCGGCGGAAAGTTTACCTTTAATATAGAACGTTTAATATTTCTCTGCGATCCTACGCGAGCAAACATTTTCCAAAGTGCGTCGCTTCGGCCGCGATTGAATTTCGCGCGAGTTGCGTTTCGAGTGGCTCGCTCGTGAAGCGATCTCGCAGCGCGCCACCGGTGCAAAATTAATTAATCACGGTTCCGCAGCGAAAGATTCTTCCGCTTGGTTTTTGGCAATGCACAATGTCGTTTTATGCGCGATGTATAACGAACAACGAATTTATGTGTAACAATGAATGTTTTTTTTTTTAAATTAATCATCTATTTCATATTTGCTGTTACCAAACTACTATCCTCATCGAAGACACCTTCGATTCAACTGAGAACGTCGTTCAGCCGCTTATTGCTTATTATTTCGTTCATCCGTTTAAATGATCGAAAGTCCGAAACTTTAGCAGCTGAGTCAATTTCGAAACAATCACCGACTGGAGATTCGTTTTTACGATCGTGGCGCCTTGTCATTCCCGTCACGCAACACGTTCACGATATATAATTACAGCGTTCGAACGTATCGACACGTATCCATCAAATTGTCCCTCTTATTTGTAACTCGTTGAACGGCTCGACCGTTTGCAAATCTATCGGGACGAGCCGGACGAGCGGGGATAAAGAACCGCGCGATGAATTTTCGTCGACGAGGATATTATCCTACCTGAATTATCGGCTGTCCGGTAAATTACTCAACGGCGTCGATTCATTCGTGCTCTCTCTGTTGTTACATTCCCTGGCCAGATGATAAGCGGCGACTTTTCAACGAAGGGGGAGCATCGAGAGCTCGAGCTCGAGCTCGAGTGGCCATCAGTATCAGCAGTCGCATCTAGCGGCTAGCTATTTTTCATCGGATTGACACCGTGCCAGCCGATGGAGGCGCGAAGTGTGTGTCGGGTTTTAACGCGATTGTTTCCATCATCGACGAAGGCCCGCCACCGGTTTACTGATGTCACCGCGGTCGCGAGATACATACGCATAATTGCATTGACGTAGCGCGCGCGTTTCGAACATTTACAATGTCACTGGCCGAGAATGAATATTGGTCGCGGCTAGCTAGCGTCCCGTCGTTCCACGATGAAATTTACAATCCGCCGCGTTTCACGGCCCGCACGTATTGCCCCCACCCCCCCTCCCCCCTGCGCCCTGTTTTGCATGGAAGAAACGAAACCGACAGACGAGAATGACTGTTGCCACGGACGAATGACACGGCTCCACTTCGTTATCGTTTCGTCGACGATTCTCTCGAAAGCCAGATTTCTCCACCCTTTTTTTTCAGGTAATTTTGATTCCCCGCACGGTCACGTAATAATAATAAATTTAGAGTCTGAAGAAGTAACAGCGTGGTACACGTTCCTCCTCACAATTTTGGAACAACAACGGTTGTCCCAAACAATTTTTGGGTGAATCGTGCTTTCTTGGCAGACCTTTTTCCTAAACGATACGAATTCGATACTTTCGAAATTACGAACATCGTGAATCAAATGTTTATTTTTGAAATTCTGACATGCTTGAAATCTCTGAATGTCGATTTTAATTTACACAATTGATCGGTATCGTTTCTAAAGGATTCGCTTTGAAACATTGAAATCAAAGTGCAGGAATTACATTAAATTGTAACATATGAAACGTTGTTAGACAGTGAAAATGATCTTCCTTTCACGATCTTTACACGTTAATCCAATAATACCGTAAAATAGGCAATTTGAACAACTTGATGACGGAAACGGCAGAATATCACTCGAGAGTGCATTGATCTCATTTTAATTCCATATTTTCGGCAACACCGAGTCCACCTTTACAGAAAAGAGTTGAACATCGAATTAAACATCGTTGCGTAAAGATTCGACGAAAATCGAACGATCGAATTGTTATTTACTCCGTGAGAATCATGGCGGGGCACGGGATGCTCGAAATAATCAAACGAAATTCTTCTGTTGGCAATAATTCTCTGGTAAAACGGCCCGCAATAAAAGAGTATAATTCATGCGCCGAACGAAAATAAAAATCACAATTTATACACGGGTACAAGTGCCGTGTACCGTGCTGAATTATGCAATCTCGTTCGGCCTATTTAAATAATTTCCATTTTATTTCGATGTCGACGAAAACAAGCTCGATTCTACTTTCGTAAAGGGAGCGTTAATAACCGTGATATCATCATATCGGATATCATATGTGAATATTAATTATTCCCGTTGTTCCCTTAATGTTGTCGTCAGGCGAGAACCTTTTTCGAGAAAGAAGCCGTTCCCCGATTTCAGGAAAACACTGCGCTGCACGCTGCTAGCCAAATATTTAGAATAATTTAGCAAGTTTGAAGAGGGTTGTCGGGCTAATCCAGTACAGCCAGGTCGCTGGATATATAATCTGACGAACAAACAACACCTGTTATTTCTACATTTGCTTGGTAATTAATATCGGTCGGCGGAATTAGGAGGTAGATTGGCCGGGAAGAAGAGGTTCTCGTTTCTACGTTGAAGTAGAACACACAGTCACAAGGCCAACGAAAATTTTGTTTTTAATTCACGTTCCACGTACGCGTTCAGATCATTTCTATCTACGTCGACCTCAGTTATCCTCTCTCGAGACACGCTCGAATTTACGCGTTTTCATCTTGCAATTTTTGCACGACTATTTACGCGTGCCCGGCCATTATTTATTGTTCGTTAGCCGAGCGGGGTTAAACCGAGGTTAAATACTACCCCCGTTTTCTTCCTTGCGTTTTTTTTTCTTTTTTTCTTTACGAGCTTCCGCCGCCAAGCATCAGGGATTCACTCTGGCTCGGAATCCCTCGCGTTGCATCGCGTTGATTAATTGTTTCGAAACGTGCACGCGAATTATCAACCATTTGCATAGAGATTGAGATTTAGTTAATTCTGAATCATTACTATTCTCGTTTCTCTCTTCGTTGGAAAGAACTCGATTCAAATGAACGAAACAGATAGACAAAAGTGTAAGGTACGAGCGAGCAATCGAAATGGAAAAACTTGTACACTGCAGCAAGCGTACTGCTGTACAAAGTTTGTCATTTCGATAAAAAAGGAAAAACGAAGTGTCTCTCAGAGTGGGCTGCAAAGTCTCCCGAATATAAAGTATCAACAACTTGCGTGGATCGCAAGATTTTTCTAAACTGGATTGACTAAAAAAAGTCAAAAGGGAGTGACAAAGTCCAATTTTCACGAAGTCTTCAGCCTTATAAGTGTCGGATGCCCTTTTTCAAGCGCCCTCCAACTTACTCGACTACATCCTGCTGGATCATTTAAGGTTTCCGTAAACAATCCTTACCCTTCTCGCAAACCCAATCCAGACCACGGCATCTTAATCAATTAACCTGCTCCCTTGCCGCAATCCCCCCCGAACCAGAGCCAAACCAACCAGAGAAAAAACGAGGAAGCGAAGAGGAGAGGGAAAGAGGAAGAACATTATCCAACGTCTCTAGCCGGGAACGAAGAGATGGCGTAAAGCCGACGAATATTTCACTGTTGGCCGATCGAGAGTCCTCCAGTTTCCCCGGTCGGTTTCCCCTCCCCCCTCGCAGCCAATAAGATAAAGGCTAACGGCGCGGCGCGGCGGCTTGTCGGCCGGTAAACGGCCCGCAATATCCGTTGGCTCTGTTCCGAAATAAAGCGATATTTTCTCAAGAACGGGGAGCCCTCTTCATCCACGGAACAATGCTCGTTTCCCACGGGCTCGCGCCACTCCTCTCCTCTGCATGCGGACGTATCCTCGCGCGTCCTCTTTGCGAAACGACCGCGAAGCACTGTTACGGCTTCGTGCGTCGTACGCTCGGCCGATCTGCGGACCGAAATTTAATACACGCTTCTCTCCGCTTGGCACTACGCTTCGTAGTTTCTCTCATCTCCTGTTCTTCTTAGTCCTCGCCGTTCAATTGAAACAGACCACCGGTTTTTTTTTTTTTTTTTTATCGTCGCGAACAACGGTGTAAGGTGGTGTAAGGTTACGCGGATGGCGTGTTCGACGTGTTGACTCGACGCGTTCTCGAATCACGTCCAGCAGCGACCGGGCGAGGATTTCTCCGTCCGCTCAATTTGGCAAAAGCGTTCGAATTCCTGGACAGAGCACGTTCGCGCTCGTGTTGACTCTCTCTCTCTCTCTCTCTCTCTTTTGATGTTTGCTGTGGAAGACACGCGTTTTTTGCGATTTTGACGAATTTTCGTTCTAATAGAGGGAGACATCACACGTTATAAAAGATATTAATTCAAAATGAACAATTCGATTAATTCACATAAACGGTGCGTCATTTATACGAACTAATAGTACGAAATTTATTCTGCTGTTCATTTGAATTGGCACGCGCATGAATATTTGAAAATATAACTTTATTTTTATCTGTAGCTACAAAATTTACAGGGTAGGTGTTATTACGAGGACAAATGATATCTTTTTGAAGAGTTATTGCTAATTTATCATCACCATTACCTTTAAGATAATGGCCAAATAATTGTTGCATGAATTTGATGAAGATTTGGCAATATGATTGCGCTGTTTGTCTGAGTGGACAGAGGGCGAAGACTGAATTTCGTTGTTCGTCATTGAGATCTAATTTATAGGCTACGTTGACGTAGACGAAGGCACTGCACGTTTGAAAAAGGTTGAGAGCATGCTCGATAACTGGGTTAAATTCAAATTAAAGCTGATCAGTGCTTTGCATCGTGAATTGCTAATTCTTCGCATCGTATTTCCCATGGATGACATGCGAAGTACTATTATAGCGGTCGGCAATAAATACATGGTATTACAATAGAATCGATATATTCGCGAGGCCGAGCAACTGCAAAGGCTTGATACATTTCTCCAATTAGTGATCGAGAACCAAAGTGATTCACCGCTGGCATATTCATAGCTACTCAAGCAAAAGAACTACTTTCGATGAAAATGTCGATGCCACTGTCGACGACGATTCCTAATGTTGAATTGTCCAATTATTGGAGAATGTAATTCACTAATTTGTCGATTATGTGAATTTTTCAATGTAACGAGGACACAGCTATATGTATTGTAGACAGGATGTACTTACTCTTTTAACATACACATTCATTTGCTATTCTGGATAAAAAAAAAATCTCATGGACATTTAAATATTATTTCATTACTATCTTTGATGTCATTTCATACTTGTCAGTTGAATGATTCATGACATTTCAACATTCAAACTTCTGTGATATCATTTCGTGATCTGTTGAGGTGCCATCATTCCGCACGTTTTATTTATACACTGGACTAAGCCGGAAATTGAGTACATTATAATTAAAAGTTATCGCTACTCTGCAGGTTTGCCGGATATTTAACCTATTTCGAGCGAAGAGGGCTGCCAAATCGAAATATCGATCAATTAAAGGGCTGATGAATTCTATTCTAAGAAAATTTCTTAACTCTATACTACGATACGCGACCCGTATAGTAACCCGTTTCACAAGAATTTTACAATTAATCTCGATCAAATAAGCAGTTTATCTGCTCGATGACATAAATGTGATTTCGTAACACCAACACGTACACCCTGGGGCAAGAAGATCGTACATAGTCTCTTTTTGCTTATATTAGACATAGATTAGCCACGTGTATTACGTCGAGTGTCATTATCCGAGAAACGTAATTTCTCAGACATGCAGAGACGAAAATGTAAATATTAAATGTAAATATATAAAGTAGAGAGATTATCACATCATCAACATCCATAGCCATGGATTATCCTGCAACGTGTATTATCTCGGAATGTTATTACCGAGACACGCAATTTCTCAGAAATACAGAAACGAAAATGTAAATACTAGCCTCGAGGCGAATAGGATCGAACAAGTCCGAATAAATTCTCAGTGGTACAACAGCTATCGAATGAGTAACATTCGTGCGAAATACGGTCGGTCAAGTGCGCGATAAGTAACGTAATTGAATAAATTTGTAAAAATTGGTCGCGGGGAGAGAGTTAAAATTCAGGCGAAGTACACGCGGATATTGAAATTATACGAAAGACGTTATTCTGACAAAAATAACAAAAATGGCCAAAACTAAGATAAAGTTGACAGAAGTCGCGAAGTGACAACGAGTGACAACTAAAAGACTGAGGGACAAATTGCAAAAGAAACTAGAGTTACGACAAATGTCAGGGATGTTCGACGTCTTTTGAAGAATTGTGAACATCTGAAATGAGGAAAATTGCAACAGAAACGTTGGTTAAAGCAAGAGCATAACCTGTGCCGGGTGCAATTTGCAGGAAAACATATTTGTATGAATAAGAAATAGCGTAGAGTCATATTTATGATGAAAAGAGACTCGATGGCCTCCATTACTACTATCGTGATTCACGAAAGAAGCAACAACTCCAGAATCGTCGACCTGTGGAGAGGGGTGGTATAATGATTTGAGGAGGTGGTGGTCACTACGGTAAGTTGGAAATTAAATTTATTATTTAAACGATTGACGTACAAATTAACACGTATGCGACACGAATTGTCGGAAATAAGTACATTTTTCAATGTACGAAAGCAGTAAAACAATACTTTTCAAACGAAAAAATTCGTGCTTCAAAATGGCCAAGCCAAGTCTCTGGATTTAAATATTGTAGAAAATTGTTGAGGGAATTTGGCGAGGGTCGTATACCAGAATAGAAGACAATTCGTAAATATTAATGAATTTAAAAAATGTATTCCATAGGAGTGAAGTATTAGTATCTAAATATCAAGAAACTATCTAAATCTTTGCCTCAAATAATGGCTGCTATTATTAAATGCAAAGCAGGTCATACCAAATACTAAGCAATTATTAAGCTTTTCTTTTCTTTCTATCCATTGTTTCTCACGAAATTTATTATCATTTTGACTCGTCAAATATTATCATCTATTTCTATTTCTTTTTTTTTTTAATATCATAAAATGTATTGCAAAAAGTTTAATTTATGTTACTTATACGTGTCAATAAAAGCACTACAGAAGAGTGCATGTAAGAAAGATTTTGTATCATTTGTTTAGTAGAAAAAAATTTAATGCTACCTTCTCGTCCCAGGTTGTACGTTTAATACGTTTAATACGTTTTTATCTTATAAATAAGATCGCTAGAAACAGTTCGAATAATTCCAATCGAAATGTCATTTAATTAATTAACAAAAGTATGAAACGTGTTCGATTGAACTTTAGAATGTTATCGAACAAAACAACATGACGCGATATAACTTCAAAGCTGCAAGCTTATCACGGTAAATTTATCATATTTTCGATTGAAATCAAGCACACACGAAGAAGATCGTTTCAACGCAGTTGGCCTCGTTGCCTCTAATTACACTGAATAATTGAACGTTTCGATCTCGTCATTGTCGAAAGAGGATCGACGTTGATGTACTATTTATGAAGCCGTGATTATTTTATAAACGAGATAGAGGGAGGCAGAGAGTTGATTATGTCCCAAATTTCGCTTAAATATGAGAATATAGATAGAAACGGACGTTGTGATTACGGTTTCTTTACAGGTCAAGTGAATCAACAACCGAATGAAAATCGTTCTAGCTGACGAAATTTCGGTAGTTTTGTTAGAGTTAGCCGCGGGTAGCGTGGGTAAATTTCGCCACCGGTGTAATTATGTTTGCGGCGGCGGTAACTTCGATGCTTTTGAAAAAGCAATTCACCCGTGAGAGGTGGTATCGTTAATCCACGTGGCTGGAAAAGTTTGTGAAATTGCCAGAAAACAAAACAAACCTTGCCTCAACTTTTCATTCGATTTCCTTTGTTCTATCCCGAAAATGTTATGACTCTTTTTTTTCAATAATGTTATACACTTTTAATTAAACATTGAACGATATAATTATAAAGGGTTTACTGACATACTTTTCGTCCTTCTCGTTCACTTTCGACTTTAATTTCGAAAATGATCTTTCACGAAGCAATATCACTTAGCATCAGATATCGGGACCAAATGATCTCACCGAATCGCGAGAGATCTGAACGAAATCACTCTGGGAAACTTCATCGTCATTAATCTCGGAAAATTCATCGATTTACGGAGAGTAGGTCCATTAAAACTATAGGGCGACAAAATCACGGAACTGAAACTTTATTCCATTGAAATCTTTAGGGAAGTTATTCTCATTATTTAATTAATTCAACCGTGGGATGATTAATCGGCCGGCTGGCTACGAAGACGAGACGTATTTAAATCCCCGTTAATACACTACAATTCTCCAATGTGATAACGTAAGATCCGTGGCTTTGTTAAAACGTGCTTTCGCTCTTCGTACTTTAACTCTTTTAAGTTAAAAATTTTTCGTTGTTTCATTCAGTTCGGTTCGCCAAGTTGTTGGTACGTATAAGCGGAAGAAATGAAAGTTGAATAATGAACGTGCTTTGCGTGAATTTCTTAATGAACTTCTTTCGTGTGAACTCCATTTATTTGAACGAAGATGTAGTCAGTGATCAATTAAACGAACGATTGAATTCACTTGTCTGTGACGTCTGAGATTTCTATTATGCGAATTGAAAGTCGTAGATAATGGTGTGAATCTTCTATCACACTCTGATCTGCCCAATTATGTTAACTATTTGTTCCCTAACGAGCGTTTAAACGAAGCTTATTACATAACATTTCAAGTATTATCAATTTCCATATATGACGCATCATAGAATTAACTCTAAAATTAAGGACAAAAAAATTGTTGATAACAATTAACTGCAGGAATTAAAGTGAATGTTAAGTCACGTAGATATTTCGTGTTTATTATTTTCCAGCTACTGTCGTTACCGCTTTGTCGAATTGTACGATCTTGTTTCTTTTAACCAAATATAGATGTACAATAAAGAGATAAATACAGAGAAAATGACAAAATTTTTCGACAAAAATGTACAAGCGCTGTACAAGCGAGATAGTTGAACATATTTTTGACAAAAATGAAAAAAAAAGAAATAAAATAAAAGGACGAATATCTCATATCAATCTAAATGCCACAGTAGTCAATCTAAATGTCTCAGCTCTGCAGTTATTTCCGGAAAGTAGATTTCGAAGTAGCACTTGCCGAGAGCGATTTACTTACCGGAACGTCGTGTCGCCAAAGTATCGCGACAGTATCGATAAACGTTGAATCGGCGGCGGCACAGTTGGCCGTGCCGATACAAGCTCTCGCGGCACGGACGCAGAAGAATTGGCCAAGAGAAAGAGAGACGTGGCCCGACGCATCCGAAAGAGAGAGAGTGAGTGAGAGAGAGAGAGCGGAAGGGAGGAGGCTGACCCAGTTCAGCCCGCGAGAATGCCGCGACAACGCGGAGATAAAGGCGACAAAAAATTGCGGACTTGGCGAACTTCTCAGCCGTTCGCGATATTAAGCCGCTTATCGCCAAGAGTAACCCCATTGTCAGCCAGATCCGATTTAAAAACATCTACCTGTTCAAACGCAATAATTCATTCGCGGGGAATTAATCGGCCCGGCACGGATCGCGAGATTCGGAGAAACGATCCGAATGAACCGGTGAAATATTAATGAAAGTCCTTTGTCGTCGGGAATCCGTCGCCTCGATTTTTCCCTCCTGTTCCGCCCCGCTCGAATTTGCTAATGTCATCCTGTTGTCAACCGATTAGACGACTCCGTTCGGGAGATTTCACCGGTATTATCATTTGTTAATTATCGAATGATATTTAATGACGCACTATTCGTGAACAATTTACGATACTTATATTTGGTGATTTAATTGACCATCAATCGTGGCTTTCTACGCAATGAAATTTAAAAATTAATAAACAGTGAAATCGATCGGTCTGGCTCCTCAGAGGTTCGTCTGTTGCGTACAAAGTACAGAATATCGTTGAAAAATTGGATCGAATAGAACTCAACAAACAACGATTTACATAATTATAGTTCACGCAATAGGAGACTGCTGGTTCGTCTCAATACATAGCAGTGATCTTTCAAATGAAAAAGAAAAAAATTGAATTAAATTAATTTCTTCATAATTGAAACAAATCTGAACTAACTGTTCTAGTTACATGATCTAAATTCTATTAATCTATTAATCTATTAATTAAGAATTAAGCGAGAATTGTTATTTTATATCTATTTATCGAGACGAATTATCGATTGAAACACATTGCAGAAATATTTCTTTACTCTCTAACTGATATAAAGTACGTACCACGCGTCGTACTTTCGAGATAGATAAATAAAATTCTTAATGGAAGACGTTTTGAAAATATCTGCAAAGCACGAGCATTCCTCGACGAAGACAGAAGGCTGTACGAAATGAATCCGTTAAAATGTTCTAATACCACACTTTTGCTTGGCAACTGGCAATCGTCCACGGTAAATTACATCGCGGGTTATCCTATTCCCGCAATCGAGATCCGCGTAGCCTACAATTTCGTTACCCCTTTTTTCCCTTATAGCACCCCATATATCCTTGGCAGCGAGACGATCAATCAGCGGACGATCGATCCGTCTGCCGCCGCAAGGACAAAGAATTATAGGAATTCAGTGTAGCGTGTAGCGTGTTTCCAAGTCTCTCTTTCTCTCTCTTTCTCTTTCTTTGCCTTGGACGATGAACACCATCCCATTCGCGACAGTTTCACTTCTTACACTTTCCAAGAAGAAACGAGCGTTTGTCCGTGTCGTTCCTCATCGCGACGATATGAGATTACTCGCGGCCAGATTATTCTACACGCACGAGTAGTCTCGCCTCGCATACGAGATACTATTTCACACTACACTCTTTTCGTTGACTTTCACCCTCTTCGTCGTGGAGTTTCTGTACGGTTTGTCCGAGAAATAATAGAACAGGCACCTTTTTTTTTTTTTTGAGATAAAGTTTCGTCCATCGTTAGAGTGGAAATCTGAAATCTGAGATAACGAAACTCGCAAACTAAAGCCAAGCGGTGATTGTATGCGAAAGTAAAATTCATCGGAATATATCGATCCCGACAACTTACGCTTTTCATACATTTTTCCACGAAATAAGAATACCACACTTTTCTCTTCAAACGTAATTAATTGGAATTTTCACGTGAAAGAATATCATCGCGAATAAACGTTTATTAAATCGAGAACGTCGTTGCAACGTGCTCCAACAAATTTTTGACCGTTGTCGATCAAGATCGATAAAAAAAACATCAACGTTCTTTTCCACACAATGAGAAAAAGAACTTGAACCTTGACAAAGTATCCAAGCATCTACGTCTCATCCAGCAACGAAAGTTTCACAAAGATGTCTACTACGAGTTCCTCTTCTATCCTCCCCGAAAAAAAGAGTTCAGTTATTTCTGGGACATACTCACATGGCAATGTCTTCTCGAGGTACGAGGTCCAACTCGGCTGTTGCAACGTTTCAACCCGAAAACGGTCGCCGGCTACATCGCGCATATTTATGATAGGCGACACGCTTCGTCATGCGTTTTAACGGGGGTGAGCGCCGGACGAATAGCAATTCCCAACCCCTGCACCGAGTCGAATGTGATAAGAAGAACGAATGGTCCGGTGTCCAGAGGATGCTCACTGCTCGAGGAAATACGGCGGTCCCCCGTTATCGGTTGGGATTCGCTCCGGTGAATTCGCCGACTCTTGCGGTGACTTGACCTGACAGAGGTCAGCCATTGGCCGTAGCTGCTCCGGCTTTGGTAACTTCTGCCGTCTGGCTGTGAGGGTTATGGGACATTGAGTCGCGAGGAATGTCGAGGAACTGTTACTCCCGATATTATTAGAAACGCTCGTACGAGTGTAACGGTGGTATTTGCGGGGATGATTAACGGCGGTGACAAAGGTCCAACGTCGGAAGAATTTGCGAACTACTGATCGAAGGAGGACCGACTCGTACGAAACTTGGGTGTCACCTCGGGTTCCAAGCCTGCAAACTCCATGCAACGAATCGTCCAATTAGAATTGCATTCGTTAAACGAGGTTAACACTAAACGTACCGGCATTTGACCCCTTATGAATAAACGTTGATTTTTCGAAAGGAATTCTTAATTTATTAAAGGAAATAATTCGCAACGTAACTTCTGATTTCTAATAAAATAATCAAACATATATTTTTATTTAAATAAAAAAAAATCAATTATTTGCACTTTTTACATATGACTGGTTTCTCCTTCATACAGTTTCCGCAGACAAATTTTTTGCAAATTATGCAAGTTTGAATGGTTTTATTACCCGTGCACAATCTTACTTGACATTTTTTTTGTGACTGGGAAATATTGCTTCGGATGCTTGATGTTCCTTGTTGTAGGTTTTTCTTTCCTTCTTCAAGAAATTCGTGATACTCTGTGACTAGTTCATCTGCTAATTGTAACAGGAAACGCTGTCTTGATATCTTTATTCCAGTTGTATCCCGATAGAGTATTCATGCATTGGTTCCAGCTAAATCCAGGATATTGAAAAATACGTGCACAGGCCATCTATTGTATTTGAATTTGACGCTGTATTTTCGCGCCATTTGGTCAACAACATCGACGCCAAATTTAGTCTTATTATAATAACTAATTGTTTCAGGTGTTCGCTTTTTATTGTTTTTGGTTTTCGACGCATTTATGTCTCGAACTTAGTATCGTAACTTTTTTTCTTGGTTTTGATTTATAAATTCAGTCAGAAAAATACGTAAATTTCGTAAAGGGTCAAATGACCCCTCGCAGTATATAAGGTATGCGAAGAATTTTTCTCGGTAAAAAATAATCTAAGAGAAAAACAGAAAGCGAGAAATTGAATAATCAGATAATATAAAAATTTACAGAAAGCAAATTGGCGAAGGAAATAACAATGAATGTACGATTTTAAAGTAATTTTTGAAAAGGGGTCATTTGATCCAGCTTTGTACATTTAGTGTTGAAGAAGTGAAAAGGAAAAATCAAGCACTCGAATTATTAATCGTCTTAACAATAAGTCTAAGTAGAGATAAAGAAATAATAAAGAATTGTAAAATCTAAATGACCGACTTGCAATTTTATCACAGGAACTTCGCAGATTTACAATCGAAATGCAAATCTAAAGGCTTTCTATGATCTTCTGTACATATACAAGATGTCCCATTTTAATTTATAAATTTAGCAAGTCATTACTTTTTTCCTATAAAAAAGATATTAATCTACGTATATTGAAAAACTATTAGTTTAAGAAATACATTAATTTTATAAAGTCTGCCATATGAAAGACGAGAAGGGACAAGCATTATTCTTGTATTCATACTGTTCTTGTCTTTTATTCATAGATTTTATAAAAAATATTTGCCGAACTAATAGGTAAATGGATTAATACTTTATTTTGTTGAGAACGATCTGCTGCTATCTGGAGGCAATCTAAGTATATCAAATTACTGCCCTCTCAAAATAAAAAAAAGAAATGCATTTAAGACATTTTTTTAAATGACGAATAGTTTCAGAGATAATTGCATCATAGATTAAAATGGGACATGTAGAAAAACTGTAAAGCGCTACGAGACTTTTTTCGAATTTGCTGTAAAAATTTTTCGACATCACGAGATTGACAAAAATGGACACGTCGTGTCATCTGTTACTTCCGTCAATTGGCACTCGGTAGGAGATCGCTCTCGAAAATCGCTTCGTCATAATTAAAATTTTGAATTTAAATCGAAGAGGGAAATTTCTATCGGGGCAATGTGAGAATAAAAATTTCATTCCGCGCGAATGTGGCGAAGTCATGTTTGCATCATTAATTTGCTCTATGCTTGGCGAGCACACGGCTGAGAATTTGAACGTTTCACTATTTTATGCCGCCGCGTGTAAACGCGTATAAATATGGAAACGCGTTATTAGAGGGATGCATGAACGTGAAATCTTCCGTAAAGGGTACGTATTATGAAATCCCTTTCATTAGCGAGAAGAAAGTGTAATGAATTCCTTTACAGGTGTTTCACACAGTGAATTATAAAATTTCTGCATTGTATCAACACTTTCGTTCTCTCGATAAAAGTAAATTCTATCGACGGTACCATGACAAGTAATATCTATGCAAATCTCTTCAGATTCCATTTCTGTCACGTTGATGATAAAAAGTGTCCGATAATAAACTTCCTCTCCTACTTGTAAATGTACAACGTTAGTTAGCTGGTTTACATTTTATACTCTTCGTAACGAGCTATTTTCAATATACTTTCTGGTGCAGAATATAAATAGACGTCGTTTTCAGTTACGTCAAGATATGCGAAAGGTTTGTTCGTGATGTTGATTTGAAAGGCATACTTTTAAATCACGCAAAGATTAATTAAACACGCAGTTCTGGCGATGAATTTTTCCACTATCTAAACTGTGCAAACTTTCAAACTGGTGATCCTTATTTCGAAACGTTTTATTTTGAAATCTACTGCCCGAAACTGACACTACTTTAAAATGGAATCTTATCTTAATTGGAATCGCTCGAAATTTTACAGTTCCTTCGAAATCGACATTATTCGGTATTATTTCTTCTTCGAATTTCACGAATATAATCCTTATTTCGAAAGTTCTTATTTAAAGCCCAGTGCAAAATTGGAGTGTCGAAATATTACAATCGATATTACTCAATTTCCGTTCCTTCTTTCTTCTTTTTTTTCTAATCCCAATTAATCGTAGTTGAAGAAAGAGAGCTTTCAACTGTCCAGACAGACATTTCATTCGCCAGTCGACAATAAAGTTCGTAGCTATTGTGTCAGTAATAAAAAAAAAAGCACCGACTGAACGGAGCCTCGTAAAGGCTGGCCCGTTCCAAAGTCACCGCGAACGAAATCCGGGGCGATTAATTCGCTGCCTAACTCGGCGCAATAACGACGCGATAAGAAGGCGTGGTGTGAAATAAGTCATTAGTTGGACGTGTTTTAAATTCAAACTGCGAGTCCAATGGATCGTGCCGCTCGAATTCTTCCAAGCAACTTCACCACTCCCTTGCCGAACACATATTTCCTCTATCTAACGTCCAACGATGTAATCTCGTTGCCGCGGCTGCTCACAACTTTTTTACGTGACGTATTTTAAGATAACTGGGGGGGTTAAAGGGAGAGGGAAAAGAAAAAAAAGGGGGGGGAAAGAAAACGTTACGGCGTTATCGAACGTGTTTGGAGTGCGCCTATACCGCTTGGAAGATGCTATCGTTTAATTAGCTTGATACGTGTGACACTGGACAGCGACAGTGACACGATCAGAGTTCTGACCGCTAATCTCGTCGCTGGTCTAATTTTGAAAGCAACGTGGTGTGATTCAATTTTCCCTCGTTATCTCGCGGAACATTTACACATTTCGTTGTTTAGATCGTTGTTTCGTCGTTTTAGTTTGTCATTGGATTAAATTTATCATTGATTTCGTTTATTTAGATTCTGACGAATCTTTCGAGATTTTTCACAAATAATAGAAGCGAAGTAAAATTTCAATCTTGGAGCTGGACAATATCAAAGTAGTTGATATTGTCTTTGTAGAATTTTTGTGATTTTTGTTGACTTCAATTGTTTAAATAATGCTAATAATGCAAATTAAGGTTATTTAGTACAAACTGTTCCAACCGAATTTCGATATTTAAAATTGTTATTCAAAGTGATTTACATTCTCTTTATAAAAGTGTGATATTGACTTTCGTTTATTGTTTAAAAATCTCAGGTAATAAAAATAGTTTGCATTAAACTGCGAGATAAATATTTGAAATTGTACACAGAACGAGTGGTGTATCACAGTGTCTGACTGTACACACTCTCATATCACTTAAACTATGTTCCCGTAGAAACACTTTATCGCTAGTCATGTTTTTTTTTTTTTTTTTTTTTAATTACGTTATTATTTCAAGTGAAAATTAGCAGGATGAAAGTTTCAAACTCACGTTCAACAGTCTATTCCGTTACGTGAATTTAGCTTTAATCTAGATAGATTAACCTCATTTATTTCCATCAGTAATTAAATGAATTTCACCCAAGTGTTATAGTTATGTATTTTATCTACCTGAAGTCAAATCGGTTATTTTGTAGGAGCAAGTTTAACCGAGACCATCTCCCCGAATGTAAAACATCGCTACCCTTAATTAATTCTGGATGGCTTTAGACGACGTTGTTAATCCCCCGAAAAACCGTATATCTGTGGTGGTTGAACGAGCGTGTACGCTACGAAATGGCAATCGATCAAGGAAAATTCGCGAAAGAAAAAGGTGGAAAAACGCTTTCATCAATTTAAGCGGCGGCTTAAATGTTCTTGAATACCTGAATTAAAACTAAAGCGTTAATCACTCGAAATTACTATCCAAATTTGCCATGAAACGAGTGAAACTGTACCGAAAACAATGCCGCTGTCGCAGAATCTCATTTTCACGAACGAAGGATTCCCAGCCACTCGATCGCGATACTATTTGCGATCGAACGAAATAACCGAATCGCGCGGACGTTCTTCCGACTCGCGGGTAAATTCCAATAAAACGCAAAAATCACTTCCCATCGAAGAGTAATTTCCCGCGAGCGCAGGTGGCAAGGATCTCCAGATTGCCGGAGAACTACGGATGCCCTTTTGATTTTCCGTCTTAATCCGAAATCCGTGAGTTTGCCGTTCGATTCCAGTCGCCAGCGAGAGTAAAACCAGAGGGAATCGAACAAGAGTGGAGTGAGAGAGCAAGCAGTGAAGAAGAAAGAGAGAGAGAGAGAGACAAAGTGGGTTAAGTCATCCGTGGGACAATCATAAATAAAGCTGGCGATATTTTTCAACGAGCGTTGCAACATCGGCACAATGGAGACCATTAGTATCGTAATACGCCAAGGGAATAGAGAGGCGAATTTCCAAAAAAAAAGGCAAATAAAAAGGCGTATATATAGCGTGTACATATATATATATATATATATATATATATATACACACATATATATATCGTGACCGGGGAATGGAAGACGAATTAGAGAAGCACGAAAGCAGCCAGTCAATATGGACGACCAGGTGCCGTTGCATTCAGCCGCGCCATGATTTATTAACCACTTACTGTATAAGGCAGACGATCGATTACATATAAATGTGTACGTCACCCTTTCCCCGCTCTCCCCACCCTCGGTCGGAACCCGGTTTTCTTCGTGGAAGGTTTGGGCTGGACCGAGACGCGATGCGGTGTGATATGATTTTGTTAATGGAAAATTTATGAGCCGCGAGATTAAAGGGAATATGCTTCCCTTGCATATCTGCGCGTACGCTCGCGGAATTCGAGGCGTACACGCGCGTTGAATTCTTCCGTTTTCGTGCACCTCGCAACCTTCGTCGGCGAGCTTTGTCGAAATATCTGCGATGCGTAACGCGAGATTTACCGCGGGTAAGATACCTAGACTAGGAGGTATTCGCTTTGTTTCTTCGAGCGACCATTGTTTATGGAATGTCATTGTTATCACTGTGCGCGGAAGTAGGTTCGAAGAATTCATCTCTTGACAATTAATACGCTCTTCGCTGGATTTGGTAAAATGGTTGTTAGTTCGTCGCGATTTTTATTTTTACTCTTAGTGATAATTCGTTCCAAAGTCGATTAATACAATCACCGACGAGGTACATGAATAGACATTGTATCTTACGGACTTTCGTGACCTGCAGTACCGACATACTAAAAAATCACTAGTAGTAGATTCGGCACACTGGCTACAAAACTTGAAGACTCGACTCTAGTGCAACGAACAAAGTGACAATAGTAACAACGAACGAAAGAAGACAGGAGATGGGGGATTCCTAATTTCGCCTCATGTTCAATAAACGTGTCCTTGTATAGAATGCGTTCACAATGAATTTACAGAGATTAACTAAAACTAAACGCACGCAGCTTAAAGCTAAGACGCACGCATCCCACGACGTCCCTGAGAAATCCCTTGTCGTCCTACGGTGCCCCGCTGGGGGGTCCAATATTTTACTTATCAACTAATTGTCCCTACAGTCCAGTTTAGATCGTGAAGTAACAAAAGGAAAGATATTTTCACGATCTAAACTGAACTGTAGATAGCGTAGTTCTTAGCTTGATATCGTTTTACAAACATTAAAGTTTGTAAAACGATACCAATTACCAGGTCTCACCACGAGGAGGTGACTACGCACGAGACCCGCCCCGGGGCTTACAATACATCATACAATACATACAGTACATACGATCATACAATGCATACAATCATACAATAGATACAATAATTCGCAGCCACACCACCGCATTCTCTACAATGACACGTTTATTGAACTTGGGACGAAATTAGGAATCCCTGATCTCCTCTCTTCTTTCGTTCGTTGTTGCTATTGCTACTTTGTTCGTTGCACTGGAGTCGAATATCCAAGTTACGCAGTGTGTAAGAGCCGATCGAGTTTCGAGCATTTAAAGGCACGTAGTCTAACGCACTCCCCAACGAAACATAGGAGTTCCGAAGAACCCGTGAGTCGAATTAGCGGGGACGCTCGACTGCTAGCATCTACCTCGCCTGTTCGGACGAGGCTGCAGTCCCCCGAAGTCGGCCGACTGCGAAACCTGGGGAAACTCGACTCTAGTGCAACGAGCAAAGTAACAGTAGCAGCAACGAACGAAAGAAGGGAGGAGACGAGGGATTCCTAACTTCGTCCCAAGTTCAATAAACCTATCTTTGTACAGAATGCGCCCACAATGAATTTACAAAGATTAACTAAAACTAAACTCACGCAGCTTAAAGCTAAGACGCACGCATCCCACGATATCCGTGTTCCCCTGGGTCGTTGTGCACACGACGGATGTTCAATTGGTAATGAGTCTCCGTACCACTGAAGGTTAATTTATATTTCCGTAATCAGTGATCGGGAACGGGTGATAACTTTTTCTTCAAACTTCTAAAATTTAATCTTTGTGTACGCATCGAAAGGTCAATTGATAAAGATCCTCCTTACCGCTCAAGGTTAATCAAATGCTTCGGTCGTTTAGTGATCCGGAACAATTGATAATTTTTTTACTATTTCGAAAAACAGTTTTACTATTATTCTACTCAATAATTTAATAGTTTTTACATCTCTATCGCAAAATTACACTTTTCTAAATATGTTACCATGTGAAACGTAATAATTTATTAATTTTTTGTCTGCTAAAATTAAATTTACATTTTCATGATATAAATTTTTGAGTTATAACAGCATTGATGTATATTAAGTAGAAATTTATGTAGGGAAAGCTTATGGTGTCAAAAATCAAATTAAGCGGTGATTTTTATACTTTTGAAATATTTCTATCATTGAGATGTTATTTTAATATTTTAATATTTTTGAAGTATTTCTATATTTCCTGTTTTTCTGTTTTTCGATACTTCTAACATTTCTTGTTATTCCTTATTATTATGTTATTGATTTTCAACTCAATTCCTATTACACCTGGATTACGAGTGAGACACAGAATGAAAATCTTCTTTCGGAAAATTTCGATTTTTCAATTCATTTCATACATAAAATCACAGAGCAAAAATTACGTCGAAAATGTTTTTTGCATAAGAATGATAATGTTGACACGTTCGCGGGCGTAAATGCTATTGCATTCATTTTCGTGGTGACGAAATATAACATGAATTTGATCTGTATCGAATACTACAGCATTTATTGTACACAGCTATTTGAATGTGATATTCTGAGCATTCGGACAAAATGTGACTAATTTTGGAAACAAATCACCTGTCTTTTTCTGCAGCTTGATAAAATTTTTACTGTTCGCGAACGTGTTAATAAAGCTGACATTTCGGAACAGAGATGATAACTGTTATCAAGAATGTCACTGGTTCATAAGAAGACATTGTCCAAAAAGACGTATACGCCATCTTGTATCCAGAAAGTTCAATGATTTAATAAAATATTGATATATTAGTATGTGACTTGAAAGCTACACGGGCCCCCAGAGGGTCAAGTTAAAGTTCAATTCAAATAATATTTCGTAGAATGAGACGCGCGTTCCAAAGGCTTCGCCTTTCGAAAACATTATTTCCGCGAACGCGAAATGCGTTTATCCGCCAGCGAGCGAGAGTGTGCCTGTTTCTATAATCATTATCGCGAGTATCGGGTATTGCTTTGAACGTAACACGTCACGCTGGATGAAACGGCACCGGGCTTCCTGTAACTGGAAAACGACGGAAGGACAACGAAGACAGAAAACAGGGGTGGGCGACAGGGTGAAAGAGGGTCGTTTGTGCGACGGTCTGCGGATTTATCCAATGATTGGAAACTTGGCGTCAGAAAAGCCAGAAAATTTGATTCCTCCTTTCGCGAGCACGGGCAAACACGTGACAGTTTTCCTGATCAAAGAACAGAGCGTTTGAGCGGAACGCTCGGCTGGCCGACTGGCTGTGATACAACGTGCGCCGCACGAGGGACGAGTCGAAACGAGTAACAATATTGTCACAGAGCAGAACAAAAGTCTTCAATATTTGATCGTTTTCGCGAACAACGGTGAGGTAGGAGGGTGTAAGAAATCGAGGAGTAGGGGGAAGAGAGAACCTCTGAAGAGATCTCTGGAGGATCACTTTGTTTTCCCTTTCTTTTCCTACTTTCCTTTTTATTGCCACTTTTTTTCTATTTCTTTGCGCCTTAATGCCTTTATCTTCCTTCACACATGACGAAAGAGGGGGGAATAAGGATAGAGTTAAACAAAAGAGGATAGAGTTAAACAAAAAAGAGAAACAGAGATCTTTGAAGAATCACGTTTGTCACCTTATTTTTACTTTCTTTTTCTATTTTATTTTTTTACTTTTCTATTCATCATTTTGTGATTCATTTCTTTAATTTTCCTTCTCTCTTTTTTTTTCTTTTTGTAAAAAAAGTTGAGTCAATGCACCTAACGATCTCTGCTCGTTTCAACGTACGAAAAGAGTTGTCTGCGGGTGAAAGAAGTTATTATCGGCATCCGAGGTTAATGAAAATTACCGCGGAAGATGGCGTACAGGAATTCTTTTCCTTTATGAGTATCGTCCTCTCTCCCCCGCCCCTTTGTGAAGACGAACGAACGACCTTCGCTCGTGAGAATCCTATTCCGTACGAAAATGATTGAAGTTACATTCTGCCGTAGAATTAATACTGCACTGTATTGGATGCTGGGAGGAGTAATAGTGAAATGATGTGTTTAGAATATTTGAACATTTCAACTTTAAGAGCGTAACTTCGAGAGAGTGATCGGTAAATAAGTTTGTTAAAATTGAGAAGCAATCAACATTTTTGATAAATACTTTCCTACTTGGAGCTTGAGAAATTTCACCTTTTGAAATGTATAAATTAGAAGCATTGCTCAAAGATAACTTTGAAGACAAATTCTACGACTCGTTAATATTAACCAAGTGAACTAAATTATTTGATAACTGTATCTTTTCTCAAGATGATAAACTCGCTGTTGGCGCAACATTAAACGATAATTAAAAAGGAAATTAAATTTTCTTTCAATCGTTAATAACTCAGCTTTTCTAGAGTTAATTTTTACACCGTAACTCCTTTTCTTTAGATTCCATTAATCCATTGAGAAGCAATCAGTAATCTACCATAATATTTCGAATAACTTGATTTCTCGAAATTTCGTTGAAAGAAGACTTAGCAATCGAGACATATAAGCGGATCAACGAAATTTCCTTTCACAGCTTCGATATTCGAGAAAGAAAAGAACATGATAGTTACAAATGAATTAAAGAGATTCGCAAACAAAACGTTCAACGCAGTTACTCGTAATTAACCAACCACCTTTCATTGAACCATATCGTCCTTGCAATCGCTTGGATCCCACAAACACAAAACAAAAAACAAAAAAAAGAAAAAAAAAAGAAAAAAACACAGTCACGCCATTATGTTTGACGAGCAACCGCATCGAGTCACAACAACATTCAACCACAGCGAAAGGAGTAGATCGTTGTAGATCGGATGCTGGTTCATTAACCGGAAGACGAGGTACGCGTCGACGTAATGGGCTTATCGGTGTAACGTTCGTCGTTCGAATCCACCAGAGGATCCGGAATCCCGGTGGCGCGGCCGACTGGACGCAGCACCGATTTGCGGGATTTTCCAAATTGGTTTGGGATTTGGCCGGTGTAACGCAAAACCGGTGACTCGAAATCGGTGGAACGTCCAAGCCAGCAAGATAGAGCCGAGTGCCTCGAAGGCACAACTTCCGGAACGGTTGCCGATACAAAGGGCTCGAATGGGAGACGTCGTTGCATCGGGCACAATACTCCCTGTCGCAAGTACAATAATTAAACGCGATAGCGTTGGTTTGGTTGATCGAGCGTGTGATTGGATGCCGATGCCTGGCAAGACGCGGAATTAGCGGCTAAGACTTCTGTCGCTCTCGTTCGGAATCAGTAGATCTGGTCCAGGTTAGACGCTGCCTCTATTTTTGAAATACAGCGCTTTGTTTCCTATAGATTATCACATTTTGTAATTCTGAAATATTTTCAAGTGTGTACCATCGTTATTGCATGTATAACTTTCCCAAACACGTCATATATTTTCAAATGTATCTTTAGCTTCTTCGTTATTATTTATCGCACATAAAGTGGATGATGAAATTATTTGAACATTTCACATGCAGCGTGTTCTACGAGATATTTTGAAATTTTATTCATTTAAATTAACGATGAAGACTTCTGTCGCTGTCGGTCGAGATCAGTAGATTGATCCAGGTCAGACACAGTTTGGTACTCCTGTATTTCCCAAAAAGTATTTGAACATTTTACAGGTAGCGTGTTCTACGAGATACTTTGAAATTTTATTCATTTAAATTAACGATGAAGACTTCTGTCGCTGTCGGTCGAGATCAGTAGATTGATCCAGGTCAGACACAGTTTGGTACTCCTGTATTTCCCAAATTGCGCTCAATTTTTTTCTTTAGATTACTACATTCTATGTTCTCTGAGATATTTTCAAATGTGTATATTTACGTCGTTATCACACGTACAACTTTTTCAAATATATTTCTATCTTCCTTGTTTAGTTACTGTACTTATTATACGCTAAGTACAATACATAAGGTGGATGACGATGGATTTTATATGTAGTGTGTTATATAAAATATTTTGAAATTAATGAGGTACGATGAAGTACATTGATAAAATTTGAAATAAGTCTAAAAGTATACAGAAATGTTTGAAGATATTTATTTCGAATGTACAAAAATTAGTATTCACCTTAAGCACACGTTGAAGACGATTTCACTGGATATTGAGATTTATTGATAATAATGGATCGTGACTGTCCATTCCTAATACATAATTTATAATTTATATATATATATATCTTGCTAATACATAATTTATAATTTATATATATATCTAAATTTTATTATAATTTATATATATATAAATATATTTAAGTATTAATTAAATATATATATAAATATATTATTAAATATATATATATTATATATATAATAATTTATATATATATATATCCAAATTTAATTTAAACCTCACAATATAATCACGATACTCGTGCATCATTAATGAAACGTTAATGAAATTCCAAAACGTTCCAACACGCTTAATATATCTATGAATATTTCCTATAAATGTCCAAATATTTTCGCGAGCAACTGTGCGTAATTCAACAATTATCTGACATACAATGCAGAAAATATCACTCGACGATGTGCGATCTAGCCGCTTGCATTCCTCGCTGCTTGTGTGGCCCGGATGATAGATGGACTGGCGCGAGATCTCTGATTCTTTGAAATTTCTCACAATACGATGCCAGCAATACGTCGAACGCCATTTATAAATTACCGCGCGATTGCCGCACGAAGCTCGCTGCACGCAATACGCGAAAGTTATTGCAAACTTGTATTACTATCATCGTTCTCATCAGCGTACGTAAGCACTTCTGCTTGCCAATCTCGCTAATTACCATCACGACCGAATTTCATTTCTTGCCCCGGTGTTCCGCGTTTCGAAGAAGTTGTTACCATTCCACGCGACCCATTCGTTCTTCCGTGTCTTTCGTGACGATGATGGTGTACGAGCAACGCTGCCACGGTCGCACGACACGGGGAAAACCAGATTGCACGTTGCGCTAACAAGTTCGCGTTAATTGACACGTGAAACGGGTGAAGCGGGTAGGAGGTTCGTCCCGAGGTTATAGGGTTCGTTCCTCCCCCGTCATAACTTCCCGTCCCGGTTTCTGTCCGAAACCATGGAATCACGGCGAAACCGGGCAGAACTAATCCCTCCTTCTTCTAACTTTCGTTATAATCCCATGGCCGGAAGTTTTTCTCTTCCGCGAGGGAATTCATAAATGCGAGGGGGATTCTTCGTGGACTCGATTCCTCGACTCGGAGGGGGGGTTAAGTGAAAAATTCGATTCGCAAGTAAGATAGCGACCTTTAATTCCATTTCCCCTCGCCGATCCCCGGCCATGGCCCACGCCTTTCCGAACGTGGCTTGCATTATTCTTCTTCGTCTTCCCTTTGACTTTCTTTCCCCCGGCAGGTCTGCTGCTCCGTGAACGTGAGGGATTTCCTTCCCTCTTTGTTTGCCCGCGTGAATTTTGAATTCTTTGGCAATGGAAGATCGAAGCGGCTCTCTTCTCCTTTTGGAGGATATTGCTTTGCCAATTCTGTCAGAGGAAGCTCTCGAATGTACTATTTACGACTGTTATAACTATTAAACAACTGCTGTACATATACAGAGTGAAATCGTGAACAATAGAGGTGATTCCGTGTGAAAAAATAAATCGAGGAGAAGGAACAAATTTCGTTTGATTCAAGGCTAAATACTTGAATTTAATTAATTCTAGAGAAGAATAATCAATAATAAAGTGTCCTATATTCAAAAATTAGTGAAAAGTGTAAAATAAAATTTTCTCATTTGAAGCTTCATTTTTTAAGAAAATAAACTGAATACGTTTCGAAAGTTACCAGAAGTTGTCTTGATACACACGTACTTGATAAATCTTTGGTAGTTTATAGATGCTTTTTTTTTTTAATCATCATCAGCCCAGGAATCGCTTTGCATTATCTGTTTTCCCAGTATTATCGTTATTTTTTTTTTAAAAAATTAGAAATCTCTAATAAAATTTTAAATCGATGTATGAAAAAGAAAAAATACAAAACATATATGTATAAAAAAAATTGAACGAGATTGTAAAATATTTTATTTGAAAAAAAATATGACTGTACAAAATGTACACGATGTACGTGACATGTAAATAGCTCTGCGCAATACATACACAATAATACATAATTATATGAAATATAATTAAATGTTTTTTTGTAACTTTTTAAACGCCAGTAAATATAGTTCTTTAGAAAAGACTAAGGAATTTCAAATTACTTCAAACACTATCTTCTCTGGATCGAACAAAATCGGCAAAGTATAATGTTAAACTCATAAGATAAAACGAAAGTACCATAGAACATCGTATGATATTTCTGGAAATGTGTGACATTCTGAATCACACGAGATTTGTGTCAGACGATTTGCGATTTTTTCACGTCACCATTTCTTTTCGAGCAACTCTTCGTCAGAGTTGTAAAAGAAGTCTATTTTTCTAACTATACTACTACGTGATACGATAAAAATTGAAGAAAAAAAAAGGCTACGCAGGCAACGAAATTATTTTATCCATCGAATATTACAGCAACTCGGTATTACGCTGAAAACATTTTATTTTCTACATTCATGCATTCTCGAATTTTCTATAAACGCACAAAAATCCACGAAAATCTCGCGATCAAATATTCCGATTGTGCGCTGTGATAAAATCGCGATATTTCGAATTTAGTGCATATCTAGGACACAGGGCGTACAATATGACGCAAATGCTCATACTATTTCACACTAATGCTCTACAATTGTGTACGCACGCGTTTTTCCCAGCAACGACGAAACTCAGCGACAGAGAGAGAGAGAGAGAGAGAGAGAGAGAGGAATTCGAAAGTGGAAACGAACTTGCAATTTGAAGCCCGCGTTGTTACACTTGCGGGGAACACGGCTAATGGCAAAGTAGCAAACAAGGTTACAAAAAGCTTTGCATTACCGTTTCGCCAAATCTGAAAACTTTCCATTTTTTCTGGAATAAAGAAACGCGTCTCGCGCGAGAAATCTCTGCTAATGCTGGTGTACGATGAATTTAGTCAGCTAGCGAGTAAATCTCGAAGGAGAGGGAATTCAAACTGACCGAATGAGAAAAGGGAATGAATTTTGTTTGACGAATAAATGTGAAACAACATCGTTCAACATTGCATATATTCACACGCTCGTTATTCAGAGATCTCGGTAACGAAGATGTTATCGAACGCCGTATCGCTATCTTATGAATCGATAAAGTATACGCGCATAATGTATTCACTGATACAGCGATATCGATTGTTTAAGCATCGAGATTAACGTTAATTTTTTTTTTTTATTTCAGGTGAGTGGTGGTATGCACGCTGTGTCTCTTGTCCACGTATGAATTGGTAAGAGATTTTTTTTCGAAACTGTTACAATTGCGTACAATTATTGAAGGGTTTTCAGAAAACTCCGGGAATGAAGAAAGGATCATTTTAGTATTTTTAACCCTAGATTCCGGCAAATTATGCTATTTCGTATTTACATCGTGATGTCTTTCATCGTTGAATTTTCTCGAAGTGAATTTCTATTTTTGCGAATTATTCCTCCAAATATTTGATTCGAAGACCGATTATGTGTTAAAGTAGAAAGTTCGATGAGTGTCTCGGGATATTTTCAGATTTCTGAAAAGTCAAGAAAAGTAAATAAATCAGTCGTGATTATAAACGATCCAGACTGGTCACGGATGTTGCGAAAAATATATGTTGACCGCGTAGATTCGACGCGGAATATTCATTGCATTGCGTGATTCTTATGAATTTAATTACTATCATATCGCAGTCATAGAAGAACCATATTCAATATAATTCAATCGCGAATCTCACGACAATGATTCTTACGAAGTCGATTAATTTACGAATTTCGCCATGTTGTGCCTGTGCTTGCTAGTACGTTTGTTCATCATCGATTTTTCAAATCGTAAAATTTTTAAACGTTCATATAAGTATGAATCCTTCAAGTGAGGTGTAATATAGTAAAATAGTTCTCGACATCTTTTAGACTTCCACGAAGTTTCAAATAAACATGAAAATAACGACTGATCTGATTTATGTGAAATTATATGAAAAAAAATCGTGCTCACAATGACACGGGAAATCATGGGAAATTTAATTATAGATAATAATTAGAAAGAATCAAAGAGAATGTACTCGGCATATTAGCGAGCACAACCTTGATCTCAATTCGCTGTTTAAGAATATCGTAATATTTACTTTTCAAAGTACGAATCTCATGAAACGATCACTCGGTAACCTTCCGCGACCAATGGGAAAAACATTTTCCGACTCATGTAGCAGCTAAAAGACGATACGTTATTTGTTACACAGTTGTCACAGACGAGAAATCGATTTTCCCGATCATATTTTTCGTGCCGAACGAATGTGACAGTAAAATACCCGTCCGTATGACTGTTGTTTCGCAGTTCTTTCTTTTCTTCGATCTTAAAACGATACGTATCGTACGAAGAAACGAAGAAAAATGTCCAGAAGGGTTGAGAGAGACTGCGTCTGTTTGCATCAGGATTAATCGCGAATGAATATTGAATACAGTTCCGAGTGGAAGGCTCGCGTTGAATAATTATTATTTACGGAGTCTTGCTCCGAAACGGCGTTACTATCAGATGAATTAATGATTCGTTCGCCTCGTCGATTTATGAATTTAATTTCGGCGGAAACGCATCGGCGACGATAACTCTTCCTCAAGTGTTAGAAACGCTGAAATGCAGAATTTAATCGGGCGAATCGGACCGTCGAAAATTTATTTCGATAAGAAGTTTATTCGATATTTCGCGCTTGATTCGTGTGAACAGGTGTCGTTCTTTTTTTTCTTTTTCTATATAAATAAATAATAATTGTACGAATGAACAAATCGTCTCACAGGTTCGTCGCATCGTAGGTATTTAAAAGTAAATTAAACCGATTTCATTGAGTTATTGATTAGTTTCGCTGCTTTAATGCAGATATGTTACGAGTAATTTGTAACGCGAGATATTTGATAGCTACAAAAGTTTCTTTTTTTTTAAATTAGGCTTATAAATAGTTTCTGGAAAGATTTTACAGTTATATATTTTCCTTGCGAATAGGAAACGGAAAAGGATCGCAATTGAAAGATGAAATCGTACCGAATCGATTGACGAAAGAATTTGTTAATTTGCTCTTCGTCGATCGAATCGAGAGAAAGAAACGGTTGACTCTGAAGCGATATAGTAAATCGAACGAATGATTAAATTATTCCCAATACGGATCTACATAATTCCGACCTTGTTGGAACCACCCTTCACCCCCCAACCCCCCGTTGAATATTCGAATTGCAATTCCCTTTGCACGCAGAAACGAATACAAACAAGAATTTCTGTATCGCGGGTAGAGTTGCTCGATTTTAATCTCCGGCTGGAATACACGCGCGACCCGTTAATAAATTAATATTCAACCGCGTAGAACGCACTGGTGGCTCGCTCTCGACAGAAAATCGTAGCTGCATCTCTGTATTGTGTCGATAACACCTTGGAAAATTTATGCAACCCATTGGAAGGAAAGATTAACTGAGAAGCTGAGCTGCGTGCGAGTATCATTTTCTAAATGACAGTTTCGGTAATTTTTGTGAGCATCGATTGAATGAGTTTCTACAAACAAGGCTGTGTCGCCTTCGAGTTGATTCGCGTTTCGAAACGGATCTTCGATTGATTGTAAATCGTCATTGTTGTAGAGAAGTGTTGTAGAGATTCGTAGAAGAGGCTCGAATGTTGAATCCAATCGTGTTAAAGATCGTTTGAAATTGTAGAAAATGGATTGTTAATTGAATTAGTTACGCGAAGTGATTTGAAATTAATTCTGGAGCTATGATTTGTCAGTTGAATCAATTCGATTGGAGTAATTATTAATTTAATTAGTAAATTAAAGTGAGAATATCAATGACGAATAATTAGATAACTATTATTCTTTTAATTTTTCATTATAGATAGGAAACGAAAGTTTCCATCAAGTTGATTAAACGATGAGTGCAGCTGTTTTTTAAAAAAAGAAAGTAAGTTTTAAAGCTTAATATCGAATCTCAGGTATCAATTTTATTATTTATAGAATAAATAAATAAATGCACAGTTTCGTAACTCTCCGTTTCAACTGAGGGAGAGAGAGGAGAGAGATCCTACTGAAACAATTAATTTCACATTAAATTATCACCTTTTTCTTTCTTTAGCAAATTGTACATTAGTCGATAGATTAATTATTACAAAATATACAGCTGTATAAGAAATCATGTTACATTTGTACCGAAATAATCATCAACTATCTAACGATAATCGTGTAATTTTCAGAATTTTCTCGTAGCTCTTGACACGGAATGCATCGACAATGTTTGATAATTGAAAAACCTTGAAAATTTATCGAAAAGAAAGAAGAATACAGCCGTCTCCCTCTCTCTCTCTTTCTCTCTCTCTCTAGAGAACTCTCAGTGTCTTTAAAGTTGGATCCAAGTAAAGGGACCGATCGATGTTGGAATAATTTGCATTAAACGAGTTTGCTTTCTTTTGGTAAGTAGCGCAAAGCTCCTCGCTTTAAAATGAAGCAGACGAATTAAAATTCCATTCGGTCCAACTTCTAAGTCTCTTCTTCGGATACTTCTCCTTTTTTCTTTTCTTCTTCTCTTTTTTTTTATAGCAGTGGATCATCGCGCTCTCGGAAAGACTTGTAAATTTTTACAAATCAATTTGCGATTTACGATTTAATGCCTCTTAATTGCTACGTTTCTTCCAACTTACTTTACACTGATAGCCTCTTAATATAAATTGAAATATTTTCGAAAATCTCGGCATGAGTTCAACCATTCTCGGGAAATAAAATCACGTTGCGTCAGATGTTACACCGAACGAATGAATTGATTCAACGTGAATAAAGTTTCGACTTTTTAGCCAAATATCGAATTATTCATAAACTGACGTTTATTAGATCTTGTCAAATTTTGTTTTAACACGTTATGTTGATCACGGTCACCTGTAAATATTTTAGAATGATTAAATGACTGATCATCGACAAGGAAATGTCAAACAACGTCGAATAACCAAATAATACCATAAAACGAATGATGCGTTTTCATTCGTGTGAATTATGATATTTTGCAAACATTAATAAATAGGTAAAATGCAAGGCAAATGCGTCGCGAAATATCGAAAGTTACGTAAAACAGTTGATCAAATATTCTGGAAGAATCAACTGATTTATCTCACTTTTTTTATTCAGAATTTCTTCGCGATGTCTTCGTTGCTACTATGCTTTACCACTATTATCATTAGTTTCTGTTCACAATGATTATTCAATTAACAATTAATCCCTTCTCGATTTTTCTTTCCAATTCGAAAGGGTAAGGGCATTATTTGAATTGAAATCGTAAAATTAACTCAAAAGTATTGAAAGTATTAAATTTGTAATTTAATATGTAATTTTCATTTATCAATTATTTATTCCGTATCAATGAAATTAAATTTAACATCTTGAAACTGAAGTTTCAAGTAGGTTTACAGTTTACGTTTTCTATTAAATTGACATCTTAACTTGTACGACTCGATGTTGTAAGTCAAGGGTGAACTTCTCAAACGATTGACAATTTCGGTAGTTGTAAATACTATCAAAAAACAAACGGTGCAGATTCTCTTTCGTCTGTCATTAGAAACAATAATTCGCACATCACATTCGCACGTAACAACGAAATTCATCTTTAACCGTTATTACGAGCTACATCAGAACGAATTAACATCTCGATTAACGTGCCGGATTTTCGACAAACCGTCCCTTTCACCTCGTCATCGATAATCACGCGAAAATACCATTCCTGTCGTTTGAACAACCTCCGCTCGGTGCCACGTCAAACGCGATTTTCGATTTCGCGTCGTCGCGGAGAGAGAGAGAGAGAGAGAGAGAGAGCGAAAATTCACGCGCGCGACGCGATCATTGAACTCGTGACGCGTAAACGTCGCGCGGGGATTAATCCGCGAGATCGAAAATTTCGATTCGGGAAATGCGAACTCGAACGGGGGAGACGGTTTCAATTCGCCGGGTGTCGCGCGGCTAGCGCGAAAAATCATTACGAGGCTTTATGTATCGCGGGAGCACGCGGTACGTGCTGGTGATCGATGAAATTAGCGGCTCGGGCCGCCGAGGCCGATTCGTTTTACATGGAAAATTCGACGCCGTGGAAATTTCACGCACGCCTGTGCGTCAAAAATATTATAATTTCGCGACGGTGAGTAAGTAGCTGCAGGTGTGATTCGATTAAAAAATCCCGGGATCGACAGAACGGCGCATAGAAAATTACCGGCGACGTTCGTTACTTCCACGACATGGAATGATCGTCGAAATATCGCGTACATACGTTCGCGTTTCCCCGAATATCGATCCGAATATTCGCCGACCGTGTAATTTACGATCGATCGATGGACGGTCGTAGTTCTTTTTCCCCCTTTTCTTTCTTTATTTTTTTTCGAATTTCTCACCGAATTTTTCTTTTTTCATTTTGTCTTCTTTTTTCTTTTTTTTTTTTTTTTTGTTTTTGGTCGCTAATTACCTGCCGGAGGCTGGAACATTGAAAATTCCTCGCGCACGTGTGTTTCTATCTCGCGTTTTATTTCTCCCTCTACGTTCGTCCACGGTCCAAGTGTTTCGAATCCGGCGTGTGACGTTTCGATTAGACGCCGCCCTCTGTTATCGAGCCTTCGATGAGTCCCGCTTTTTCTAAAGATTAATTATCCCGCGCGACGTATTGTTTTTGATTAACGATGGAAAGGTGGCCTCGACCCCATCCAGGGCGTTTCGTCTTCGCGCTGCGATTCTCGTGCTTTCGCGAACTGAGAAACGAAAGTTTTTAACTTTCGGGAACATACATACGTCTTTATGTATTTACGGAGGAAAGAATTCATTCAAACATCAAGTAGTTTATAATGCAAAGTTTGTTAACGCTCGAGTAATTAAGGAAAACTGAATAAGTCTGAATACCGCGGTGATAGGGAAATATATATTAAATTCTCTCTAAAGGAAATCTTGTCTTCAAAACCCCTGTCTTCGTACGCATTTTACACACAACCGTATTTTAAAATTAGAGCAGCTAAACAAACAGTTTCAAATCTAGTCTTCTTTGTATCAGGTACACTCGCTCTTATTGTTCGAGCACACGGGAAAAAATTCCGAATAACGAGACTTTTTCGTCCGACATATTTAGACTCGGCGGGTAATTGACTGTTGAATGTTGCAAGATTGATCGGTGAATTAAACTATATCTCTCGTCGCGTATTGAGTTGAGTTAACTGCGCTGACAATCGATCAACGTGACTCAGCCACCGACGAAGTCCTGTCGGACTTCAGTCATTCGTAACAGACAGAAATATGTACTTAATTCCCTTGAAAGCCCCGCCGCGAGCATACACGAGCTTTCAAACAAAGCAAGTTATTTACATAACAAATGCCACCGTATTTATACTTGGGTCGTCGACAAATTTCCTCCGAAATACCGAAGAGCGAGAAGACACACGGTCGATTTACGCGACGAACGGCTATTCTTCACCGATGCGAGTCTACGAGTCTGCGAAAGTTTCATCGGAACGAAAGAACGCGACTTCTTGGTGGTGAAATACTTCTACTACGAATTCTTTGTAAAAGCTTCCGAATATTGAAGAATTTTCTAGCCTCGAAGAATTAACGCTCGTTAGAAGGACTTGAAAATATTAATGAAATATCGATATTGAAGATATGAAGGTGCTTGAAACGTCTTGACAAATTGTTTGTCAAATTTTCCGCAGGGACTTGAACATGTTCACATTCAATAACGTTAATGACACAGCTGCTGTTTGATCTTAACTTAAGTTTTATATCGGTGTAACTGAAATTCAATATTATTAAGTCTAGATATAATTGAGATAAAAGAAAACTTTCACCATTAGATTCTCTATGAGTGTTCTACAATTCGAATGTTCTATCGCTGTATTTGAACTGTATTGAACTGTATTTCAAGAAGTTCGTGATTTGAAAGTTTAGAAGATTCAAAATTCATTCGTCAAATTTTCCACAAGAACTTGGACGTACAAATTCAATAATATTAACGACACAGCAGCTGTTTGATCTTATAATTATCTCATATAATTAAAATTGAAATTCAATAGAATTCTAATCTAGACGTAATTGAGGTAAAAGACAAACTTTCAATTCTCTATGAGCGTTTTACGATTCCAATCTATCGCTGTATTCGAACTGTATTTCAAGAAGTTCGTGATTTGAAAGTTTAGAAGATTCGAAATTCGTTCGTCAAGTTTTCCACAAGAACTTGTACAAATTCAATAACATTAACAACACAGCAGCTGTTTGATCTTAACTTACGTCGGTATTAAAATTCAATAGAATTCTAATCTAGACATAATTGAAGTAAAAAAAACTTTCAATTCTCTATGAGCGTTCTACGATCCGAATTTATCTCTGTATTCGAACGTTCAAATAAAAGAAGATCGTAAAATTTTCGAAGCTGTCTGAACCCCTAACCTAAACCTAACCTAAACCTAACCTGAACCCGAAGTCTGTCTAAACACAAGAATTTGAATAATTTAATTCTCTGTCAACGCCTTGAATAATTTAATCTCGATCTAATGCCATATTAGACGACCGGCTCCTTCCTGGAAAGTGTTTCGTTTGTGTCGAAGAAGCGAGAATTCACCGATGAGGGTGAACACGTTCGCAGGGAATTTCTGAATTTTGCATATGTCCTGCGCAAACCTACTGCATAGAACATACAGGTATGCAATTCAGGGATATTGTACACACCCTTTCATTCAGGAAACTAATCCATGATTCCATAGTCCCTATCTGAATTCTGATGTTATAGTAGCTTTACAATACCACCGTCGTCTCTTGGAAAATCGGAAATCTTGATTAGAATCTGCGATTGTTAAATACTGCAAGCGCGGTGTTGAATAGAAAACGTTTGCTCTTCATACTGTTAGCAAAAGTAATTAAACTGTTGAACTGTTGTAATAAGTTCATTAAGATCATTTACAAGAGTCCAGCGTATGAGAGTAATGAAGATGAAGAACTTGTTCAATGTTCATGTTGAAACGAAGAATAAGTGAATTTTGATTCATCTTTATTACGCTTTCATTTCTAAAAATGATCATGAATTTTTAATCAATTCATAATGAATCAATTCGCGACGAAGAGCTTCTGGTATTGAAACGTTTCTAAAATGCTATCTGAAATGTTTCAAGTGTTAATTTTGTTGATTGAAGATCAATTTGTGTCCAAGTCGAAATTTTTTGAAATCTCATATTTCCAAAAGCGGGAATTACTTCCTATTGTAATCCAAAATTTTCTTCGAAAATAAATAAATATTTCTTTCAATTTTATCTCAATTTTAATTAAGTGATTCTTTTTTATTTAATTTTGATTGAGTTAATTCAATTAAATTAATTTCAACCCTCCATTCCTAATGATTCGACATCAAAGAACGTTCGCTGCTATTCTTTCCCGGCAATTTCCCGAGTAAGAAAAAAAAATCAAGTCCACGAAATATAGGCAACTTTCGTCGACAAAATCTTTCGTACAAGCGAACACTCACGAACCAGACCCGAAAGGAATCGCACCCCTGCGCTACGCGAGTAGTGTTTCATCGAGATTGCTCAAGCCGCAAGACTGTGTGCCAATGTCACGAGGCGACAAATGCGCAGCAAACATTGGCCGGGTATGCACTTATTCATTGTCAGTCTCCGCTCTGTTACTCTCGACTAGGCCACGTGTATAAGTATTTCTCCTTTGGCCACATGCACAACGTGTCGTAGGGTTTAACAGCCAAACTTTGTCAATGTACGGATACAATGAAGCAAGAAGGATGTAACAGAAATGAAGTTCAAAGGGAATAAGATAATAACACTTTGCTGTTTAACAATATTCGCCTTCGATATTCAGTAGTTTGTATACATAGATAATTTGGAAAAAGAAAAAAGGAAAATCCGATACGAGGAACAAAATCAGAATGATTTTTCGTGAGGTGATAAATTTAATTTTTTATAGTTATCAATATCATCGTCTCGTGAGCGGTGGCAAATACTTTGAACAGTCACACTGTGGACGGTTGTGCAATTTTATATATTTCTACCAACTAGATATTTCATGAATATAAGCAGAAAGATAAACATAAGTATAAACATCTACGTATAGGATAGTTCATAATCTTCTACCTCTTCTTCGACCTATATATTTGAATAAAAATTTTCTGTTGATTATATCTAGGGAACACGTCGACAAAGTTTGGCTGTTAAGCCACCCCGTAGCTTGTGTACGTATAGAAGTGTGGGTGGTAACGATCCCAGGCTGCGCGACGCAGGCCCGCGTGCCAAAAGTGCATCGACCCGAAAGCCACAATACCATTTCGCGCTAATATTTTGCCACAATACCGGGGATCGAGTTATAAAGCATCGCGTTTCCATTCGATGAAGTGTCGGCGAAATTCGAACGAGGCTGGGATCTCTCTCGGTGCCGAGTGATATTCCCCGAGAATTCCGTTTTCCAGACATAATCTGCGCGAGGTAGACGACGCCCTTAAGCCTTAACCTTAAACTAACCTATTTTTAATAAACCTCGAACTCATCTTATTCTTCACCTTATTTTAACCCTTAACGGTGCGGAAGTATTTCAAGTTTACTTCCCACCAGGTCCAAGCTATTTTTCCTACGAAGAGAAAAAGTATTGAATTGTATCCGAGGTGGGATGTCATCAATTTCTGTAACATTTTTCCACTTGGTATTCTCATCAGCAGTATCATGTTCATCTTCTTCATTCTCACTGTAACTTATATTTGGAATTTTTCTTCATTTTCCAGGAACTACTTCGCTATCACTACTATTGTCACTATCATTATAGTCTGAAAACGTAATGCTTCTCAGATTTTCATTTTCATCGATAGAAATACCGAATCCAAACTCGTCGTCACTACTGCTAATATCATTGAAATTATTGTTATCATCGTGTATTATTCTTTCAGAGTTTTCGGCCATATTTCACGGTTTTATTAACAAAATAAAATATAATAAACTAAACTGTGTAAAAGAACTCCGATAACGCGCACGTTCTTTTGAAAAATCAAAATACAAGACTGACTCACAAGCGAAAACAAATTCACAGAAATGACATGGCACAATACTTAACGCGTTAATAGTAAATATGACAACTCTAACGGTGATAAAAATAATAAATTGGTTTTTGCCGCCATATACGCGGCATTGGACCTAGTAAGTAAAAGTGCCATGCCGCTTATATGGCGGCATTGGTCCGTTAAGAGTTAATAAACCTCGAACTCGCCTATTTTTAATAAACTGTGAATGGTACACTGGTTAAAATCGAATCGTATGACGAGTATGCTAGAAATCGTCAATCAGCGGAATGCTCGCGATGAGCTAGAAAACTCACGATTTTTTCGATTCGACGGTTTTGAAGTAAGGCTTTGTAAAATTTTATTTAGAATACAGTCTTCTTTTCAAAAGATTACCTCCCCGACTTTCGTCGCCACATCTTCTTTTTTATTATAACATTATCTTTCTAAACATTTGCTGGGATTTTTCAAATTTATTGAGAACGATTCTGTGAACAAAACCATGGAAAGCTAAATAGCAATGGACTGTCCACCTTCGAACAATCTCGAAATCGTCTCGTTAAATGTAAAAGTTAAAATATTGACTAATGACTTGAACGAATACCTTAAAACTATTTTAGGGCCGTGTTAATAAAATTACATCTTAACCCTTAAATGACGTAGACGTTGAATTTTTTTAGACAACAGTCATAGACAGTCTCACAAACTGCAAATATCACTGGTGATGAAGTTATTCATGTTCTGTATATTAATAACAAAAAACTTCGCTAATATACTTGTACTAGAAAAAGTATGGATGAATAAAAGAAAGTAGGGATGAATAAAAACTGTTAGTCTCACAAGTCCGCAGAGGCCTGCACTTAAAACTGTTAAATTTCTATATAATTCATTAAATATCACACGTATGCATCGACATTGCACGAGTTTCAGTATTTGTCTTCGCGTACATGTAGAGGGAAATACGATTACGGATAAGTTACGGTTAAGCAAGGTTAAGTTAGATTAACTTTAAGGGCATTTTGAAGCTGAGACAGGGCGAATTGTGGAGACGTGTATTTGGCAGTTTCCAGGGACGAGTGGGAGAACTCTCTGACGACAGATACTCCGAGTGTTTGCACACTCGTAGAAAAAAATCGTATTTTGGAGAAGGATGCGGGTGGTTGAAAGAGGGTCTGACATGGTTGAAGTGGGCAGGGGGGTTGAAGACGTTTAAGCTCAAAGGAAACACGAATGATGGATATTCCGGAAAGAGATTGTAATTGGAGGAGTATGTTTCCACCGCGGGGACGATTTTTTATTCTCTATAGTTTTCGTATAAGAGTGAATACTGGCGCAAGGAATTCAGAGATAAGACTGATGAAGAATGAAAGATTGCCTTAACTCCTTACTTTATGATTTTAATTGCAATCCTCTTAGATGAACATCGTTGTTACTTGTTACATCATATCAGTACGTAACTCGTTCTAGAGTCATCGGAGAGAGTTAGAGTTTAGAGAATTTTAAAATCAATTTTAAATTTGTTTTTTTTTTCTTTCACGTTGGGACCACGATTCATACCACAACCATGACAGAATATAAAGTAAGTAAAAAGAGTCTAAAATGAAATCGAACGAATTTCTTTGCGAATGAAACGAGTCGACTCGTCGCGAGACAGACTTTATGGGAAAAAGCGAACCAGTATTAATAATTCGTGGAACTAATTCTACCTCAACATCCGACGCATTTGGTGGTTCAACGAAATACGCATACTGCGCGCATACTTCTCGAATCGTGCCCATAAATCTATATGCACGCGTGTTTCTCCATCGCGAAGATTAATAATACAGCCGAGGCGACGCGGGTGCGATGTAAATAATCGGCGAACTTTGGTTGTAAATTATGGAGTGCCAGCGACGCTCTAACTGTTCCTAAGTAAGATCTCGAAACTTAACATAATCTAGCGTTCGCCAGTCCCGTAAACAAGGAAAAATACTCTTCGTCGGCGATGCTTTGTAATTCCCTTGGCAAACGGCTGTCATCAATTAAAAGCACGTTCCGGCCAATTAACAAAGGGAAACAGGGCAATTAAACAGCGAAACAAATACAATGCTCTCTCTCGCGTGCATCGAAAATTGCGAGGGGAAGCCAGACAAGCAAACACCGTCGCGGATCGGGATTTCCGTGAGGTTTCAGTTACAAGAAACGCGTTCTAGGGCACGAGCGCGAGGACACATAAACGAGAGTAAAGGAATATTTGCTCTTGTCCCCATGGTCCGGCGGAGACGCGCCATAAAACTACCCTTGTGGCTTAAGTAACCGTGTGAGCTGACGGTGGTCGGCCAACCTTGCGGTGCAATTGTCTTTGCTTACTTACTTACTTACGGGTCAAGTATTTTTCGGCAGTAACCCATGAACGTGGTCACGGATTCACGTCCTCTCTCTCTCTTTCTCTCTCGTTCGCTCACTCACTCACTCACTCACTGTTACGTGGTGACCGCCGCGAAAGTGAACGTTACTTTCACTTCGACAAAGAAATCCCGAGAATCTTCGAAGGTATGCGTGACCACGAAATAATGGAGTTTTACCGCGATGAAGCCATACATCTCCCCAACTTTTTTCTCTTTTTAATTAAAAATTTTTCGCCGGTGGAAATTTCAACGCGGCAAACAGCGGCTCGCTAATCTGAAAATTGTCAAATATGACGGACAACGAACTTCGTTCACTCACGGTTTGAATATTTCCTTCCTCTTTCGCTCGGAATCTTTCCACATTTGCAGTCAAAATTCCGACAGCACCCTCGCAATTTCGATTTCACCGTGCGACCGAACGCGCACTCCCAAAAGCAAGCGACGAATAATAAATCAAACGAGCGAACCACAGTTGAGAATAATCCTGTCGGGGAACAGAAGGAAACGCGTACGTGTGTAATCAGCCTGGAAATTATCAGCCTGTTATAGCAAAACAGGAGAGAAACCTGCCGCGAATTACGAACAAAATAGGAAAGAATAGATGAGACGAGATGAGGAATGGGAAAGTGAATTTGCTGTGGGAACAGGCACAGGTGCGGAATGGAAACGTGCAACAGTTTCTGCATTGAGCTGTGCGATCAAAATTTCCAGCCCGGTGTTTATATTTCACAGAGGCCAGCACGAATGGCAATTCGTATTCCGACGATGGAAGTTTATTCGTGCGACTCGATTTAAGAATTAGCCTCCAGTAGTTGGAGTAGGATCGTAAAACAGTTTTATACGCGCTGTAAAAATGATAACAATCAACGCCGATAATGGAGAGCCGTGAGTCTCGAATGGTCGATGCGTTAATTCGCGAATGGAGCATCCGTTGAAAGTAAAAAAAAAAGAAAAAAAAAACAAAAAAAAAGGGAAAAAAGGCGAAAAGGGGGAGAGGAGGGGCATTTAGTTGCGGTTTGCGCTCGTGCTCGGCCATTTTTACGCGTATAGAGACAACAAATAAAGTCTGTTAAACGAGGCATAATTTCGTGTAATCCCATTTGCATGAACAAAAAAGCGCTGCCAAGCGGATTAAACGAACGTTTATGGAGAACCGGCGAGAAGTATTCGGTCGCGCGAATTGTTTGTTGCGTTCACACCGATTTCCATTTTTCTCCCTCCCTCCTCTCTCTCTCTCTATCTGTATACCTATATTGTTTTTATTCGCTAACTGCGATTTTTATTTTCATATTCTCCTTTTTCCTTTTTTATCTAATTTAAATTCGGCGTGATACGTGGCGCGAAATAAATCGCGAAAACCAGAAGAATTCCGAATAAATGCGCGATCGAAACGATTTGAGTCTAAATGCGAGATTAATGAATTAATGAAATCGTTGGCAATCGTTAGTTTTACGACACCAAGTTTACGATACACAGACGAGACGTTTTAGCTTGAGTTTCATTTTAGTTTCGTCTGTAGCCAAAAGATCTTCGATCTTTTACAAATTATACTCCTTTTTCTTTACGATCGATTAATTCAAATTGGCGATTTTTGGTAAATGCTAATAACGTCATCGCCGATGTTAATGAGCTGACCTCGTCAATGCTCGTACGACGATTCATTGACGGCAAAATTCTAACTTGTAAAAATCGAAGTGAAACATCGGTTGCGCGGAAACTCGTAAACTTGTTTGAAAAATCGACTTTTATTGCAACAATAAAGTAGATTTTTGGCAACAGTTCTTGCTGCAACGCAGCGAAAGCTACATGTCTAAGTTCGAGTTTAACGAATTTTTTCATGACACTGAACTATATGAAAATTTCACTCCTTGCCGCGATCTTTTATCGTTCAAGAATTTTCGAAATGGCCCTTCAATCATTTATCCGCAACTTTTATCTATTTTCATCTACATGAACGTCGAGTTTACATTTTGAAATGGGAAAATCTAGAATCTCGTGACAAGGGTGCATTAAAAAAAACAGAAATTGGAATGCCGTGAACTGCTGAAAATTTATCCAGCCCGATTTAACCTGCTCGGACAACCGTGGATATTGGACTATCGACAATATTTCTCATTCATAATTCTTTCAACGAAACGTGACCACTTTCGTTCGTCTGAAAATCAAGGTTTCTAGGTCGAGACGATCGTTAAGCTCGCGAGAATTAATTAACTACTCCGTGCTTCCTTTGTGAATTGGATTTAGCGAAAAAAGAGGAGCTAGTTATTCGAGGGATGGTCTCGGCGCAGACTAGACCATCAGACCACAGTTTCGCTGGGAAATGAAGGAATTTTATTAAAAATAAAGAACCTACATCTGAGGTAAACTGGCCGTATATAAAATAACAAAGTAACTTTTGTTTGGAATCTCTGCAGAATGAGCAAAATGAACGAAACGAAATGAAGAAATCGTTGAAATAAATTGTACTCCAGTATCTAATTGCAAGTCGCTTGCACCAAGGTTAAAAATTAATTATCCCTATTAACAGTGCTAGCTAAATAACTTTTTATTTGACAAATATGGTAGTCTATGTATTTTTACGCGTTCGTAGGAAATTGTGAAGCACAGAATTGAAGTACAGATTGCACGTAGTATATATATATATATAGATCTACAAAATATCTGAAGCACAATGCTTTTTACACGTAAAAACAATTTTTTACATTTATTTTAATATTTATTTTTATATTTTCATAACTTTATACTTATTTATTTATATTTATTTATTTATTTATTTATAACATTAATATTTATTTTTATATTTTCATAACTTTCATTCAGTTTTTTATATTTTTTCAATTTTCAATTCATTTTTATACCCTCACGATTTCCAATTTTTTTTCCATACACTTTCATCTTATACTTTCGCAACCGTGTGAAAAATATGAAATTGAACGACTGAAAGTCCGCGGTATCTAACGATAAGGTTTCCAATGTGTTTTGTATCTGGAGGAACGTCGAGAGATCCAGAGAAACATTTCGCCGCTGGATCTAGTTTCGATTTAACCATCCGGCCCGTTGAAATCGTTCGTCCGAAGGTTAAACGAGGGATGCATGCGCGTTCGATTGCGTCGCCGTCATTCTCAGCGTTCTATTCTCGATACTCGGCACCCCCCCCCCCCCCGTTGAAATCGCGAAGAAGACACGCGGACGAAAATAACCGAATGGGAACGAATCTGCGAGAAAAACGGAATGTCGATGCAGCAAACGAGGGAAAAGTGAAGAGTATGACGCTGCATCGAATGCAATCTAGAGTGGCGCGCGTGCACAAAGAGCGGAACAATGCAAGAAGGTAAAGAGAGGTAAAAGCGTAGATCGAACGAGGTCGATCGGCATACTCCGGGGAAAACGATAGGAACGCGAGAAACAATCGCCAGATTCAGATGCGAAAATGAAACAAAGAACGACGCTACGTTTCGTGGGTAGTGCACGTATTTATCTGGCGCGGAGAAGATTCCAGAGAGAGAGAGAGAACGCCTAACAAAATGGCGAAGAGGGAAAAACAAAACAGGGGAACAAATGTTCAGACAGTGATTGACGTGTATAAGCAGAATGCGTAGAACTGGTACATGTTGTTAATTGTGATTGTTAGAGATTGCTGGGAATGGTTGGTATGCGTCCAGAACTTGTAAGAAGATTGGGAGATTTATTGTTTGTAACTTGTTAGGGAGATAGTTGGAGTTATTATTTTAATTTGAATTTATCATAAAGATCATGCTTGTACATTTGTGCTCGTCTGGTTTCAACGAGCAACCGTTCAATCGATGAATGTAAATTTTATTTTTTCGTCTAATCTACGAGTTGACTTTGTGCTTTCATTACATAGAAAATAATTTATGAAGAAAGCTACGAGATAAAAAGAGAGAACTCCAGATAAATCTAACATCGTAATATCTTCAGTAATAATCCATGTTAAAACAGAAGTAATAAAAGATTCGTTAAATTTTCTATAGAATATACTTTGTCACATCGAATATTCTTACATTCAATGTAAACAATAGAAACACAATTTAATAGAAACGCGAGAAACAATCGCCTTGGAGTTTTAATTTTTTGATATAGAATTGGCACGCTGATTTCGAGAGAAGTGTAAATTCAAATGGAATCCGACGATTCCACACAGTGAAGTCACTGTAGTTTATTAGCGGTAAATCACGCCACCGTGCCATAGTTGGAATTACAAACGAAATTACGAATTAAGGGGAAAGAATGAGAATGTAAGGGAGGGGGGAGTAAGTTTCATTTTAGCGGCTGAAATGTAATTGTAGAAGGATAAGTAATTTTCACGAACTGGAGAAGATCTTTCTGTGGAAACAGTTGCTTGCGGATGAAGTCATTTGGCAGATTAAATGCTTCATTCGTTTCAGTTTACTCATGTCGAGAGATACCGGAAAAGAAATTCTTCAGCTCGTATGGCTTTCTGGCCAACCGTGTGTTCATGGTATGAAACTTTTACAGTTTTCCTTACGATACAGTATCGAAAATACATACACGAGATATACTGCAGCGAAGATTGTCGCCAGACATTCGCGGATCATTAAGCTCGCTTTAAGTTGAAATTAACCGCAAATTAAACTGGGGAAACTCTTGAAATGAAATCTCAAACTAGATAAGAGTGCCGAGAGTTTCAAAGTTCCGAAGAACAATGGACTACCAATTCTTCGCCACCTTGTCTCCTGATTTCAATCACGGTGCAGCGTGAGATGAAATTGTATCTAATTACAACGAAATTGTGAGGAAACGTGATGAAGAGTTCGGGCACATTGATCAAGAAATCGATCGATAAACTGTAGATATTAACGAGGAAAATTTAAGCAAAAGATGTCTTACAATCTTATATATTGTGACATGTATTTCTGTGACATTTTATACACCATTCCTCTCTATTTTCTCATAGTTGTATTTATATCCTACTTTCTCACGTTCCTCACATTTACGCGTATAAATCCGCAGTTCATTAATTCAATAGTAGTTGAATAATACTAAATACAGGAAAAGATCAATTATGAGCACGAAAAGAAGCAGCTCGCTCTTTGCCCCTTTTTAAAGAAAGGTGATCGATCGCGGCGTGATGTTTCATTTCGGCGTATTTCCTTCGAGAAATGGGAATCTCTTTTCTACTGAAATTTTTCCTTCGCTTTAATCCACAAACGTGTAACATCCCTGCAAAGGCAACTTCTCTCTCTCTCTATCTCTCTGTCTCTCTGTCTCTCTCAACGATGGAATTTTCTTTTTCCAAGCCTTGAAGTCTCTTCATCCGTACGCTCGTGGACCAACATTTTTCCTCCTTGGTAGTCTCTCGGCTCGCGGAGCGAGCGGGCCGAGCCGGGTCGAAGTTGGCCCCAAGGAGAGGATTAATTACCACGCGCCACAAAGGCATAATAATACGAAAGTAATTCGGAGTTGGTGTTTAGTAGGGCGGCATAAAGTGCTGGAAGTTGGTCGCCGCCTTACTCTCCCTAGTAATTGCTTCTCCTTCCTGGATTAATGGAGTTGTGGATGCGAAACGGGTAATTACTTGCCCTTATATATATATATATATATATATATATATATACGGTTAACCGGGCAGTCGCCGTGTTACCGGACAACAATTATTTCATACGGGCGTCGGCCGTCCTCCATTCCGTGAATGACGAAGTGCAATTCGTCGCCGAGCACTCGCCGACGCTTGTTAACCGGCGGGGAATAACGTTCGAACGTCTTCCGGTTGCGCATCGCGATTTATGGCCGTTTCAGCGTCCCGTCTGGCCTCGTGTGCATTTATTAGGTTGGCGTGCTTTACAGGCCCCGGGACCGTCTTACGTTGCCGCTGTCGCCATTTGTAGTTGTTAATGAATCCCACCAGGGAGGCGGCCATAGTCGAGCATTGCAGCGGAAGAACGTACGATAAGTACGATTTTATTGATTTCTTTTTTTTTTTTTTCTAGTGATTTAATGTTACTCGATGTTGTTGTTTGTTCAGTTACAATAGTTGTGCACCGACTCAATCAACGAATGCACAAACATTGATAAAAAATTATTAGGAAGTCACAAACTTAATCGTTGATTCCCAACGGGTAATTCGGGGAATTCATTGAAATAAATAGTTTATTTATAAGTGTTTTCCTTTATAAATATCTAAAATATTTGTGATCATTGATTTCTAAGTATTTCAATTTCTTCAGTTCCCTTGAAATTGTGCGATCAAGATGAATTTACTTACATTTCCTTCGTATTGAATATCGTCCAGCGTTATTGCATATCGTATACACTGCATTCTGACAGTAGTGTAATTACTCGATCAATTACCAATTACCAAGTATCTCGTTGTTTTGCCTGCAAATTAATTGAATATCAGTTTCATTCGATTTCCTCGATTCGATCTAGGCTCGAGTCGAAACTCCTTGTTCAAGCTTTTGCGTGAAAAATTACCGCGAACGTGATCCAATGATCTCGCTCGACGCGTGCAAGAAATTAAGCACTCGGCAATGTTCTTTTGGTCGCAATAGCGCTCGAGTTCGTTATTTTTTTTTTTTTTTTCTTTTCTTTTGTGGGGTTCTTTTTACGAGCCGGCTGGAGTTCATGTCGGACCTCTTTTACGGCAGCAAAGGAATAATATGTAGCAGAGAAAGCATTTTACAACGCTTTCGTACTTTTCTTTTCTTTTTTTTTCTTACGGTCTGTGTCTTGTGTCTTCAATTTTTCTCTTTTTGTTTTTTCTTTTTTTTTCCACCTCCTTTACCGGAGGGAAGGTACAAGTCGAAGCAGCGATGAATAATGCGGAAAGTTTATGTACGATGGAAGTAGTTGGAAATTTTAATCGTCTTCGGAGCGCCGCGCAATTTCTTTCCTTACAATTCGACGATTCAGAACGACGATGCAGCTTTTTAGGATCCCTTCTCGTCGGAGAAAATTCCAGAGTGCCTCGAGGCTTCTCTCTTCTTTCTCTGTCTCTTTCTCTCTCTCTCTCTCTCTCTCTCTCTCTTGAGCGTCTGAGGCTACGTATATATTTATCCTCGGCCGTCCGTTATATCTTGATAGTTCCCGATCTAAATTCGGGAAACAAGCTTAAAGATATCTTTGATCTTCCACAAGTTCCTTTCTGGAGATCGTTGCGGATTATTAGTTTCAGCAATGCTACGTACCAGTCGGCTAAAATACGTGCCTGTGTAATGTAAATATTCGACCTATTAGCTGAGAAGCTCGAATATCTCTCGGAGATAATAGTTTCTTTGTTGCATCGTTCCCGTTAATATTCAACGTTCAACTTGTCGAAAATCATCGATCGATAATATTCCAAATTACGCACATTCGAAGATTTATTAATTTTCAATGTTACAGTCCCTCGGGAGAACATAAATTCATATTACGTCTCACTAAAACGTACGCACTGCCTACGTAGCAAGAATTATTTTAAAATAAAAAAACATTTTCGAAGAGCTTTAGTTTTCGTAGATACGTGTATTAATTTTTTCGAAGATCTCTAGTTTCTTAGTTGAAAGCACGAATGAATTCGAGCAATAAATCTAGTTGTTTGTTTCTCTAACGATAGTCATAATGAGCTCTCAATTGGATAATGTCTAGCTAGATATATTGATGCTTCTGTGCCACTTATAATGCCCAACACAATCGATACGTCGCATAAAGTATAACGACACTCAATTACTAAGTGTAATTATCGCGAGATGTATATCGGCATTGTCTACCGAAACGTTGAACTAATTAGGAACGTAATTAACAATTAAAATTCGCGCACTGGTATTACTTATCAGCCGGGTGGACGCATATCATTACAGACGTTAATACGCGAATTTATTTGCGGATAATCGATCGTTAGCGTTTTATTGCGCGTGCAGATAATAGAAAGTTCGCTTAATGGAGCTACCGATATCCGAAAGTGTCCTCAATCACATTCGGATAATCGAGATTCCCCATTGGTGGTGCTGGTTTCCGCTCGAATTTCTAACGCAATCGTCGAAACAATCGCCGCAATATATTCCGCGGTGCTGTTACGTTTTGTAGCAGAACGAATATCCACATCTAAATCGAGCACCAATGACGTTTATTAACGATACAAAGTTCCCACGACAAATCAGTTTAATTAGTTTTGGACAAATTCGGGTTTAATCGACGTCAGCTATGGTACGATACTTTTTGAAGTTTTTATCGTTTGTCCAAATCGAACGTCAAAGATATATTTGTTAACGATAGAAAATTCTCCCGACAAGTCCGTTCAATTAGATTCAAATAAATCGAATAATTAACGCCAGTTGTAATAGGGCTTTTTTTTGAAGCTTTTATTCTTTTTCGTACATTTATAAGTATCAAAAATAATTCAGTAGGGGTATTTATCAATTAGAATCGTTTGAAGTTTCTAAAGGTTTCGTAAGCTTATCAAATTCCTGATATACATTCGTATTCTTCATCAATATAATTGAAGAACAATGCAAGTCTAAAAATTACATTTTAAGATATTGACTCGATCATACTGTTTCAACTTAAAGCAGATACACTAATTCAGACGAACGTTCACATTTGCCCATCTGTTTTTAAACTCTTTCCCTAAATCTTTAATGATTGAATAAAATCATTGGACTTGTACTCTCTCTTTCTCTCTCTCAACTCAAGTCACATTTTAATCAAACAGTTTAAGTGCAATTGAAATAAAAATTATTCGAATGAAACTGTATTAAGGTAAATAGTATATTGAATTAATCGTCGTTTTGTAATCTTCCAAGAATATATCGAATATGGAATATTTCTTTGTTCTTCATCTATCCTTATAAATATTTATTTATAGGGTCCCACGAGTGTCCCACGAGTGGTGGTGCAACCGAGTAGGAGCGATTGTCCCTGAAAAAATGAGCCGAAAAGAAAGAGGAAAATTTTTTCATTGAAACCTTCTGTTTGGAGTCGATTTCAAAATCGAGTTTGAAGATTTATCAAGTATTCACACGTGACCAAACAGAATAATTAGTAACAGGTTGCTGAAAATTTGTCAAGTAGATACACGTGTATCAAGATCAAACGTATTTTGAAATTGACGCCTTAAACGAAAAAAATTTCATTTACTTTCGACTGATTTTCGCGCCTGTCCAATACTGAATTCAAGCACGTTCGATAAATTTTCAAACTCGATTTTCTCGTGAACAAAGGCGTCAATGAAAGAACATTATTTCCCTTTTTCGACTCGTTTCTTCACCAGTGTAACACCTTATATACATATAAGTTTTACTATTTTCTTTTTTTTTTTTTTTTTTGTGAGTCATACTCTTCTGCAACTTCGCCGATCCACCGGAAGAAGATGAAATCTAGACGGACTTGCTGCACCATTCCCGGTTATTTGCAGTTTACCTTAATGAACATACCACGAATTAACTGAACTTTCCGAAAGTTTGCCGATTCAATGGAAACGAAGCATCGAGCACGTCATTAACGCGGAACAGAAATCGGCTTGTAAGTCCGTTTTCGAGATTCGAACTGGCTTCGATCGCACAACGTCGTGTCCGTCGGCGACGTGTCGATCGGCTGGGCCGCGCTTACCGGAAATTCTCAGCAAATCCGGCGACGTCGGTGGTTTGTAAGTCGGGCAGAATTAGTGCAGACGGTTTGGAAGTAGTCCAATCGCGACGCGTTCACCAACCAAGGGAAGGTGAACGTTTCCATGGGAAGTTGTAAAGCTTTCCACCGAAATGCTACAAGGATTGGGAACGTGACCATCAAAAGTCCTTCCTCCACGGTTCGAAGCGTTGTCGCTCGACCAGAGCGGGGAAATGTGGATTGCATTACTTGCAAGGCGATCCCTGTCCTCCTCGTTAAATTTCCACCGAGTTCGTTGTCCTCCCAACGTTTGCGTAAACCGACTACAAACGTCCAAACGTCCCGACGATCGGACCGATCCGATTACGACCGGCTCTCCTCTCGATCGTCGTTCTCTCTCTGTCGCGCTGACTGTCCACCATCGAAATTTTCGTCCGAGGATGGCCACGGATGCCATCGTGACGTCGTGAATCTCCCGATTCCCGGATTTCCGATCGATGCGAACGATATCTCGAAATGGCGAATTGATATAATTGCCGTTTGTTGGCAAGTGGCGCGAAACAAGGGACGCGATATTAATAATCGCGAGATAAGATCAAAAGGAAAGTTTTTTATTGAACCCCTTCCCACTCCCTCCCTCTCCCCCCTTCCTCTCCCCGTTACCGGTGCCCGGTGCTAGATTTAAAATCGATATCGGTGGGCGGGTTATAGTTTTATTAAATTTTTCAAAGCCCCCTCGTTGTGTTACGATGATTACGATTTTCAAACGACACGCCCCTGTCAAGGGACTTTTATTTTAATTTTTTATTCTCTTATTCGCGCGTATATATATATATATATATATATAAACTACCATATGTGTGTATGTATATCGCGCGTTCTCTTTTGGATGGGTTTAATGATCGAACGTGCGGGATGAAATTGCATTCACGTGGTCGAACGTGGAAGGAAAAAATCGGTAGATAGCACGCGTGTCTACGTGTTTTTCAGTTTATCGTCGAATTCCTTTATCATAGATTCGCAGCTTTGTTTCAAAAAGGAGAGAGAATTTAATTATAAATTCTGCCAAATTAAAAAAACAAAAAAAAGAAAGCTTCGTTGCGAGAAACGGAAGAAGTAAATTATATTATAAATTCTGCCAAATTAAAAAAACAAAAAAAAGAAAGCTTCGTTGCGAGAAACGGAAGAAGTAAATTTTAATTGTGTCAATTAAATTACGAAACTGTTAACGAAATTGGCGTTACCAATTGTGGGGAAAGTACTCAGGAAAAAAAAATATAAATTAAACTGTGAATCCACTGTTTCGCTGTTCGAGACGCAAACTATTGCAACGGTGTAACATTCAGAAATGCTTATCTGCAAACGCGCACTTGGTTTAACGCATGTGAAAATAATCACTGGCATTACGGACATATTTGCTCTGAATTCCATATTATCGAGTAATCAGGGGATCATTATCGCATCACCATAATTACGAAAGCGTGTCAAAATATTCGTAGTCGTGTCGATACTTTGGCTCTGACAGTCGACATTGGATATATATATATATATATATATATATATATATATATATATATTATATTCACGCATCGAGTAGCGTGGAATTCATTAAAACGAGTTCGTTCCTTTAATTATTCTTTCGGTCCTTCTTTTGTTCTATTTATCATGCACGAAAAATTGATTTTGAATATTTCAATCTCGCACTTTAATATTATTTTTAAAATGAATTCACGGATACGAAATATTCTATTACAAAAGCAATTATTTGTCTTTGACCTTTCGAGAACGACGACGCTGACAATTTAGATATTTTGATAATTATATTACATAAATTGAGAGTACATTAATAACGATAATCATACAAGTTCGACAATAATTTTTGTAGCTTTGAATAATACGTTGTGCACGTTGATATATTTCATATATGATTATTGTAAAATTCAGTATTATTTAATAATAGTTTCACTTAATATTATTCTCCGATAAAGATTGCACAGGAGTCAATACAGTGCACAGACATCCCCGAAGAGTCAAAAACAAAAATAATTAAATATCATCACGAATTTTCGAATTTACACTCTTTTTCAAAGATCGTAGAAATTCTACGAAGAAATCAACGATGAACACAGCCTCCCTCCTCGAGTGAGAAATCGTCGAATTTTTGTCCCGCTCTTTCTAAATTAAACGACAAAACAATAACAAGTCGGAGAGTAATAAAGTGTTGTTATGAAAAATTTTATTGAAAAAATCGTCGATCAACGGCGAGGAAATCTCCCTTGCACGCAAGTTTTCCAATTTTCGTCCCGTGAGATTAAATGGCACGGGACAAAGGTACCGAGGAATAATAACGGGAACGCAGGTCGACGAATTATTATTACAGAAACGTTCGTCGTTTTATGCATCTTTGATGGGTCGCCATAATTTCCAGCCGAGCGACGAAACATCGGAACGTTTCAAACCCCCCCCCCCTCCCTGCCCCTTGCCCCACCGCGCCGTTTTTACCGCGCCGCTAATAAATGCCACACGCAGCGTTGAGCTAAAGGATAATTTCGAAATAAAGGCACGTACAGTCGGACGTTATCGTCTGTAATAATAAGTAAAAGGGATTTATTTAATCTCAGTGGTGGGCAAAAGAAGAAGAAGAAGGCCCGTGTTCTGCCCCGCTGTCGTCAACGAAGGAAGGACACAACACGCGCGAAAGCGAACTTTGTCCGCCATTGCAATTTATGGTGAAGAATAAATGGCAGCTGGCAGCCAGGAATTTGCATCCGCGTCACCTCGCCCTTCGTGTACATCATCGTTTTGTCCCTCGTGTTCGAATTCGCGTGTATTCGCAATTTCGCCCTCGCTAGATTTACCGACGTTCGCGAGATTTTCACGAAAAGTTTTCACTCGTCGACGAGTGTGTCCCGCGAACTTCCCGAAGTTTGTAATTAACGTTACGAAGTCTCGAAGCAACCAAGTCGCACGTTACATGTCCCGAAGTTACTCTGTAAGTAGCTCTAAATTATCCTGAAGCATTCTGCTGGTCACCGTACACTCGTCGTCGGTAATGAGTAGCCGTCGACCGAGAGATTCTTCCATTCTTGTTCGACCGGTCGTCATTCTCTGAAAGTTCTCGCCGTGCTATTCGTCATCTTCCCGTTCCCGTAATTTATGGCTAATTTGGCTTTTCAATTTCCCTGTTTCAATTATCTGCAACAGCCAGGAATTATAATCGCAGTGTTTCACGTATTATTCGTTAACACTGTAATTATCACTTAAGTTGAAATTAAAACACTGAATATATTTTAAACATATCGTAGAATGTAATATAATTAAACAGTCACCGTGTGAGTAATTTGTATTCTTGAAATTGCGTAATATGATGTGTTTTACGTTGTTGTATTCTTACGTCACGTTACAAATTTCGTAAATCGCACAAAAATCCGCATAATTTTTACCAATTACAATCTAAGAAAAATATAAGTATCGTAACTTTCTAATTCCATACTCATATTAATTTCGTTGATCTACGAAACGGGATTTACGGCCGGCGACCTGAATTTTATAATCTGAAATCACATTCGACGAGCTGGCCGAACAAAGAGGTTTTAAAAGATTTAACACCGATGGCTGGAGTGATTTTCTAAAAAATTCGAGCCAACTGAACCGTGAATGAATGAGGACGAGAAAGCGCCGAGTCAAGAACTTTTCATTCGCTTTCATTCGCTTTTATCCGCTGTAACTAATCGTCTTTGGCTGAGGATCCGAGACCAAAATGAAAAAAAGAAAAAAAGACGAAGAAACGCTTCGTGGATTCTCGGCTGGAAGTAATTTCATTAACAAAGAATAGCGTTGCGGTGTCATCTGAAAATCGAAACAAGAGAGTAATTAATCGATCGAGCTTCGACAGAGATTAAGTCGATTCTCGTCTGAATTTCGTTCTGTGGTTCTTCTTCACGCGAAATTAAACGAAGAACGATGGATGGTATATACGTACATCGAAAATCAAACATGCAGATACTCGCGTATTTTAATTGGTTTTACGATCGGTGGTTTAGTTTGTTAATGTCTGGCTGGCGACGAGATGGAATTTCTTTTCTCACCTGGGCTTGCAACTCCGTTTCATTTTCGTTTTATCGGCTTGTCACGTGCCGAGTAAAAACGTTGATTCGATTTCGTATGATCGCGAATGCAGAATATCAAGTGGCAATTTGCTCGAGCGTTATTGCCATATCTTTCAGACAATTTACGTAGAAGTTACGTAAGAACTTCATCAGTCGATTAAATCAGAAATTGAATTGATCAGTTTGAACGATATCGATCAATCATAATTATAAATTAATTAAAGCAGACGTAACGATCAATTTTCATTTGTAAAGATGATTTCTCTAGTGTGCATCGGAAATACTTTGAAGAAAAAGAAAAATCGTCTAGAAAAAATCGACAATAGACAAACGAAAAATGAAAAGGCGAATAGCAATCGTAACACAAGAATCGTAAGAGTCATATTGTTTCTATTTGTCTTAAGCAACGTTCCACGTTGCGGTTGTTCCCATTTTTTATGCTAATGAAATTTCGCGGAGCAGTCCAGTGTCTCTTCTTCGAAAATTATTGAAAAATTCATGTCGAGCAATCGGCAAGGAATTTTCATCGCGGGTAAATTTTTCATAGTATGATGAAATACTGAAAGAGGGAGAGAACTTTCACGTACGATAACAATGCACCCAGTTGGCGGTCGAAGGGGGATCTTGAGTTGTCGATAGAAATGGTTCTGAACATTTTCATTTTTAAACACTCGAAAAGTCAATGCGCCACGTTACGGCTTTCAATCCCTTTGTGTGTGTGTGAAGTGGAATATTGATTGTACGCCGCCGCCACCGCCGCCAGATCGGTTCGGACATTTTTGTAGCGCCGGCGAATTACAAGAACAGCTCTTTGAATTTTTAATGGAACTATTCCTAGGTGTTTAGGAGAGGCGTCGAAGAGTTTTCAACAGCTACTCGATTACATCGCTCAACGGTCAAAAAAACCGTAGTCGCGCGAAAAGAAAGAGAGAGAGAGACAGAGACAGAGAACCGTTGGGAAATTTGTAACTGCAGTTCTCTTTTTTTTTCTTTCTTTTTCTCTTTTCTAACTACTCGACGTAAAAGAGTGATTGAAACAGTTTGTTGAAATATTACACGATATATTTCATTAACTTCGAATTATAATTGTATTTCATCGATTTTAAAGTTCCCGGTCGTAATGTTAATTGCAATCGATGAAAGGTTTCGAGACGATTCTCAATTAGTTCTCTGGAATCCAATTAATGAAATTTCGCAGAGTTGTGTGACATTCATATATATATATATATATATATATATATATATATATATATATATATATATATATATAAAACACGATCATCTTGATATTCTCTTACAGTTTCAATCTACAGTTACAAACGAATTAACGTTACGTTTCACGCGTCTCGGCTGAGATAATAAGAATTTCATCCAACGCAACGTTGGGCTGAAATTGTCCAAACAATGATCAATCAACAAACCCGAGATTCGTTTAAAACTCTCTCTGTCTCTGATACGAAAACTCGCGGCAATTATTTATGCTTGGAATTCTCGATCCCTAAATAGAAAATTCCACGGTGCAGAGAAAGAGAGAGAGAGAAAGAGAACGTTGTTAGACTGAGAAAAATCAGACGAAAAAAAGGACAAAGAGTGAAATTCCCATGTCGTGGAGCTCGAGAAACGCGAGCTTTTCAAAGAAAGAAAAAAAAAAAGAAAAAAAAGAAGAAAAAGTGCCCGATGCGTGAAGCGACAATCGGTCGGTACGAACAGAGTGGAGAATTTGTACAGTATTGGACGCGTTCCACTATTTTTAGACGTTTCGTCAAATAGTCTCGTTCGAGTCGTCCCCTTTTTACTCAGGCGTCACGCTCAAACGTGATTTCGACTGCTTCCGGCTCATTAAGCCCGGCCTGTGATAACGCCGTCGCTGTTATTCGCGTGTAACTCGACGTGTAACGAAACACAATGGAAAACGGGCCAGGCGTTTTATCGTTTGCCTGTTACGACCGTCCCCCCCTCTCCTCCTCCTCCTCCTCCTCTTCGCCGCGGTACCTGCCATTTTTGCGGAACGTGGCCTGTTTCAAATTTATCGATGCCGATGATTTATCCGGCCAGCTCGATGAATACCGCAGAAAGAAATTAACGAGCCGAGGTTGTTATACGGTTTATCGTGAAATATTGCGTCGTTGAGTGACGTGTAATTGCAAATCAACAATATAATTGCCTGTGCATTTTCTAGGTGGCAATTGTAGGTTGACAGTCATTTATTATCGACGATTGTTCTTTTTTTCCTTTCTCCCTCTCTCTCTCTCTCTCTCTCTCTCTCTCTCTCTCTCTCTAATGAAAATTGAGACTTGAATCGAAATTTTTGTCTACTGCTCTACTCGGGAGAGCTCTGTGGAGAACACCACTGCTCGGGATTAAAGTATCCCGATCTATCATTTTTGAAACTCGTCGTCCGAGAGACCACTTCTCCATTGCTTCCTTTCGTTTTTCCTTCGTTACATTTGAAATCGTCCAGTTATCGCTTGCAACAGATACCGTAATATATCTTTATTTCAGAGTTTAGGAACAGTACACGGTTGATTCAACGCACCTTGAGAAATGAGATAATGCCAATAGATAGGGCGTCTCGGCTGAGTAAGGAAACGTAGAAAAGGAAAGGAGAGGACTGAGTGAGAGAATAGAAGAGAGAGAAAGAAAGAAAAGGGATGGGGTCAGGAGAGATAAAGAGCGGAAGAAACCGAGAAGAAAGGCAGGGAATATAAAGAAGGTTAAAAGGAAAAAGGGAGGAGCTGGAATTCTTCCATGGGATTGAACTTATTGAAAGAGAATTGTTTTGTCACTTGCACAGTTGGTGGACGTGGTTGAATATTTAGGATGACTTTAATTCAAAACGTATTAATTTCCATTGTTTCCGCCGTGCTGAAACAACTGTTCCGCTGAGATTGAAATACCCGTTCAAAAGCTGTATTCATCAACCTCAACAAATTGAAAAGCGTAGGAACATGAAATCAATCTAGCATCGTTCCCTTTTCAAAGATGAATCGATCGAACTGTTGTTTGCCATAGAATTTACCATTACATTTTGCAAAAATAAACTTACCCGAGCGAGTAATTCATTTTTTGGAGAAATTTTAACAATTAGCGCGCCCTTTGACGAGATTCAAGCTAGTAAATTGAAACTGTGAAACAATGACTCAAACACTGGTGAAAAGAATTTCTATTGCTTATCGTTATATGTTACTTAAAAAAAAAAAGAAGAAGAGAACGAACTGGAGAACGTATACATTTGCTATCATTTATAATTTCTCAGAAATTCCTCCCATTTCGCGTGCGTTTCAATGGATGTTCGGCAGTTCAATAACACGATTCTGATCGTGAATTCTGTGGCGATCGTTCGGAAATCGTTGTTCCATGGAAAGTTAAACAAAAGTGTCTGTCGATCAGCTCTCGCGGCTGTGCCGATAATTAAATTCAAAATCGTTTTTATAATTAGAAGCGCGGAACGGCCCGATCGGGAACGATGGGCCATTCTCGTGAATCTCGTTTCAAAATCAGATAACCACCGGCGTAATAACGGATCGTGTTATGCCGGCCACGTTCTCCCCTGGATATTTTGCTAATAATGAAAAAAAAAGGCCAATAACAAAAAATCGCGGTGTTGCAGGCTCGTACGCCTCGTATTTATTACGATCGGGACCCGCGTGATTGCGAACGTCGAACGTTGAACGTCGACGAGAAACGCAACTCGTTTTTTATCGCCAATTATTCACTCGTTCGTTCGCTGTCAGCGCAGCTGGTGAAGGCTGCATCATCGTTCTCTAATTCGTTCTGCGTTAAATCTCTTCCGGGTTGCGGTGTTGAAGCATAGAAAAACAGTTCCTCAAGAACTATCGTTCTTCGAGAGAACCCTTTTTTAGATTGCGACTTACGGTTCCTTGGGAAAGTTTCGCCTTCGTGGCGTGGAGTAGAATATAATGTAAACAAAAAGAGAGAAAAAATTTTTCAAAGAAATCATCAAATCGAAGGCGTAGAATTCAACTGTGATAGCCAGTTGGGCAAACTTTTCTTCCTTATCATCTTGCGCAGAGTATTTTGTGTAACTGGCCGGACCACTTGTTCGTCGAAGCGAACAGTTATTGCGATATTGGTTATTAATGCGGTGGATAATTGCACGGTTAACATCATACAGGTGTCGACGAAGACAATGACTCTGTTGGTTACTGCTGTTTAGTATTCTCGGACGATCGCGTAACGACCGGTCGTTTCGTACGAACGTTACGTTTTAATAATGTAAGGTCAGTGTAATCGTAACACGATCACACACGAAACGGCACAGTGAATTAGGTCCGCGTTACAAATCGATCAGCGATTCCGTTTATTCTTGCCATTAAACCGTGCCTGGCGTGTCGTTGAATTAACAACACGCTGTGTTCAACCGAAAGATCTCTCTCTCTCTCTCTCTCTCTCTCTCTCTCTCTCTTTCTATCTTTTCAGGCAAATATATAAACGAACGTCGTCGTTTAACAGTTTCACGACTAAAGGGAAACATTTTTCCCCATTTTAAAATTGGTGATTGTCGTATTTAATTATAACCTTATCTGCATTTTTTATACGGAATGTCAAAATAGAACGCAATTACGTAAAGATGTGCAAAACGCCGCATAGAAAATACGACGCATAATATATGTACTATATGCAATGTCCATCTTTGCTTCACAACCAAAAGAAATTGCTTCGCAGAAATTAGCTATCATAATTAGCACATCATTTTGTATAGCAATTTTATTTCATAATTTTGTATTATTTTAGTTAACATTTTGTTATAATAAGCCAATAAATAAAAGACATTGCATAACAAGTCTAACCATAATTTGTGTTATATTTATGGTCCATTGGGAAAAATATTTTCCATAAAATTCCAAAAAAAGCTACACATTGTTATGTATTTTTCTTATGATTTTTATTTATTTTACGTCTAAACAAACTAAAATAAACAGTTACATACTAATATTTACTCTTAGCAACCTTATGGTCGTGAAAGGGTTAATTGCAGATAAATTTCGAGTATGTAATTGTACTTCGATTCGTGGCTCCATATTTTAAATTAGTACCGAAGGAATGGGAAATTTTATTAAAATTTGACATTGAAAATTCATGGTTTCTAGAAACCACCAGTTTGATCATTTTTCTCAAAACATACACATTCTGATTAGTAAAAAAAAAAAAAATAAAAAATAAAAAATAAAAAGGAAGAAAAAGAAGTAATTTCGAAGAATCGAGCGACAAGAAATTCGTTCGTTTCGGATTTCCCTAATTAATAGAACGGCAAGTCTAATAAGCCGCGATCGTTGCATGTCCTCGAGGAAATCTGTCGCGTTCGTCCGACCGACGTCCTCGCATAATTCAGCCGATTGAATTTTCGTAAGCGCGATCCGCTATCCGAAATCCAGTAATTCCGACAGATTCTCGTTTCAACGACGACTTGTCCAGAGATTACAGCCCCGATGCAACAGCTAGAAACGCTTGGATCCGATGAAATAAATCCAGCGTGTTGCTCTTCGTGAACAATCGCGCCCCTGGAAACTGTCCACTCACGTCTCTCGTATTTTCAAATTAAACGACCTGGTGAAACTTCATTTTCATCGGCTCGAGAACAAGAAAGGTAGAGGCGAGAAGGTTTAGGTTACGTAATTTTTGAAGTGAAAACTTCTTGAGCGATTTTTGGCAGGGGAAAATCTTATGAATTCGCGTCACCGACATGCAATAACGTAATGCACTTGGCCAGCAGTGAAAGTATATATATATATATATATACCTATTTATATACTCTAAATTTAACACTAGAACACAACAGTCAAAATGACTGGTTTATACAATTTTATTTTAAAATTTCTATTTCATGTTACAATTTTTTCCCCGCAACGATGCAATGACTTTTACAACGATAACTGAAGAAATAATATAATGAATTTTATTTTATTTTTATTTATTAGAGATCAAAATAATTTTGGTAGAAATAACTTCGTCTTAACTGTCGGTAGTTCTAGTGTTAAACTTTTTGTTTCGTTAGCATAATTTAAGTAAAGAATTTTAGGTATGTCGGAATTTCTAGAATTAATTTCACGTACTCTTATTAAAAGTGGAACTTTATTCTTCTAACGATAATTAAGAGAACACTTTAAATATGACTTGACGGAACAATTTGTATTTTGTGACGTACAGGTAGTGCACGTTTGGAACGAGATTAAAAGCTGTTCGTTGTCCGAGAGTGTAATTAAACTTCGTGTATTTTTCTTGACTAACTTATATCAACTTTCTTTTCCAAAAACGAGGAGAGCCTCAAGTAGAAATTTCTGCTCATCCAGCGTTTCGCTCCTTCGAGACTATTAGAGAAACAAAAGAAAGTTTTCAGATAAAACTTTTATACTTTCTGCATGATAACCACGGGTTGCATACGTGGGGCAAAAAAGTGCGGAGTAAAAACTTCAGAGAATGCTCCTCTCCTGATTCGTAAGAGTAACAAATTTTAATAACAGCGGCTGATATCGTGCACAGTTTTAATAAGACTGCGCGAGGATCGGTAGAAACCGACAAGATTATTCAAGTACTTGAACTGTATGTGAACGTGCAATAACATCCACGCAATGAAACACAAAAGTCAGATTTTTCAGGTCAAAGGTCAGAATTTATAAATGAAAGTTAGATTCGATGATTTAAACTGGCAAGATTGCTCGGTGCATAATGTTCGCAGATGACTAACATTGAAATCACACCAAGCCTTACAATTGTTATTACATATGTGTTTTATGCAATAACGATACGCGATACAAACTGTAAACTGAAAAATTACTCTTTGTCTGCTTATCGGCAGCTTTTCGCGAAATCCGTGACCCATATTCTAATGCTGAAGAGAAATCATGCAGGTACTCTATTCACGTATATACAAGCGTACGTGTGAATCGATCGTGAAAACGAACGCATGGTTGGAAAAGGCTTATACTTCTGTCAACCGAAGCGCTGCGCAGAATACAAGTGGCCAATATACGCGGCCATTGTTCTCGATATCGAACACTCAAAGATCGTCTTTTTCAAAAATGGGACAGAAACGAGCGTGACTTTCTTTCGAGGGACGATCGCGTCGCTCACGTACCCAAAGCCTTCCAGGTCAAAAACGTAAATCGAGGTTTCGAGGTTGCCTCCGAGGATAGAAAATATGGCGCCGTCCTGTTCGATTTCGAGAACTAATCGCACGCATGTAGAGTTTCAAACGTTTGTCAAATACCTTCAATGCTAATCATTGAAAAATTGAATCAATCGTTTCGATTCAGAACAGCGGCTGTTTGTCGCTCGAAAAAGTGTCTTAAATTTTCACGGCACGCGCGAGACGGTTTCATCGCATTTTTATAATGGAACTCGTAAAAATACAAAAGCCTGTTAAATTCCGCGGCGGAACAGAGTTTCAACCAATCGTCTCGTCACTCAACGCGTTAAATCGTCACGTTGCCGGTCGGCAGGCTATAAACAAGAGGGGACGAAGCACACGGATTAAAGTAGCCGCGATTTACGACGTAGCCGTCGGTTAATGAAATTGTTCTTCGTTGTATCACGCGCGTGTTTCGTTGGAAAAAATGTCGGCGAATTGAACGCGTTATAATTCATCGACATGATTGAATCGGTACTCGTAATTTTCAACGTTCAGCGTCTGCTTAATTGACTCGTACGTTTCTTCCATTTCATTCGACCAAATTTCTTTTATTTTCTTAATTTTTCTCTCCGCGGCAATTTACTTTTACTTTTCATTTACGAGATTGCTTTTCGTAAAATAATCAAACAATCCTTCGTATTCTCTGTATAAAACTAATTAAAAAAGACGCGTTAGTAGTGAATATGTCAGAGCATACTTGACTGTGTTTCAACGACAGGAATGACGAGTTAATTCGTCAGTGGAGAATTGACAAATTTCCAGATTTCTACGTTAATTGTAACTTGTCTTGGAAGATCATTTTCAACTTTGCTAAATCAAAAAAAAAAAGAAGAAAAAGAAAAGAAACTAAATTAACATTTAAAAGTTGAAAGTTAACTTTCAATAGAGAGAGAAACGCGAGTGATCCTAATTCAGTAGCCAGGGGCCGTGCATGTAAACGCGAAGCTCCGTTAACGAATCCTCTCGTCCCAGGCGGAGGGAAATATTGAAACGGTACCGAGGCGTATTCGCGGATGATTTATTAGCTGTCGGTCGACCGAAGCGATGATACTCCTACGTGAATTGTTAATACTCTCGGCGAGCTCTTCGGGGCGGCTGCATTTTCTGCGCTGTGGAACGTCTCTGTTCCGCGACGATGACATAATGCTCGGTAAACGGTGATAACTGTTCTCAGATGGAATACTTCTCTCGAGCATCTGCGTTGAAAACGATACTTATCGAGCCGTCCGGACGCGTCTGTTTGATAGACGGGGCGGTACTTTTTCCACCGGATCTTCCAGTTCCTCTCTCGTTGAATTGAAGAAACTGGAGATCTGAATATCTGAGTGCTATTCTTCGGTATCGATTTAATTCTTTAAACAGTTATAACTCTATATATATGCTAGTCGCTTTCTTTTTATTCTTCTTTTTTTTTATATTCTAATGTAACGTTTCGTTATATTTTGATCTTTATGAACTCGTACGTCACGACAAATTTCCTATAAAAAGTTATCGCACAGTTTCAAAAGATTATAAAAAAATGAATTATATTGTAGTAATAATAAATATAGTATAAAATAATAATAATGATAGAATTATATTATACCATTATCCAATTTACCTCAAAATAAATACAAGTTCTAAAGGGAAGCGGAATTTGGAAAAAGTGTCTTCGATACAATCTAAAGATTTCTGGATTCCAAATTCAAAGTTCCTGCTTGACAGTTGCATCCCGTAATTTCGTACGTGAGATTTTTTTTTTTGATTAGGAAAAGAAATAATCAATAAAGAAAATAAAAAATAAAAGATACCATGTGCAACTTAATTAACCTGTAGGGAGAGAAAGGAAAGGTTTCTAAAATTTCTGTGTTAATTCATCTAACATACATATATTTACAAAATTTTATCACTTTATCAGGTAAGATTTATCGACGATTTTTGAAACAGTTGTTCCGTCAAGCGTCAAACAGATGAATGAAACTAGAATGATTTGTGACTTTTTACATAAACCAGCTTAACTTTGCTCATTCGTTCTTGGTACTGTCATTTTACTTCGTCCCCAATTGAAATTAAATCGTTTATTAAAAAATGAACGCAACGATTGTTTCGAGCATAGTGAAAAGATTCTTCGACAAACGAACGACACGCTTCTAAATCACGCTTCTACAACATTCGTTGACGAAGGACGATATTCTGTCGATGATCATGGTGTTTCGTCTTGCAATAAATCCGCAATGGCTCGTATACGTGCAATGCTGTTTAAAACGCTAAATAAATTCTCGACGTTTCTGCGAAAATTGACAAGGCAGGGGGCGGAAAGGCGGGAGGATGAAATGCGAAATGAAGACGCGTAGCAGGAAGGAAAGCAATGTTTAAAGCGGCGAGGGAGAACTCGCAGATTCTTGGCTGCAGCCGCAACAAGGATGAGAGCGGAAAATACGAGCGTGAAACGCCTCGCGTTATTCGCGTTCATCAGTCTTTTTAATAGCTCGTCAGTTTCGAGATAACGCGAAATCGTTTTTGTTTGCCATTTATATTCCTCCTTTCCTCCCTCTTACCCCTTACCCCTCCCCCCTCTTCCACCGGGCGTCGCGTATAAAGATACCAATTACCGGCCACGGTGTATCATTTACATGGATTAAAGTCAATTAAGCCGCCGTTAAATATTTCGAGTGAATTAATCATTTTGATCCGGCGCACCCTCTTACTAAGTAACTTAACTTCTTATCTCTGTTGCAATTACTCGGCCCGTGCCATAATTTCAGCCAGGAAAATTAATTCGGGCCGTATATTCCGACGGCGATGATGTTGTTGTTGCTGTTCAAAGCTTTCAGAAGAGCTAATAATGGCGAGGATGGCGATTTATGGAACGTTTCGGTAATGAAATTTTCATTTGCGTTTGAGTTGATATTGCTAGACCTTGATGATGATGAGGATAGTTTCACGAAAGGATGAGAGAGTTATCTTTGAAAAAAATTGTTAGAAATATTTCTTTGGATAGTTTATACAAATGTAGAAATATAGAAATCCACAGCCTATTAGCAAGATCTTTCGCAAAAAATTCTGTTCATTTACGTATCTTTCTCTTTTGTTTCTCCTTCAATGGTTTTTTCAATCGCTTCGTTCGTTCGTTTTTGATTGAACGGTAATCGGAAATAAAATGCGCAGCCCGAGCTGCAAGTTGCTGAAATTACGAAAAAAGTTTTACAACACAGGGGACAGATATTGAAAATTATTTGCTCGCATCACGAAAATTGAATTCGTAATGAACACGTTAACATGCTGCCTGCACGAGTATAAATTCCTCCGCAATGCCAACAAAAATATCGATCGAAGAGCTTACATCACACAATCGGTAGAAATCTTCGTCGATTGAGAATGATTTTTACTTTTTCGAGATAAAAGACTTTCTGTCTCGATAAACGACAAATTATTTATTACTACGGATTTTTATACACCTATGAAAAATTTCATTTCAAAGTACAATGCTCCTCATATTATCTAACAGATGAAGTAATTTCTTTCTAAGATTTCGGAACAGTTTAATTACACCTGACATTAATTTCGGAATTTTCAATTTCATTTAATATCCGTTGTTAAAATTCTCTAAACGAGGTAGACATCAATTATCTATTGTCTCTAAAAATATTAAATCGCGCAAACGTCCATATGTTCATCACGCAACAATCGGACACCGATGAATATTCACAAACGATAGTATTTGAAACGGGTTTCTTTTTTTTTCAAATCGTACGTTCGTAAACGAACAATAAGAGGACGATGCTGCCGCTCTCAGATAGCGACAATTGTCGAAAAGGAAATGGGGCACCATTGGGAGAAATATCGGTGGAAAGGGGACGCCGATCGATAAGAGTGATAGATTGACGGACGAATCGTGATTGTACAGATCCGAGGCGTCGACAAGAAAAAGAACAGACGAGTCGAAGGTAGGAAAAGAAAGAGGGAGTCTCAAGAAAAATATGAACGAGCGGCAGCGCGCACGTGAAAGAATTTATAGGTGTGTATGTACGTACGAGGTTCTAAAGAGCTGCCTACAATGCTCGTACAATTAATTTCACCGTTCTCTATTCAGTCACGTACGATCGAAACCAGTCGTAAAGTCTCTGGGTCTCGGCCCCATCTTCTCCAGCCACTTAAAATCGTGGCCCGATCGAATAGGAATTTATAACCGATCGAGGGATTCTAACCTTTTTTGATCTACGGCCGTGTCCCTCCTCGGGGAACGTACGAATATTTCTCGATTTTCCAGTCTTGTTTCAACATTCAGCGACTACGGGACCCTCGGATTCGTCGGCGAATTACGCCATTTGATTTCGTAATGTTGAGCGCAACGCTGAATATTCATAGAACATTCGGCCGCGTGTGTGATCGAAGTGAATGTTAGCAAATATTCGATACACGATTGAATTTCGAATGCTCAAGCGATTTTACGCATTATGAGTTTCGTCGAAGGAACGTCGATCGAGAGATTTATGTAGGGGGGCGTTTGGAAGCTTGCTGAGAACATCATGTGCTATGCAAATATCCTTAATAGAGCTGGCTAAAGCGCCTGGTAAAATTTGCGCGCCACAGGAACTAAAATGCAAGGAATTGCACAAAAAGAAAAAAAAAGAACAATGAAATCTCTAAAAATATATCGTTGTTAATCTACGAAACTTCGATGAAAAATGATCAATTGGTCATTTTCGTAGTTAATTAATTAAAACCACCAGTTGATTATCGTCAACACGATCCGATTTATTACACTGTAATTATACTGTCCCATTTGCTGGAAAAAGAAGCGTGGCAATAATTTAAGGAAAAATGAAAGTACGACTCGATTATTGGATGAGGATTCGAAATTATTGGAATTTGGTGGCAATATTTTTATCTGAATTTCTTTCGATGGATTTCCACGCGTTGAATTGTTTTTTTTTCTTTTTTTGTTTTTGAAATTTTATCTAGCATTGTTAATTGCTCGTGTAAACTCCGATGATTTACACACGTATCGAACAATGAATTAAAAGATTATCTGCTCACAATTCCGCGGAGTATGTTACGTTTCACCTGCCCCGCATAAATCTCGCGGCAATTACGTTCGTTGACGTTCCCCCCCCCCCTCCTCCCCCCCGCTTCCGCTCCACTCACGTGTATAAATTCCGGGGCTATTTATTCAAAATATACACGATTTACTCCGACTGTTATATTATTACAGTATTATAGAACTCGCTGTTTCCTGTGGTGCAGACACTTCGGCTACGTTTTGATTTCTCTTCAAATAATATCGCGGCATTCGAAATATTTATGAGCGTGCCTGGTCTTCACCTAAAGTTTAACCAACATACAGTTTACAGTAGAAACCTCAATATTTATATTTGTCGTCTCAATGAAACGCGAAATTGTATTAATGACGCGATACGAAAATAATTATTCGCGCTGGCCGATTGGAAAAATTTGCCCCTCGATAAGTAGTAAGGACGAGAAGTTCGAAATTTCTTTGTTTAAAAACGCGTCCTGCAAATTATTTAATGTTACTTCAACGTGTTCTTTCTGTGTACAGTGATATATAAGAATAATGTTATTCGTATAAATATCGTATAAAATTCGCCTGTAAAATCCAGATATCACAGCACTTGTGAAGAGAATTATTTGAAAAATTAGCTCCTGCAATGTTACAAGAAGTACGATTTATTCCTACACCTTCGTAATAAAAAGATAAATATATTCATTTCATTCTGAAATGTTTGACCAATCCATCGAAAAAAAAGGAAAAAAGCGAATTAAAAAATTATCTAAAAGGGAAAAAGAAATGTGAAACAAGTATTATACCTCGAAATTCTTCTTCGAGAGAGAACAACAGAGCAGTGAATGTTGCATTCTAAGCGGCTGAAAAGATTTTCCCCGATGGGAGATCAACGATTTCGAGAGGCGGTTTTAATTGCATCGAAAGCATCGAATCCTGTCAACAGTAAAATCCCTGTCTTTAATGGCACTTACTCGCCAGGAGGTGTTTCTCGTTCGCGAAAAGAAAGAAGAAGAAAAAGAGACGGACAATGCGTTGAAAGAAAATGCATTTCATTTGCCTGGTGCGGATGAGCCCGGAAGTGAATTCGATCTTTAATAATGACGCTTCGCTGGCTTAGACAGTTATAATTAAACAGACAATACGGGTAATTGCATGCTCGTCAATATTGGAGAACACGTAGCAACAGGATGTCAGGAAAATTGCGCTGCCTCTTGGACACGGGGGTAATCAAAACAAGGTGGAAATAGCCCGATTGATATCAGAAATTGCATCGATTCTCTATAATCCGACTAATGCGAAATCAATTCGCAAATCTGTACCATTGTGCCGGGCGAATATTGTTCAGCGATGTGCTCTCTCTTTTGTTTCTTCGGCGTGGTATTACCGAAACCCAATCACAGGGTTCACGGATATTAGCAGACTTACGCGAAAATTTCAGTGGATTTGGAGAGAGTCGGTGGAGAATTATTGAGAATTGTTATTTCATTTTTGCGCGAATTTTGGAGAATAAACGATGTCGAATTGTAGAGATGAAACGACGATAACTTGATATAATGGAATCCATTTCCTCTTGCGTTTGTGTCTCCATCGTTCTTATTCCGCGAACGGACTTCCCGCACTACGGATTCAAATATTTTTCGAACTGAATTTTCGAAGTCTCCTAACCTAATCGGTCTTCGAGTTCTTTTTTTTTTTTCTTTTCATATAATTACTGCGACATTCTGACGCTTATAAACAGATTTGAAAACTCCACCGATAAAATGATCATTGTAGGAATTGAATTATCGTTTGTAATTACATCGTAAGGAGTTGTCATCCAATTTTTCAATTGGACTCTCGCCATTGTGTTTTCTTTGCCCGGCGTTGAAATGACAATCTTGGCACTTTCGTTTCATGTCGAACTTCCCGAGGAATTCAACACAGGAACCAAACATTATTAAGTTAAAGCAATGTTCCGAGACTTTTGGAAACTTGTCCCGGCGTAACGGTTATGCGAGGTGCTGGAAGAAAGGAAAGAACGTAAAGAAAATCTCGCTTAGTCATTCGCACGGATGAATAAAATTCGTTTGTTTTACATTGGCCCGACGTCACGAGATAGATTTTCCGAACGAACAGGGAAATCTGAAACGCGTCCGAAACTTTTACGAATTGAAACTGACGACTCGCGCTCGCGACACAGTGTGGAAAAGTATCTCAAGTAAATTCTCAGGTATATATATTGTAGCAATCTATAAAGAGCAATCGAATAAATGAGAATAGTAATCTATAAGAATTGAAATTATCAAACTGTCATTTTTGTGACAGAAAGAATTATTCGAATTCACACGTGTATATTAATTATAACGTTCGATGCGCAGTAAAAAACAAATTCTTCTTGTGGAAGAATCCAGTAGAAGGAGAATTTCACTTGAAGATCGAAATATTATATCGTGTCTTCGAATAGAGTAAAAAACTAGAAGTAGATACGCGTTCGAAGTCCACAAAGACAGAGAAATCAGAGAAGCATTTGATTTTTTTTTTTTTCATTAACATCGAACAACTTTCTTTGACTTATCGTTTGCATTTCTGATGTTCTTGTTCAAATAAAAAAAAAAAATCAAATGCTTCTCTTTTTTGTCGCTTCATATTCATTTTCAAACATCTCCTACTTTCTGTGAGCAGTGTATAATCTTCCGATTTGTAAATCGCGTCGATGCGAAAACAATTTCTAGAGCTCGAATACAATAAAATAAAATAACCAGGTATAATATAACATTATCTCATGTTTATACGAGCTGTCTATCCTTCTTTTCAATTTCGTTAATTTCCTGCCTGCGATGTGTGTGTGTGTGTGTGTGTGTGTGTGTGTGTGTGTGTGTAGTATCCATTTACCTTTGAGTACGCGGTTCATTTCAAGAGGCGAGGTTATTTTTGGATTTTCTTGCCTCTCGCATCGATACAGGTGACTCCAGCCAGGATGAGAGCAGAACGAGAAGCTTTTGTGCGCGGCTTTATCTGGAAATGGATTTCACGTGGTGAAGATCGTATCTAGGAGGACCGTGGATCGTGTATTTTCAGCGTGTAATCTCCGAATCGAAAAGCAGTTTTTATCTGTGGTTAAAAGCGCTGGCTGTTATTAATTCGCGACGAGCTCGTTTGAACGATAACCGAGCTTCGTTCGCGATTTTTCACGTGAACTTCACGTTAGCCGCGATGGCATGCGATTGCTCGAATTACGCTTGTAATCCGTTGTTTGGTTGTTGTTGTTCTGCCACACCATTCTTCCCATTCTGTTTCGTTTTCTTCCTTCCTGCTTGTATTCGCTTTGTACGTTTTGCGCAACAACGTCAAAAGTGGAAATTGCCCGTTGTAGTTTTCGTTTTGAAGATTAACCCATTAAGGGATCTGCGTTACCGAGTTTTTCTTTGCTTTTTCGTACTCGAAAGGGAATCCCTACGATTCGATCGAATACATTTCTTTTCTATCGTCGTTTCTTCCATTTCGATTCAGAATCTACAATCTTTTTATAACGTTCAATGAAACTCTACGTTCGTCGACATTTAATTAAGGAATTTTAATTAATAAAATTTACTAACGACGCGAAGTACCTAAGAATTCTGAATAATTTTATAATTGCTTGTCAACTTGATCGTCCTTCGCTTTTCTTATTTTTTCGTTTGTCTTTCGTTCGATGATTAAAGAATTTTAAAATTGAAATAACGTTCATACTGGAGGTATCTTAATCGTTTGTTTACTTAATTTAATTCGGAATCTAATTCAGCTGATTCCTCTTGTTCAGAAGCGTAGACGTTTCCTGTCAACTTGCGTATAATTTACAACGAAGTAAAACCACAATTGATGGAATTATATGGGATTTATGTCGCTAAAGTATGATAAAAATTGATATATTGCCTCTAATCATTGTTACTAGCACTGCCTTTATCAGATTGTTTACGTAACAACATTCTACAAACGCCTTACGGGCACGGTTTCAACTCGTGCCGAAACGAAATGTTTCATAAAATGATTACGCGTGATTACGTGCCTCGCAAGCTTAACGTTTGATGGTATTTTAAGAACGCTTTGTGATTATACGACGTTTCACTTGAAAACATCACGAAATTAGGAGATGTTTGGTTTAGAAATTAAATCGCCGAATGTTGTTGCTTAAAAAACCGGGTCTCGAAATTCTCTCTCTCTCTCTCTCTCTCTCTCTCTTTCTCTCTGTGTATTGAACCAAAATTCTCTCTCCGAATGATGGAACCAACCGTTGTTTATTTCGAGCAACTCTCTGTGTTTCTCGCCGATATTTGAGCCGTTCGCTGCACAAATCGATTAACTTTACCTTTTGAAAAATCTTAAATTTAAGTGTCAAAGCACTTGGTACAGTCATAACTTTTTATACTTATAATAACTTTCCGGAATAATAAAGATTAGCACCATTGAACGACAAATTTCTTTTGGCCATTGAATAATAAATAATTTATTTCAGAGGCCATTTTGATTAACTCCATACTCCAATGTAAATCGTTGCAATAATGCAACTCAAATGCGCTAGCAAGCGCTGAATGATAACGGTAAATTTTTTAGTGCCGTCTTGTCAGAATTAAAAGTAAAGTAAATTAGTCAGTCACAGTCTAATTGCCGCAGGATCAAGTACTTGTGAAGTCAAATTAAGTATTATTAAGAATAAAGTTCAATTGGGTATATTTTAACTTCTATTGTATACTTTACCAGTATTACAAGGACTACATATTTTTTCAGCCTTTTCAACATCACTTCCGGATCGTATTTGGGTTTGAATTATTATAAACAATTATTTCAATTTGTCAGCGGTTTAAAAGATCAGCCTTTATTATATCCTAAAGGTAGAACTGTGACAAGGAAAAAAAGGAGAGACATGATGGACCTGTTAAAATTCATTCCTCCTATTAAACATGATTACTATAAAAACTTGACAACAAATCGAAATGACGAGTCCTCGCATACAGCTGATGAAGAAGACATCATTTATATTGCTGATAAATTAATCACAAATAATATATTATAACAGATCTGTTCATTGATTTTCATGGAAAATCTGTAATAAAAATATATAATAATTAACATTTCCTGTAATAAGAAACTTAAAAATTTAAACGCTGAATTTAACTTTATTGCTTTTTTCACTTATTGCCAAATCGATTAACTCTACCAGTCACATAAAAATATGTAACATTGCTGACGATTATATTTTGGCTATTCTTTCTTAATTATTAATTCTTTCTATTCTTTCTTTATTAATTTTATATACCGTTAGATGAAAGCTACATCTGTATTTATGCATTCTGCAATATTTATTTGAATTTATATTATAAAGGGAATTTTAAGAAACAACGTACATTATTTCATCGCATTTCTCAACTTTTTGTTTTACGGAGTTGATCAGCAATGAACGGCTCATTTGTGATTCATTTTTATTTAATTTCCGTTTCACTCGTGCAATCAATGAACAAACTTGTATCTGTAACACCTTCCTCTCTCTCTCTCTCTCTCTCTCTCTCTCTCTCTCTCTCTGAAAGAAATTTCATTACATATCATCGCTGTAGCATTAAAGAACAAACCTCACTGTACAAATTTCAACGAAAAAAAATTGCCCCATTGTTTCGCGGTGTACGATATTATTCACGGTGTACGATAGTATCGAATTCGCTGAATGGAAGACCTGTTCCATGCGGTTTGACAAATGCGCCGGGACACGAACACACCATTTGGATTCCATGAGTTCTTGCGTTGAAAAGCAGAAGTAATCCGAAATCCTGCGAGGAGCCTGGACGTGTCAGAGGTCGATGATAATGGGTACCTGATCCGAATTGCAGCAGGAAATTGGATAAGCTGATATCGCGATCGGAAGATCAGTCGAGTTAGATCAAAGTCGAGGCTAGCGTGGTGTGGAAACGAACGGTTCCTCGTAAGTCTCATCGGCTGAATCTTGATAAAATGCACGCAGGATTCGGACTGATCGAGTTCCATGTTCCACCAAAGCTTCCGTGAAACTCGAGTTTCCAAGAGAGGGGAAATTCTTTTTACACTCTTTAAGTTATATACCCGGCTAGGATAATGAGATCGAGATTTTAAAATATCGGATAATATCGAGATTGATGTTTCTCTTTTAAATATTGACTAGTTTTCCTTTTCTTTTTCTTTCAATTATTGAGATTCAAAAATATCGGATCTTAAAATTACTGAGACTAGCGATTTCGAAAAGAGGGAGCATAGTCTCGGGAGAGAAATAGATCGAGATTTAAAACGTAGAATTTATAAACATTGAAATTTCAGAGCCAGAATTTCAGGAGAGAATATTCTCAAGTATTAAGCCGTTTGCGTTTAAAAGAAGAAATCCGACGTGAAATTCAGGAATTCTCAAAAGAAGAGTTTAAAAATATGTTTAACAGGAAGACTTGAAATTTAATTAAAAATCCTCTCAGTGTATTCCTTTACTGCTCTCTAGAAATATTCTTTTTGAAAGAATAAAAAGATTTGCCCCTTTCTTTTCTTTCTAACAAAGTTGCAATTTATTTTTACCACGGTGTTTTTTTTTCCTTTTATTTAGTCGGTATTTTAGACTAGAAATTTTGAACAATACACCGTTGTCGAAATATACTTTATTATCATGACATAACTCGGACATTAGACTTTACGTTTTAACAACGACCCTAGAAAATTTCTGTTGCACTGTGAATTGTGAACAGCACTGAGAGTAATATTGCAAAACGAATGAGACGAATGATCCGGGGAACAAACAATTACGGAATAAAATCTTGAGTGAGAGGACTGGTATATATCCATTTGTACAAAAGTCGTGCAAGTAACAAAGTAGTCTCTAATCATCTGGAAGAAATTGAAGAGAGAGAGAGATAAAACAACTCCGGGAGAATGCTCTTGACTCCACGAACCTCAGAAAAGTAAAAACTGCTCGTTACGAAGTGTACTCTGCTCTTCTTCCCCCTCCCCTCCCTCCCCCTCACCCACCCACGACAAAAACAACTCATTTCTTGATAGATAACTTCTTGGAAAAGAAAATCTGTAAGACGAGCCAAGAAGTTACTCGAAACATCCCTCTGAGAAGTCTATCGTTTCTAAAACAACCCCTCGAATTTTTCTACAACGAAACACACTTCGTGTTTCGTTAATAAAAAAGGAGGAAAAAAAGTGATAAAGAAAACTACATTTAATAATTTCTTATTTCAAATTGTAGAAACTCCGATTTCCCGTAAACACTGTTAGAACTACCGATCGCTGAGATATAAAATTTATATATAACGAAGAGATGAAAATGAAAGGGACGGGGGAAAAAATTTGTAATAAAGAACACAAGCTTCTGCTTATATATTTTACCAATACTAAAACTACACACTTATGAATATATAAAGTTTCCATTCGAGAAGTTCTAAATTGGCCATTTCGACGATTTTGGTAGTTCCAAAGTTAATATAACACTGGTATGTATTCTAAATTGGCTAAGAAAATCAATTCGAACTTAATTATTTCCCAAGTAACTAGAAGTACACTCTTAATTCGTAAAATTCATCAGTTCTTCAAAGTGAAACGTCTTCATTGCCATGAATTCGCAAGCTCCTTCGTGCCGATTGAAAATCTATAGTTTCCGATTAAAAATCCCACCTGGCAGATTATTTCTCAGAGAAATAGTGAAAAACGCCCGATGCACATTGAGATTCGTCCGAGTGAGGTCTTTAATCGCCGGTTTGCACGTGATCGTTAATCGCGGCCCGTCTCAAACGGATCGGCAAACACAGCGAACAGGGCAGAACCGTTCAGAGCGGCGATATTTATTGTTCCACCGGCGCGATGCGATTGTTCATATAAACCACCGTTTCGGGAGATTACGTAACAATGGATGAATGGACGTCGCAGTGAAAGACGAACTCGCTGCGAGAATGATTACCCTGCCACGTAGCCTCGAGTTAACCGGATTGTTCGACGACTCGCAGATCGTTCGATGTGCATCGCGTGGACGCTGAACCGATCAAGAAGAACCCGTGCGAGATTAACACTAAACGTACCGGCATTTTACATATACCTATATTACCACAAGGTGTCATTTGACCCCTTGTGAATAAACATTGATTTTTAGAAAGAAATTTTTAATTCGCAACATAAGTTCCAAATAATAAATTTCTAATAAAATAATCAAATTTATATTTTTATTTAAATAAATAAAAATAGTCGATTAATTGCACTTTTTACGTACGAGATTGGTTTCTCCTTCGTACATTTTCTGCAGACGAATTTTTTGCAAATTATGCAAGTGATTTCATTGCCCGTGCACAATCTTATTTGACATTTTCTTCGTGATTGGGAAATATTGCTCGGACTGCTTGATGTTCCTTGTTTTCCTTTCCTTCTTCAAGAAATTCGTGATACTCTGTGACCAGTTCATCTGCTAATTGTAACAGGAAACGCTGTCTTGATATCTTTATTTCAGTTGTTTCCCGATAGAGTATCCATGCATTGATTCCAGCTAAATCCAGGATATTGAAGAACACGTGCACAGGCTGTCAATTGCATTTGGATTTGACGCTGTGTTTTCGTACCATTTGATGCAACCACATCGACGCCAAATTTAGTCTTATTATAATAATCTCTAATTGTTTTGGGTATTCGCTTTCTATTGTTTTTAGTTTTGACGCATTTATGTCTCGAACTTAGTATCGTAACTTTTTTTTCTTGGTTTCGATTTATAAACTGTCAGAGAAATACGTAAATTTCGTAAGGGGTCAAATGTCCCCTCGCGGTGTATAAGGTATGCAAAGAATTTTTCTCGGTAAAAAGATAAGCTAAGAGAGAAACAGAAAGCGAGAAATTGAATAATCAGATGATATAAGAATTTAGAGAAAGTCAGATTAGCGAACGAAATAACAATGAATGTACGATTTTAAAGTAAATTTTGAAAAGGGGTCATTTGACGCCGCTTGGTACCGTTTAGTGTTAAAGATAGGTTGGCCAACCTAGTTCATTATACATATAGATCGATCGTAGATCGGGAACTTCAATCATGAGATTGGGAATTTTTAAGGTTGCAAACAGAGTAATTTATCATAGTACTATTGTTGTGAAAAATTGAGCTGAATGTTACAAAACAGTGAAACTATTACAAGTAGTTGTAATCAATTTGTGTTTTCTGATCAATGATTCTCGCAATTGCTCGTGTTGTTCGAAGAGTTGGAGAGTGATTAATTTCCATATTTTTATAAACGTGAGTGATGGTTTATTTTGTTGTTGCATTATTTTCTACGTTTGATGTTAGACAAGGAGGAATCTGTGACAATAAAATAGTTGAACGAATAGAGTTTCGAATCTTATTTATAAACGGAGATGAGCTGTTCGTTTGTTACATACATTGAATTAAATTAGATTCGAAACGAAGAATTCTCGAAATTAGAAAGCTTTATAGATTTAAAAAGAACCGGCACAGAGATTAGAAATTAGTTAAATAACACAGTGAGTAAATTAAGCTCACATTGTCGCAGTTTGAGATAGTACATGTTTTCGACGCGGTTTATTCGATTCAATGGTTTGAGAATAATGTCACCGTATATAATAGGGTAATTTGATTATTAAGTTCAGAGAGAAATAATTTGTAGATAGTGTGGCTTAATTGCAGGGGCATTCGACTGGGCGAACAAAACTTCCAGACCTCTGCTTCCTATCAGATTGGTCGATTCCATTGATTAATATATCATGAATCTTTCTGCAATGCACTTTACAAATTCCACCGTGATAGACCAACAATGATTCTACACAAATGAAACGGATAATTCCATTCAGCAATTATTATTTATTACTATTGCGTTTAATTTCGTTTCCCCTCGGCGTCGTATAATTGTATAGGAAATAGTCACTGGAATTTTATCGATCCTTTCAACAATATCCCTGCACATTTTTCTTACAATTGTGCACGTAGCAAATTGCCATTCAACGTGCGTAATGAAGTATTCGCCATGAATACTTGCACGTACTTACAGGCTTTACTATGTTTCTTTTCTTGTTATCGACACGCAAATACTACGCTAGCATATCAAAATCAAACAAACACTTCCACGTTACGTAATTTTCTTTCTCTCAGCCAGTGTCTGACGTTACGAAGTGAATTAGTGAATTTAAAAAAAAGAAAAAGAAATTCCTTGGAATCGCTCTTCTGCGGGAAATACGACTCGATTTGTTTTCGTTTTTCCTTAATCACTTGTGGTCTTCAAAGGGGGCGGGGAAGGGGGAACACCGAGGAATTTAATCAACGCACAGTGAAATCAGATAGAGCGGGGTCAGACGAGCGCGTCCGCGGGAACACAGGCCAGCCAATATAATTTCTTTTAAAACTGAAAGTCGGGAGGAACGAGGGAAGTTTGCGTTTCAAGATGTCTAAGTTCTGAGGGTGTGCGTGCACAACCTCGCGAGATCGACCCCCGAACTTTCGGAATTGCAAATGCGCCACAATACGCGTACGTGTTCCGTGTCAATTCGCCGCATCTGCGTTTAAGTTCGCGCCGGCTGCTGGAGACTCGCTAATTTCTCACTGGCTCTTCCGGAAATTAGTAAAGGCCTGGCGCGGAGGACTCGGAAACAGGCTGACACACTCTCGTCACAGAGAAATTAGCAAAACGATTCGGTGTCTTTTTTTTCTTTTCTTTTTTTTTACAACTGTGTACGATTTTTTTCGATTCGAATGTTTTCTCGTCATTTTAATCTCGTGTATAAATCGCGACGTAATCTTGAATAATGCTGGTAAATGTACGATAGTATTAGACACTGCATAGTTTCGCTTGTATGCGCAACGAAAGAGAAATGTTATCGAAGATTATAATTTGTTTTGTCTCGACGACAAATGTGTGATGACGTGCGTGGACTTATAAAGAAAATGGATTTTTTCAATCTTTCGAACACGCTGGACAATTAGAGAACACTTAGTGAGAGACCTCATCATTGGATCGCAGATTTCTATCTATTTTGTACGAAAGCACGAACTTCGCTACTATTACTTTCTGTAATATTCGGTTCTTAATTATTATTTTAATAAAGACGAATACTTTTGTATTTGCATAGAAAATTTGCGTAGAAATTCTATTCGCTTCGACGAAGAAAATGATGATGAGTTTATCGTCAAAGTTTGTCAAAGGAGGAAGGCAACGAATGAGTTTCTGCGTCTGCGGAACGTTTAAACACTACCATCTAATCCGAGAGTAGAAGAAGAAACACGAGTCCCCGTAATTATAGTTTCCTCATTTTTCTCCAAAAGTAATTACAAAGCTCAAGAAGAAACACGCAGACACATCTTCTTTCCGCGGAATCCCTGTTTCCATATCCTGTCTGTGAAAACGTAACGCTTTTGTATTATATTACGTTCCTTTTCGGATGCAGATCTCGCGCAACAAAGGGGAATCTGACGTTTCGCATAAAGCACAGGAAGATATGAAATATCCTGGCTGCTACATATGAAAGAACGTATCTCTGAATTTCAGTGCGACTCGCGTCCCGTAGTTCGAAGGATGAAAATCTTGTTTGCCGAACAGAGAGAATCATAATCGGGAATCATTGTGTTTCTAAGCAAAAAATGATATTACAATACGCGCGGAACTGTAAGAGAACCTCGAGGAGAGAGGAATGACGCGATAGATGCATTTCCTGTTTCAACGTTCGCAACGTTCGCCAACGAATTTAAACTGTTGAACATATAAAATATAGAAATAATATATGAGGTGATGTTTAGTAAAAGTAATATATGAAGTGATATATTAATAATTATTATCTTGTCGTATTAATATAATAATATGATTGAAAATAATATTTATTGAATATAACGTGAAATAAAAAAATAATATTTAGCAAATAGCATGTCGTGTACGTAGCGTGTTTGAAATAAAATAAAATACAGCACGGAATAAATTATAAATATAGTGCAGGATGTTATTATATTATAAATAAAGTATAGTACAGAATTAACGTCAAGTAGCTCCAAAGTATCTAAATGTCTAAGTCAAAAAATTGTTTTTTTTCTCTCTTTTCGAATTGTTTCGTCAGCTAATTTCCATGAGAAAAATATTTGAACCATTATAAATGGCGATTATGTCACAATTCAAAGTAACATACGATTTATCTTTTGCTTTCGTTTAATAATCGAACGAACGTGAAAGATCTCTTCCACCATATGTCATCACTGATTGACCCATGGCTGTGATTCCCTTCGATGTTGAAGCAAGAAAGGCCAGAAATTTCGAGAACGAGGAGGAGACATTTCGAGTTGTCAATACTTGAAGCGACGCACGCTTGGAAAAATAGTATTAGTAAAATTTCCACGATGCTCTTATCCTTCGACTCTCCATTCGCGTTATTCGCTTTATACACTTCGCTGCCTCTCCACTCGGAAACAGTCTCTCCTAATAATTGATAAATCCAGTTAAATCATTCGTCTGGTCTCCTCTCTTGCCGATTGAGCGCATTTTCAACAAGAGGATATGCGTGTACTTCTTACTTGCTCTCTCTTTTTTCATTCTTTTTTTTTCTCTCTTTTTCACTCCCGAGCGAGAAACGCGGTGCATTTTTTCATACACTCGAGTCGTCTGCGAGCGCGAGATATATACGACACCGACCTCGTTTTTCACCTTCGCCTTCTTCAACTTGTTCTTCGCGCGTGCGCGCGCTCGAGAACAGAAAAAGAAACAGACAGACAGAGAGATAGAGAGAGAATCTCTGAACGCGATGAATTCATGCGCATCACCTTTTATGTTGACGCACCGTAAACATCGGCTTTATTGGTAACAAGACGCAGGTAAATATTGACGGGGCCGCGAGAGGGATGATTCCTCGGTTACAGCGCTCGAGTTAAAACAGATCGTTTCTCCCCTTCACGTCGCGAGGTCTCGCTCGCGTGTTTATCGACGATGTTTAACGCTGCTTTGTACGTTGCGCGACGTGTTAGAAATCGTGCATCGTTTGGCGAGAGTTTCGTGGTTTCCAGCATCGTGTCTTTTGCAAAGGAGACACCTCGGGTTCGCGGTTTCGAGCTGGAATCGAATCGAACACGCGAACGATTGGCAACGTTCCGTGGGTTTCATATATATATATATATATATATATATACATATATGTATATACACACATAGAGTACCTCGCGCAAGTATTTGAACATTTCCTATTTTTCCGGCAAAGGGAGTATAACCTATTGAGTGAAAATGAAAAAATAAAAAAATTGCACAAAGTTTGTCCGTGCAAATTCTCTCTGTTGCAAGATTCCAGGCAAATATCGAATCGATATATCTTTCGAATCCCACAGAGCATTAAAACTTGTAAATGACCACTCGCTGCATTGATGCGAACTCGAAACACGGAATTCATTCACGTTCTGAGTTTCTCGAGAATTCCTCCTAACATATCGACAGTTTTATTGAACTACACGCGTGGAATATAAAATTCAGAACCAAGTGTATTTGGGGAAACTTTAAAGTACACGATAAAAACTTCACAGTGGAACGAATTCGAGATCGTTTGGTGTTCCACGAGATCGAAGGGATCGAGGAACAGGAATTTTGCAAAACCTTTTAAAACCTCGTATTCGCGGTTTGATTCTCCCCAAATATGTTACGTTTCGTCGCGTGGATGTGTAGATCAGCCTTCTACGCCGATTCGTCACGGATCGAAGAACGATTCGAACGAGATGATTGGTTGAACCAATGAACGAAACGATGATTGTACTTGGCGATATTCCGCCGTATCACGGCAGAAACTCTGCATGGTTCATCTTTAGGCATGATTTATGACATCGTTTCTGTATGAAGATTTCCACGAGCGCTTAAGTTGTTTAAGCAGCTGGTTCAGTTTGGCAATTCGCTCGTGCATTAACTCCGATGGATTTGCCCGTGTATCAGCCTGCCCTTGGCAATTGACGAGGGTTTAAGGCACGTTTCAAATCGGCAACATGTACGTACAACGTCCGACTTACACCGCGGATCTCGTGAGCGGAAACTTTCAGTTTTGGCGAACTTGCTTCGCCAAACTTTCGCGCGGATATTGACGAAAATTGATTAGTGAGAAAATAAAAAAAAATAAAATAAAGTAAAGAAAAGAAAACGTACGGTATAAAAGTCTGGAAATTAGGCTTAAAAAAGCCGCGAGACGAAAATTTTCAGCTGCGAAAAGATTGAACGTTTCTTCAGCGACTTCGTTTCCCCATCTCAGAGTGAAAAATCATTCGAAAGATCGTCATTCTCGAAAGGGAACGGTTGAAAGGCCACCGACCGACAAAGTGAACGTTCCAAAAGGCAAACACACCTCCAGCGTTGCTTCGAGGAGTTCGAGAATCATCCGCTCTGCGAGAGGATTCTCGCAAGAGAAGATGGCCGTACGCTTACTTTCGAAAATATCATCCGCCAAGTGTGCCGCCGCCAAGTGTGCTGAAATATTCGACAGAGTCGAAATTCAATTACCGTGGAGTTGAAGCGGAAACGGGACGTCTCGACGTTGGTACAAATACAAAAAAGTAATTCTCGCGTGAATTTTCACTTCGCTTTGAGCAACCCTCGCCGACTTTTCAACCTGCGCTGCGATGTTGCTTATTTCAATTTTTCGCAACATCGCAGCCCGTCGAGAAATTACAAACGATCTCGTTAACATTTATCGTGACGCGTGCAGCATTTTTCACGCTCACTTTCGCGCCTGGCCTTTCGGGCGATCGATCAGCGCGAAAGTGAGGGCAAACGGGGGAATTTTTCTATTTATTGAAACTCTCGAAATGCATCCTGCTCGCTCGTCGCTTTTCTTCCCTTCTGCTCCTCGTTTCTCGACCCTTTGAGAGCCAAGTAATCGTGTATATATATATATATATATATATATATATATATATATATGTCTGCGACCCTCCCGGCCAAAAGCAATACCGATGGGATTCATTTTCGTGCACAAAGCGACGGCCCGTAACGCGACTGCAAAAGGAGAATTATAAATTGAGCGAGAGCTCGCATCAGGGGTGAGCGATGATCCTCCAGCCGCGATTATAAATACATTTTCGTCATTTCCGCGGGATTAATCACCGCGTGAGAGTTCACCGTGACTCGTCGCCGACATGCCAGTGACAATCGTTTCGACGCGAACTTCTTGTCGATGGTTTCCGCGTGAAATCGATGGAATTCGTACAACGTAATTGGTTTTACGTTAATTTAAAAATAATTTTAAATCCATAAACTTCTGAATATCTGAATTTCTTTCATGAGCCACGTGATGAAATAGAAAAAAAATACACGCATGTTTCCTACGTAGAAAATGCCAATGACCTTGGAAGAAAGACATTAAAAAATAATATTTTTAAAGGAATAACTTCTCTATCTCTGGATTCATCTCTTCGACCAAGTTTAAGTCAAAAACGATTTTCATACTAATTTTAATACTTCATTTTCGCTAATAGAAATGATATTCAGGTGGCCTGGCTTTGGCGAAATACCCTGTACATAATATATAATATAATATGTAATTTATAATATCAACATATACCGTGAATTTTTGTGAATTTATAGAAACTTGGAAGTTAATAAAAATGCACGCAATGCGTGTAATATATGCATTAAATATTCAAAGTGAAATATTCCTTGTTTTTTGCACAAATTTATTACTTGTTAGAAGGCCGTGTTGTATTTCTTATGTTTTATTAGAATTTCGTTTTTATATCTGCTTGGAAAATGCTGATAAAGTTTCAAATGAATACGAAGATAACCATTGGGAAATTAGAAATTAGAATATGATGATGGAAAAGGATAAAGAAATGTATAGAAATTACAAGATACTGCAAACACGTATTTTATATTATATTATATTATATCTACGTACTGTAAATTAATAAATTCCGAGTAGGATCATTTATCATGGTTATTCGTATTGTGTACAAATTTTTTTTACAAAAAGTACTACATTTGTAATAAATATCTCGCAATTTGTATATATATCGGTTTCTCGAATCGATTTCAGAGATTGCAAATGTAATCGTATCCTAATGTAATGCTAATAATATTTCAAAGTATGTTATAAAAGTTTCGCTCGTTCAGACGTTTCCGCGAGACAGGATATTTCGAAGCTTTCGTAAATATTTGATTTCGTAAAATCAGTTTTAAAGTCCCTACTTCAATTCTGCTGTTCGTGCAAATTTACGACACGTCAGTTACCTACGTTGAGAGTACGCTGAAACTTGGAATTCTCTGCATTCTGAATAAAACCGCGCCGAAATTTTTCATCCGTGATAGAACGAATGAATCTTGCCACCCTTAAATATTAAAAAACGTATCTCGCAAAATCACATATACCTTATACAATTTCACAACGGTGAAAATGGAGGAATAAAACATTCGTGGTTCACACATTTAACATCGTCTGGCTAGCTAACGTCCTTTTCTACTAACAGTGAGTCGAGTGTTGTGTGAAGATTGCAAGTAAACCTATTAAATTCTTCTCTTTTCTTTTTTTTTGTATGACTTGCGAAAGAAAGAACAAGAAAATTAATAAACATTGTTACTCAGACTTTTCAATCCATTTCTCATTCATGAATATACAATTCATATACGTTGGATATGGTTAGATTCGTACACGTGTAAAATGTATAATTCATATATCTATGAATATCCATTGTAATTCCACATAAATCTTCTACATACACGCGTAAATGTACTACACTTATGATAATTCTACGCGGAACAAATTTCTCTCTTTTATTAACCTGATTTACAATCCGTCTTACGACTTTAATTTGCCTGAATCGTTGGATTACCACTTTGAATCTAGTCATAGGTTTCCAAATTATTATTCGCTGACCTGTATTTTCTGTCACTAAAATATCCTAAAGATTGAAAGTAATATCGAAAGTAATTTCCATAAGTTTTCAAAAATTTCAAGCATTGAAAAAAAAAAAGAAAATCGTAAAAATTATATTTCAAAGAGTTTCCAAAATTTCCCTTTGAATCATCGCGACGCAATAATAACCACAGAACCTGGCTCGAAAACGAATAAACGCGAGTGAAAAAATTCCATCGGCTGAAAAATAGAATCCCCCCCCCCCCAAAAAAAAATTACCGGCAACGTTTTCCCTCCATTCACGTTTGAACGAATTCCCAAAAATTTGCCTTGAAATAATCGCGAGAAGAGCAAAGAGCAAAAACGAGCGAAACGACTCGACGTTGTTAAAAAAAAAAAAAAAAAAAAGAGAAAAAAAATTCCAAGAACCGCGAGCGAGGACATTCCTCTATTTACATTTAAACAAATCCCTCCCCCGAAATTTTCCTTCGAATTGTCGAGAGAAGCGAAGGCAACAACGGTCGGCCCAGTTCGAAAAACGTATGCACGCGAGAAACGCGAGCAAATTCTATTTGCCGCGTTATTATTATTCAGGGGTCTCGGTGTTTTCCCCGTTTATCCAGTGTTACGGCGCGTGCCGCTTAAAATGTCGCTGATGGCGATATTCGATGGAGTTTGTAAATTTCTCTTCGTCGTTCATGTAAATATAAACGCAGCTACGTTCCGCGTTTATTTGCATGCGACAGACCAACCGCGGCGGCTTTCCCAATTCGAAGTTATTTCGATTACGAGTTACAATTACGAGCGTTCGCCGCGTTCCTAAAACCGCGTGTAAAACCGTCGTGTTCGAGTTCGTCGAATTCGATCGCGCCGCCACGAGGGAATTATTCTTCCCTCGGCAACGCACCGAGGTGTGTCCGAGGGAACGTTCTCTCCCTCTCTACTTTCGCACGCTGGCGAATAAAAATCGTGAGAAAACGGCGCGAGGTTCGTTTGAGATGGGCGAGAAGAATGATGACAGCGTCTTACCGGTGACGATATTTTTCTGCTGGCTCGCCTCTCTCGTCGAGCGCTTGTGAACGTTGAAGCGCGGCGAATTATTCACGGTCTCGCTTACCGAGGAATCGAGGCGCGTCTTTAATAATCGAGATCGCTTCTTCAAATCCAGCGGCGGTTCCGGTATTCTTCAAACCTGGTAACACGCCGATTCGAACGATTCGTCCGGGTCGTGAGAAGAAGAGAAATTCAAGCTTCACCCGGAGGAAATGTACTTACCTGTATTTTTTTAACGACGTGACTTTCCTTACCGACTGCTACGACGTGCGTTAAACATTTTAATGCTTTATTGATATTTCGAACAGGACTCAGATAGTTTGAAACAAGTCGAAAGAGTATAAATTGAAGTTGCAAGATATTGTTCAAACATTTGTAGGAACTTTACATGAATATGTCGTGTGTGTGTGTTGTGTATTTCGAAATTTCACTAACATTTTAATGAGACGATTATCGTCATTACGATCAAGTTTGGAACAAATCTAAGAATTATGAGGTCATGTATGTGTATAAAAATTAACATAACGTAAATAAACATTACATCGTCTGTTAAGATGAAGAATTCACAATAAATACCAATAAATACAACTTTTGCATAAATTTCAAGATTTGTTAAAAATTTCCCCGATATAATCAAATCGTCATTCTCTCTCTTTGCAATACACAGCGCAACACACATAATGCAATACAGCACACAAATTTAATTATAAAAGTATGAGAATTTAGTGCAAATACTTTGGCGATCGAATTTTCTCGATCGCCAGAGCATCAGCAACGAACGGAAAAAAATAAAGATCGAGTGAAATAATTTTCTTCTCCGTCAACCGTCAACCAGAGTTGAACGATCCTTCCAGTTTTATCCCGTCGCGATCGGCCCGATCGAGTCGTCGCTGTTCCAGGCCAATAAATTCACGAATCGGCGGTTGAAGCAGCGACCGCACCTCTTTTCCTTTCCGAGCAGCTCTTTCCGTTGCCAGTTTCTCGATGGCCGCGTTCGCCATCTCGCCTCTCCATGGAGAACATATCTGAGATGGATACGTTCCAAGAAGCTTTCGCCGTTCACAGACAGACAGAGTGTATCGAAGTTATTGGCGGATCTCGAACGACGCTTGGGGGACGATGCACGCGGGTAGCGAACGATCGAACAATGCTCGATAACAGACCGTTTCCTTCGCGGGGGGAAAATGGAGGAGCGGGCGAACACGACGAATGTGTATTACATTTATTTTACGAGTAATGGGAGATCCAGTCCCTTTGCGCGTGTTTTCCTTTCCAGGCTGCTCGAAAGTGCGCGCGACCAGCTCGAAACTTAGTTGTCGCGATAGAATTCCCCGCGATATTATTCTGAATATACTGTTCAAACAAATAGAGTTTTTCTCAAAATTAAAATCAATAATTTCATCGATTTACTCAGAACTTGTATCTCATCTTCGACAATTTCCGAGATATTTGACATAAACGTGTCCCGCACGTCAAACTTTGAGAGTAGTTTTCACCTTTCGATAACTGGTAAAAAGAATATGTCAAATAGTTTTTTTTTCTCGAGAAGTACAATACATTTGTGGCAATCAAATTTCATCAAAATCCACAGCTCACAGCAAATTATGTTCCTTCGTGAGTGGGTCGATCGTTTTCTTTCTCTTTGAGCAAAATCGATGAAATCGGGCTACCAGAACCGCCCGTAGTAGAAATCAGCTTTGTTACTGGATTAATAAGCGACTGAAAATACCAGTGGCCAAGCGCGATCGTGTCTGCTGTATACGAATCCAACGATTATCGGCAGCTGGATCGCGGAGAAATCGAACCGGTTGAAATCGCAGAGGGCTGCGATGTGAAAACGCGGACAGCGTGCTTTCGTTCTACGTTGGGTGTGGATGTGTGATTTCATCCTGGTTTGTGTGTTTTGTCCTGTTATTAGTGCACGAGCGCTTGAAATTATCTGCTATGCTTAATCATCGTTGATTGAGTGTAATTTAATTGCGAAATTAGAGGGACAAGTTTATGATAATTTTGGAGGGAGAAATTTATGATTATTTTGTTCTTTATGATCGTTGTTGATACACGCGTGTACGTAATTGTTAGTTTCGTTTGCAGATACTGGTTGAAGATACTGTTTCATTGATACGTGTCTTGGAAACATTCAAAAATATTGTTATTACAAATCTACTGAAGTATAGAGATAAGTGGACACATGGTTGATTTATGACTGAGTTTCACTACTGATAGGCTACGTTTATCGCCTCCGACTGTGTTGATAAATAATGTTTAGTAAGTTTGAAAACGTTTAGTGTTGGAATTTATCACCAAATTGAACTGAGTTTCTCTGGTAGTTTCCTCTTGAAATCTACAATTCGACAAACTACGATTTATTCTTATTCCAACGTTCGAATTTACGATTACGATTGCCTTTTTACCGGAAGAACGTAAAAAAAGAAGACTCGAACCGATGAATGATAGGCGCGCTGACAAGCGTATAGTATCGAATCGTTGCACGAATAATCGAATAATTCAATTTATTCCGCCCATGGTTCAGATCAAACGCTGAAATCAAACTCCTTCCAGCATTGAAATTTCAACCGTGACCTTTTTCAGGAGAAGAAAAAAAAGAAAAAAAAGAAAAAAAGAAAGAACGAAAATTGCACGAGGAAAGAAAGAGAGAGAGAGTATAAGTAGTGAAAAAAACAATTGGTCGAAGAAGAGGATTGCATCGGATTCTCAGAGAATAGCATTTTTGTTTCGTCGCCATTGCGTTCTCTTTTCTACCTATTTCTTTTTTTTTCTAGAGAGAAACAGTATCAGCACAAACACAAGTTGAAGCGGCGTTTAACCGTGAACGTCTTTCTTCGTGATTCCATTGGACGGGGCGGCGCATTAATTGCATTTTTCGATGAGGGGGGAGGAGGGGGGAGAGGAGAGAATGCATTTTCCGCAGCGTCGCGAAAGAATGGCGCTGCTCAATCGTCGGAAAGCTTTTTTCCCCCTCGCAGCTAAAAGATTTTTTTATCCAATTAATTCGCGCCCGAGCGGCGAGCAGCAGCTCCGCGCGCGTGCAACGATGAGCCTCTGCTGTTCCTTTGAATTTTCCGGATGTTCAAGTTGAATAAAATGTGATCGAGCGCCAGTCAGCTTTGTACTCAAAAGCCGCTATGACGCCGGTTCGCAATTTCCTTCGACGGTTGTTAATCTGATTGCCATGCGTGCGGACATTCCCGATTGACTTTGTTCGCCGAAAGGAAATCCATGCTTCGTTCTTTTATTCTCTTTCTTTTTTCTAATCTTTTTTTCTATCTTTTTCCTTTCACTTCGTTCTCTTAGCGCTACGTTTGATCCAATTTGCGGACGAAACTGCAAAATGGTGTTTGAAACTATTTCGAGAAAATCTCGTCGTGAACGTAGACGAAGGGTTAGACGAATGTTTAAAAATTAATTGTCTCGTTTTTTACGTTTAGCGATTACTTTCGCGGTGCACGTATGATTGATCTACTGTGAATTGCAGCTGTAAGCCTGAGGCTCGTTTATTGTCAAGCTTTGCTACTGACACTGGCGGCGAATGAACGTTTGATTGCAATTGCTTGGTTATAACTTAAAGTGTAACTGAATACAATCAATTTAGCACGCGTATGTGTGAAATCAATTTTATACGTATAACATACGAAATATTGAAAATTTTATTCTGCGTTGTATGTTCTGATACTTTTAACGAGTATAAACACATAAAAAATTCACGTAATAATTATAGTATTAATTATTTATAAAATTTCATTCTCGATAAATTTAAAGGGGAACAAATTCATCTCCGTTCATCTAGATTTCAGTGTGCAAATAAGTCACGCTTGTATCTGAACAGTAACAGTTTCTAGGTATTGACTTCCTTTTTGTCTCTACGTAGAGAGCGAGAAACGAAAGGAATTCTTTTGAATATAATTTTATTTAACGGGAGCATCATTCTAAAACTGCTGTATAATGTTTCAAGGCTTCCTCGGAGAAGCAGGCAGTCTAGAACAAATCTCCAGCTCGAAACTCGAATCTAACGATGTTACCGTTACCCGTCGGAGTACATGCTCCTAAATGCAAGTCCTCGAGTTACTGATTCTGCATTATTTTCCATCGGATACGTCACTTCCTTTGCTGGAAATAAATTCAGCGTTATCAGATTTTCTTCGCAAATTGTTTTCTGCATAAGCAGCGCAGCTCGACTTTCCACGGGCGAACGAACTCATTTGCGTTTCTTTACTGTTCGAAACTTCTCTCAAAAAGAAGGAAAAATTGCAGAATATTCATCAACATCTTCATTGTGTGTGTGTGTGTGTGTGTGTGTGTGTGTGTATGTGTGTTTTACAACTGTTCGTCAAGTCAAACGCTAATCGAAATATTATAAAGAATATCGAATAAAAAATGGAAATACTCCTCGAAATAAGATCGGTAAGTGCAAATTTTCTAAAAATCCACTTTTGAATTGATTGAATTTTTCTTCTTTTATCCAGCTTTGAATTAATTACTGCTTTCAAGAATAGTTACTATTCTTCCTCGTAGGAACGTAAGATACACTATTCTGGTTAGAATCGAATATTTTTCAATGTTCATAGAAACGGCCATAATCGCACTAATTCAATTGACTCCACACGGGAAAATTTCTCCACGGGGAGCTTCGCGAAGTTTATCAATTATCGATAAAATTTCGAAACACTCGTGGAAGCAATTAAAAAACTATGTAGATCTACCGAACGGATGAAACCAGAAATATTCATTCACCAAAAATTCATTCGCAAGCTCCGGATTATCTCGTTGAAACAACAACGAATTTCGGTGAAAAAGTATTTCATCCAAGAAATGGAATACTTTCCTGATTTTACTTTTTCAACTATATTCTAAGAAAGAAAAAAAAACAAGGACTTTCATGCTCCCAATAAATTCAATTCAATTTAAAACTTTCACTACCATTTGAATCATATTCTCAGAAATGTGAAAGAATTTACGCGGAAGGCCGCTAGAAACTCTATAGATTAGATGATAGCTATGAAAAGTATCAAAAATCATCTGAATCAGTAATACAAATCGAATCAGTAATTAAATCGTAATACAAAAAGTAATATAATAATTTAAAAAGTAATATAACATACTGTACAAATGGAGTTCCTTCTTCCGGACGCGAAGATTTTCACTGCGACGGTCGCTCTGATCCGGATTTTGATCGGGAAAAATAAGTATGTGCATCTGTGTATTGGGAATTCGATGGGCGAGCCTCGAAATTAAACAATCCGCCGACGGACCTCAAAATCGAGGAACCAATTGACAGGGGTTTCCAGCCGATTCCATAGCGAACGCCGCTCGAAAGCGACCGGTAGGAAAGAAAAAACATTCATTCACGGCGTGTGCAGGCTCGATGGTCAACGATACCGAGATATCGGAAACCACTTTATATCGTGCATAGGATTGCGGCGTTGCGCGCGGGAATGGAATGAGGTCGAAGCCAATTAAGATCGTTCAATAGCCGGAAATAGGATCAAAATATATGGTCTGGGTCGAAAGAAAGAACTGGGGAGGAGAGGTTTCGCCGTCAAAAGATCATCGGCATTGACACATATATTCTGGAATTCTAATTTTTGTTTGGCATCTGAATACACGTAGACGAGCGCGTGGCTCACGAAATCAATATACAGGGAAATTCTTACGAGCACGTATGCTTTGTTGAAATGAATTCGTGCTCGCACGCTCGATGAGAAATCGTCCGTACTTTGAACTATAGTAACTTCGAATAACTTTTAAAGATCATCGTTTTTGCATCGCGCGAGAAAGTGGAAAAAGCTGGAAAATTGTAAAAATTCAAATGCTTGGACTGGATCTACCCATAGTCTTGAAGATTGAAGTCTCCTCTTTGCCCTCTTTGACCTCTTAAAACTCGCTCTACTATTTCTTTTTCTTCCTTTCGTTTCATTTTATCAAACTTCAAACATTAAAGTTAAGTGGTAGAATATTAGGATTTTTTGAATTTTCTTCGTTCAACTCTTGATGTTCAAGGTTCGTGTAAAATGGCGACAAAAAATCGTCCAGCACTTTTTCAAAGGTTGATGATAAGACCTCGGACTTCAGGATCATGGTAGATCCAGGCACGAGAGAAATGTTTCAGTAATTTTGATGGCGTTTAAATTTATACAGTTTTCGGCAATAAAAGTATCCTTGCTGTCTATTGCACGATATGAAAATGTTCTTAGAAAGAAAAAAATTTAACGTTGGTAAAATGGAAATTTCGCGCTTTAAAGAATGAGGTTAAATGGATTTTGCTTTGCGATGTTTAAACAGCGTTCGAAATATCGATAATTTCTCATCGAATGCACGAATAATGTCTGCACAATGAATAGGATTTTTGTAGACACGTGGAAAATTTAGAAATCCGAGAAAACGCACGCAATCGCAAAAGCATATAAAATATTCGGTGTATTACACCTCTTGTAATATTTCAAAGATACAGAAAATAATTTTTCACCTAGGTTCTATTTTTTTACGAAGTGCCTTCGTAAATGTATAAGATCACATAATAATAAAATTATCACGATTATATTGGCGAATTTTGAAACAACCTTGAAACTCTACACAGAAGCTGCAGATTCGCAAATGTCGCGTTTCAAATAGAATTATTTGTTACATTAGCGTGTCGCGTTATTCACTATTGATTAGTATTGCGATCTAATTAGTTTCTATTTCTAAATTTCTGAAAGCTCATATTAAAACCGGTGTGAATCATTTCTTGCATTACAAACACGGTATTTCTTATCGATGGATCATCCATCAACGACTTAACCTCAAAATTCAACCATTCACCACCTGCGATTACAACCGGCGACACAAAATGTTTCAAATAATTTAAATAAAATATTTCCTCGTAAGGAAAACGAAATTACGTCTATTTATAAGAATTCTTCTTCTTCTTCTTCTTCTTCTTCTCCATGCTCGTATCTCGATACCAATTAACGTGTCACGAACTTTCACGAGTTTTCGAAAATCGGCGGAAAACTCCGGGCAGGCGGGGTCCGCTTGAAATGCAGCTAACTGCATAAAAGTTACTCATTAGCCTTCTTACGTTTCCGCTTATATTCGCGATCCTCGGCAGGAGCATCTTCCGCTCCAGAAAGAGCCAGTAACTTGTAATTACGCAAAATAAGCCACGCGAAACGATCAAAGAAGAAACGCTTCTTTCTGAAGTAGCAAGAAACCGAGGGGTGGAGGGGGAGGGGACATGTATATCTTTTCAAGTGGTGGAAAAAGTTTGATCACTTTGGACGAAACGGGGAATGCAGACGAATGAAACCTCTGGCGGGAAGAGACGTAAAACGCCGAAACAAACGTCCTTACCGAGCTTTGGATATTAAATTACGGGAGGAGATTGGTAATTCGTGAACTCAACACGATCGTTTTTTAGCTTTATGTTCCGTCGGATTTATCCTCGTTATCATAATCGCCGCGCTCGAACCTTTAATATCTGGCGCGCGAAGCGTTTAAGCGGATCTCTCCTTTTTCTCGTGAGTGGCCCGCTCTCTCTCTCTCTCTCTCTTTGTGCTTTTCTTTACTCCTCTTCTTGCGAAAACAGCGGAATTAAAGCGAATTTCGATGGGATAACGCCTGCCGGAGCGAGTTTGATTGCTGTGCAAATCGAGCGGATCGAACGAAAGACAGTGGACACGCTGCTCGAATCGTGACACTGACTCGATGAATTTGTCGGCAGTGAAGGGAGTTTTCGTTCTATTTGCGAGTGTTAAGACTAATGGTACATAATGCTTGTGACACGGGTATGTTCAAAGTCCAGCCATGTCATACGTGGAATTTCGAAAACATTTATGCGTAGAATTAAGTGACTGGTACAGGCCATTTATTGTTAGAAAATTGCAAACTAGTCCCGATAAATTTCAGTCAGTCTCAAGCAAAGTCCATGATAATTCTAATACATATTTCAATGTCCAGTGTCCGGTAATTCTACGAACACGCATGTTCGATCGGTCAAATTCCAAAAAGAAAAAAAAAAGAAACTGAAGAGAGGAAAATGTATTCCGTCGGACGAGTTTCAAAGAACTGATAAATAATGAGAGTGGAATTTCTAACAAATCATATTTCTTTCATTTAATTTCTCAATATCTTTTTAATCTATAGTTCTTAATGTCTTTCATGAAGCTAAATTTTTCCAACTTGAAGAATCAATTAGAAATAAATTACAAATTGAAACATTGGAATTATTAAAGATTTATTAGGAACGATAGAATCTATATTCTCTGGAGAGCCATTCACATATTACACGATGAAAAAAAGATTAAAGTACGGTGATTACGATGCAACAATATTCCATCGCCAAGATTCTTAAACATGAATGCATAGAGCATTACATTTGTAACATTTATGCCGATTTTCTACGCGCGTAGTACATCCGCGCGTATTACATTTTTTTCTATTTCACCGAGTATCCATTTCATGCCATTTCACAATAACTTTATAGCCGCGTTTATCTAGATCTGCACGCGGTCCAACATAAATATTTATGATGCATCGGTTTTTTTCTATGAATTTTTATGTTTGACGCAAATTGTAGGTCAAATCACGTGGAGCTGTTCTTTAGTTAACCTTCAATTTTATCGCTCGTTTTAGCGTATCGTTCCATGCATTTTCAAATTATCGATCTCAGTTTTGTTAAGGTTAACAATGAATATATATATATATATATATATATATATATATAAATTAAATGGGTCACAGATCACACAAAAGTATTCGTCCAATTATTTGAAACATTTCGAAATTTTATTAACACTGTAATGTGAGACACGACTATCGCGATTGTATTGGAGAAATTTGAGAGAAACCAATTTGAAAAATGTATAAATGCACAATGCAAAAATGTATAAATGCACATTTAGTAAAAAAATTAGTATACTATATGAATGCCTTAAACATAATAATAAATGATAATAAATTTTGAACACGTTTCCACTAAATATTGAAGCTTATTAATATAATGAATAATTGACTGTTTAAATGATTTTTAATATTTTTAACAATTATTTATACCAATATTTCCTTCATTTCTGCTTGTTGTTAGAGATTGCATTGTATGCATTTTTTGATACCTCTAATCTCCCATAAATGCATATAAAAATCCGCCAAATAATACAACGATATTTACAATATTTAAGATATCACGATATCTACAGAAATAAATACAATAAATTACAAAAGTCATTGGACGTTAATTTGCAAATAGCGTTACCGAACACGTGAATTCGTTCGCCGTAAAATGATTTTTACAATTTTCGTTTCACGAGCAAATTTCACAAGCGGTTTGATTAATACAAACGACATGAAACAAAAAAAAAATCTTCAACGAGTTCGTAATTATAACTTTCAGGGCGATAAAATGACGCGGTAAAAAGCTCTTTCGGATTAATCGCGCGGAATTTAATTGCAGAGCGAAACAGAGAAAGAATCGTCGAACTATTTATCGTTCCGCGTAAATTCAAATAATGAAAATTTCTCATTTAAATCGTAATTTCGATCGTAATCACGATCAAATTCTATCCGACAAACAATTTCGACGCACCCATCGTCGGCGAATCCGATTCGAAATGGATTTACTTTTTGATTTTGAAAAATCCTAGGAAATTGTATTCTAATTTTACTTTAAACAACTCGATTTTTCAGCCGTGAAGCTTGTCGGCGCGAATGGTAAACGCTGAAATTAAATTTGTTTGAAACGTGGAACACGCCGGTGAATTACGTAAATTTGTAAGGTAATTTGTTTGAAATTGTTCCATTAGATCTGTATTTTCCTTTCTTTTTTCCCCCCCCTCGTCGATTATTAATGTCGATAAAACCAAAAATTTTGCGCACAAATTTTGCAAATAGAGAATCATTGCGTATATGCGACGCAATTCAATATTTTTGTCACGGTGTAATAGAATAAAATATAAAAGGATGGAATTTAAATGGAGATTTATTTTATCCTGTGAAGATTATGAAAGTGTGTGTGTGTATGTGTATGTGTATGTGTATATGTGTGTGTATATATATATATATATATATATATATATATATATATATATTCGCATATTTCAATTTTCTATAAATACACGAGTTTTTTTGCCGCGTTTAGTTCTATTTATTTCGTACTCGCGTACGATTTGCTCTGGATTAATCTCTGGAGAACACATTTTAAAAACACATTTTTACAAACGTCAGTTTTTCATTGTATGTGTTAACCGTTCATGAAATTTGTGGAAAAATTAATATACAAATTTTGTATCACGTGTGACGAAATTCTTTTGTCAAATCGAAATCCAAATTTCATGAGTCTACTTCAATATCACCTGTCATTTTAATTTGTTAAAACACTTGTGTATATTCTTCGCTATTCTTACAGATGTTTAAAAAAAAATTATAGCTTTTTTTCAAACTCGATTTTCTTGAAACGAATCTTATAAAAAAGAAACATTTATTGTACATTTTCAATTTATTTTCACACGTAAAACAACCTTCTGTTAATTATTGTCTTTTGTCACGTCTAATATTGGCTGAATTCAAATATACTCGATAAATTTCCAAACACGATTTCCTCGAAAAGAAAGCAAAAAAAAAATTTTTCCTACACTTTCGATTCGAAAAATTTTCTACCCTTTATCAACCCTTGCTGAAACACTTTGTGTATTTTCATAATATTCTTAACACTTTACCGACCGTGTATTAGCGGTGAATAGTTAGCCGATTAATAGATTACTGGTCAGTAAAGTGTTAAAATATGTTAGTTAACCGATTAATAGGCTACCGGTCGGTAAAGTGTTAAAATATGTTAACCGATTAATAGGCTACCGATCGGTAAAGTGTTAAGATATTCCAATACTTTTGTCGTGGCAATTGTAAAATGGTGCGATTCGAGGAAAATACTCGGAGAAAGATATTCCAATACTAAGTCGTTACTAAGTTAAGATATTCCAATACTAAGTCGTGGCAATTGTAAAACAGTGCGATTCGAGGAAAATACTCGGAGAAAGGACGCGAGCAGGTAGAAACGATATTATTCTCCGAATATGAAAACGATCTGAATCAACATTATCCAGTACACACAACGCGACAATAATAACAATTTCCCGTTTCTTCGGCAGGAAAAAATTAATACACCCGTTCCCGGGCATGTATAACAGGGTAACAACCGATTTCAGTTTTATAATGCGAACTCTGATCGAAATTCTCGAGCAATCAAAGCGAGCCAATTCCGCCGCGAAATTAATATCATGATAGACCGGCGATGGAATTAATTTCGTCGATACGTATTTACTCGTCTGATGTTCTACCTGAAACTGTCGATCGACGTTTTTAAACAGCTAATACAAAATTCTCTGCAACCGTCACGTCTGCGATACTTGGTCTTCGTAATTAAATTTTTGTAGCTTTCATCGTTGGGGCTTCTCCCGCTGTTTTTCCACGCGTCCCGTTATTTATCCGCAACAATAGAAGGAATGCGTACGTAATTAAACGTCAGTTGAAAGGCTGCGGAGTCACGGTGGCCATTTATTTCGTAGAGTAACGCGTTTCATTGTCATGAGAAATCATAAGCGAACAGACTAACAGTTGTATTATAATTCGATTCCGGATTTTCATGGATTTGCGGGACACTTGAGGGCAAAATGCAAAGCATGCAGGTAATATATAAAAGTATCGCGAAGTAGAGTATCTGTGATAATATTTCTGCTTAGCTGTTTCATTATTCGCGTTCGCGAAAATCACATAGTTTGCATGAAGATCCCATTGACTGTTTGTAAGTTAACAAACTATGAAACTGGACGGGGACCAGATGCTCTCGATTCAGCCAGTTGACAAAAAATAGTTTATAATTTTCTAAATCTACAATGACGTGTTACTGGGGATTAATATGATATCATCGTAAGATATAAATTTCTTTATAATATTATGAAAAATTTTTCCATCTATTTATCTGATACGAATGTTGAAAAATAAACTCTATAAATTCTATGGAAGATGGATGTATGCCAAGCATCGTTCTTTTCAATTCTCTGCCACTTGAACCGGTCGATTGATAAACGTGTCTGATCATTACGCGCTATTTCTACTTGCGCGTGTTCTGTCCCCGGCTGAGAGATCAAAGCGAGTGACTCACGGAATTGCAACGCGATTTTTAAACGATTCTCGAAGAGCAGAGCCAAACAGTATTAAAACCGCTTGTGGATATGTCACTCTAAACCACAGTCTTTAACACTCTGTCGGTATTCTTCGCGTGCGAAATTATCGTCAGTAATTTAAAAATCATATTAAAAAATCATATTCTCGAAGGAGCTATGCGACACGAATAATCACTTTTATTCCCAAATAATTAATCAGTCCGATTTTTTCCCCTAACAATTAATTAATCCGATTTCAATTCCCACGTTGAGAAACTTCCGAAAGCGGAACTTTCAACGTCGCGTAATATATAAAAGCGTAGACGAGCCGCGTGTATTAAAAAATTACCGTTAACAACACGCGATGGTTAATTAAATTCGTCTACTTTATTTAAATGGCCTCGTAACGCGTGCACGAAATCCAAGGGAAGGCACGAGCGAATTTAAACATTATTATTTTCAATTATTCCGCGCGATCCACGAAATAAAAATCTCGTTTATCCCCTTGTTTATCTCTTTCTGCAAAAAAAAAGAAAAAAGAAGAAGAAGAATAAAAAGGAAAAGATACTGCACTGGAAAATTAGTGTGGCAAACGAGATTTATAAACATTTGCCCGAAAACGGTACCGGCATCAGGCTTCATTTACATTTAATTAAACGTTCCCTTATCGAAATTAAAACTCTCGCTGGGCCGGTGCCGTTCGCATAAAATTTTCCCTAATTACCGGCGCGTAACAGCTTTCTGCAAAAACCGATGCTGCCCCGTTTATCGGGACACTAATCTCCGCCTAACGTTTCGGACAGAAGCCCCCCCCCCCCCACCTCATCGGGGCTCCGGCGGCTCTGTAATAAAATCTCTCTAACGGAGATAGGGAGGATAATGGAACTCGCGGAGAAATGGAAAACAATAAAAGCGCGTCGCCAGAAAAGTAGAAAACATTGTCTAGTACTTGAGACTTGAGTTTTCTGGGCCAGCGCCGCGGTTGCTTAGAACTCTCCACCACTCCCCCTTCAACCACCCCCAGATCCTCAGCTTTTTTATGAATTTGCCTTCGTATATCTTCTGCTCGCCCGGGCGAGGCGAGTTAGAAACCTTTCTTCCCCCTCCCTCCCCGTCACTCCAGAAACTGTGCTATCGTAAACCTGGTGCCGCTGCTATCTCGACGTTGTACCGTCTGGAAGGAACGAGCCGCAGAATTTATTCCGTGTAATTTGAGTTTTCCGTGGACGTGGTGAAAAAAAGTATCACGCGCGATACGTTTGTTCCAGCGCGTGTATACATCTTGCAAAGCGTGTGTTGTTCGAAGCTTTGTCGATCGAAGTCATCGTTTGTTCACAAATTGCTGACGTCTACCTGTGAATAAATTTGATTTATACGAAATTGAACTTATGTTAAAACGAATTTCGAAAAACGACTGTAAGAGAGCTGGTAATTAAGAAATATTAATGTCAGTTGAGAGAAGGAAGCTCTCATATAAAGTAAAAATGTAATTAATTAATGATAAATTAGAATTTTAATTAATAGACACAGTAAAAATAATAATTGTTGTTCGAATGTTGCTTCACATTGGTCAGTCATAAAAATCTACGAATTTATGATTCTAGGAGAGTAAATAATTAAGACTGTGAAATATTAATTCGATTGACAGAAGGAAACTCTCATATAAAGTAAAAGTATAATCAATTAATGATAAATTAGAATTTTAATTAATAGACACAGTAGAAATAATAATTGTTGTTCGAATGTTGCTTCATATTGGTCAGTCATAAAAATCTACGAATTTATGATTGTAAATAAAGAGAGTAAATAATTAAGACTGTGAAATATTAATTCGATTGACAGAAGGAAGTTCTCATATAAAGTAGAAATACAATTGATTAGAATACTAATTAACAGATACAGATGTTCGACAATTGTTACTTGAATATTACTTCATATTGGTCCGTCACAAAAATCTACACACGTCTCAGATATCATTATACAGAGACGCTAATTTAATTATTAAAGATACAAAGCCTTGATCGCGAAACGAATGTGGAATCTATTTCTTCTAGAGCGCTTCGTCTGATTATGTAACTTTTGACTCGCTGGAAAAGAAACATTCGTTAAAGAGAAATTTTTACGAGCTCAGATAAGACACGAGGTATATCTAAACGGCAAGAACGTCGAGTGTGGTAGTAATTAAACGATGCATTCCACGGGATATTTCACGAGGAACGTGCGAATTGGTGGGATGAATGAAACAGTGAATTCGCGAATTAAAATATAATGGACGCTGCTTAACGTCGAAACACTTGAATTCTTCCGCGAATGGAGAATATTTCTCAAATACAATCACTCGTATTCTTCTTTTACTATCAAACAAGTTGTCCCCTCGCCGTTTTATTTCCTCTTCCTCTTCCGACTAACGCGCGACTTTGCACAGAGACACGCTACTTTTTTTCGGCCAACTTCGACCAACATTATCTCTCGATTCAATAATTCACCGTAGACTTCCTTTCATTTCACGAAACTTCACCGACCCGCTTCGTTATCGCGTTATCTACACTTCGGAACAATGAAACAAAGAATGTTTCCCCCCCGACCCCTCTGTTCCAAGGACTCAGAACGATAGATTCAGCAGTATCAACGTGAACTTCGTGCAGGTCGCCGCGACGACCGAACGAACGGCCGATAATTTCTCAGAATCTCGGTGTCGCGAGTAAGGAAATCGTTTCTACGCGAGTCGCTCGCTCGCTCGCTCGTTCTTTCTTTCCCACCACTTTCTTCCGGTGGTTTTTGCCCTGAGCAATGAGCGAGGAAATTCTCGCACGCGGAGGAAATATACATCGTAGGGGGCTGTGGTGGTGTGGTAACGTCCTCTCGTTATCTGCCCGCGCGCGGGGCCGAATGAAATTTTTATAGAGAAATTCGCGGCCATTAATTCTCGCCCCGTGGATATTTCACCCGGCGGTTGGTTCGACGAGCGGTTTTTCGCAATTTCTTCGAACCGAAGAAGGACCAGCGAAGCCAGCCTCTCAATAATTCGCCAACCTCCACCGAGTTTCTCTCCGAGTCCCGGACGTCGGACAGAAAGCACGAGAGAGGGAAAGAGAGGGAAGAAATCGAGGAGAGAGACAGCCGGATACTCGTCTGTTCTCCGGCTTAACAATCGGATCGATGTTCGCGTGTCTGGCACGGAATTAATAAGCTGAAATAAATAATGATTGTAGTTTCAACGAAATTGCCAACGTCATGAGAGAGAGAGAGAGAGAAAGGGGAGATGTTATAGAACGAATAATGTTACCGGAAAAGCTGTCGGAAGATCTCTGATGTCACGTTCGCATAGATTCGTGTATAGATTTCAGCCGTCTTTCTTAAAAAAAAAAAAAAAAAACGATGCAACTTGTAAGAATTGATCTATGAGTAATATGTAATTGGATGTAGTACGAATATTAGTTTTCGCATGTGTTTGGTACCAATAGTACGCGACAGTCGATTCGACGAGCCATTATCGAGCATGGAGGTGAAGTTTAGAATTATTTCTTCGAGTTAGACAATTGTACGATATCGTTTATATAATTAACCAGTTCGTCGTAGATTTTTATTAGCTTTCGAGTCATTTATCGTAATGATTGTTTTACGATGGCATTTAAAATAACTGAAAGAAAGTGCAACAATCTAACAGAAAAAGAAACTGAAGCAATAAAGTAGCAATAAAGCATAAAGTATTATAATGTCGCAAGATGAATTTTTGTATTATAATTATTGAAATTGCGCGAAATATTGGACAAAGGTTACAGCAAAATCAATATACATCAAGGAAACAATAAGGAAAGTGTGTTTCGTTTCAAACGATAATTTCTGACACGTGTTTTCAATTAGTGTCTATCTAGCGAGTGTACAGATAATCACCAAAAGCTAATTTCAATATGAAAATTACATTGGCACGGATAAAGTAGATACTTTCTGTATTCATTCTGGATCTCTGTTCTCTTTCGATTAATGAAAATTGGACTTCTGTGGAATATCACGTTACGTGCGAATAATAATAAAAAAAAAAAAGAAAAAATAAGTACAAGAAGAAGTTGTTCCACGAACGTGAAAAAAATTTTCCTTGAATTGCACTAGTTCTTAAAAGCCAATTACAATTAGACGAAAGAATGAAAGAATGTTTAAAAGCATTTGATAAAAGAATTGAAGATGTCACAAAATTCATGTTTTCGTCTCTAATTTTATCTATATTGTTGCATTATTGTATTATATATTATTGTATTATATATTATAAATTATTGTATTATATATACATACGTGATTCTAATAATTTTCATAGCAACGTCGACCACCTTTCCTTTTAAAATCCTCTTTGTTTCATCGCGATACGACTTTTGATTGGTTTGGTTAATGAGATATCGCGTTCCAAGGAAGACTTGGAGTATGCGGTTCTGTGTTTCTCATTCGATCGATCGGATCTTTCGCTCGCTCGCCTGACCACTGACCTACCCCACTTCAGGGGTGGCGAACTGAGCCAGCGTACTTTTTGCTATTACTATTACTCGCGACGTGCGTATTTTCAAGAAGGAAAGAAAAAAAGAAAAGAAAAGTGGGTCGTGGTATTTTCGGAAATTTCGACCATAATTCGTACATATATCGAATATAATAGCTTTCAAGCACAGTAACCAATGGAGATATCGATATGAAACAAAGTGCATTTTCCCAAAGTATTCCTCCTCTTATTCTTTCCGGGCAAGATAATAATTGAAAAATTTTAATAGCATTTTCTTTGGTAATATTTTACAGCCAAATGTCAAGGGTAGGTTGAAGACAGTCGAAAGGGGTTGTAAGAGTGTTAAAAATATGAGAGACATGTACTTTCCATGTTTCAGTACGTATTGTGTAAAATATTACAAGGAAGATGAAATAGCCAGAGATTTTCACATAGAGTTAATTTAATGACTTTTGAAAGGAAACATGAAATTGCCGCCAATATCAATAATACGTGAAAATATCAAAAAAGCTATATAAAAATATTAAAAAATACTACATATAAATATAAAAATATATGAAAAACGAAAACGATCTACATGTAAATAATGAAAATAACGACAAAGAGAGAAAAATGATGTTATACCGTTTCAATAAACGAGCTAATAAATTTATAAATTTCTACCGTTTTCCAACACTCGACGACAAAAATTGTTAAAGTTAAAAAAAATTTACAACGTTCGCCGAATTGAACGTGACTAAAAAATCGTAATCGATTGACAGATAACGTTCGCGAGCTTTGACATTCGCACGTTCAATCAACGAGAACGATGTACACACGAAAGTCAGGAATCAAGAAGACAGTGCAGCGGAAAGTCCTGTCTCTCTCTCTCTTTCTCTCTCTCTGGTCTCGTGTAGAAGATTCCTCGCGCGTCAGCCGAAATTTATAAACGACGAGCCGAAGAGTTTTTACGGGGACACCGGTGAAACGTTGTCCCCAAAGCAAACAGACGTCGAGTTATCACTCGCGACGCGTGACTTATTGTCGGCGGAAGACATCGGGAGAGATATTCGTTCACGTTAGGAAACGTGCCCGGGAAGATTTCTCAGCCGGCGTAAACCAGCTCCGTTTGCTAACGGCGGGGCCCCTGGCTACATGATGCATTCTGAATCTGACTCCGATCCTCTGCCGCAAGCCGGAATTCGTTTCTGTTCTTGCGAGTTCTTGTCCGGGGGATGCCGTGACGCGAAAGGCCACGCGACCCGGAAAATGAAACTGTTTCAATTTTTTGGATGAGAAATGGCAACAACGAGAACCAAGCAACTATCCTCGCCCGCGTAACGCGAGACCTCGAGTTTCGCGGTGAATATAAAAGTTTCGAAAATATGAGCGGTATTTATTTCTCGTTGAATTCTATCACCGTATCTAATAGAATTTGTCTTTTATTCTTTTTCTGTTTTTTTTTTTTTTTTTTGAGGAACTCGTTAAAGGTCGTTGGATGCTCATAGGTAACAATAAACAAAAGTTTTAACAATGAAATTATGAATGAGAATGAAATTATACGGTAGAGTAAATGTATTTGTATCAGAGAGACGAGACCGCGAAGAATGGGAACAAATTTGGAGCGTTCGAATGTTATGTATCTTATCTGATTTTTAATAAATAATTCGAAAGACTTGATCCATCGATTTACTTTCTTTTTTAATTTACAATTAAATTGAATTTTTAACGTTACGTCGTTAGTTATTTTTTTTAACAATTACTGATTAATCCCACCGCGATTTATAAATATTATAAATTTATATAAAGATGATATGTAATATATAATTATTCCCATGTCTCTCTTCGTCTTCTAAAGTTGTTCAATCTTTTCATCGATCGACGTAGCGACGGCTTTGAATTTTCTTGAAAGTTTGCAGCAAACAAACGTCGCTGCAAAATCGATTGAAGGAATTACGAAGAATTCAACACGCTGCTATGTGTCGTAAACATAAGCTTTGTATAAATGCTGTGAGGAAAAGAAAAAAAAAAAAAGAAAGAGAAAAAGCACGGAGAGGCGCGCGATTTTAACGCCGCGAGTGATAAAATTTCCAGTTCGATCAGGCGTTAATGCCCAAGTATTACCCTAATAAGGCTTTTATGCAGGCGGGCCTTTTCGCAGCGGGCACAGTCCAATTTATTCGAGAGCCGACTATAATGCTTTCTCTTTGACCGGCAATTTTACTATTAATTTCCATTACGCAGTTAATAAAGTTTCTTCCATTCCCTGGGAAATGCTTGTCGCATCACTTCGCGCCTGATGACATTTCGAACAGCCCAGCGCGTGCATCCACGAGAGAACGCGTCAATAATTCACGCGCCAGCGACGCGACGCAGAAATCCCATGTAAATAGAATCGCGCGATTTTTCACCGCGAAACGCTTGCATATTTCCCGAATTTGGATAAAATTTCCATGTGCCGTGACTTTTTCCACTGATTTTTAGATATGTCTCCTCGCTCCCGAGAAGTGTCCCCTCTCCTCTCCTCTCCTCTCCTCTCCTCTCTACTCCTCTTCGGAAGAGAAATATTTCTAGAATTATCAGACAAAAGCGCTCGTTAGGAAATTTCGGTTTGCGTTTCTTCAGTTGTATTCACGGAACTATGATATTCGTCGTGAAGAGATTGAAAAATGTAGAAATTTATAGGATTCAAAGTAAAGTATTTGACGTTTGATGAAACGAATCTCTCAAGTAATTATAATAATTATGAATTTATTATATTTCAATATATTATATATTTATAAATATATAAAATATATTATAAATAATATTATATATAAATATATAAAATATATTATAAATAATATTATTATTTTCTTACAATACGCTCTCTTATAGCGCTTTCACAGTATACTTCGTTATTTACAAGAAGTTATTACTTCTTTCGAAGTCCCAAAAATTATTCATTGTTTCTTTTATTGTTCCTTTCGAAGCATACTCGCAGAAATATAAATAATTTACATACATCCGTTGTTGATGTCATTATTAATATTTGCTGCTTGCAACAAGTTGAGGAATCTCGTGGAAAATGAAAACGATCGTTACAAATTCCTCGTCATCCAATTACACGGTCAGAGAGTCACAAATCACACGCATCTTCTCGTTGTCTCGCAATCCGGAAAATTTATTCACACACGCTGTCCGTTCATTCGACAAATGATTTTATGCAAGAAAATCACGCCTTTCTTTATCCATTATATTTTCATATTTTTACGTTACATCCAGGATACACGTTCCTTCAAGTAACGTGTTTGTAACTCATAAAAATGCTCTTCCATCCGCGGGTTGTCATTTTTATTCTCGTCCATTTTTTTTTCTTTTTTTCTTTTTCGCCGCGCTCCATAATATTTTCCAAGTCGAAATTGCACCTCGCAATTTTCAGAACCTCGCCACTGACATGTTCCCGAAATATTCGAGTCGCCGGTATTGATTAACCCTCTGTAACCAGAATTTTCGTGTACTAATACGTGAGAAGGTTGTTATTAGTCTATCTTTCTAACGACATCGTGAATAAATCGTTCGATATTTTTGTAACATTAGTGTCGAACAAACACACTGGCGAAATATCGTAAGCCAAAGGAAAATGAAATTGTCAAATTTATTACGTAACTTTCAAACTATGCGATTGTAGAAAAACTAGGTAAAACGAGGTAAAGTCTTTCAAACTTCCCTGATATTCCTCTGCAAGTTTTATTAATACAAATTAAAATAAAGCTAATGCAACGAATTATTATATTCCATCAAGTTTATTAGGAAATCATATAACACTCGGACTATAGATTTTAATGCATTTATACCAAACTTTTAAGTGTAAAATTGCACAGAGTACACGTAAGATGAAAAAAAAAATAGCACAGTGTTACGTAGTAAAACAATATTCTACCAAAATTACATTTTCAAAGATATTGCATGTAAAGGTCCACAATTTGATAAAGATAAAGATGAATCGGTAGGAAGAATTATTAGAAATACTTTACATTTACGCATGTACAAATGTAACAAAGGAGTGAAATCTCAGGAACTTTCAAGTCTCAAATATGGCGCCTTGAGAGTAGTGGGGATTGAATTCCATAAAACTTCATAAATGCCGAACGAACGATTATTCTCGAGAGGGCAGAGGAAATGAAAGAAATTAGTTGTCTTTCTTATAAACTGCTTAGATGAGGTACCAGATTAAAATTAATAATAAAGCACGCGGACCGACTCTGTTGACTTCATTTTGAGTCATGGCTCCCATATCGCGACGCAGTATCGCGTGTTTGTACAGGGGAAATCGTATTTCCTGGCAGACTACGCGGGAAATTTGTGCTTTTTTTCATGAACTGACGTAGAGGGTTCATAAAATGGTGGTAGTCGTGTTGAAAAATGAAAGAGAAACAGACTACGCGCGTTCCAATATTGAAATACTTTATTACCTGTAAAATGGCGAACCGAGAGAAATATGTATATTTATAGCAGATATTTATGTCTTTGAAGGAAATGCAGTATTTCGAATACTTCGATCGTTAGAGCAAAATACTTCTAATTCCTTTCTCAAATTCTCGAAATATCCCCGTGATGAAATTCTATCTTTGTTACGCGGAAGTGAAATTTAGCAGTTCCACCGTTTCAAAAAAAATTCATCAAAAATTCGTTCCCAAAAAAACGTTCGAGATACCTCTCGAAATTTCACATTGTTTCAAGTGTTTCCCTGGATGTTTCGAATGTTTTGTCTTGACAACTTTTGCTCGCTCTTCACTGAAAGAAAGAACTTCACTTTTCTTCGTTCGACGATTGTTCTTCAACGAACACGGTACACAAAGACTTTACAAAAAGAAATATAATTCAGCTTCACTTCGGTTAGTGATAAATTTAAATTCACTTCGAGAGAAATACATTCACTAATTGGCTATTCTCTGAATTCTATCATTATCAATTAAACCACTTATGTAATTTATGTAAACGAGGACGTTCATAGTTATTATCGATGATCAATATTGATATTTCGCATATTCTGTATCGAGAGAATACGTCGTACCAACAAAGAAAGATTGACAGTCCCAGCTAGAAGAGTTCTTACGTTTCGCGGAGTCGAGAGGAAGAAAATATTACGTGTTACCGCCTGTCGTGAGACTTTATCGAAATGTGTCATCATTTCCAGTCAAACATTCCTCGAATTTTTACGCTTCGATCACGTCAAAGCGAAACGTTCGTCGCTTTTACCATCGGCGCATCGTGACATTACGATTCTTGGATCTTTTTAGATCCAAATTGCGCGTGAATGGACGAAGCGTCATCGACGAGAAAAATTTTCACCGCGATGCTTGTGTCTCTAGACGATTCTGCGCATTCGATAAGATCGAGTTTCGGACAATTGCTCCCGAACGAATCCCGAAAAAACTTCTGGCAATTTCGTTTTCAAGGGATATTAATCGCTCAGCAACTTTAAAAAATGTTTCTACGCTACATCTGTTATGAAATACAGAACAATTCAGAAATTAGATGCAATCGACGAAGACAATTGAGGATCGCTTTTCTCGTTCTTACGACAGAAAAAGAAAGTATGATATAATTAATAAAAAAAATGTATATTACGTTTGATGTAAGCACGGAGACAGATTAAGTAACGAAAGAAATATGTCAAAAAATAAAATCTAATAACGAAATGAATTTTATGAAATAATGAATTATTTCGACGAGTTACAATAATAGTAATTCCAGCTAATGCACATGCACTATCGATTAAAAATTTAGGTGAAATTGGATATTAGTCTTAAAATATCAATTCGTACATCTGCTATCAATAGTGATTTCTTTGTCAAGGAAATTAATATTTTGCTGCTACACATACTATGGATAGACAATATATATTTTATAAAAGCACGGTAACAAATGCAGTAAAAGTGTGCTCGAACTTTCAGTCGCTGAAACATTCACCGCGCATGTGAATAATTGTAATTAAAATTGTACTACAATATTTCAATCTCCATAAAAGTCAGCATTAATTCTATCGAAAAGCGTTGTCGAGGGAGAAGCGCCGGAATCTGTCATTTCGAAAATGCAGTCGATTGCATCGTCATATGTCACTTCAAAATATTAATATTAAAGTTTATTATTAATTGACGAAGTTCCATCGAAATTCCGGCTTTCATCAGTGTCACATGTTCGTTATATATTTCCAACAATCGTTTTCACTTAAATCCCATCACATTCCTCATTTCCTCATCATTGTATCACGAAAAGAGAGAGACAGAGAGAGAGAGAGAGAAAGACGACGAAGCTTTCGGCAAAGAAGCGGATAAAAGAAGTTCGTGTTTTCTCTCGGTTTCCGATGGCACGATCCCATTCGAGCTCATTTTTCTTAATCCTTTTAACTCGATGAATACACCTTTGGAAAAGTTGGGTTGAAATTAGAGCGAGGCGCGAACGAACACCCTTTCAACGTTTACATCATCGCGGCCTAATATCCTGTCGGCGGAGTAGAATCATTTCAGCTCTTTCCTCGACCTCGTGTAACCGCGCACTGCCCTCTAAGTAAAGCCACGTACACATACATAGGGTGTCCCGGGAAGAAAATGTTATCAGCATGTCTCCGATCACTTGCTCTGAATTGAAAAGGTTTACGCGAAATCTAGGTCTCGGCTCGTTTGTTTCAGAGATTCACAGCACTAATGGCAAACAGTTGCGTTAGAGGTTTCAAATCCTAAAACGACCAAGGGAGAGTTTCCTTGAGCTCTGAATGAAACGAGAATGACGATGAAAAATTCCATAGAAATTCCATAAAATTGTTTATTGTTGCTTGTGCGTTGATAGATATGAATTTAATTAGTATAGTTTTAACTTTATCATAGGAAAGGCTCCTCAAACTCGCTGAATAAAAAATATGAAAAATACATCGTTTCTCTTCGTATTGAAAAATTCCTTAAAGTCATTTAATACTTTTTACTCTAATACCTATATTTAAAGGATATTTATATTTCATTTGTATGCTGCCTCTTTTGCTTTACACTAAATTTTCAACAAATAAAAAGACTCAACCTCTCAAAAATGAAAGAAAAACCATCTGTTTAATTGCACAACGCGAAATCTATTTTTCTGAAATACCTGAATCGGGGCTTGCAGTCTGCGTATCGGCCTCGATTGAAATTGACCTGGCAAACGATTTCCTCGTGGGACACACGGTATATGCATGCACACATGGACACACGTGGCGGCATGTGTGCGTGCAGTTTCTTTTTATACGATCGCAGAGAGGCGCGCGAAAGCGGAATGAAGGAGCACAAAAGGGATGACTAAAGTATGCAGCCGATCAATAGCAAGGCAAAGCGGCGTGTATTGTCCTTTCACGTCCGGGAATCGTGGCGTCTAACGTGAAAGGAGACGCGCAGTTGATGACGGAAATGTGTTTCTTCAAAGCGGGTGGAACGAGATTTATCAGCGATCGAATCGTCGCGTCGGGCCATCGTAACGTCGCGAAGAATGCAGCCCTTCTCAGCGATCCCTTTGTTCGACGCGCCCCGCCGCGAATAATAATCTCGATTATTGGACCGCTGCGGGTCAACTCGCGTGTGCTCTGTCTCGATCGTGCTTCTCGCCTTCCTGGAAGAAGGCGATCTCCTCTTTTCGGCGATCGCTAGATGGCGAGACCCGATATTGCAGCGACATTTCCCTTCAAAATTCGCAAAATCGGGAAATCTATATTGATTTTCTGGCGCTTGCTGCTTGCGGCGGAAAATCATGGATGCTCTTGCGAGCATCTGTTTAATTTCGGATGCTGTATTAAAAAGCGAAAACAAAAAAAAAAAAAAAGAAATATCGATCGTAATTTCAAGTTGTCCGAGATATTTAATTTAATTATTCGAATGGCATTTTTTCGATAGCGAAGAAGAATTAAACGATGAAAGCTTTGAATAGAGCTTAATGAATATTGGAATATGTAGGTTTTCAGATTAAAGAGATTAATATCGATTCGTTAAAGCATCAAAAACTCTATTTTGTAAAATCTTTTCTTTTTTGGGGGGGGAATTTGGAACAAACTGAATTTCATTTTTGGGGCGAAATAAACTTTCTCGTGAGTTGTTTTGAGAGATAAGAATATGATAATCATTCTTTTGGTTTCTAAATATATGTTCATATAATATACTATAGAAATATACATCAATATACAATATTAAATATAAATATTTTTAAATATAATTGACTAAGTAACTCACTGTTATACGAGTGAAATGCTCATTTGCATTTATTTGATATACGATTCTGATTCTGAAATTTCGAGATTTTGAAGAATCGAGTGTTACACAGAAAAAAAAAGAGAAAACTCCCACGAAATAAACTGAAACGTTAATTGAATTTACGTTACAAGCGCGATGTATGTATTCCCTGTGAACGAAGTCCACAATTAATTAGGCACTTGTTACGCGGAGTAACGAGGTCACGCGATTATTCACGCACGCCGTGCAGATTAAAATAATTTGAAAATCCACCGGCGACTCGACATTATGTTAATAAATTTCAGAAGAAAGCCCAGTCGTATTACGTGCTTCTGTAGCCAGGTCGAAACGAAACAGGGATACGTACAAATCCACATGAAGCGAAATATAATCGAGCACCGTCGAGCACCAGTGTTTGCCGGCAAAAAAAAAAAAAAAAAAAAGAAAAAATATCTAACGTCTCTCGAATATCCGAAATATTTACGCGATCCGCCATTACCGATTCGCGAATAAAGATCAATTTCAGCTGGCTTTAAAGGGCGTGGAGGATTTCACCGGCACGCTTGCGAGTCCGATTCGTACGATATGGAAATTCCCTTGAGCTTAGATTTAAGCTTCGTCTGAAAAACTGCTCGACCAGCGGCCAGCAAACGGCTTAGACGCGGTTATTTCCTCGCCCGGGATCGAAACACGGAAATAACGGTGATAAACAGGCAATATTTCGTTGTTTAATCATTTTCATCCACTTAACTGCTCGTTGTTTTCGTCGTAATTCGCCAGCCTCGAGCGAAATCGAAATATAAATACAGCGTGCCCGATCCGTTTATTGCTCGTTACAAAATTCGCGGGACACGGCGTATCGATCGTGTAATTCCCTCGAATAAATCATGCTGAGCTTGCCTCGCGTGAATAAATTACATTTTTAATCGCGGCCGCGTTGTACGTAAGCTTGGTTTTTGATTACGTGCCGTGTTTTACCGGACTGTCTTTCCCTTTGATTTATCAGAATGTTTCATACACTGGTAGAAAGCCCGAACCCATTAAAAGTGATTTCTAGCCATTCGAATTTCTCAGAATTTCATAGACATTTCGATGTACACTCGAGATATAAAAATATAATTGCAGCGTACGCGTGTCGAAACAACGTGTGATGTTTTTCAAAGTGTGACAAATTCGAAGTCTTTCGGAATCCCGTAAATTATGACACTCGAGTAATAGAAAATGTGTTAAAATAATTCCTAACTTAAACCTAACCCTCGAGATATAAAAGTATAATTACAACGTACGCGTGTCGAAACAACGTGTGATGTTTTTCAAAGCGTGACAAATTCGGAATCCCGTAAATTATGAGAGACTCGAGTAATAGAAAGTGTGTGTGAAAATAATTTCTAACTTAAACTTAACCTAAACCTAACCTAAATGTAATCGTATCATATCATCGATATTCGTCATATATTTGATCTGTTTTTTTGAAAACTGATGCATTGCTCGATTTACCGTGAAAACTAAAAATTACCTCAAAGTATTCGCGATTCGTTTAACGCAGTTCGTAATAACGTAGTCCATAAAAGGGGTTAAGGCTTTTAAAAAAATGCTCTCTGGAGTAAGTACCAAGTACCTTTTATCGCAACTTGTTACCGTAACAGGGATATAATTTCCTTTCCGTAAGGGGACAGAAACCCAGCGAAGTAGCTTCTTTAATTATTCTTCGGCGGATCCTAAGTGGAAAGAACGAATTGGTGCGTGAAAAGTATACGGAAAGTATGAAATATCTGCAATGAGTTACGATGTCTAATAACGCTGCGGGTGGGCCCTGCTTCCCTTCGTGTTTAAATTCCCAATAAGCTTCTCGAGTGTTTCCCGCCCATTTTAAAGATTCTTCGCTAATTAATGCATGATAGAAGTTTGCAAATGCGTCGATCTATGTTTAAGGTTCGGTTGAGTCGCTTTCAAACGGGAAACACGGGATCCCACTTATCCGAGATTTCTTCGAAAAGTTGTCGAGGAAGGAACGCCATTGTAACAAAAACGTACAACGACGTACAGCAGATTTTTAATGCAACTTCGCATTTCGAAGAGCGTTATTAAAGAAGTAACAACTGGCGGGGAACTTTTTTATTTGTTGAATATTCTAGAGTGCAGTGTGCTGTTGTTGTTTCATATATTTTTTCATGTGCTCATTCCCTGTAATCAGTGGGACTTAAAAATATCCCATAAACGCACCAATATTCGTAGCCTAATTATTTCCTCAAGTACTTTTCACTCTTTTTTATTATCCAAGAAAATATTATGATTTTTCTAGTCGTGTATTTACATTTTCCGATCATGTAGTTATATTTCTTTCTTCCTGCTAATTTTATGATGCAAAAATACATATTGCATTAAACGTTCATTCGATCGTGACAAGCGTCGACAATCAACGATAAATATTAAATATCGATGCTGGACCGACATTTAATAAAAGATTGAATGTGCTACCGTACAAAGTTCATTTCATTTTTTATGTATCTCAATAAATCATAGTGTCAGCTCGCCAGTACCTGCGTCGATGTACATTTTCTTTCACAATTTTGCGTCACGTGAAATTCTAGCCGGCATCGAACTGATCAACTTCCACGTTTTATTAACTTCTTGGTTCCATTGCGTACACGATTAATAATAAATCGATCAATTTACTTTACACAGATAGTAATGGCGAGTTTTCAGAGTTAGATTTAAAAAAAGAAAAAAAAAGAAAACTACTACATCTTTTTATATTTATCGATTTGCGCAATGTTGATCAACGTGATTGCTGATTTATCTTCAGCATTTCCACCAGGGGGGAAATAATAGCGAAGAAAGAAAGAACAGAATGCAAACTCGCAAATGAAGAAAGAAAGAAAAATAGAGAGCAAGTACTCAGCTGGTCCCGAGCTTCCTATATATATATATATATATATATATATATATATATATATATATATATCACAATTACTTGAATTTCAAATGCAAAATCCTCAGCGTTAGCCAGCCCGTGAGACGTTCGCGCTACCCGCGAACTTTAAGAATCACTTTGCCAGCTGGGAGGGGGAATGGCGAGGGAAGAACTCGACAACTCCACCCCTCGTCCTGGAATCGTCACTGGACGTCCCTTTTGTCGTAAAACACCGCTCTGAAACGTCTTATTTAATCGCGTTACAGCGTGCAATTGCCGTGCTCGATCGAACAAAGAGAGAGAGAGAGAGAGAGAGTAGGGAAGAGACGATTAGTGGATAAAAGGCGATTGAGAGAGGGGTGGCACGGTGTTCGGTGCTCCATTATCATTTAATTGCACCAATCGTCTTGGCCGTATGGAGCCACGTCGATAAACTCGTTAACAGAATATGTATCAACGGGCAATCGAGCGACCACGGAATCGGTGAATCGAACCGGTGGAGTCGAATACAGGCGGTTTTATTCACGTTCGTTCTCGTTCTACCCTACCCTGTTTCATCCTCCCCTTGGCCATCGTTTCATCGGATTCTCAATGGCACGGTTCAAATGCGACTCGCGATGATAGCGCTTCGATTACTTTCCTCGACGGCTTTTCACTCGAATTTCGTTCGTTCCGCGAACGTGATCCCCGTTGCTGTGCCGCTGATGCGATTTTAACGCGATCACGAGCACGCTCGGTTGTATCGAGCCACGAGGATCAGTCGATCGGGGGAACAGGGATCCACGCAGCTACGCTTATTTCGGTGGAGTTCCAATATACTTGGAATGAATTCATACACACACACACGCGCGCGCTTGGAGCAGTGACGAACTGTGCTTAAAGAATTAAAAAATCAGATAGTTAGTTAGTCGGGAAATTATATTCTATTAAATTCTGGTGATAGTTGAGCAAGTTGTTCGTATATTGTTTGGAATGTTAGTATTAGCTGTTTTAATATTATAACTGATAGATGTTAATAATTCGAGGGTTAAAAAAATTTTATAACATATCTTTATGTGAGAATTATTTATTTATTTATTTTGTATTTTATATATTATAGGTTATTTGTTATATACGTCATATGTTATATTATTATGATATATTATATTTTATTGTTCGCCATTTCATTGTTCAGTGGATTCATCGTTGAGATCATTCTCCAAAAATTCTCCTCTTTAAGTCTAAAAAATGTTGGTAGTTTAAGTGTTGACAAGTACGTCAAATTATTCCAACCATCTTTTTTAACTCTAGTCAAAACACATTCATTGTTTAAAAAACGCAGTTGTACCAGCTGTAAAATTTTTCCTGTTGTTCCTCTTCGCACCAGGTAATAACACTCGTTCCAACGCACTGTTCATCATCTTCAAAAAAAAAAAAATTATTTTTGTTGAAGCGCACCAACATGATTAGAAAGTGACACAACGTGTGTGTGTGTGTGTGTGTGTGTGTGTGTGTCAATAGCAGCGAATGTCGTTCAATAGAGTATCCTCGAGTGTGGAAATTTCTGCGTCGTCATTGGAGAATTGCTTCGGTTAAATGCCGATGCAATTTGCGAGAACGAGCGGGCGAAATTAATTTTCGTTTGTTCACCGTTCAATCAAGACCAGGAAACTCGAGACTCGGCCGGTGTTATTTCTAATATAATTCTTGCAGAAACGTTCGATTTTCGTGTTAATATCGAGTGTTTCGCCGCGGACGAGCTGGAAATGGGGTAATATCCACTACGAATCAATCGGTTTACAACAATCAGAGACCTAACGGCCGTGGTAATAACGTTTCGAATTATTAATGCATCGAACACGAGATAAATTATTGTCCATTTTCAATCGATCGAGGAGGATTCATCGTCCGTTCTCAATTTCCCTTCGTTCAATTATTCAAGTGACTAATCCGCTCGCGTTTACGGGCAATACAATTTTTTGTTTATCCGTCATCCTTTTTATAACTAAACGTTCGATCGAAGCTCGTTCTCTATCAAATATTTGTCTGTTTACGAAGTTTTGTCTTTTCCACGAAGCTCGATGCTTTAGGGAAAAACAGAAATAAATCGCGAGACGTACACCGCATTCGTTATTTATTTATTGTTTAAGATGTTGTAAGGAGAATTAATTTTAATGTTTGAAGAGCGTTTTCGATCGATCGTCAATCATATGGTAGATAGATGGTAGATCTTGTTTAATTATTTTTCAAACTTGCATGTTTATAGCAGCGAATTAGCTCACAGAGAGCTTGTCACTTGTCAAGAAAAACTTGACTTAAAAACCGACGATATCGATAATGATTAAAGTAATATTATGAAAATATCACGCCGATAATTTCCTTTCGTTTTTACGTGGAAATATGTAAATGAATGATTATCATTCAATCAGGAACTCTTCATTTATTCTCAATAGATTCGTCTGTGTTCTTTTTTCATCGAGTCATATTTGTAATATCATACTCGAAAACAAATCAAGATTAATGTTGTTAGTTGCCAGATCATAGTTATAATTTCCAACAATTTTCCTAATTTTTCCTTGAACATTACGGGCAAACAACGATAGACACAGTGATTTTGACATTTCTTGAAATAAAATTACAATTGCAATCACGGCCCCCCCGATAATTTCTCGGATTTACCTAATTTTTCCTTGAGTATCTATGTATATACGTATACACCTCGCTGATATATCTTTTTTTTTTCTTTTTTGCATCCATAATGACCACTTTCTCTCTGTTCGTCCTACATTTTCGCGAAACCCAACAATCTCAAGGAATCCTAATCCTTTTCATTTAACGTCGTGCTCGCTATTTATTGCCGTCGTAACGTTGAATCGTCGCTGGTGTACAGATATTCACCTTCTTCAGGTTCGTCGTTCAACCGTGGAGTTTTATTCCACGTCTGGGTACTCTACATTCTGTCACGGGGCGCTGTGTCCCCGGTCGGTCCGTATGCTAATGCGCTCGCAATTTGTATAATTTCGAAACGGGTTAAGCACACAGGAGGTGGTCGCAGCATCCGGGGTCGATAAGTTTTTCAAGCTCCGTGATAGGACGTCGTTATCTGCAGGTGCTCTGCACGGCGACGCTCGTTTCTCGCCACCAAGGCATACTTTACATTTTAATGTCCACGCGGCCGCGAATCGCCTCGAATCGTCCGCAAGCGTTCCTAATTCTATGGCCATTGCCTCTCCCTCTCCTCCTCCGGACAAGTTAATTAGAAACTAATTTCACAAGCAAAGATCAGTCGATGATAAATGAAATAATATTTATATTTCCCCCCTTTTTTCTAAAAAAAGAACTTGTTAATTGAAAATTCATGAATTCTTGTGCTTACTTTATTTTTGATTGGAGAATAATTTCCACTGAATGACTGTATTATCCAATGGAAATGAACCAAATTATTTCGGAAACAATTGAGAGACATTCTCAGAATATCAGCAAATCGGTAAGAGAAATATATAGGGACAATTGTCGAGTATTTTAACGTTTCGCTGAAATGATAGAAATATGAAAAGCACTGTTGTGTAACAGTTTAATAACTGAAAACTCCATGAATATTTTATCAAAAAATAATAAGCAATAAAAATACTGCATAATTTACAATTCAGTAGATGAATTTCAAAATAATTAAAAGAAACAAAGAGACGAAATGTATTTCGTATACGATACATTGAATAAGTGAGCATCGACTTTTCATTTCTATTGAAATGAAATGATATTGATCATCTTTCTCCGCGCCAAAAATACAGGAATCCCATTTCTCGATTCCATCTCGTTCGGTTGATCTTACGAAAAATCGTACACGATTGTTTCAAGCTGGAGCTTCCATCTCCTCTGTAAACCGAAGTAACCAAGCAAACAAGCAAGAAATATTATATCTCTGTATATATATATATATATATATATATATATATATATATATACATACAGTAACAACAGCGTGTTCTCGTCGAAAGACGTGGAACAAGTATAAAATGGACACATGAGTTCAATAGCTACGCGTGGCTGCGAATTAAATGTAAACACGCAAGATGTGCATCCGTATTTCCTCTCTAAATAAAATATTAATCCGAGCTGGAGAAACGAAGCGAAGAAACACTGTTATTGAATCTATTTGCAGAGGTTTCGCCGATGCATCGACATTGTACAATACGACAAAGTGTATTCTCATGAAGCTACGTTACACACTCGTAGCTAATTATCTCGTTTATATATCACAAGATAGCGTAATTCGATCGTGTCACGTTCTTTCAGTTTCTCTCGTACAATTGTCTCGAGTATGAAACAACGATTTTCTGTCAACAGAGGGCAAAGAAATTGCATTAACTCGACACGTTTCATTCGCAATTCTTTCCGATGAATTTTCGTGATTTTTTTCTTTCGCGTTTCGATGTTGCGCGACCCGTGAGAGGGAGCTTCAAAGATGTAAACTTTTCTGTTGGTTTTCACGATTTTATGAAATTCCAAGAAACTGAAGTGTCTGTGATGTTGTGGTAAATAGTTGCTTGGCTTTTAACGAGTTGGCCACTGGTCTTCAAAATTGAAGAATACAAGTATATTCGAAGAAGAAAATAGAAAACAAAATAAAAGCGTAAATAAAGTATGAAATTTGTAGAAAAAGTAATCGAGAAACGGAAAGAAAAGAAACGCGAGCATTTTACTTATATATTTCACTAAAAATCGATCAAACCGTTAGAAATATGCGAAGTTTCCAGAACTGGTCATCTCGACAGATCCAATTTTAAATATTCTTAAAGATTCTGTGATTTATATTCAGCGTCGAACATCGAAACAACAAAGACAAAAATCACCTAACTTTGCATCGATTTTTTCTTTTCTTTTCTTTTTTTTTCTCGTTATATCTGGCTACTGTTAGATAGAACGAACGTCAACTGCCATTTGCCAACCAATGCTGCGCCGGAATGGTTTGGCCTTTGTGCGCGAGGTCGTTCAAAGCGGCGAGGGTAAGCCGAAAATTTGCGAGAACGACCGTAGTTCAATGCAGTTCGTGAACTATTATTATTTTCGCCGGGAAGGCATGGCGAATACAAACGTGAGGCGAACTAAACTCATAAGTATGATCATGCGGCTGTTACACGGTTGTTGAAAACATCCGCTCGCTGTTTATCCGCGCATTTCCTTGGAAAAATTGGCTTCTCGGAAGTCGCGCGATCTCGCGCGTAACCGGAAAACCGGCGCTTCTTTTATCAAATTTTCGTCAAATTCAATATACAGATTCTGAATTAACTATGCTGTTTCTTTTGTTTCAGGTAAGCAGTGACTCTCCATCTCGCCCTTCTTCCTGTACATTGCATAGATTTTCAGTATCGGTAAGTCCTGTTGATCTTCGTTTTTATTTTCATATTGAAATCGTATTTTCTATCGTACCTGAATTTACCAACTCTTACTATTGACGAAACTTTTGTATAAAAATCACGTAGCACGGATGATGAAGGAAAGTTTAATATTGGCCAACAATTTTCCAATTGAAAAAGTTTACTTTTTAACGGAGAAGCACAGTTCGTATGCTGCAACGAAAGAGGGAAATATTTCATTCTACGAACCATTACTAGCATAATTCGCATCGAGCTTTTTTTTCGATTCAACTTAAAAAACACGCTGAAAAGAATTTCACAAAGTGTCATCCGACTAATTAGAGATTAATACCGCGAACTCGTGAATATCCAATGAAATCAGAGGAAGAAAGTTTGACGTACACGTATAGTGGACAAGAAAATCATCGAAGAAGTATCAGAAAATTCATTCTGCGAATCGGACGGTCATTGTCATTAACCGGTTAATTAAATGCCGGCGCAATTAGCTCGAGTTTTTGCTCGATATATATATATTACACCATTGATCATTACCAGTGATTTCTCTTCGCGGTGTTTCGAAATTTTTATATCGGATCGCGGCGAGGGCAAGAAACTTCGTCATTTATCGAATGTTTCGGCGGTAACGAAACGTTGTAATGACGGCGCTGACGGCGAATACGTTTTTAACCGTAGTCCATTAACTCCGGTGGCAACCGATGAAACAGTGGAATTACCAACATTCAAGAGTTCCGACGAGGCGGAGGAACCAGAAAAAAAAAAGAGAAGGAAAGGAAGAAATAGAGATGAAAGAAAAATGAGCGAGCACGTGATAAAAGTTGAAAGACTTTCTAACAAGAACGCATAATTACGTGTCTATCACGTTTCCGGGGAAAGTTAAACGTTACGTTGAACGAGCAACTGATGAACGAGTCTTCGGCTCAGGAGTCAGTCGCGATGGTAATCTGTCGTGCGTGATATATCGTCTCTTGTGCCCGTAAAGTACACTTTGATAGTGTAAACGATGTTTTATTAATGCATTATCGACAGGAAGTTTCACAGGACACTGGAATTCTGGGGTCACATTCGGGACTGTATGTAAGAAATCGAGCAAACAAATTTATCCTTAGTGTAATTGCTGACGAAGTCGTAACGTTAGAAACGGAGAATTTGAGCTGTCGAGGTTTCGTCAAACCGAATTTTCGACTGAAATTCAACTTACAGAGTTAGTAGAAAAAGGTTACTTTTCGAAACGTGTTTAATATACACATATGAAGTAAATTTTCACATTTCATTGTGCAATTCTACCACATATTGGCCTTCGCAACGATCCTTTCCTTTCAAAACCGTGTGAATACACATGAAAAATTTAAAATATTACTATTTCAATAAAGCATTCAAATAGAAAGAATGAGTTATTGTGAATAACGAATAATGAATAAAATATTCCGCCGAAGATAATATATTCGAATGATTATTTTAGATAAATATTTGTTCAAAATTATTCGATTATGCTCGACTTTGTTTTTTCTTTCTTGGTATTGAGCAAATTCATTACGATTTCTTGGTAGAGAGAAGTAACAGAATCATTGCGAATTCTTTGAGAAATGATTTTTCCATTTTTACAGTGAATTATTTCATAATTTTTGGAATTTCATGACACGTTCGAATAAATTTTACATCTTGCGATCTCCTTGTTTATCAATAGCAGTGAAAATCATTTATCACTCGAAAGCTGTTATGGTAATAAGTATTTATCGTTTAAAAATTACAGGAAGCGAACGTAACAAGTTCACATTTTCTTACAAAAGTTTCAAAATTCGCTATTTCATCAATCAATCCCTGAAATTGTTTTCTCGTTTCCTGGTACTATTAAAATATTGCTTGCCATTTCATTTCCACAATGCCATTTCATTTCGTCAATTTTTGTCATCTTTGACGATATTAAATGATATTGAAATTCTCGTTGAAAATCAGAAAATCGACAGAAATGCACGCTGTGATCTTCGTGTATTTGAAATTTATCGGAAGAAGTTCGATCGGAGTGCCAACTCGAATCGACGGCGATCGAGATTCTCAGGCAAACCATGTGGATCACATCACTTTCACCCCTTTCATTGTAAAACAAAGAAACTCCAGATAGATATCTAATGGCCCGGCCATTGACGCCGGCGAGATTACTCGGAAAAATTTTTGGAAATCTTCCTCTCGATCGTTTCGAACGTCTTTCGGGGATCACGACGTCGTTCCGAGAAACGGAAGTCCGTGCAATCGCGTCTCCAGTCTTCGTTTCGACGAAGGATCATTACATAACCTTCCTGGGAAACGGATGTCGGATGAAATCGCGAGATTTTCGCGAATGCCTCGATGGCGTCGGTGGCTGCGCGAAAAAATAAAACGAGCATAATAACGTACGACCACCACTGGGGAAATACACACGATAAAGCATATTTTTCGGCATTTCACAGAAAGGCAATTTGAGAACCCGATACGTCCGCGACGAATCCATCGCCGGTTACCAAACTCGCTTTTCTTTTTTTTTTTTTTTCATTCGATTTTTGGACGACATTCGTGTTTTTGCCACCCTCTTGAACATTTCAAAAATATCGATCGTCGTAGGATTGGTTATGCTCCTGTACGTTTCGCAAAACTCCGCGAATCTGTCACCCAAATTTTTTTCTTTTTTTATTTTTTTTTTTTTAAGAGTTACGTATACCTTTCGATTTGACAGGTTATTTCTCTTCTCTGCTGTCATATTAGCTTCATTTTTTTTCTTTGTTTTTTTCATCAGCTAGGTAACAGCGAAACCGAAAAGGGGAAAAAATAGAAACGTTCACCCTTGTCGTGTGTTTGTTTTCTTTCGATGGTGCACTCTCGTCTGCTTCTGGAGAAAGTATTTTTACAATTTTTCTCGGTTACTTTCAGTTAATGAAAATCTTTTACACGACGATGAGCATCTTTTCGGGATAGAACCTTTTTTACTAATTTCGTTATTGATTACTATTCCTCGCGAGAATTCTTGTTCTTTAATCTCTTTAACAAAATTAATGATTATTTCCCAGTTCGTGGGAAATTATAGTATCGAAATATCCTAAATCGCGAATCCTTTTTAATTCATTGCGCACGCATCGAGCCGCAGACGAACGCAGAAATATATCTCGAAAATCGTAGCCTTTATAGAAATGAAAACAAACGAAAAAACCGATCATCGATCGGCCCCCGAGTATGATCCTAACAAACTCCACACGTCTACTCCAAATATTGCCGATTCAATAAAAAAAATTATCAAATCCGTCTGTTCGAGAGGGATGCGTAACGAACGAACGAACTCCACCGTGCAACAGATATCACTACTCGATGAAAAAACATCAGCGGAGGAATTTCTCGCGCTAACAAACGCCCGTCTGCGTAATTTGATTAGAAAAACCTCGTTTTATCATTGTGGACCTAGTAATTGCACCCGGATACCTTTAATATATCTCGTCCGGCTCTCCGTTATCCTTCTCCGCGCGTACGCAGAGATACGTACGATGTAAATTGAACAAGATGAGAGAGAGAGAGAGAGAGAGAGAGCAGGCGACAAGCTTCTGAATGCACCAAAGCGAGCAGAGCAGTCCTCCTTTTTCTTCTAGACCAGAGGTCACCAAACTTTTTTCACAGTGGGCCACATAGCTGAGAAAATGACGAGCGCGGGCCGCATAATCACTAAACTAAGTTCAGCATTCAGCATGTTAATCACGGGTGAGTGGCATGCAATGCACAAAAAACAAGGACAACCAACATATTTATTTACTAAAAAAAAGTTATCAAAGAAAGCGACGTTAGCAAAAAGATAGTTACATCAGACCTAGTGTGCACATATCCGAATTCAAGTACCGTAGTTTGGTGACCCCTGTTCTAGACGACCAACGACACGATCTGGATCAACGAGAGACTAGAAATTCGTAATTCTACACGATATTTACGATCGAGCGTGCCTTCGTAATTCAACGATGAAAGCATATCGTTCGTTTCGTACTGTTGGGACCAAACGTGGATCACTCGTGACATGGACGTGCTCCAACCCAGCGTGTCAAATTAAAAATGTCCAAACGTTCGTGTTTAGAACTCATAGATATATAGGCCACTTGACACTCGGGATTGACGCACCGAAGTGTCAATCGCCGATTTCGATGAAATTTGGTATAAATGTGTAGTTTTTCGAAAAAAATTTTTGACGCGTATTTTTTTCTTTTTTTTTTCATCGGCAATCGTCCATATTGAAGGGGTGAGAACTACTTTCAAAGTTGGCGGTGCGGAACATATTTTGTCAAATATCTCGGAAATGAGATATTTGATGATACAGTTTTTGTGTAAATTGGTGAAATTGGTGTTTCTTCGACGACGAATTTAACGGTGCATGCCAAAAACCGCATTTTTTTTAATAATCTTTCGATGGTTTTTCTCTATATATAGTAGTTGTAAAATGCTGAAACAGAGGAACGCGATGTGTCCTTGCTGCCAATCGATAGAAATGCCATTATCACAATTATAGATGTCTCGAAAATAACGGGCCACAGCTGGTGAATGAGCCAGTTTATTGGGTTTTTGGAAACCCAGATAACGTGCGTTACGATGTCACGCTGCTCGCTACTCGCGTATCATTGACAGAGTTTTTAATTCGTTGGATTCAGCCGGCTCGTGAAATTTTGTACATTTCTTTGTTGTTAATCAGACTGGTGAATGGTCGTGAATTTTATGGGAAAATGCGTTTCGATGTTCTGTTATATTCGCAATTCGTGTTGACAATATCTCGATGAGGCACAATTCGTTGGGCTGTCTGCACAAGATCTCTGTGAAATTTTATTACACCGACTTTTTTTTATTAATATTTTATTGCTAATGCATTGAGCTGTCATAGTTTTGTCGAAAAAAAAGGAATCAGGTAACAATAAATGGTTGGCCATTCTACAGCACGAAGCCTCGGCTGTTCAAAATTCATCGTTCATTTTATTCTTTAAAAATACTTTTACATTGCTAGCGGAATTTCGAATATCGGGCTTGAAATGACGAAAATTCAAGAAACATTTTCGCCTGATGTTCAGAATTCAATAAATTGTCGAAAGAAGAAAATTATGCGTCAAATTTTAAGGTTTAGGCTATTGTAAAGAGGAGAATTTAATCTTCGAAATCATTATAAATTCTGTCAAACAAATTTTTCAATGTTTCGATCAATTTCTCAAACGGAAGAGAAATGTCAGTCATCTGCTGTTCAGTGTAAAAACACCTTAGAATAAAATGTTGAATTTTTAAAGTAAACAGTTCAAGCTCTAAAATGACCCCTAAGTATGTTACTTTTCTTCAGAAAATTACAAGTTACAACATGTACCATATTTGCTGCAATTAACGTACAGATAGGTTTGTAAAAATTTGGTTATACTTTTTGGTTTGGTTTCTCAAGTTACGTTGATAAAATTGTGAAACTGTATAAATATTCTACAATATACAGTTGTAATATAAATCGGAGAATAACGTTGGTGTAGGCTAGTGAATAATTCCAAAGGAAAATTAATTCTGCGAACGTGTACATTCATCGTCCATAAATCCTTGACGAGGCGATAACACTTCAGTTCGCTCCGAGCTATCAGTGAATACGGACGTGTTTACAAGCAGGCTGAGCCAAGTTTCCCAAAGGCCTACAGTTTTTTTCTGTAAGTAATCAATCGTGCTAATATTATTCAGTTCCGTAATAGTATCATTATTAGAATACGAATTCCTCTGCATTTGTACATGCATTATGCGCGTAATATGCCAAGGTACATAAATTACAAGCAAAGTTCAGCAGACGTAGTATTCAGCAAACGGAACGAAACAAACTTCCATTTAAACTGCTATCCCTTTATTCGCTTTGTTCGTAAAAATTGTTCGCGAATTTGCATAAATTCGTCCGCTGTCTGATTAATTAGTAGCAGTAGCCAGTAACTATATAGTTAAGTAGTGGAAAAGAATCGAATTTCTCCGAGTAAACCCACGGGATTATTTCATCAAGTGGGTATACACTTGAAGTTTCTTGACAATTTCGTAATTGCTTTACACTGTGAAAATGTCTTTCGTTCGCCGTTTCTACCTGGATTATTGTATAAATACCTGTCCGTGAAAAATCTGCCTTCTTCGCTCTTCCGTCGGTTCGTACGTTTCTCTCTCTCTCTCTCTCTCTCTCTCTCTCTCTCTCGAATGCATTACGACCATACCTGATAAACGCAGGAGGCGATAAAAGTAAATTTAATACAAACGTACTTTTATGCAAACGGAATTATAAATTGTCGAGCTGAAATTGCAAACGATGTAAGGATTAAGAGAATGAAATAAGGATGTTTTTACTGGGAGAAAATGTAAAATGCGAAATACGACGGGGACGCGTTAAGTACTAAAATTATGCAAATATCTTGCGCTTATTACGCTTTAAGTATTACGCTTCCGTGTTATTATTCTATTGCGTTGTAACAGGGATTTTATTTCTTAGAAGAAAATAGATCTAAAAAGATTTTTACAAACTTTGTTTCACAAATTTCAAATTGTAAATGACAAAATAATTTTTGTTACGAACAATATAACGAAATTGCTTGGTAGGTAATATATAACAGAATGGACACGTCACCACCTCTAATTAAATAATAAAACTGGTTAAAAACTTCCACTCAAATGTTCCACCAACTTCAATCTGAAAATAACTTAACAATTACCATTTCCGAGAAAGTTATATACCGTGTTCGTTAAGGCCAATTTTAATGAGGGGAATTCCACCGGAACTTTTTGAAATGACAGCAGTCAGGTTTGATCGAACTTTATTCGTTCAGGCAGGAAAAATTCTACGAACAATAAAAAAAAGATGAGCAGAGATCGGCGCGTTACCGAAGACCGAAGTTCTGACAAGAAAATGATAAGTTAATACCCGCGGTATAAGCTTTTCACGACTATAATTGCCGCCGTTCGCCTGAAGGCAATATTATCGCGATCCTTAACTTGTCAGTTCAAATTTTTTATGAAATTCTAATACAAATAAAATTGCGAGCCAATCTCATCACGCAGCGTAACAATATTGAATGCTATCGGCGATATTCCGATATTAGAATTGCATAAAGATAACTCAGATGAATAACAGAGAAAATGTATAGTTCCTTAAAAGAGTATGTATTAGTTCATGAAAGTATTTGAACATCGTTTATATTAGTATATGTATATGTATAACATTTTTAGATTGTATTAATATTACATTTACAATTATACATATATATATGAATACATGAACATATGAAAATAGGAATACATGAATAATAAGACATAGCTATTTATGTAGTAATTATATTAGCAAAATTTAAAGTCAATCTGTATAACGTGTATAGAAGATGACATTTGTTACAAACATATATTTAATAACGAACAGCCATATTAAACGTATAACAAGAATTAAAGGTAATTTTATTAAATATTATGGTTCATTCGATGTGAAGAATAATTATGAAGAATATCATAAATATGAAGGATAATTGTAACGTTTAAATAATTTTTTTGGTTTCTACGGAGATATATGTTGAACATCATACATTGCAGTGTTAATAAAATTTCAAAATATTATGTATAATACACATGATATATATTGTGTTAAACATTTTTTACAAATGTTTGAACACTGAGATCATAACTAGTTGAATGATCTGTAAGGTTTCGACAGTCGTGTTCCACGAGAAAATTCGATTTCTCTTCTACCCTTGATAATCATTGTAGTTAGAGGAGGACACGGAAATTCGATTTCTCTTCTACCCTTGATAATCATTGTAGTTAGAGGAGGACACGCGATGAATTTTGCTCCGAATCCTGCTGTAATATCACAATCAGACAAGAAACATGATTAATAAGCGTTTCTGGCAGGAATCATAAGATATTTCTGATGGTGGTTCTTTCGATATACCCAAGGGATAAAACAAAGAATGGTAAATCTCGTTTATTAAACCACCCACATCAATCGAGGTCGGTTCTGCCTCTGCCAACGCAAAATCCTTCTGTCACAGCCGTCATAAACTCCAATGACATATCTCATCCAAAACCTAAGCTTAACCGCTCTGTCATTCTATCTTTTATCCTTCTGTCCCATCGTTTATTCCACGACCTCTAGTAACCCTTGTTACACAAGAGGAATATCATCGAGCTGAGTTCAGGAAGTAGCGAAATTCAGGCGAAAATTCGTTTAAATAATTCCACGATAATACTTTCCCGAAGGAATTATTTTCTTTATCAAATAGAAATTTTTTCTTTGTCGTAATATATATTTTACTTGCCGATTATTTTCTTTGTCAAGCATGTCAGGACTTCGAAAGGAATGGTGACTTAAACGAACGGGCAGAGGATCGTTCAGGATTTCTCGTCGATATGACGAAATCTATTGTCTTACATTTGTTGCGGACAACGATTCCTCCGATAAAAGGTCCTAACGTCTATTGGTGTTGTTGTCGGAATTTTGTCAATCTTGGCCCTTAATCCGCGGGTCTGTTTGTTTCATGGCGTCAAGGTCGAATCAGATCGATCTTCCGATCCACGTGTGAGTTTCACGGATTACGTCAGGGCAACAAAATACCGGGCTCATTCTTCAAAATAATTGGCTATCATTTCGTCTAGCCCAGACGTGGCTAACTGGCGACCCTTGCTTCCCCCCCCCTCCCATTTTCCTGAGCGCTATCCCCTCCACTGCATCGATCTCCCCATTCTACGTTGAGAATGTCACACACAGTCGCAGTAGGTTTTGATTTTACTGCAGCTGCTAAAGTTAAAGGAAGATAGGGAAACTATAGTTTGCATGGCCCGCTGTGGAATAGAATAGAAACTAATTTTCATGGTAGAGAAACCGGGAGACTGAACATTTCTCGCGAGCAGCGAAGGGTTATTCTAAGTCGTCAGTGAGTAACTACGACAAAATAAAGTCCACTTTAATCAGACTTCGATTGAGAGTAGAGTTTCGCGACGTCGAAGGAAAATCGATGTTCGTGAACTCACGCCGTCACAGAGGTCTCAACATTTATTTATCGACCGCATGATATGAACATTTGGCGAAGTAATTTAATAGCTAAAGCTAGCCGCATAGCTCTTCGATTGACTCTCACGAGGAGGAGAGACACTTCTCTACCAACTATAATTAATCGTAGTTAGAAATTCAAGCTCGCGATTGCCTCGTTTAAAAAGCGAACTTCTGAACGCCACTTTCGCAAAAGTCGTAAAAGTCGCTGTTTGATATCAATACGAATTGCCGCGTGCATTCGAAGAGTACATGAACGAAGACGACTCGGCTTCAATCCGGCCCGGGTTAAACGCGGGCACGAATTTATTAACGCGGGAACGGCCGCGTTTATCACGATTCGCGTTTCATTTCTGGCATGTCAGAATTACGTATTCCGGTAGCCGCACAGCCATCGAGATGTCGAGGAATCGCGCGCGTAACTTCCGCCAGGGCGGTGTTCCACGCTCGGCCGGCCGAGAAGCAATTTTCGAGCGAAACTTTTTGCATCAACATGTAAATTGGCCGGAGAAAACGCGCTCGTCCTCGGATAAAGACACCTCGAAACGCTTGCTCGGATAATGGGGAAATTAGGCGATCCGTCATAGGTGGATCCTACCGCGTGCTGGCCTCCGCGAATTTGCATCGAACTGAACGGAAGCGATTTTCGCTGGAAAACTCGACGACTGGCGGCGAAAATTGAATCGAACTTCGCTCGATGAAAATTCCCACGTAGCACCGTAGTTTCGTTTGGCACCGATCGATTCACCTGCGACAATTTATTGGCAAAGATGAGAAACATTCGTCCGCGTGTTGTCTCGAGTGTCGACGTTCGTTCGTTCTTCGATCGACACTTATGAAAAAGGATGCGCAAAGCTGTATGACAATTAACAGGCAGGGATCGACTTGTCGCGAGAAAGCAAAGTCTCTTCAACTGCTGACAACTGAAATATAAAACTTGCGCGAGATAAATTGGAAGAATTCTGAAGAACAAAATCATTCAAATTTTTGAGAGAGTGTCTACGAAAAATTACGAATCGATCGTTTCGCGATAGTTTTAGTGATTTTGACGAAACATAATGGATCTGTTGTAAGCCAGATTATATTAATAGGATGAGCTAAAAATATATTAGTTTCCATTATCGTTCGTTCAGATCTTTACGTTGCAGTTTCCAATTACAAGGAAGAGTAGCTATTTTTGTAATATAAAAAAATATAAGAACACTCCTCGGTCAAGTCAATATCAAGTCAAAATAGTCTGTATATTTTAATATCGGCTATACCGGACGTAGCTAGCACGTCACAGGCAGGCGCGTTAAGTGGTTAATTACCATAGACCGCTGTGTGATAATTCGACTAATCGATCGTGAAATTTCGCGTCGGGATGGGTTGGTTTATGGAAGCGCTACGAAAAAGCCAGCAAGCCGTGTAAGGTAAACGAACGTGCAAATTCGCGCGATCGCGAATGCCTGCGCGAAGCAGAACCGCGCTAAAGGTAAACTTACTCTGTCGGTAAATAGCCACCGAACGACTTGGCCGGAAGTTTTATGGTTCTTGCGCAAGTATAAAATAGCAGATATACACCGCGGGGCAAAAAGATAGTACAGTCTAAAAATTATTGAATTTCCTTTCACTAAACGAATGGCGCAAAATCCTTTTTGTATTTCTTAAATATTTCTTTTATTTCTTCTGTGGTACTTTTGTCGACGTAAATTAATCTTTCTGTTTACCAACGAAAAAGAAAAAATACTTAATTTAACATAATTTAACATAAGTATAATTTAATACTCAGCATGAGCTCCTTTGGATTTAATAACACATTTTTTAAATTCATTAAAAATTCGCCAAAATTGCTCCAACAATTTTCTATAATATTGAAATCTGGAGTCTTGGCTGGCGATTTTGAAGTACGAATTCTTTTGTTTGCTTATACGACGAAGAGTCGTGTTTACCGATGAAATAATTCACGACACATAATACAGATTATAGAGCATGCTATTTGATTTTAGACGAAAAGTTTAGTCCATCGGGTCTGTTACCGAAATTGTGCCTTTTATGACAATGTTGATGCTCGCGAGACACTTCGAGACCGGTGCAGCGTTTTCCGGAAAAGAGAAACAAACGATCAGTTTTGATTTTGTTCCATGAACTCGAATTTCACAGGGATATTCGCAGTGATACGGACGGATGCTGCCACACGTCAGGATTTATAGATATACGAAATTAAACTTCAGCCTCGTGTGTCAGTTTCCAAACGACCATGTTTCACCTTTGTTTTTTCACAATCTCGTTAGTTACATTCTCTTGACTCGTTCGGATAGTTCATAGTGTCTTTTTTTCCTTTTTTTTTTTTTTTTTTTTTTTTTGACAATGGAAATATTTCGATACGCTTACAATAATCTGCGGAAATATTTGTACTCTTTCAATATATTGCTGATTCTGAACGATTGACATTATTTTGCAATAGGGTAATTCTGGTTCAGATGGCTCGATCTCTATTATATAGGTTATCAAATGTTAATTTTCAACTTTTTTTAAAAATTGTATATTGTATCATGTTATATCGCATTAATCGTTTATTCCCATTTGAAAAATAAGACAAGTTATGTGTTTCCTGCCTTGTCGTTTAAACTGTGATTTACTAACATTTCACCTAATCACTTTTTTCGGTGATACAGTGTATCTCATCGATAGTGGTACATTTCAAGATGAGTGAGAGATTTAATTGATTCTCATTGACAAAATGTTGAAACTCGAATTGCAAGAAGATACAAGTCGTTCAATATTGAATTTTCTTTTTTTTTCTTTTCAAATTAAACGTCAAGTTTAAGAAAAAGGAAACTCTTGTCAATCGTTAAATTGAGGAGAAAATTGAGAACTGAAAATTACTCGTGTAATAATAAATGAATACCATTTTTAATAATAACACCTCATTGATAATTCATCTCGTCATACTTATAATTTTCTAATAATTTTCAAGAAAAAAAAGGTTATGTACAATCTCTCTTTGACAAAGACAGTCACAAGCGTGATTCAACAATTCAGCAGAACGTTGAACATTGAAAAATGCAACGCAAAAGTGTAAAATGACAGAGGAAGAAGGAGAATAGAGATAAATGAACACAGACACACGCCGCTCTATTGTACTTGAGGATCAAGGAGCGTTGGAGTTTCCTGGCGTTTCAACAGGAATTACTGTATCATAAATCCATGTAGACGCCAGATGTGAGCAAGCGAACGCAACCTGTCCTCCCACGTAATCGAGGGCCAGGTCGCCAGTTCCACCCCTGCGACTTCGCACAGTGCTGTAACAAAAGGAACGTAATATATATTCGAAGGACTGGCGAAATCGCTAATTGGCGTCTAGCGTGTCTCGTTTTTCCATGGCTCCGGCGGAAAATTGATGTCTTTGGTGAACGATAACGATCATAGTGGAAACTGGAATCATTCAGAAGTTCGTGGGAAACCACTTCTAAACTTCGACCCGGAACCCACTTGGAACTTTAACGAACCGCGTTAATCAATAATTTTCCAACGCACATCGGCGCATCGTCGACGCTTGCGTGAATTTCGCACTTGAAAGAAATAATTGAGCTCAGGAATTGAACTCAGCGATGGAAGGTTGCATAAACCTTCGGTTGTAAAAATTCGAAACTAATTTGAGATTTTTAATCTAATAGAATTTGCAGCACAGGATGCAGAGTGGCTGAAATTCAAAATTCGAAATATCGTAAATGCAAGATGGCAAGAGCCTTGGGATAAATGAGTAGGTAATAGGCTTTAATAGAGAAAAATTGTTGAATAACTTTAGTAAGAATTCGAGATGTTGAAACCTGTCAACCGCGGCACGGCTACGATCTAATCGAAAGTATTCGTCATTCGTCGCGTAAAATTTCTGAAATTCTCAGAACCGCGGAACCATGAAATGCGGTGAAATTTTTCGAAAGTTTAATACCGAAATCGTTGTGGTTATTAAGCGTTTAACTTGGGTGGAAGTTTAAAAAGTTGGGGATGCATTTCGAATAGCCGGTGGATGTGCTTAAAACTTCTCTCGAGACGAAAGTTTTTTAAAACTCACGGAGGCGGCGGCGGCGGCTGTGGCTGCGGCTGCCGCGGAAGGTTTAAATTAAGAACGCTTTTTTGAAATGGAAAAAAGCGAGAAGTCGACATGTTATGTAGCACTTTCGATCATCGCGCCACTTGCTATTCAGCGACTTTTTTTGTTTCACGCGCGTAATCGCTTCTCGTCACGCTTGAATTTTTCTCCGGTGATTCACATAACTTGCACACCTTGAAGTAACTTTTTAATTATGCATCTAATGAAACATTGTCCGATATGAAAGTTACACGGTTTTGAGAGAGGCAAAATATGAAAGGCAAAAAATATCAATGTTTTTGAACGGTTTCGAAATTTTCACCTTTACTTTTTTAAATCGAACTGTATACTTTTTTTCATTATAAATCGAAGGAATATTAAATTTTAAGTAAAAAGAAATATTAATCCACGTCGATCCTCAACCTAATGGTTAAGGAGATATTTCACGATGATTTACCTCGGAGGATGATTTGACAATGTTTGAACACCAGTGTATCATTATTTTATATTCGGCTGTTGAGTTAATTACATTCTGTTAGTCGAAATTTTTTCCCAAATTCTCCAATTATTGAAATTCGTGCACGATTTCTGTAAAAATAGAAATGTTCAGTTACGTAACATTTATACTGTGTGTGTGTGTGTGTGTGTGTGTGTGTGTGTATGTTATACGATATATGGTTGGTGCATTTGGTATAAACGCATAAAATGTTTCTTAGGATGTTATAATACGTATTTATATATCTCCAAGTTAAATATTGTTACATTAATATTTTTGTATTAAAATATCTATCTGTATTACAATGTTTAACTTCTTTTTATATTTTTATAATTAAATGCGTACATTAAAAATTGAATTTTGCATACATAACTTTTCTTATTCATACAAAAATATCAAAACTCAGCTTAATATAGTCGTGAAAGGTTTCTAAAGGTGTTCGAATATTTTCGTGAGTTAATTTATAATTATTTCAAAATTATCTAGTTGATGTTCCACTAGAACATCAACTGCAAGATATATCCTCAACCAACTTCTCCGAAATGTTTATACAATATATCGTTGAATCATTGTTTAGTAATTTCAGAAATATATTACTTCGCCAGAGCCACCGCATATTACTTCGACAGCAACTTAATGATATTTGAAATAACATTTTTCAGAAAATTAGACCGGATTAGCTTTAATCACTGCTGCTGCCGCCGCACGATTCCGGCGTGCTATACAAATTTAAACGTGATTGTAATATCGGTTTAAAATCTCGGTAATCTTCAATTATCGCGGGCCTTACGACTTATAATTTATAAGGTGAGATTTAAATGTCGACCTAACTGCGCCGAAGTAGCCTCAGGATCCTATTAAATAATTAATACGCTTTTGCTCCGTCTGCCAGCAGTTAATGGAGTATTTTTAATTAACGAGTCCATTAACTCTGTCAAAGGTAAACAAAAAGCTTAATAATTGATCCATGAATCAATTACGTTACGCGGAACGGGAAGAAGAAGGAACGACCCCGCGGCAAAGAAAAAAAAGAAAATTGTAATTATACGCTGTTGAATTTTCGTTGAACGTGAAATGTGAATTATAGAATGAAGTTGCGACCACACGCGTCGAGCAGAATTAAGACCGAACGTATTTTACTGAACGTATTTTGCTGTTTACGTTAACTGTAGGATAGAAGAAGAACAGGAGTACGATGGAAAAAAAAACTAACAGATATTTAACACCCGCAGGTGTGAATCACAGAAAAAAAGGAGCAAGAAAATTGTAATTGAATTTTATTATTCGTGCGATTTTCTGATATTCTGCTCTCATGGATGAAGACATTTTGAGATTCTGTTTCTGAAAGGGTTTCGTATCCTCGTTCGTCCGATATAAGTATTATACGCGTACGTACACCGGTTGGATTAAAGAGATCGTCTAATTTGAAAGTAACTTTTCAACTCGTTAAAGTTACACGAACTTCGAACTGAGACACAGTGTGTTAAAGCTGGTAAAAGATAGCTTGAACTTTTCAGATTTATTTTTAATTAAATTCACCCTGTTAAAGTTATTTGTTTCTTTTTTTTTTTTTTTTTTTGTTCAATCTACTTCACACGATCGAGCATAAATTAATCGATAAAGAACATAAATAATAATCTGCCCAAACTTTGGCAGTTGTGGACTTTTTTTACAATGTCGATTGATTTTTAAGAGTTTTGATTTACAAAAACTGGGTTCTAGTCTGATTTAGTCAGCCTTGTAGAACAGAGAGGCAACAAAATTATGCACGCAATGAATTAAGAAATTTATATAACCGAGTGAATTCTTCAGCTTTCTCTTGAGAAAATCTCTATCGGAAAGATTTCGTATTGAGTAACTAATTTCTAAATCAAATGATCAACTGTTCTGTTAATCTACAAATTATCAATTAACACGGAAATGATCCGAGACTAATGGATCAGAAAAGAGTTCTGTTCCATCGTGTCAACGATCGACTGTTACATAAATTAATAAAGAACGATTGGGGATAATAATTTATTAGCTATATAAATTTCATGAGTGTATAATTTTTATATATTTCACTTAATTTCTTTGTTTTCCGTATTGAACATTCGCTTACTTCTCGTCAGTGCAAAACACTAAAAAGAAGTTACTCAAGAGCTCGACTTTGGTGGATTTGGTGGATTTGGAGAAAGAATTTCGTATAGAAATCGTCGATCTTCTTGGAATTTTATAAATTTTCAATTTGCGAAATTCGTAATAACACTCGCTTAATTATACCAACACGTTAACGTCAAATATAAAAATTATTATATAATTATATAACACATTATATGTTTATTAACACTTTAATGGCCCCTCACATAACATGTGTGTGATGCTACCGCCGAAAGTTATTGGCCGGTAGACCACACACTCTCTGTGTGATGATTGATAAACGTAAACAAGTGTGAATATTGCTATTGACTTCGCATTTCATCGCTAGGTCTTTGATTTTAGGTAATTATTGTTTTATTGCTGTTTTTAATTTTAGAATTTTTAAATTATACCATCCGGGTACACTGCAGTGGTGTACCATGAAAATTATAGAGCAAATGCCGGCGGCTCTACGTTGTTGTTGTTTTTTTTTTTTGTTTTATGTGTATGTTCGCACATGTTGAATTATTTCGTGAATTTACATAAAGTTTTTTTAAAATTAATTCTTCAAAAATATGCCGGCCCCTGGCGACGTTTGACTGCGTAGACGTGCGGCCATTAAAGTGTTAACCAATAAACTATCTACTATATGTTTATTAACCAATAATATTAATTCAATTGCACAAAACGATCCTGTCATAACACACCGATGGAAGAAAAAAAAAACTACTCGAGTCGCGTATCGGACGGAAATTTTAAATCGAGCGATCAATTTTTCTCCTGAACTCTACTCGTTCGCCGTATTTTTCGCGTAGAAACGACGAAGAAAAAGGACGAAAAATTGACGAAGGACAGACAGATAGATCCTGCGTGTTTGTAGGCAAAACAGATTTATCAAAAGCTCGCGCAGCCTGTTCTTGCGGCCAGGCATCATACACGCGATTTACAAAACGAACGCGACGAGCATTCGATCGATTTTCGCACGCGGGAAAATCAGGCAGCTGCGATTGAATTCGTCGGACGTTCCGCAGAGTTCGCATCTTCCACCATAATTAGTACTGGCGTGGTTCATCGATTAGTCGTTCATCGGCTAGTTGTTTAAATCGTCGAGTCAGTTTGCTCGAATGACTCGGTGAATTATCGCTGGGAAAGTGGAACAGGTCGATTATTCACGTTCTAATATCACTATATATATGTTCTACTAATTAATAGAGTAGAGTATTAATGTCGTTTTTTCGATACAAAATTCTATTTTATTCGAATTTCTTTTTTTTTTTTAATTATTGTCACTGATAGATGGCAATTAAATTTGAAAAGAAACGACATTACTTATGGGTGCCCCTGATATTTAAATTTTAATTATTTAAAATTAATAAACTGTCTTCACAGAATCAAAATAATTCCATAACTTCTAATCTCTAAGTTTTTTGTTTTTAAAGTATCTAAGAATATCTGAGTGAAACGAACGCAGAAAGATAATTTTACTTAATATTAATGTATTCTCGAAATTTTTATGCACATATATCAATTGTTAATTTAAAAGATTCTTCGCGCTTGAACGATGCCGCTGTCGATTTTTGGCTGGTTAAAATTTAATAAAATTAGTGAAACTAAAAATTATTCAATCATTTTGTATTCAGCTTCTTAATTGTATCACCTTCGATATTTTTATATACTTCAATTATTTCATTTATTGCATCGTCAAACTTTAGTTGTTTAAATTTTCTTACTGGCACTATACAGTTTTCTAATATCTTTGAATTGGTAAAAAAATTTCTATTATTATCTCAATTACTATAGTGCGAGTAATTTGATAAAATTGATACTCGTCATTCGGATAGATGGTTACGTGTATTTTGTTTCTAATCAAAATAATTTACGTGCACGATGAGCTTGGACAAATTATATTGAGCTGTAATATGTATACTTGTGTTACATTAATGTTTTCCAAATGTTAATTTTGAGAACACTGCCAAAAATGGTATAATTCTCAGAAGCTTAAATGCAAGTAATTAAAATACATTCATTAAGTTACATTTATATAGAAACTATTCACAAACGTCGCGTTGTTTTGCTAATCTTTCAGTTTTATTTTATCCAGTCGACTTTTCATACCCAAATGCATCGTGCAGCGATGTCTGCCACTGGTGTCACAATTTTCTCAACGTTGCAATTTTTTCGTAGAGCACACGTGCACGAGGACACAGAAAACATGGTTTTGCATTTCGAATCCGAGGGAAACGTTTATGCGAGATCGCCTGGATTTTCAGGTTTGATCCTTCGCGACGATTCTCTCCTTCTCGTGGTATCCACGAAACACCACGCAAGATATGGAAATCGTTTTGCAACCGAAGAAGAACGAGAGAGAGAGAGATCACGGAGAGGAATTGTCGAATAATATTAAAGTTTGTTCGATTTATCGAAATCGTCTGTCCTCCTCTAATTTCGCAAAAAAGAAAAATTCTGCAAAAATCTCGCGTGTGGATTTCAATTTCCCAATAGCTGATACGAACCCTTTGTCTCTCTCTGTCTCTCTCTCTCTCTCTCTTTCTAAATAAATAAATATTTTCATAAAAAGGAGAATCCGTCGATAATACAAAAAGAATGGTAAAAGTAAAATGTTGCGGAATATTGGCGATTTTCATGAAACTGGATCCAATCAGGCGTCGAAAAAAATCGAAACATTACGAGCTCGTTTTTCAATGCAAATATTAAGCTTTCCGTTCCAATATGTGTCTTGGCAGTGTGAAATTTTATCGATCGCGCGCGCCCTGTGGTTCAATTGATTTCAATTCGAATTAACCTAGTTTATGAATTTAGCTAGGATTAATTCGCTTTGAAGAGATTTGCGCGGGTGCACGTGTATGAACAGAACGCGAAATGAAACAAATCGCAAACAGATGAAAAATAGAGTAAAAGATATTTCTACGAATATTACTCTCGAGCGGATGACAGATAAAACAGGGAAAAAAATTTTCAGTTCTATCTGTCCGATTTAAAATAGAGCGAATGGGATTTTGTTTGAATCCTTGTTTATTCTGTCCACAAACAACGCAAATAAGCTCTTTGTGTCTGAATCGTTTCAAGTTTAACGAAGATATGCTACGATTATTCAGTGTATGGGAAATAAATGTATCTTAATTATTTGTGTGAAATACAGAGCGTCCCATTGTCCAATCTTTCCACGCGATTATTCGTATTATCCGGAAAAACGTTTCGAATAAAACATGTTCAATTTCTTATGACAACATGGATCGTACATTCTTTTTCGTATATTAATCGATAAATTTTTTATAAAGAAAAAATATATCGATCTATGTATGTTGAAAAGTGTTATTGCGAGACATTTGAACGTCAGTTTTTTTTTATAAATTCTGTTGCGTGAAAAGCAAGGACAATAGGAGAGACAAGAATATCATTCCTACCTGCCTCGTCTTTTTTTCTTTACGATGGGATTACTCTTACTTTCTTGCAGAGAATGTCGAGCTTTATCGATCAATGGGTACGTGACTCCATTTAAAAGGATAGAAGCGAGCTTGAGATCTTGGTTTTAACGCCTTTATATATATATATATATATATAATATATAATATATAATGTACAATGTACAATGTACAATGTACAATGTACAATGTACAATGTACAATGTACAATGTACAATGTACAATGTACAATATATAATGTATAATGTATAATATATATATTGTTAGACAAATCATCGTAAGACTTTGGTAAATGCTAGTCGAAATATTTTTCACAATAACAAACACTTTCGAAGATAATTACATGGAAAGATAAAAATACCTTTCCACGCGTAAGGAATATCTTTTTCTTCGCTGTTGGAGAAATGAGTAGAAAGATAAAAATACCTTTCCACACGTAAGGAATATCTTTTTCTTCACTGTTGGAGAAATAAGGCGAGAAAGATCGTGTGATGTATCGATATTATTAGTCCCACCGCCTGTATCACGACAAAGAAACAAATACTCTGTCTACTCCATTACCCCTGAATCTACAAGTGTCCAACAGCAATTCCGGGGGTGAATTCGTTCAATGAAAACCAGCATGCTGTACTTCTGACCCAGATTTGCGAAAAACGAATTCCCTGCAAAAGTATTCCATTGGATGCGTATTTTCGTTTTATCCCGCAGGATGTATCTTTCTCTTTCGTTCGTGAAATTCGCACATTTAATCAGATTCGAAGAGAAAGTTGAATTATAAAAGGAAAAAAGAAAGAAACGAATTAAAAATTTAATCAGAAGGTAGAAGAAGGAAGAAAGAATGTTAGAATTATATTGCGTTGAAAATAAAGAGTCATGGCAAAATTCTGGGAAATTCTTCGTGACGTTCGAGATAAATTTTGATTAGAATATAGAATGACGTAAATCTGAATGACAGCGATGGTAATGTATCTCGTGATTAAGAATTCGATAGAAATCGAGCTAGATATAAAATTATGTAAATGTTTCCTGTAACTGTTAAATAATATATTGAAATTATATTGACATTAACGTATATCAGTGTATAATGACATACATTAATATTAATGCGATAACAATAAATATTATACAATTACGTTTGTTATTCACGTAATGAAGTTTCTCCTGTTTTTTTTTTTTCTTTTAAATTCCAAAATTTAGGCAATCTCGGCTTGGGGCTGAATATACTTTCCCTCCCTCTTCCCCCCTCCCAAAAAAAAAGAAAGAAATATATATATCCTCGAGAGGCAACATCGCTGTATTGCAATTTTTAAATTATTGCTCGTCCTAATTTGCATATACCGATATGTGTTTTATCATCCATGTTTGTCGTGTATATTCATTCAGGCGAAATTAAAAATCTACGGCCCGGTTAAATTACTATTGATCACACTTCATTCGTGTCCGTTCGAATATAAAATACAATTATGCATTTATTATTGGTATTATAAATTCCGGCGTAGATTATTGGACATAAAGTGCAACAATGGATCTCCCATCAAACTTGTAACATTCGTTATACGTTTCACCATATACGCTTTACGACCAATTTCACACGATGTCAAAGATGTGACGATAAATTTCCAAAGTTTACACACGTGAATAAGTGAACTCTAAAAAAACGTGATAATATTATAATAATCAGGCTGCAGATATTTACTGCAAATTCATATTTCTATCGAGATAGTTGAAGAGTAAAAACTGAAACTTAAACAGAGGCTTCATTCTGCATATTGAATGTTGCAACTTTAGTGATATTATACTTCTTAAATTATTCCATTATTTTTGTATTTCTTTATTTTCTGCGCGTAATGCTACGAGCTCTGTTTTTCTCATAATTCGGCAGCAAGCTACATTTTTACAGAGTTTGGCCAAATACAGAGTTAAAAATTCGTCAGTTATTATCGTATTTCTCGTAGCTCGAACGACATCGAATGAAATCTCATTTGTCTGGATCGCAGATCGATCCTTGCATGGATCAAAGTCAATTTCCAACGAGACAGATCTCGCCGATGATTCGAGTAAATCAGCTGTCCTGGTAATATCCACTTCGAAATCGAAATTCAAACTGTACTTTCGAATGAATTTTCTATAATGTACGGCGTTGAAGTGGGGTGCGAGCTCAAGGGAGCGGTAATGCGACAAAACGGCAAGGACATAGCACAGATGTTCCTTAGGAACGGTGTCGCTAGACGGCTATTAGAAATTCGAAGGAAACTGCACAGCTCGCGGCGACAGAATTTCCAGAATTCGGTAAGCTCTGTGTGTGTATGAGTGTGCGTGTGTGTGTGTGTGGTGTGGTGTGGTGTGGTGTCTCGACGCGACTGTAAATCCACCGGAGAGTCATTATATATGCACGCAGTTTCGCGCGATAAATATTTATCGCGGACGATTGTATTTCGGGCGAACCGATAACCAGCTGCATGTTCATTGATTAATTCCTTTTAAGCGTGCGACGATCTTGACATTGCGATTAACGAAACAAACCTGCTCCGAATTTTGGATTTTTATTGGCATTACATTGTACACGGGTACGATTTTCGTGCCAGATTTCACTATTTTCGTCGTTTTCTTCTTGTTGAAAATTAAACAGCGACGTTGTGTCGTAAAGTTGCGTTGTTTGTACATGTGAAAATCCATAAATAACATGAGAAGAGAGTATTTTCTTCCTTTCTCGCTTTTTCTATTCATAAAAATGGTGCAAGAATCTATCGTGAGAAATATAAGAATTTTATCGTTTTTAGAATAACATTAGTTGCTTGTTTCCCTGAGTGTAAGTTACATTTTCTATCTATTTGTCACTATTATTGTTGTTGTAATAATTCGATTCTAGTAGCATCAGAGATAAAAGAATTCAATCTTACATTTCTCATCGTGATTAAACTTAAATCGGAGAATTCATCGATGAATCGAATATTTTGGCTGCGTGTCGGCAAACGTCTCCTTGAAATATCTCAAATTAAAAATGGTAAAATAAAAACACGATGTTTCATTTTTTTTTTTTTAATAATTTCACTCGTCGAAGTTTCTAGTAGAATTTTAAAAAATTCTTCCTTTCTCTTTTTGTCTAGTCAAACGACCTTCTACTAAAATTATAAAACTATCCTCGAAACTATCATCGACTTTAAAAATACCTGTTCCAGGAATACGTCCATTTAATCGACCTTAACCTAATTTCTTTATCTTCTTGTAGATGTCTAGTCGTACTTAATTATTGATTGAAGAGCGTACTTAATTATTGAAAGAGAATTTTCACATCAAAGGAAACAGCTGTCCTCGGGGGTGCTTTTGCTTTCACGTGACAAAAAGAAGAAAAAAAAAAAGGAAAAAAAAACAAAGATCTCCTGCGACGTCGTTACGCGATATCATAACTGGGTTACAGCGTGAACAACGTAAACGTCGTAAAGTCGCATTTATTTCCCGCTTAACCCAGATATGAGGAAACTTTCAGAAACTTTCTTCTTACGGATTTATCCCAAATAGATTAGTTAATAGCAAAGGAACTGCCGCGACGATAAGAATACTTTCACGCGATTTGTTTCGTTGAAACAAATGACGATCCCGTGTGATTCAGGATATCGTAATCCTGTTAAATTTATTTGCAGAATACGCGGGAATTAATTATGTTTCCTTTGCTTGATTGTTTATTTAGCGAAACATTACCTAATTAAACGAGTATTTACCGTTTTGTGTAATGTTTGTTTCAATAGATTTCTCCGAATTAATCGAAACAAAATTCGATTCGATATTACGATCGAGCATGGAATGCATGGTATTGGTATTGGCCTGATTAATACAATACAAAGCTAACTGCTTTCGCTAAACAGCGCAGCAAAGAATAATTTATACAAATTATTTGTGATAACTGTTTTGACATGTTCATTTGGTTACGTTTGTTAGAACTTTTAATGATAAACACATATATTTTAAGAGTCACTTGTCTAACTGTTGCCTCGTTCAAATGTTATCTCAAAAACTAAATTTCAAGACACTGTCCTACATAATACATCTAAATAAATAAATTCAGCATTCAAGAGTAACTATTTTTTTTTGTATTAATAATTAAGTTATATTAATAACTAAGTTATCAATTCTCGTACTGAAAAGTTAGTTTCACGCCAAGTTCTACATCGGTAACCAAATATATCAACATTAAAGAAACGGATTGACAATTCCATTGAATTAAATATTCAAATCGGACGCGACTGTTATACTTTCGTGCGCCTGAAACGAAAGAGTTCAAGCTCCCAAGGGGTGCAATTACACCAAAGTCATACTTCAGCTGAGCGAAACATCGCAAAACACGAGTCGATTTCTTCGCGGAAAAAAGAAGAGAGAGAGAGAGAGAGAGAGAGAGAGAAAAAGAAAGAAAGTGGATAACATCCCCAGGAAAGACATAATAAAGAGAGAGAGAGAAAGAAAGAGTCATTTTCGAGAATGGCGAACGAGTTAAGAGACTCGGCGGTATCTTTTAACCTTTGGTATATCCAAGGGGTTAAGACCGTTAAACAGCTAGCCGGAGTCGTGTCGCTGGAGACGAAGAATAAAGCTGTAATATGAGAGCCCTCGACATACTCCATTATTCACCACTTGAACGTAATATTTGCGGTGTGATATGGTTTCAGGATCCAATCCCAAGCGAAGATAAGCAGACGTTGCTTCTAGTACTTGCCATCTGCGACCTCCTCCTCCTCCTCCCCCTCTCCTCTCATTCCCAACTCTAACAGATTTTCGTTCCCATAGTATTGGATAACGCCTCCCCTTTTAACGTTTTCGTGTCTTCCTCGTGTGCACCCTCCGTGTTCCTGGAACATAAGTAACTTTCTTTTCTTTTGTCTCTCTCTCTGTCTTTCTCTCTGCCACCGATTTGTACGGACATAATAAGATGGTTAGATACCCCGTGATGAAGTGAAAAGGGATGTTGGAGTCAGCGTTTGAAACGAGAATGATCGTTGGTTGAGAATGATATGAAAATAATAACAAGAGTTGCGACGATATAGAAATTGACACACGAATTGTTGAAAGTTGGTCACGTTGAACGACTGTGTGAGTAAGGACAGGCACAGGGAGGGATCATTTCGCGCTTCGAATTGATAAAATTTCGAAATGTAAGCGTCACTGAATGTGTATCTCGCTTTGTACAATACATCGTGCAAATGTTTTAAATCACTTATTTTAAAAAAAAGGAATTATTATTATAATTATATATATATGCATATAAAATTATAAAAAAAGAACTATAATTATAAGAATTATATTCAAGTGCTGAAGAAAACCATTTAAATGTCTTCTTTTATTTTCTCATGTTGTGAAAATTGTTCGTAGCATGATTTAAATGATTTCTAGAAGGGAATATCATGGAATAAAAGATTATTCTGATTTTTCTCACGATAATTGTTATTTTTTTTCTATTTGTATATTATGTAGCAGACGAGGATTTTATGATGATTTATACTACCTTGTTGCGATGAATGTGTGAAAACGAGCTGCTTGCTTTTTGAAGATACTGCACATTGAAATTGAGCATTTGACCTCTCTGGATGTTTCAGCACTCTCGTATTTACCATTTTCTATCGCGTCCATGATCACGTGCAATAAATGTGGAATAACGTTTTTGTTTATGAAAATCGATAACTAATGCGGTCGCACCGTTTGTCGTTCACCGTGTGCGTTCGATGCGTTTGAAATCAACTCTCTGCTGACCCAGTCATTCGTACGCGAAAGGTTAAAGCGGATAAACCGTTCGAAATGGGATTGGAAGAATCAAAAATCTGATATTTGAAGAACACGTTGACAACTGAAACAAAGCAATAAACCGGGAACCGAGAGAGAAAGAGAGCATGGAAGATAATTTTTCAACTAATTCTAAAAGTGAGTTGCTCTTTTAACATTGAGAGATAACGTATGGAGGAGAATTATGAAATGAAATGTGAAAGACAAGAACAACATGAAACATCGACATCGAAGAATCGATATTGTAAAATCATTTCTAACGTCAACACCACCAACCGCGAATAGTAAAATTGCATTTTAACATTGAAATCAGATGCGGAGGAGATAATTATGTGATAATTGTTTAGCAATAACGATGACAGAAAAGCGGCGATGAATAAAGCAATCGTCGGCAATGAAGAATCGGATTCCTGCGAATGATTTCATTTCATTGGCGAATCAATCGTAATCCACCAATCGTTAAGTATTCGCGGTTCTATGCTCGAACGCACCGGACCGAGACACGGCGTGAATGAGAGATTCATGCTGCAGGGTAATTCAATATCCACCACTGAAAAACATCCCTTTGATGCTCGTCGAGCGTGTATTGTATTTCCTTTAGCGGGATTTCATCGGTGCGTAGTTTATCATGAAAATATTATCGGCTTTCGATACTTGAATAAGTTACGAGGCGCGAAAGCCGATGTCTGATTATTGTCTCCTGCGAGACAGCTTTACGAGTCAATGGCGGCCGGGATTTTTATAGGCGACGTGTTTATGCGATCACCGTGTCGCGAATATTACTGAAACGTTTTGGCCGCAACATTTGGAAAATTGTGGGCCGAGAATAAAGATTGAACACGAGATAACGTATTCCAATGCAGGACAGCATTTTTCGTCTTTTTTCTTTTTTTTTTTTTTTTTTTTTTTTTAGATCGAGCGTCGAATGGAAGACACTCTCTATGATTATTTTATTCGGCTGACACCAAACTCTCTGTCTCTGTGTGTTTCACCGCGTGTGAAACCCAATTTTTCGTGGGATTGAAAAAAAATATTGACACGTAGAAGCTTTCTTAGATGCCAAATATGAAATTACAATACAGCGAGTAATAAGAAAATTAAGAAATTTAAAAATATCTGTGAAATCAAAATCAAAGGTTTCTTCTCTCGTTTCTTTTCAATCTGAACCTTGTATCTAATTATTTTATAAATATTTTATAAATATTTTATAATTATCTTTCCTTGCTAACGTGCGTCAACTTATTATCGGAAGTACAACTATCTTTGAAATTGTCGACTCGTTCGATCGAAAAAACGAATGAATAGAGTTCCTAAGAAAGTGCATTTCCTCCCTGTATCAGTTTCGTTTATTGCTCATCGAATTTACTAATTAAAAGTTGGACACTTTTCTAACGATCTCGTTAGACGGGATTAAAGGGAAGTTCGCAAAGCGTCGTATGAAATTGTGGCCCGGAAGTCACAGAAACCGCTAATAAATCACCTTAAATCGTCAATTTCCAAGAAGCTTCTAGTTTCGCAACTTTACTGCCCTCTCTCGCCCTCTGTTTCACCCCCACTCGAGTCGTGCCGAGTTTTCCCCGTGAATTAACTAAGAATTATGTTCTTGTTTATCATAAGTTGTGACTGGGAAATTTACTACCCCTTTCGCGACACGGTATCGCAGCGGTGCGCGCGGATCAGAATGGCTTCAACGTTCGAGACTATTTTTCTTCTTTTAATTCTGATTTAACGTTACGAACGCAGGCGTTCATTCCCTTCTGCAACAAAACTCTGCGAATAAATCTGTTAAAGGAAAATTCTTTTAACCGAAAAAAGGCAAAAAAAAAAAAAAGAAAAAAAAAGAGAGTAACAGAAAGGAAGCAAACATTGAAATTTCGCTGGGAAAAAAAAACAGAATATATATCGTTGCAGATGTTGAAATTGGAATATTTTCGATTTATTTTACATGATTATATTTTATTTCTGCTTTAAAATATGCAATTAAAACGAAAATGTGCAGTTGCACGATTTAATGAATGCAATTGGTATTACTGGCTTTGGCGACTGGCCTCGGCCAGAGGAAAAAAAATCGTCTCGCATTCTGTGCTACGTTGCGACTTCTCGTTGTGATTTTTCATTTCATATTTCTCTCTCTCTCTCTCTCTCTCTCTATATATATATATATATATATGTATATATTTATAGCTTTAGCAGCGATAGAAGAGAAATATTGAAACCGTGCCATGACATTTCGCGAAATGCGTTCTGGGTCATCGGGAGGAGATTGACTTTCCACGTTCGAAGCTTCATAAACATTCGTGCATCGTACCTGAACGTCGTTGTAACGAATGAATTAAGGATACCTTGCTCGCGGATTTTTAGTCTGGGAAATTGCCAAGCCACGATGTTTCGTCGTTTCGATATCTGATTGAATGGAACGTGTGTTCGTATTTATGATTCTCTGCAAAATTCCGTTTCACAATATTTACTCGTCAATCTTCATTATTTTATTAAGCTTCTCTCCTACGAATAATATTCGTCATCGTCGAGTGCACTTGTACGTCGTTAATGCACGTTAATGCAATATCTTTCATTCAGTTTATAAATAAATTACGTACGTATAATTTTCAGACATATTTAATCATATCGCGAACATTGAATGTAACATTCTGCATCATGCCAATATTCTTTTACATATATTTAAATCTCAAACACTAGAACCTTAAATTAATTGTTAATCGATAAATAATGTTACAAAATTTCTATTCTCACAGAAATTGATCCTTGTATTAGTAACAAAGGAAAAAACGTTCATGGTAGTCGATTGAAAATTGCATTAATTGTAAATTATAAATAATAATACATCACAAATATATATATATATATAAATATACTATTATATTAATCGTAATTGTACATACATGCGTTTACATATACATGTACAATATAATCGCAAGTTACATACAACAAAACATACACGCAAATACACGTAACATATATAAATAATTATAAATAACAATAAACATATTTATAATTGAAATAAAAGTGACTACGAGAGAAAAAACGAAAATGTCTCGAAACAAAGAATTCGCGAAAAATGTGTATCCTGTCGCGGACGCGGTGCGATCAGTCCGAAAATCTTGGTCCGGGCGGCAAGATATTCCTTCGGGATTAAACCAAGTGTAAAATAATATTCAGAGGCGTGTATTCCCATATCACGGTACGTGACGATGGTTTAATAACTGTCTCCGGACAGGATCGGTTCTGTAAACCGTTGGAGAACGGTCACGTTCACACGGGTGCGAAATCATTCCTACGAAACTTTATCCTTTTTGCAAACAGCAAGCCGGCAAACAAACAGGCAAACGAACGAACGAACGAACGAACGAGCGAGCGAACGAACTGCACGTAATTCACGGCGTTTGCGTACGTTGTTTCAGGAAGCAGCGAGCCATGGCTGAAGAGCGTAAAGCACGCCGAACTAGGCACAGAGGTGCAACTGCCGTGCGTGCTGAAATTGCCGCAGTGCGAAGGACTTCACAGCATCAAATGGTATCGCGGGGCGACGCGTATCTTCATTTTCAGCGAGGATGCGGGAATAACGCGCGGCAACAACGACATCGCCGTCAGGTAAAGTACACGTATCTCAAATTTATTGTTGCTTTTCCGGCCATAGTTTCCTAGATGACGCGCGACGACGATGGCTTGGCCTATTAACAGGCAACACGACGTTCCTCTACATGATGGACATTGTATATATATGTATATATATATATATATATATATATATATATATATATTATATTATAATTAATACGGACATAATATATATATATATTATATTATATATTATATATTATGTATTATATTATAATTAACATGGATATAATATATATATTAATTATATTATAATATTATATTATATTAAGAAATTTTGCCGATGTGGACGAGAAGCTCCAAACAAAAGAAGAAAATGAAAAGAGATAAGAGGAAATATATATATATATATATATAGCTTCTCGTCCACATCGGCAAAATTTCTTGTTCCGAGTGACTTGAAAGTCGCTAAACGTCCCAGCGTTTGTATATCTCCATGTTTTAATATAGGCAGATCCTCTTATTCTCCAGATGCCTCTTTATTCTTCAAATACCTTGTCCGCGTACGTGAAATCTTTGAATGCCTCTCAACGGATGTTTCCATCAATTTTAGAGTGGCGTTTTTGTTTCTTAGAAATTTTTTCTGTTCCTTGCATTCGAATTTTTCTGATGCAATCTTCATATTCCGGTCAGCTAGTTATAATTTTAAACGTTGTATTTATCAGAGAAATTAGAATGCGAATAACGGGAAGAAAGTCGTGTCTGTAATTTTTGAAAACGCAACGTTGCAGATCTGTAGAACAATTTCAATAAAATTATAAATTGATTGTTTCAGAGTTATAAAGTGTTTTTATCGCGTAGTTATTCTAGTTAAACGAATTTTTAATGTTTGAGTTTTGCCTTTTGATAAAAGACATATGTTTATATTGATCATTTCTGAGAAAGAATTATGATTCAAAGAAAGACCTACTGATTCTTGTCCTGAGATTGTCTATGTGCAGAGAAGGCAAGAAAAAGAGAATATTGAAAACGAAAGGAAATTAGAGAGTTTCCAAGTTTCACTTGTGATTAGTGTTTGCATCATGTATTGCTTCCCGCAATATTCATTCTTTGTGATACACGTTTCAATACACAGTACACGTATCAAGTGCTCTTAATTTCGAAATTTGTAATCAATTTCAATGCATGCACGTATGATACAAACTTGGAAATCGCAATGCACGAATTGCAAAATGAATCTCTGAAGAATATTCAGTATAAAAGGGGCATTGCTTTTGAATTTATATTTTTGTTTCAAATTTAACCTAAAGCCTCTTGATATAAATTTAACGAGGGTTTTTGTTGTATAATACTATCTATAACATTGTCTCGTACCCGCTCCTATGGATATTGTTATAGAACATTTTCGAAATACCGCAATGAAGCACAAGCAGAATTAATAATCTTGTTTGCGCGGTTTGTTTGGTAGATATTAAGCCGCTATTCGCTTCAGAGCAAGTTTCTCTCAGCACAAAATGAAGCAAACTCTAAGCGGAAAATAACAACAGCATGTAAAGTTCGGCGTATGACGAAAAATAATTAAACTGTTGCCCGAAGGGCGCTTAATATCGGGGATATAAATATTTCTTTGAATAATATCACCCGTATTGATTCGTTCTTTACGTAAAAGTACTTTACTCTTACAATTTGTAGGTGAATTGAATTTCTATCAAAAAATTCTAGATCGAATTGAAGATTTTATATATGTTGGAAATAGTTCTCTTCAGTTTCCTTCAGAAATTGAAAACTGAATAATAGAATACGATTTCTGATCGAATATTTATTTCAAATCATTTTATTAATATTTTTCTCTTTTTCTTTTTTTCTTTTGGAGAAAGAATTAAATTGCTATGGAATAATGTATTTCGAGACAATTTTTACAAAGATTGCTGACTTGTTACAATTTTCTAATCGCGCAGTACGGGACTGTTTCAAAAGTTATTTACTTCTGTTTGAGTACATTGCGTAATACATTTGCACTTTCTATCGAAGAAATCTATTGGACAGTAATTAAATTATATTTCAATTAATCGCGATTAATTGACCAATCGATTAACGACCAGGACATCGTATAAAATTCATCGCCAAAACGAATGTTCTCGATGTCCCATAAAAATTAGCCGAACAGATGCTGCATATTTCTTTGAAATACACACGCCCACCAATCTCGACGAGAAAAATGGACTTTTTTAATTCGCTTAAACGTAGGCCATTAAGCACAAAGAATTCGATCGTTCCGCGTGGCGGAGCGTGGGCTGAGAAAACTCGATCGCGAGGGCCGGCCAGAAAAATGAATATTACATCGACGATATTAAAACGGTAGAATTATTATCGTCATTTACGCGGCGCCGTGAAAGCTTCCGGCGGCGAACGGGCAATTTCAAAGATACGGAACAGCTGGTAATCCGGGATTAGACGGAGAAAGTAGGCCAGCCAAACGATCTCTGTTCCGATGGGCTTAATTTTCGTCCTAAATGTTCGTCTTGACGAGGACGAGGATGAATCGGACATTTCGAAGGGATTCGTTTTTTTTACTTTGATATCACGATAGGAATGTCAGGCGTTGATCCGTTAATCGTTCGATAAATCACGACGGAACACACTCGCGAAGAATGCGTTTCCTCGCCTTGCGTGTGCGCGGAGAAAAAAAAATTTTCTGTCGGTCCAAGTTGGTTCTCGCAAAAAACCATATTCACTGCGATTAAAAGTGCTAGGAACTAACAATTGTTGCAAATAAATAAATATAATTGAGATGTAAGCTCTACGATGTCAGAGAAAGTTAAAGCGAATTGAAGAAACAAATTTTCGTACATTCCGCGGAAAATTTGAAGTTCAATCGACGAAACTTCTATTTCTATTTAAATTACGGTTTTATTATCAACTATAGCTCGTGAAAATGTCAAAATTTTCTTTCTTTTTTTATGGATAGAGAGAAAGTTATATGTACACGGCTTTATCAGCACGTAATAAAGAAGTTTCTGTACATGGTGCAAAATGTTTCGCAAAGCTGCGTTTGTCATTGATTTGTTTGTCAACGACGAAATTTTCAAAATGTAACGCGTTTCTTACGCATGCGTTTTCTATGTAATTAAAAAATACACCGGGAGCAGAAACGTTGAAGATTGCAGTACACTGCATAACGTTGTGAAAAGTTAATGTTTTCAGTATGGCAGATGCAGTAATGCATATTTCTATATGTAAACGCCACGGAAATTAAAAAATATCTACATTTGAATTTTCTTTTTGTTACTCGGTCGTTTCTGTTTGTTGACCAAGTAATTTCATACATTTCCCTGTCAGTTGCAGTTTGAAAAGCGCAAATTTTTTTAAAATAATTCGTTTAAAATTAAGCACGCATTACTCGATACAGTGAAACTTCAGAATTATATCGTAGATCGCATTTAACGAGATCCGTGAAATTTCCAGAACCAGGAATTGTATTCTCTTCGTAATTGTTAGTATTAGAATCTACTCATGGGTTAGTGTTAGAATCTACAAATTACCTGTTGTCTATTAATTTTACATTGTTGCGGGAACTCTATTTATCGAAATTTGAACCGCCTCTGCGAGTATAAAAAAGAAAAAGAAAAAAGAAGAAACTGTTATTCCGAAAATACGAAACTTTTAAAACAAATCCTCTTACTGGCGAGTAGTTTTATATTTTAATACTACTTTGTGCTATAGCGGGATGATGGGTCAAATCAATACTAGGTAATCCTGCTCTTCCAGTACAATGGGTTTCCAAGAGGTAAATCTATCCTTAGCTCGTGAATTTTTCTTCGTAAGGGTATTTCATTTCATATTGATATTCTCCATCGCAAAATAGAGACAGAAATATGTTAGAATTACGTACGATTCAATTCTTTCTTTTTTTTTTTTTTTTGAAACATTTCATCACTTACAATCTGCCCGATTATCACTGAAAAATTCAGTAACGTTTGTGCAAAATACATATTAGATGACGAGTTGTCTACTTTCTAAGTAGAAATAGAAGCTAAATAAACAGACAGACAGACAATGAAAGATACAAGTAGTAAGTAAGAAGGAAATAGCTCGAGTGAGATTTGTTCATACAGTACCTGATTTAGAATTGAAAATCAATTACCTCAAATAGAGAGTTTTATTTAATTTCGCATGAAAATATTCGTAGACTGATACTCTTGAACGATGTACAAACATTCTTCACTGCCTGTCGATAGAAACGCAGACTACGATTATTAAATCTCTCGGTTGATGTGCTGCGTATCAAAAAGTAACAAGTTGTTAATTTAACATTACAGTTTAACTAACACAAACATTTGACATTAACATTTTGATTATACGATTTAACATTGAAGTTATTGCCTAACATTATAAATTTAATCTTCCACATATATTTTCCGTGAATGGAGAAATAGACAATAAACTTTATTAACGTTTGAAGTCAATTATCGTCTCGGGATACACATTTTACGATGGAGAAGTCGTAGAACCTGTGCGACGTTGTTGCTGGCTGAATCGTTTAGCCGACCCAATTTTCCCCAGCGGCGGGCAAAGGAAGTGGAAAGAATCGAAGAGAAGTTAGCGAGAACTTTATTATCCTATTGGCCCGGTTTCCCCACATCGGCCATTGACAATTTCTCGCGGTCCCTCGCCGATTGTTGCCGAATCGCCAGGGAACGCGATAAAAACTCTCTCGCTAACCCCCTCCGAATTAATGGAGGGGGCTAACGATGTAATTGAAAACGTCAACTCGCCCATCGGACGAATACTTATCACGTGACACACCCACACACTGGCCTGGAATAAAACAGCGAAAAGAAAGAAAAATACAAGCGCGCGAGAAAAGAGTGGAAGAACGAAGAAAGAAAAGCGAGAATGCTTTATGTTCATTTACATTTCGGAACTTTTATCGCCACATCCAGCGAACTCTTCTCGAACTTTTCTCATTTACCGTCATCCGATTTAATCTGCCACCTTCTGTCCTCGCCTACCGTGTCTCTTCCTCTTTTTTTCTCTCTCTCTTTCTTTTTTTTAATAAGAACAGTTTCTGTCGCGGAACGATTTTTATTAAAAAAAAATTTTTTTTTGAGATGATCGTGACAGAGTAGCTGAAGCAAGGTGCGATCGATTTGATATCCTAAATATCTGTCGATATTGTTAGCTTTCTCGTAATTCCTTTTTTTAGTTTGAATGTAGGAAGTACAAACATTGCATCATATAATCGAACATTATTGTTTGAAATAATTAGAGAATCGCTGGAGTAAATGGTTCTGTTATATCGGCCGAGCTTGATACACTGATACGTCACTCGTACGGTGATGTAACAAAAATTGATTTCAGCTCTCTAATCAGTGTCGTCGAATCATTGGAAATTTTTTACTTCATTGTTTCTACAAATTTCTACAGCAATAATATTGAACTAGATATCCTGAATTTAGATAACCTTTACGTGTTCATCCAACAATGTTATTTTTAGAGTTGAAACGATTATTAAAAAGAAGAACAAATTTATATGTTTTATATATATATATATATATATATATATATATATAAATATCTCGTGTAAAAAATTAAACGATTCTTAAGCGATGCATATATGCAGATCAAGTTCTCCTTTCTTGGCAAAACGATTCCGCCACACACAGGAAGTTGTAACGTTCAAAGTAATAACTCATTTAAACTCTGTTACGAACAGAAACGATAAATCATTTGGTATCACCCGTCGAACTGTTATCACTTCCTTGTTCGAAGTGTAATATTGTTTCTTTTGAAAAGCAGATATATCAAAAGGAAAGAAGAAGCTTCGCTAGAGTCGAACGTCAGGCAAGAAATATAAATTAAAGAGCGGCAAAGTGAAACAGGTTGGCGGAAATTCGTAGTACAAACTAAAATATACGATTAAACCGATCGAGAATAAGGAGTAGACGGCACTCGCTCCTTCGAGAAATTTTTATCCTCCTTGGTGTGTAGCGTTGCAGCGCCATACGAAACGTGCACACGAAACGATTCTATCCGTGTATTAACACGCTTCCTTATCCAGCGCAATCCCCGTGAGAGCTTTTTTCTCGAAATACAATTTTCCGCGGCTAAGATACTTCGAAAGATACATTCTGCCAGCGAGAATATTTCTAAGCGGGCCAGAGGGTTGAGAGGGGGAAAGCCTGAGCTACGATTCGCGTCAAATGAGGAAATTGACTTCTTCGGATCTTTCATGTTTTTTTCCGGTGTGTCGTCGCGCGCGACGACACGGACAACTTTCATCATCTCTCGAAAGATTTCTATCGATCAGGTGTGCGTTACACGTGTATCGTGTGAACGCGCGTGTGACGACCACCCCTGAAAATTCCTTTGCTCACGTCACCACACAATTAGCCATCGGCGATGGGCACTTGGTGTGTGCGGCTCTGGGATGGTAATGACATCAGTTACGACTGAGCAGTCAACGAGAGCTATTAAATAAAATTTAAACCAAGTACAATCTTATCAGTTTAATCTCGCGTTTGAATCGTGACACGCGATTCATACTGCTCGACACTGTATATTTTAATAAACATATAGCTGGCAATTATCTATTCATGTTCTTTTCACCGTTTCAATCCGTCTGGTTGCCGATCCGATCTCTGTTCGAGACAGCGGATCGTTATATCGAGATATGGCAATTTTCCTTTCTGCGTGATCTTCGGAATTGTCGGAATGAATTATAACGAGTATACAAAATAAACATTGCACTTGGGATTAATTTACGGTGATTTTTACTTTCAATTTTTTTTTAAAATTGTCGAAAACATATTCACGAACTTGATCACGCTGCATTCCTTCAGAATTTCATCACGTATGTAAACAGATCTCATGTATCGTTGCCAGATTCTTGACAAATACTTTACGAATGTACAGGTAATCTCGAAGATATTAATTAGAAATAAATCGAAAGAATGAATGAGAAAAAATAATACGTAGAGTATAATTGTGACAAAATCTTGTAATTTTACGCACGTTGAAGATACTTCAAAAGTACCGTTCATTATTAAAATGCTACTATGAAGTAAACTGCTACTCAGAGCAAGCTAATATTACAAATTTATATTCTACTTTGATGGAATTTTATGTACTTGTAACACTTTCTCTATATATTTCATTCGAAGTATATATAATATATATATATATATATATATATATTAATATCATTACATACACTATCGCTCAAAAATCGTAGGACGCTTTTTTATTTTTAACATACGTTGTATAATAATGCAATTTTACAATATATACTAATGCTCCGAAGATTCCTCCTCACATGAGATCATAAGATTTCTGAACGGAAGTATAGCACCTAGAACACTCTTATTAAACGTTTATGATATGAAAAATCATCCATGACACGAAAGTTTAAAGCAACTACTACATTTGCAACGTGTATATCGCACGCGAGAATAATTCGACTAATACCTAAGTGCATATTGCAAAAGATGTGTTGCAAAAAATGGCGCAATTCTTCTTGCGTCCGCGTGTCACGTTTCCCACCGTTTTTCTCCTCTCCGCCATGAAAGTCCACCTGTGTGTGTGTATGTGTCTGCTTATCTCATTCCGTGCCTTCCTATTTACCTACTGTCCAGCTTATCGCGTCCTCTTTCTCTGTATCTAACAGCCATTTCGTTTCTTTGTGCGTCCGTCTTCGTCGTCGCGCCGTCTGTTTCCCTTATTTTCCACCCACGCCGCTTGACCTGGCCGTTCCACGCTGAAAGACGCGATCGTGGAAGCGATTACAGCGAAAGAAGAAAATTGCCCGGAAACTTACGACCACCTTCCGAAACGTATTTGCCTAGCGTTGCACTATTTCTTATGAATTTCGACATGAATCTCTCCGCGAAGGAAAAGAATTCAAAGCGGCGAAGAAAAGGGTTGCAAACGCCGTGCCTCGACGATATCGAACTTTAATTTTCACCGTGCATTACCGGCGAAATTTAACAATGCGAGGGGGGTGTTTGATCGTTTGGTAATGATCTGGTTTTCAATCGATGAAAATTGATTGGCTCGGCGTTTGCAAAATTGGCCGCGAAGCAGCTGCAAAACGTTGTCTCCGCGTTTCAAAATCTAATCAGAATCGAACTTCGTATTGTTAAATGTGTGATCTGAGATCAGAGTTTAGAAGCGAGCTTGCTTCGGTGGTTTCGTGAAGTTCCACGATCATCATCGAGATTCGATAGTTTCGAAATTACTTACAAAATTCAGTGTTTGATATTGAAAGTATAATGGATGATATATTAAATAATGTATTAAATATAGGATATTACACGAAGAATTTATTCGCTTTAAATTTAACATTTTCAAATTTGGTAATTTTGACAATCTACCTTAAATTAATACCATTAATAATGTACTAATAATTTTATAATAATCGTTAATAATCTGCTTCAACGCTAGAACTACCGACAATTGAAACTTAAAATTCCCATCAGAAATATAGATTTACATTTACACGTCTTACGACGTTCAAAATTCATTTAACTCTCTAAAAATAGCAGTGTTTTACGTCTACAAAATTTCACAGGAAAAATTATAAACTTGGTCCTAGTGTTAACTACCAACACTGTTATAATAAAACTAATAATAAAACTTCATAAGAAATTAATAGCATTCTAAATATAAAAATAATTATACCTCCGAAAATTTTCTTTCGAACATATCTTCCCGTCGACACAACCGTCTACTAAATATCCCCCCCTGTTAACGAAATCTCCCTGCCAACAGAAAACATTCTTTTCAATTGACGAAGGAAATTTCCCAAAAGCCAGACACCTGAGCCAGGTGAATCCTAACTCGAGCGAGTGGGAATAATTAAAAGACCGGCAGAAACTCGCGGCTGAAATCGACGACGCGTTATCTCGCTTCCGTGCAGCTTAACCGGGACGCACGAATTGCGAGACGCTTGAAGAAGGGGACGGGGGGGGCTAAGAAGTCGTTTCATTTTCAATGTAATTCCTGCTCCCTCCGCCCTTGGTATTATCCTGTTCTATCTCCATTAAATCGTGAGTTCGGATTACGCGTGGTATTTAAGGTGGATTTCGCCTTCTCGTTCTCCTTCGCGAACCCCATGACGGGAACGGGGGAAAGGAACGATAAAAGAAGGGAACGTGTCTCCGCTCACGCTCAGTGGAGTGGCTGGAAGATACTCGCAATTGCAACTTTGATAACGGTGCAAAAGCTGACCTCGAGAATGGCAGCCAGCCCACTTTGACGGGCTTTACGGTGTCGTTCCACACGCGGAAATAGGTTTTCACGGGATTCCTATGTGTTTTCGTTATCCGTTAACGCAAAGGGAAATCCAGTGGCGCAGCGCTCGAGAGAACGGGAGAGCTTGGGCGGAAAAATGAATTTATAAAGTTTCTTGTGTTTGTCAGGGATTTTTTCTATTTTTTTCTTTTTTGTTTACCTTTTTTCATCTTTTTTTTCCGAGGGCGTCGCGACGTTCGGTCGATTGGAAAACTAAAGGGGATGAGTTAAAAGCGACGCGCGAGAGTCGATTTTTGGTTTATACGAATTTTGCCGGAGCGAGCGGGACGTTCGACCCGGTGAAACGTGAATGTTGTTGGCGGAAGGGAATTTGGACAGATACACGGAAATTTATGTGTGTTCGAGATTTTTTATTCGATTTCACAGTTGCAACGTGTTAAGGAAATTAGACGAATAGATGATAATCTTGTGTCGATGATTATTAGTGGAAAAGTAGTTGCATTTTTTTCTTTTTTTCTAAGATGTGTCTCTAGATGTATGTGTATCTTAAAAATGTATATGTATGTGTGTTGTAATCCGATATTTGATTGTTTCTTTGAAAAACGAAAGTGCACGATCTCGTCAACAATTGTTCGTTTGACGTCGATTTCGAAGTAGAAAATCGAAAAGGAACATTTTTTTATTTTCGTGTTTTGTTGTACTACTCTTTTGCTGTGCAAGCTCGTAAAAGATTATCCATTATCTATAGTGAGAAACTTTCGAGATACGGCAAAGCCAGAATCGGTTTGCCAAATTTCACTGCTGATGAGAATATCAAATCGTTCTCGGAACTCTTTTTTATCGAAAAAGATAAGAACATTTTTGAACGCGGGAAAGATGGCAAAAGATGATCAAACAAATTAGTCGATGTATTAATAAAATTTTCATTTCCCATGAAAGATTCGCGCACAAAGAGAAACATAGCTGGCCAAACTAATATTTGAAAACGCGTGACATAAAAATCTGAGGCCCAACTACGTAAACTGTTGTTAAAATAGAATGTAATAAATAACGCAATGCAAAGTAAAGCAATAATAATATGATGGCATTTAAACTAGTAAATAACAACACGATAGTATTTAAATTAATAGATTTTGTAAATAGCGAAGTAAGGCCAGGTGACTAAACAATAGAAAAGTAATTCCGAGATCCTCTTTTGAAAAGTACCAATTAACTATTACCAACTATTTGAAAGGAATTCGTGATTTATCGGAAAATAACCTTAGAAAAAGAAATTAGTATTGGAGTTTCTTGTATTGCATAGAATATGAATTAAACGAATGAATACATGATTAATTAACATCACGTTCATTATGCTTACCATTGATAACTCATGTCTATCGCTATGAATGTTATCCTAACGTTATACTGCTATTAACAGATCATAATCTACCTGGCATTGATCGTACGGTGCACGCGTTTGCAGTTATATGATATCAAACATAAACGTACATACAAAACGCTTCGTGGTTCGTATTCCATTTACTATTCACATTCTAACGAATTGTTTTCAGAGAAGAGTAGATTAAATGACTTTTCTCTCTAAATACGAATTTTTTTATTTATAAAACAAGATTATTGATATATTTCAAAATTACAAATAATTACAATTATATCACAATTATTGTAATAATTCTATTCTTGTAATATTAAAATAATGTTATAATCATTGTAATGGACTTGATGAAAATTTATTGTAAAATAATAATCCTTGCTAATTCTTCAGCTGCGAAACTTTTATTTGCAACTTAAAGCTTCATGTAACAAACTAGATCGATATTACACACGATGATTCGCCTCAAAGGACTTTTCAATTGTGTATCTATTGAAAAACTTGATAACGCAAAAGTTGTACATTTTCGAAACTATAATTCGTGTAATCTGCTAGTAATTCCTCTCGCGTGACACACGGTCGGATCTAAATAACAAGCCAGTTCATTGAAATTTGAAATTTGATAAAATTGAGAAAACGTTCCGTTGCAATATTGAAAATTTCCCAACGAGATTACGCCTCGAACGATTTCTGTCTCGTTGAATGAGAGACTTGGCTCGCAACACGCTCGACGTTGCAAATAATACGCGTTTTATCCATCCATCGTGCAACGGACGAACGCGTTGCTAAATATTTATAAAAATTCGTCTGCGCTCGTTTCGACGAACATAAGAACGAGCGAGTACGCGTAGATCAGCGTTCATCAATGTAAATTTCCATCCACCACTGCACCTTCGTTCCGCATTATGGGACGAAGTCGCTTTTGTAACACGAAGGCGGTGCGCGACGAAATCATAAATTACATTTTTCATGACAACACAAACTCGAATCCATTACTTTTTTCTTTATCCCTGTTCGTTCTTTGTCCGACCTTAGGTTCATTAACGGCAGATCAAATGAGAAGAAAGAAAAAAAAAAAGAAAAAAGTTAGTTGGAGTGGAGAGAAAGAAAGAGAGAGAAAGAGTCACGTTTGGAGCGAAACTCGGCGAAAACGAGATCGAGATCGAGATCGATGTGAAATAACGCGCCGGATGTGGAACTGGTTAATATTTTAATGAGACGCGGGGACGTGAAACTTGAATTCCGCTATCTCCTCTCCCCCTCCCCCTCCCCCCTCTCCCGCCATCTTTGCTTCTCGAGCAATTCGTTGCCCGCTAATTTCGAACGTTCTTGCTCCGTGTTCTATCTACGTAATAGCTGCCGGTAGCCCCGTGCTACCTATTTCCGGCCTAGTTTCTCGGAAACCGAGTAATTAACGTCCTCGGCGTTCTCTCGGTGTCTTTAAAAGTTTCGGGAAAAAAAGAAAGAAAGAGAAAGAGAGAGAGAGAGAGAGAGAGAGAGAACTCAGCTTTTAGAGGGACTCGTTAGAAAAGCGATATGCGAAGATTACCGTGTCGGTATTTGCATCTGTTTCAGGATAATTTCCCTATGCCTTTCTCCTTACGTGCAATTTTTTCTGCCAGCCGGCGGAAACAGCGGCTCTCGAAAAAAAAAGAAAATATTTCGTTTTATTAGATCTTTCATTTTCGTGTGAAGGGAAATTCTTCTCGGAAAATTGCTTCTTTCTTCCTTCCTTTTTTCTCTTTTTTTTTTCTTTTTTCTTTTGTTAATTTTGTTACGCAAAAGGGGCGCACGATGAAAGGAACGTTTTTTTTTCTCTCTCCGGAGATTAATGACTCGGAAACTGAATGCTCGTTTGTGACTCTGCTGGTTTAATCCTCCGTTGGGAATTTAGTCTTTAATTAGTTTCCCTTTGTTTCAAGCAATATACTGTTTACAATCATTCGAATAAATTCGTGTTAGCAACGCTGATAGTAATTTTCACAGCGTTCTTTTCGAAAAAAATGTCGACCCTTAACTTGTGTCAAAATCCAGGATAACGCAGTCTCTCTCTGACAATCCGAATGTCAAAAATCTCGAAAATCCAGAAATACAATTATGTAGGGATATAATTTAAATGATTTATTATATTAAATAATAAAGAAAACGGAAGCAAAACAACAAATAATAAATACAAGATAGACAACACAGACAACAATAATTCGAATAAACTTAAACGACACAACACTTTACCGACCAATAGCGGTAAGTAATAGACGATTAATAGGCTACCGGTCGGTAAAATGTTAATACACAACACAAATTATCACTCTTTTGACCACGCTCAATTCAACACTCTTTTTCGACTCTCTCCGGACTCTGTTTCTTCACTCGCACGACTTTCCTCTTTTTAAAAAGAAAAGCGCTCAACGTCAAAGCTGTGCTTCTCACATCATATTCATACTTTTTTCGTTCACGTATCTCCAGCACACAAGCCATCTATTAAAAGTAAAAGTAATTGAAAATATACAATAATTTCGATACTACAATCCATCGGGTGATCGAGTAAAGTGACTCGAAGGGAATCGAGACGCTTTATCGATTAGTCGGACAATCCCGCGGATTCAATCGAACGCTCGTATATAGCTCGTAAATTCCATCTTTGTAAATTTAATCCAGCCGGCCAGAGAAATTTATTAGGTCGAATTTCATAGAGTGAACGGCGGCAACAACAACACTGTGAATAGGCACAGACGGACGGATTTCGAACGCAACCGTTTTGACACAATCGATCGTGAACGACGTTAGAAACATATTGCGGCTGAATGGCACGGTATTGGCCATCGGGAGGTCAAAGGATTTGACAGAATGCTCGTGGCGATTCGTACGTCAATCTGCAGGACAGAGCATCTGACAAATGGAATGCATGATTAATGCTTGGCTACCTCCGTCACGTTGCTGCTGCTGCTAATGGGCTGATCTTAACCGTGTCCATAATTAGCAATTATATTAATCTTGTATCTCGCTGTCGTGGATTTGTTTGTCTCGATTACGACGTTGCAATTCGTATTTTTCTTTCTTTTTTTCTGTTTAATAAATTAGTATTCGAACTGTCTGTGATTTGGCGACATTCTCGAGGCTGAAGGCATCTTTATGTAGAGTACACATTTCGTACGCTATTTAGTATTTAGTATTAGCACGTGTAAATATAGAAATGATATTGTATACAGATGTATATACCTACATTCTTCGCAGTGAAATGGTCTCGAGTGGATTTAATTTTAAATTTGTTTGTTGCGTTTTTTTTATCGATTTCTATTTCTATCGATTTCTAATTTCTATCGATTTGTCAACGACAGTTATATAAATTCAAACTGTCGAGCGAAATTTTCTAGAACACAACATTTCCATAATATTGAAAGCGTTGCAACACATTACAGTGTAATTAAACAGTATTATATTATTATATTATATTATTATAGTATAACACCTCTGTAAAATTTCGCAGCTTCATGCAATCGAAACATCCTACGTGTGATTTTTATAGAGACGCACAATACCACGTGAAACAGTATAATGATATTTCCATGATACTCCACAATTATTTATTCCTCCCACTCTCTCAGATCTGTGCAATTTCCTATGCAACGCGAGGGTATATAGGTGCAATCGAATGGAAAATCGCTTTGACAGAACGCCTAACGGTAACAGGCGCCAGGGATCGATATATATTTTCACTCTTCGCTTATGCACCGGTTATAATGGCCCCGGTGGCGTTTCATTCACTCAACATGCGGCGTTCATACATTCTTTCGGAAGAAGAGGATTAACGACCGGTGGAAACGCGCGATCGATACTCGATCATCGGATCACACGCACGGAATTCCAATTCCTTCTGATTACGGGGGCGTGCTTAAACGCGCGAGTAGTAGACACGAGTAGTAGGTACGTTGCGCAACCAGTGAGAGAGAGAGAGAGAGAGAGAGGATTGGACAAAGCGGAAGATCTCGAACGGCAGAGTAATGGAAAACGTGCATTTCGATCGGTGAAACGTATCGGGTGATGACCGTGCGGAGCAGATTTAAAATTTATTTGAGCGAGCTAACCCGGCCCCCGGTGACGGCTCATTTCGACGCTCGAGACCCGCTGTTTTCGTGCAAAACGTCCGGTTTCCCGTTCTCGCTTGTAATTGCGCGCTCGACGAACGCGACTTTTATTGTTGCGATCCGGCCCGAAACGCTTTAATGGAAGCAATTATTTAGTTCCACTGGCGTGTTACACGGAGATCGACGAAAGTACCGTATTCCAGTTCTTAATCATCGTGAGGATTATCGCGAGCGAGTATTCAGGGATTTTTCCGTTGCGCTACCAGTAGAATTTAACGCAGGTCGGTTTTTTTAGGGATTTTTTTGCGACACTCGCTTCGCGACGATTTCGTCGTATGACAAGAACTGATGTTTGGGAGATGATTTCTTTATTGTATTGAATTTTCCTAATTCTGCATGATATTTTTATTACAGTTTGAAGTGCAAAATTTCTTCCTGAGATTTAGATTATTTTCTGAAATATTCGTCACGATATTTCGAATATCGAGAAGTTTCGTAATGTTGGTTGAATTTTTATAAAATCTTGCCATCATAAGAAGATACAATTTCAAATATTTTGCTCGAATATGTACCGAGTGAGTTAAAAATATAATCAAATTACACGTATAAATGAAATATTTTTGGCTGAAATTCAGAATTCAATTTAGACTACTCCGGTCTGTCCTAACGGGAATTTCATTGCCGTGTATAATCTAATACTTTAACCTTCCTGAGAATACGTTTTCCGATTCATTTTTCCGATACTGTAAAACAAATGTCAATAGTTATTTCGTTGTTTAATGAAACAATAGACGCGATCTACTAGCTGTCTGCCTATTGCTAAAATATTTTATCAGCGATTTATGAAATATAATGCGACATCGGGTAATAAAACTTGGTTACCGAGGATGAGTTGAGATCAAAGAGAGAAGCTTCCCTCGAACGGCGACGCGACAGAATGTCGTGAAAAGTTTAATGAAAGATCGCGATTCGTCCAAACATGGGGCAGAAAGTTCCTTTGCAGTGCCTTTGCGAAACGAAGCTCCTTTGGCGAGATAAAAGAAAAAAAAGAAATTCCGTACGTTCTAAGGAAGTTTTGTACAAACGTAAAACACGAAAGGCAGGGAATATTTTCGAGCAGGTACAATTTTTCGTAAGGAACTTTCTCAGTAAAAAGTTTAATAGCATTAACAACCATGACGATTTAATCTGGTTTCTTTGTAAAACGACATTGGACGTATTAATCGTGCGATAACAAGAGTCGATGATTCGACACAATAATTGTTAATTAATAGCAATTAATGGTTCGTCGTGTTAATCGTAAAATATAAATGAACATACACGATGATGAAAAAGAAAAAGAAGAAGAATTTAAACTATAGAATGTTTTAAAATCAGTACAAGTTTCGCTGGATTTTTTAAAAGTCTTTTATCAATTGAGACCAATTTCAAAGTCAATTTACATTAAAACAGATATTAAAATCGATGTGAAATTCTTACCTTTGGAAGCAAAGTAAATTGTTCATTGTCCTATGTAAAACTGGTAAGAAAATATCTTGAAGATCTCGAAATTATCGTGTCATAAACATGTGTTATCCTATTCTCTCCCACCCTTGCGACTCTGCACGAGGGTGAGACAACTTTGAGAAAACTAGCAAAATCGCAAATCGACGTGTACTTTATCCTTTCGATCGAACTGCGTCATTAACAAACATCAAACCAATAACATGTACGTACTTCGGCACGCACCGATACTTGTACAAATTCGCGGTACCTTCTTTCGAAGAAAAAAGAAAAAATGAAGGAGAGAATACGAGTGAAAATGAAACACCAGAGCGCGATGGACACTCTTTCGGGAGAAGACGACACGCGATAAACTTTATCAATGAAACATCGTCGTCTAGTTCGTGCCCCCTCCCACCCCCATCCCCATTCACTGCCCCTGGAGAGAGGAAAGAAGAACAGGTCACGGCGATGTCACTCGCCGTAACGTCGTAGTGCAATATCCTCCATCTTGGTACGCAGAAGAGCCATAAACTTGGAGATCCGTTTTCGCGAGTGCAATAAAGTGCCGGCTTCGGGATCACCTCGCGCAATAACTGCAATGTCAAATGGCGGGGCGCGACTCCACGAATCCCGGCAGAGTGACTATACTAGCAACAATAAATAGATTACACGAGGGAGAGAGCCCATACACCGTACGAGATGAGAGAGAGAGGGCCGTTTTACGTGCAGTTGGGTGTATTTGTACAGCTGGTGCGTGTATCATTCCGAAACGGCAATCAACAGAAGTGCATTGCATTAATGAACAAACGCACTAGTTAATAACAATTATCGCTGCTATTCGGATATTGCGCCCGCTCCTGCACGTCTCTGCTCCATGCTACGACTCCTAAGCATTTCTGCTAACGAGCCGAAACTGGCGACAACCAGCGGCTGATGTTCCGGACGTGAGCGTGAGAATGATCGTAAGAGCTATTCGTGAGAATGAAACAATTGTTTGCTCGATAGTTTTGTTCGATCAACGGAGTGTGCAGTGAACTGTTGCGTTCAATTCTCTTTCTCTTTCTCTCTTCCTTTCTCTCTTTCTCTCTCCTCTTCCGACGAGTTACAAGTACTTACGGTACATACCGTGGACGTAGCATTTTCTTTCCCGACAATTCACTTTAAAAATAGTAATAGTTGGTATATCAATAAATATAAATTTATTCATTTTATTAAATAACGGTGCACTGAGTAGAATTCAGAAAAATTGTAAACGAACGTTCGATCATGACGTTTCAAAGGAGAAGATTTCAAACAAGCATCCGTTCTTAACACTAAACGTATCGGCATTTTACATATACCTATCTTACCAAAAGGGGTCATTTGACCTCTTATGAGTAAACGTTGATTTTTAGAAAGAAATTCTTAATTTATTAAAGGAAATAACTCGCAACACAACTTCTGATTTCTAATAAAATAATAAAACATATTTTTATATAAATAAAAAAAATAATCAATTAATTGCACTTTTTACATATGATACATGTTTCTCCTTCATACATTTTCCGCAGACAAATTTTTTGGAAATTATGCAAGTTTGAGTGGTTTTATTGCCCGTGCACAATCTTATTTGACATTTTCTTCGTGATTGGGAAATATTGCTTGATGTTCCTTTGTTGTAGGTTTTCCTTTCCTTCTTCAAGAAATTCGTGATACTCTGTGACTAGTTCATCTGCTAATTGTAATAGGAAATGCTGTCTTGATATCTTTCATTCCAGTTGTTTCCCGATAGATCCATGCATTGATTCCAGCTAAATCCAGGATATTGAAGAATACGTGCACAGGCCATCAATTGCATTTGGATTTGACGCTGTGTTTTCGCGCCATTTCTTCAACCACATCGACGCCAAATTTAGTCTTATTATAATAACTAATTGTTTCTGGTGTTCGCTTTCTATTGTTTTTGGTTTTGACGCATTTATGTCTCGAACTTAATATCGTAACTTTTTTCGTTGGTTTTGATTTATAAATTGTCAGAAAAATACGTAAATTTCGTAAGGGGTCAAATGACCCCTCGCGGTACATAAAGTGTTTCTCGGTAAAAAATAAGCCAAGAGAAAAACAGAAAGCGAGAAATTGAATAATCAGATAATATAAGAATTTACAGAAAGTCAAATTAGCGAGAAAAATAACAATGAATATACGATTTTAAAGTAAATATTGAAAAGGGGTCATTTGACCCCGCTTAGTACGTTTAGTGTTAATATACGCAGAATCTATCGAGCTCTGAAATGATACTGAGATACACAGCATTGCGTTTCATACAAGACCAGTTCGAATTTGTTAAAACGGGAGATTCGTTCATTTGGTCTGTGAGTGTATCTTTGGAAGAAAAATCAAGAAAGAATTGACTCTGCGGTTTTTGGAATTTACCTTTTGCGATAGTGTGTTTCTTGGCCACCATTATCGTTACTTCGTAACGACGCTATTAGGTTATCTTGCCAGTTTTTCGTTGCTCCGAATCGTTCCCTTAAAAGAATATGCACTCGAAGAAGTGCTCGGGTATCTTTACCCAAAAAAATAAATAAATATCGCGATTTTGCATAATTTGAAATAAAAATGGTAATTTCAACGCGATGCGCAAACTTTCAAATTAAATAAGTTTCGAACGTTAATTTGAAATATTAATTTCAAATGTTGCACCTCGTTTTCAGCTGTAACATTACGAAATAATGAAGAATATGATAGAGGTTATATTATTATTGATCGAAGGTATGGAAATTATTATAATTGTTACTGATCGTGATATTATTATTAATTGAAGTTTGTTTGGAGTTCACGAAGGTTCGCATGGGTCATGTCCAAATATATTGCACACACGTATATTTTAACACATGCAATATAAATGAAATTTTGAGCTTTAGTAATTGCATTTATAATAATATTTACCTCATATTTTGATGTTTGATTGGCGAATCGCTGAATCGCGAAAAGTACCCTTTAATTTTCTATAATTATACGCGAATTATAAATAATTCTTCTCACAACTGTACGACTAGCTATATGTTAAACCAGCTGAACTATTTTTACTTAAATTAGGCAGTCGCGTCAATCTATATATATATCTGTCTCTCAATAAATCATTTATTTGCCGAAATGTTACTTACGTAAGGAAATCGTAACGAAGTTGAATGATTTTGTCGAACGTATTCTATCGACAATGATGGATGCGCCGCTGCAATCGTATCAGGTAAATAGCATATGCGATTGTACGGTATACATCGTAATCCCATTGTTTCCTTACCAGCGTAAGTAAAGCGGTATCGATTTAACAGCGTAGCGTGCGGCTTGATACGTTTCATTGTTCTATTCATTAGCGCATGCTAATGGGATTGCAAATGTGTCATATGAATGACAGTGAGCCGCAAATATATATATATATATATATATATATATATATATATATATATATGTTTGCAAATAAGAATATTGTTGTCATCTGCGACGTACATTTAAATATATACTTTTTTTAACACGCGTTGATCCTGAAATGAATTTCGTATATCTGGTTCACACTACTGGTGCGAATGGTATATATTAGCCACGAGAATTATTGTATTTGTTAAGTTTATAGCGTTTTTTTAATATTCTAACATTGACTTTATAATTTGTTCCCGTACGTAGAATTGATATTTCACCTGTTACAGATTCGTTAGATTTTATTTCCTACGACTGTAATGGTGTTGTGATCAGATTTATCAATTTCATCTTCACCAGTTTCAGGAGATACGAGATAAGAGCTCGATAAATTATTTAAAGATCTCTTACGAATTTTAAGAGTGATTTTTTCCTTTTTTTTTTGAATAGAGATACTTCAATTATCACACTGAATACTAAAATTATTTTTTACATTTTCAGTCGTCGATGATACTCGACAATATTCGACGCGATTAATAATTAACAATTTTTCTCCTTCTTGTTCTTCCAGGTCGGATATAGAATACACGACAAATTCGTCGAAGACTTTCTTGAAAATCCCGGACGTCAAATTGGAGGACGAAGGTCTTTACAAGTGCGAGGCTACATACTTGGCTGTGAATCGAAAGTGCAATAACGTTCAGCATATCATACTTAACGTCACCGGTGAGTTCTCTGATTATTCCCTCGAAATATTCAAACGAGACACAGTCCTTGTTCATTGATCAAGAGGGACTTTGTGTCTCAGTAAATTTAAAAAGAAACCTTTCCAGTACAGTGCCTTTTTCATCAAAAAGAAAAATCTAAAACTATAGTGGAGTACTCCACTTGTCACAACGAAATGCTACGGCGTCATTGTAAGACAAAACATGTAGCTCCGTTGTCGCCGCAGCAGCGACATCAAAAAGAAACAATATTTTTTTAATATAAATATTTTATATATTTACATTAAATTTAATTAATTTTAATTTAATTTTAAATTAATTTTTATATATTTATCATTGAATTTAATTATATTCGTCAGTTTTTCTTGGAAGCCTATGCTGGTAGCCGATAGTAAAAATGACTCGGAGTTGCTGATAGGTTATATAAAAAATTGTTCGGAGCGCAAAGGGTTAATGAAACGAATGAACAAATCTAAATGCGATCGAAAAATAACAAGTTCGGGTAAACCGTACCTCTACCAAAAGACACACACGAAACGAAAATTCGTCATCGCTATTTACTCGGCTCTTTTTTCCTCGCTTTTCCTCGTCGAAAGTTCAAAATCACGCTCGAACTGAAACATTCCAACGGGCGAGCCATGCTTCCTAAACGTGCAATAACCGGGCAACTTGAAACTGTCGTTTAGCCGAAATTTACAATTCAATTCGATAAGCTGGCGTTGGTAAACGCGATTGAATCGCGATTATTTGCCGTGTAATCGTCCTCGGAGAGGAGAGAGGATGGGGGTGATCCCCACAGCAGAAGGGATGGTTTTCACGGTGCGCGGGCCAGAGGCTGGCATATAATTTAATTAATCGATTAAACGCCGACGATCCCCCAGCAGTAAGATATGCGTGGAATAACTCGTATTAGACGTATCATACTTGTACGATCCGTGTAATCTGGCTAATCCCAGTAATTCGACAAACGAGAAAGCCGCAGTACTAATCCCGAAGTGGTAGCGGCTAAACCACTGAACCGGTTATCTTGACGCACGCAACATGTCACACTATTAAAGTGCGGTTGAGTTTACGTACATGAAAGGCATGCCAATTATTTACTTTGAGATTTTCGCCCGGAGGCCAAAAGATTTCACTCGACGATATCGCAAGCCTTTAGGCGAGCCTAAAGAGCTGATGAATATATATATATATAGGTATATTCACGTTTGAACACATACAATCCGTGATATCATGCGCGCGGGAAAATCTCGTTTCTCGATTCAGTGAGAATTCAAGTTTATCGGTAGCAGTTTTTATTGATTTACAACAAACGAAGTTAGTAAAAATTGCGTTGAATCACAGATGACGTTTGATCAGTGAAATTTCAACTGAATTTTCATTTTCATTTCGTTCCATGCAATACAATTTAATTGTGTTTTATTTTCATTTTTATGTCCACCGGTTGTCAGAGTGAAATTAATCCTTTGCCCTCGACAAATTTTTTTTTTCTTTTTTTGCATCATCTGCTAGCAATTTATTTACGAGGCATCATCGCTTCAAATAAAATGACACTTTATATGCCACGGAAATAATCATTTCAAGTGGTATTTAACGCGAAATTTTCTAACGTGTGACGTCGTTTAAATTTTTCAATTTCTGGAAAAATAATATCCTCCGCCATTTTTTTTAAATTCTCGCAAGAAGCAGTAAGAAGTCTGGTTTATGTAAATTATACCGAACTGTTTATGCGAGCAATTGAATGTCAATTGACTCGTTTAGGACTGTCTTTCAGAAATTCCTTCTTCTGAAATCCTTTTGTTTTTCTCCTTACATCGTAGATGTCTGTTCAGATATTACATTATTCATTATAATTATCAGCGAATTATAAAAAAGAGGGAATCGAGTGCAAAGTGTTGAATAATTCAACTTCGAGCTGCTACGATCGCCAGTTAATCCAGATCGCGTGTCATCGCGTTGCAAATAGATATTTCAGAATACCGATGAAAATTTTTCGGATAAAATCGAAATTGATCTCTTGCATGAGAGGACGAAGGCTTTCAGCAGACCTGGAATCGTTAGAGCTCGTGAAATGGATAAATACTATATTTGCAAATGACCAATTTCGAATGCAATATAACTTCTCTCGAATTTTAATAAGCATAATTTTATCCATTTTTCTTTTTTTTTTCTTTTTTTTTGTACCGACAATGGGACGAAACTGCCTGGGGATTAATTACATTCCTCGGACTCATCCTGAACTCGAAAACTCATTTTCGTGCCATTACCGCGTAAAAATGGCCCGCCAAAAAGCTGAGGAGACAATCGTAAATTTTATGGAAAATTGCAACTTCAACTACGGAAAGTTAAAGGTATTTTGGAATAGCCGAGAATCTCGAATTTCCATGGGGGAGAGAGAAAGGAAAAGACGATGTGAATTTCGCAGTATAACATTTTATTTTGAAAGGAAAAAGTTTGAAACTTCATTGAAAACGGTTTGTTAGATTAATTGAACCGAGCTCTTGGAAGGGGAAAAAAGAAAATTTTGAAATTTTTAGTATCGCGGCTGATTGTTCGTGTAGGAAGCTTGAAATTTCATTAAAAATGAACGATCGGGTTGCGAGTTTTCACGAGATATCGTAAATTTTGTAGCAGAGTACTTTATTTTTGAGGGTAGATTGAAACTTCATTGAGGGTAAATTGAAAACAATATTTTACAGCAGTGGAATCGAAATTTTTTTCTCTCTCTCTCTCTCTCTCGAAAAAGAATGAAGAGATTTCCTTGACAGAATTAATTATTCGAAAGGCTTGATTGAAACTTCGTTGAGAATGATATTTCACAGTACAGTTGGATTGAAATTTTTCGGAGAAAAAAATCGGAGATCCGGCAACAGAATCGAATATTTCGGGAAGATTGGAACTTCGTTATAAATGATTTGAAACAGTTGAATCGTTTGGGATAAAAATCGTGGAATCTATTATTCGTAGAATAATAAATAACAATATGGAACATTTTTGGGAGGAAAACGAAAGAATTCTGTGGTAAAAGGTTAAAACTTTATTAAAAAGAATATTTCGGAGAAATATTTCGAATAAAGCCTTCATCAATTTCGTAAGAAATTGAGGAGTTCGAAATCTACAGTCTCATCGAAAGATTTAAGTTTCATTGAGAACAATATTTTCACTGCAAAGTTTGAAACTATCTAATGGGAAATCGAATTGTTTATCGATGACGGGAGATTTGTATTTCTAAAAATATACGCGATATTCGGGGAAATAATTTTATATATTGAAAGACAGAGTGTTTACCTTAGGGACATGGTAGATTGTACATGTAACTTTTTATTAAAATAAGCGGCACGATATTCTCACATTGTATTCAACTTTGATATCATAAAGTAAAAGCTAGGAATAATATATTCAGTAATTTTCCAAAAGCACCAAATTATACATAAAATTTATAAAGATAGGGACAAATAAAATTCACGTGTTGTAATTTGCAGAGTTACAAACTCTCACGCAGCTAATAAAACTTTTGATATTATAATGTAACATTGGTATACTTTTGGTATTTCAGTGATAGAGACATTGTACCTTTCTCACATCCCAGAAATATTTAATATCTTTCTTTAATAAATCTAAATTGATAAATCTACATTGAAAAGAAAAGAAAAAGAAAAAAACAGTCAGGAAGAAGGCAACCGTAGCAAGATGATTGCTCTGAGAGCATTGCGCGACGAATTTTCTATCGAGAGTGAAAATCGATTTTTCCCGTCGACATCAGAAATAAAAATCCAATGGAGAAATCGTAAAAGCCACGAACAAGTACAATAATCAGGAATTATCCTCGTCCTGCGTGTATGCAACGCGTTATTAAGGTGCAGTCTTGAACAATTCAACTGAATTACTGAAATTTGGCATGGTGGCTGTTGCATTGGCGCTTGTTAAAGAATATCGTGAGAACCGGAACTGTCCGCAGTTTGAAACACCGAGAGCAGAAATTTTCGCGGGAAAGTCGCCGGCGAACTAACAATGTTGGAAACTGCCCAAGGTGCCATTACGATTCTTACAGCGATTACCAGCAGACCGTGTTAATAGCGCGAGACCTGTTTTGAACTAGTCCAGCCATGGCCGGCGAAACTGTTCATCCATAGGAGTTTATTGCAATTATCAGCGCGTTGCCGAGCGTGACGCGTGAATGGATGGAAGTTTGCGACGCGGAAGTCGAAATGTCGCGCAGGATCCGTGTCCCTTCCTGGGTATTTACCACCTGTCTAATTGTAAGTGGAACTTTCCCAATTGTATTTGTGGCCGTTCAATGATAGACAAATGGACCGATCAATGGACACGTATTACATTCGAGCGAGTTCAAAGTTTGAACGTCCAGTGATTTTCTTTTTTTTTTTTCTTTTTTTAGTACTTTTGACGCATTGGAAGGTAAAAAGTTATCTGTGATAAGAGTTACGAATTATAAATAGGTTGTAGGTTGTGTTAAAATAATTAGATCTTATTTTTCATTTTATTTTTTTAATTCAATCGTTTACTTACTTCATTCTTATTTTCACTTTGTAGATTAAGTTGTTTTGTTATTAGTTCTAATTCAGTATTGAATTATCTTGGGTTTCGTCGTCTTACTTTTAAGTCAATCATTTTATTTACTTATTTCACTTTCCATTTATTCGTCAGGAAATTATTTGTAGAAAAATATATATCAACCAATGTATTCAACGATCTTAGATGAATTTGCAAAAAAAAACATATACGTAATTTACAAATTCGTATGATACTGAACACTGTCGGACATAACCAGGGCGCTCGTGTTGCGTAATAAATTTGAAAATATAATCAACCAACTTCATTGGACTGTTAATAGTGCATCGACATTTACATTAAAAGTACAAGTATTCTCGAAACATTCGTCGCGTTTGCATTCTTAATACACACAGGGTTAGATCAGTTTAGAAAGAAGCAAAAATACGCTTTTCAACGCGGCGTGTATCGACGACAGTTTCAGGACGAAAATTGAAAGAAATCTTCGATCGAAATTTCCTTTTTCAGTATAAAATTTCCAAACGTCGGGTCGGCACGTCGGTCTAAATATTCGAGACAACAGTTCGAGAGAAAACTGTCACGGGCTGTGACGAGCTGAGATTTTTCTTTTTTCAAAGAACGCGGCGAAACGAACGACGATTGAGGGCGGTCGCTGGCAACGAACGCAACCAACTAAAAACAATTAGGAACGGGCCGTTGCTATTAAAAGTTGTAAATTGCACGCTCGTAACACCGGCGGGCGAGCATCGCCGCATTATTTTAGGCGGGGAACAAACGCCTTTCACACCGAAGCTCGCCATCCGTGCTAATGATACATCTCGCGTTGTTGCAAAATTATCACGACACAATTAACGATCCAGCAGGATCCACGGGCGCTGCATTCGTCGAAATATCGTTCGAAATATCGACTGTGATTCGCTCGCGGGCCGATGAAAGCTGTCGCGTCGTATTTCTACTTCCTCTTGCGAACTCTCGTATTAATTACAAAACGCGTTTCGTTTGTTCGAAACGTCCGATCGTGAAACGTTTGACACGCGCGCGAATCTCGAATTTTTACACGGGAGGAACCCCGTTGTTTCCCAGGCGAGAAATTCGGGATTAATGGAAATAATTTTCGTCTCAGCTGTTGATGCTGGCCGTAAATGAAAAGCAAACAAACGCGCCGCGACGCGAAATTAATTTTTTCATCAACCGGTTGGTGGCAAATTCGCTCGTTACCGCTCGTACTCGATTTTTCGAGCACAAGGCGATTCGAGGGATTGGCGGTGTAAAGAAAGAAAAGGAAAAAATAAAAAAAAGTACTGAGAAACAAATTCGAGGATAGTTGAACGAGCCCGTGATGAGAAATTGATCAAAGCGAGCGACGATTAAAAATTTCATAAACAGCAGAATCGTCGACTGTGATCGGCGTCTCGCGCGGAAACGTTTCGTTTCGATAACGCGGTTATCGTTTCGAAAGCTATGCGCGCGCACGCGTGCCGAAATTTTTAAGGCACCGAGCGTTCAATTTCCGCCGCAAATTGACAGAGTAACAATAGCGTATTGTAACGCGAGCCACTCTTTGCGCAACGAATAGAAACTGTACGAGTGTTGCGCGCGCTCGTTTATCGACTGCGAATATACAGATAGGCCAGAGCTTCCCAGATACGTCGGCCGAAGATATTTGGGAAAACAATCGCTTGAACTTGCCCAGCTTTTTCTCTCTTCCTCCTCGATATTTTCCGTAGCACGTTTCCGACACGTTTCTTTTCTTTCTTTTTTTCCTCTAGCGTTTATCGCTTGGGACTAAAAGCAGATTTCAATTGTCGCCGGACAATTGAAAATGATCGTAGTTCACTTCGTTGTGTAATTTATTTTTTTTTTATAATAATAAAATAATTACAATTATCCCAGGATATAAAAATACACAGGAACGTATGTATACTGGAATGTATTTCATTTGTAAACTGAAAACATTCGATAAATATATTTATAAGGATATATTATCGTCATTCTAAAATACTATATTTGCGTATAGTACATTATATTAATATATTATACCACTATAATATGTACTATACTAAAAGTATTTCACAAGAATACATGTAAAATCGTATATTACTACTGCTCTAAAATATCGAAAAATAAATTCTAGAAATATATATATATATATATATATTTTTTTTTTCAAAAGATCTCGAGGTAGATCTCGTACCATAAAGAACGATATTTCAAACAGAAAGGAATTAAGAAAGAATCCGAAAGTCTCTCTCTCTCTCTCTCTTGGCTCGAGGCAACGACTGAAAATAGCACGCATACGAGAGGATCCGTGGAGAAAGAGAGCTCAATCCCAGCACAATTTTTCGGCTGAGTGACACGGTTAAGAGGCAAAATTAAACACTGTATTCTTCTTTCTTCACCGGAGTGCTTCATGCACCTGAGTATACACTCGTTGTCCTTGTCGGTGAAGAAAACCTGGCTGTGGGCGATCGCAGTTCTCATTTCTTTCTCTTTTTTTTTTCTTTTTTTTTTTTCTTTTCTAAAACAACACGTGCCTCTTTTACCCCTGCCTCTCGTGTATTTATACGCGTCGAAAACATACGGGCGTGAAATAATTCAAGAGGGCCATTATTCGTCGCGCGAGAGATAGGGTTTGCTTCTGTTCGAGTGCTAATTAGAATGTGATAGTCTCGCGGTTCTGTAAGCCCGATTCGATAAGCTGTAATGATTCATGAATCTCTCTGCCTGTAATTGGCTGCAATTTTTCTTATTTTTTGGAGAATCGGAGAGCGTTGGTTTCTCTGTCATTAAAAGGTGACCTGCTTGAAGATTAAAAGTGAACGTTGTACCGTATGTTTAGTAAGTTGAATATATTTCAGCAATTAGAGCTTATTGACGAAGTTTCATTTAGTAATTAAATAAATGGCCGGCATATTGCCGTACTTTCACGGGCTTGCTTGCAACTTTGAAACGTTGAAAGTTTAGCTCGAAATCTTTACAGAGTCACCTACTAAAATCACCTTCGTCATTGTCGATCTTAAAAAATGAAAGCAGCGACGGATCTCACAAGGAATGATCCTATTTCTTGTAAGAATGAATTTCGACGTACAAGTATATACGTAGAATTAGTCGATCTCAAGATTAGTTGAAGAGTTTGATCGATCATTATAAATTCTTCGAATGGATAAACTTTCAGACCTAGTATGTCAAATAAATATTTTGCCGATTCGAGTTTCCATATTCGATATACGAAGAAGAAGAGTGGGGAAGGAAAGACAGAGAGAGAGAGAGAGAGAGAGAGAGGAAAATGGAAAGATGGGAAATCGAGTTCGATTTTATTTTACGAGGACTTTGGATTTTCGGTGTGTGTACGTGCAAGCTGACTGAAAACGTATGGCAGAACTTTTACATCAACCTAATGCCTGTCCGAAAGTTTTCTATAACTCCTGCCCGTGTGAACGCATAGGCGAAGAAGAAACCGCGCGATCCCGACGGCCGGAATGAAATTTGAAAACTTGAAACTCATTCGGTGCATACGCGCCACGATTCTTTCGCCTGCTGTCAGCTTTCATTTTTCTTTTCGTGCATCAACGTAATGAAACTACGATTAAAAGAAAAAAGAAAAAAAAAGAACGATTTCGAAGTAAAACTGTTTACTTTACGTTCGACGCGCTAATAAGAGATTAATTTAAAGTTCATTCAAATTGATCAACAGACTCCGGTGAAAAGTGAAAAGTGATTGTTTGGATTTTCTCGATGTTTGTGAAATTTTATATTCTTATTAGCATAACGGTAATAATTAAAAAATCTCGAATCTAATTGTCTAGCTCGATTTTTTCAAAGATGTTTTTTGCATCACGTAGCACGTGGGAAAGCAAGTATACTTTCTTGTTCTCGAAAGTTGTAAAAATTCAAATGTCTCTGAAAACAATATAGAATCTTAGAAAGAAAGAAATCTATCATAGTCTTGAAGATTGAAATCTTTTCCTTGCAACGACTTCTTAAAACTTGCTGTACCATTTTTTTTTTAAATTTGATTAAACTTTAAACATTAGAATTAATAATTGGTGAAACACTATAGGATTTTTTGAATTTTCGTTCAAGTTGAACGTTCAAGATTCAATGAAATGGCGAAAGAAAGAAAAAAATCACAGCAAGAGTTTCAAGGAGTCGATGTAGAGGGAAACTTCGATCTTTAAGATTATGATACATCTAGTTATGAAAAGAAATTTTTCAATGATTTTTAACAACAACACCCTTGCTTTTCCACACGCTGCACAGCGTAAAAATGTTTTGAGGGAAAAAAGAACTCAATGGTACAGTGTAGGTTCCAGAGTTTAAAAACGAGGCCAGTTGGCTCGATTTTCTTTCACTAAGTTTGAAACAGTTTGAAATATCGATCATTTTTCATGTAGGGTGCGAACCCTTTTCGTTTATATCTCTCTGCGTACGCTCGTTCTCGAAAATGTCATGACAAGCGCCATATTCAATTCTCACAACTGGAATTACTAAAATACTAACAATCGTGTTATAAAATATTCATACAATTTAATAACAATTTTATTATTAAATACCGATAAAGCGAGTATCAAATACTGTCCTGAGAATTTCGAGGTCCAGATATATCATCTCCGTCTCGTCATACGATTGAAATCCTTCTTGATCGCTCACTGAAACTGAAACCAGAACGAATTCCGACGCTAAAATTACTCGCACTGTGATATCATCGACGAGGTGATATTACAAGCTCGGTAATTCGAGAGAGAAGTATCTAGAGCAAACCTCTGGCACAGCGAGTATTGAAAATAGAAAGTGTCCAACGAGTTTTCCAGCAGAGATGCATACATCCTCCACCGTACGTGTGCGATTGATCGGTCACTGAAACCAGAACGAGAAACCCGAACTCAAAATCAATCGCGGCTATCGTAATATCGCCGTCGAACCGCCGATATTATAATTAACCTCGAGCATTTCGAGAGGTGTAATCGTAACAGCCGTTTCGTCGGCTGTCGGCCGCTGTTCGTCGCGCGTATTTCAAAGGGCAATTTGTCGGATGGGAAGGCTGTTACGGTGACGGTGCCGCGCGGAGGAGCTCTATTTAAATTATATGAAGGACCACTTGTCTCGCGGCCAATCCAATTAGATCTTCTAGCTGCTGCAAATTATGGGGTTTCAGCCTGCTCTCTCTCTCTCTCTCTTTTTCTCTCTGGGTCATTGGGCTTCGATCGACTCGCGAGCACTTCTGATTGGACGCTCTCGCTCGCTCCTTCTAATTCAGACTCCCAGATACGTCGATTCTACCTTTCTCTCCCTCCCTCCCTTTTTCGATTGCCCCTCGTGTTATTAAAACCGATTCTGAAGGGTTCCGCTGGTCGAACGGCCATTTCTACAAACCCGAATCGATCTCCTCTCCTCCCCTCCTCCCTCCCCCATCCCTCTGGATTATCTGTATTAAAGTTGCGTGTATTGAATACGAGGGGATTATTCGGCTGGTAAATTTACGACATTCAGAGAAAAGAAACTTGGAAACTTGTGGAGGCAAAGGGATTCAACGATTCGATATTTAGAAATATCGAGAACGCTTTGCGTTACCAGGAGCGCGTTGTTCACGATTAGCAATCGACTCGGAATACAGAAGATAAATGACGAATTCTAAATTTGAATCATCCTTACGTCAGTCAATTTTCCCATCAAGTTGACCTCTGACTAATGACCATGAATATTTATAGGACAAGTTTAACTTAATTGTGTTTATGTTTAATTATGTTTTCAATGCCACGTGTATTTTCGTGGTAGATGATTTCCAGAATTAAACCGTGAGACAGACAACATTGTTAAACCGTCGAAAATTTAGAAAATTAAAAATATCCCAAGACGTCTAATAAACGTGTGAAACGTTACCGGGGTAACTAGTTTCAGTCTTGAGCGTGCACTGAATTAAATCCAATCCAAAATTTACAGTCAATTCTCACTGTAGCTCGCGCAATCTCCCTTATATAAATAAAATCCACCAGAACGAAAGCATAGCTACGCAGCGATACTAATCGTCGTAGAACTGACATCGTTAGCGCAGGGATGTGAAATTCTCTCGAAAACGAGGCTACGTTCTTGTCAAAAAAACACAAAAACTGCGGGTACTCGGGAAACGCGGCACGCAAGTTCTGCAGGGAAATTAGATTCTCCAAGCTCGTGAAACTTGCAATAGGTTCTTTTTTTTTTTACTCTTCCGCCTTAATATCATCGCCCGACAGAGTATTGTACTTCAGGGGCTTCTTTTCTTCGCTTTTCAAATGAGATGGATGAACATTTCGCCGGATTGAACTTCCACCGGATGAGTTTCCCACGACACCGAACATTGTTTGGTTAGTGTTTAACACTAATACTAGAACGATGAAAAATGCAAACTTTCTGTTGCGTCCAAGAAACCGTGAAACTGTCCCTCGGATTTTCAATTTTGCGACTTTTATTAAATTAACGCGAAGACTGTGCGCGAGAGAAAACAGTTTCTTCGTGAAGGTAAGAATAAACCTTCGGGTGTGTGACTTGCAAAAGTAATCGCCTCTACATCGTACAGTCATAAAATTTACAATTAATGGGGCTACACCGTGAAATCTGTAAGTAAAGAAATAATTCAGGAAATATTAAGCGAACAGGAAATGCTTTGAAGAAAACGTGTATTCGATCAATAGAATTTCTATGAAAAATCACAGACTGATCGTTTTCGAAGATATTGATCTCTGATACATTGATCTACGTTTACAGTTGTAAAGAAGACATTTTACGATCAAATAACTCGAGGTACTTCGAAACGGACTTCAAGAGGAAAAATTAAATAATCGATATTTCAATATTAGCCGGAGATTAGCGAAGTTTCCATTCGCTGAAATATCAAAACTATGAGATATTCAATTTCCAGCAATAAGAAGGCGGATCTCTCGATAGAAGTTTCGCTTCATTTGAATATAAATTACACGATAAATTCTTATTGAAATGTGGCGATATCCAGAGGCTCGCCTGCGAATAGATAGGGGCGAATTGTTCATTAAGCGAAAGCAATTACGCGGCACGGTTGAAATGTTTAAAAATTGTCGAGCTTGGAAAGCTATTGGAGTGATGAGTATTCAATGGATTTGCCAATCACAATCCTTTTTTTTTTCTTCTTTTTTTTTCTGGAATAATTCCTCCAAGAACTAAACTCTGCCGCAATGTGAAGAGAAACTAAGACTCTGTTATTATTATTTTGTATTTAAAAAGTAAATGTAACAAAGTAAACATAAAAGTATTTTGAATAGATAAATAGATATGAGAGTTATTACACGAAATTATAATAATGTAACGTAAGAATATTAATAATTGAAAATGTGACAACTGAAGCAATTTTAGAACAGTTACATTCTCAAATAGAAATTGGATTATTTGCAAGAGACAAACAATATCTGTTATCAACGACAATAATCTCTTTATCGTACATAACAAGGTTCGTTCATTCTAAACAGAAACGACTGAGAATATCGCGCTTAATCGCAAATAAATACGAAAGTTGTTATAATTGATATAAACGTGTAATAATTTTAAAGGAGCTACCACACTCAAATAGAAATTGGACTATTTGTAGCAAGGAGCAAGATACAGTATCTTCTGTTATCGAAGTGGATAATTTTTATTGTAACAAGGTTTATCCTTAAACAGAAGTAATTGCGAATATCACACTTGATTTCAATTCACGAATTAAAACAATTCGTAATTCGTACATTCGCCATCGTACAACAATATCATCCCGTGTTTCGTATTCCTGCCGGGTCTCAGCCATCCAGCTCGTTCTCTCGAAGCTCATTTCACCTCGTATCGCGAGATCGTTGCACTGGGATCGTTGCACTCAGCGATTTCCTAGATTAGAGAAACTCCGTGCGAGGGCCCTGACAAGTAGCCCTGATAACTGCGTCTCCAGCTTTTCTTCTCATTTCGTGAAATAACCGCCCCGTGAGTGATGACCATTGCATAGATGACGCTAATTTTTCTATAAACGTTCGCTCGGGTGTTTGTTGTGTACAGCACGTTACACGTCCCGTATCGTTGAAGGGAAATTTTTGTCGAATGAAGCGAGAAAGAGCCGTGAAAAGAGAAAAGAGAGTGAAAAGCTTGAAGGACAAAAGTAAAGGAAAGTGACGAGAAAGAAATGGAAATAAGGAGAGCAATGGGAAGAAAGCGTGGATTAGAAAGAGAGTGAAAATGAAGGATAGAAAAGAGAGTGTTGATGAGTATTACACAAGATTCCGTAAGATTCTTTCGGATCTTGTGTTTAATTGATTGTGCTCTTGATTTTTCACCAGCACTTCTACGTAAGACTACGTGTTTATACTCATCGTTCAGAGATCATACTTATCTCGGAACGTGTATACGTGTAGGAAGGAAAGGGAAGAAAAGAAAGAAGAGGGTGAAAAAGATAGCAGCAGCGAGACAAGAGGAGGGGAAATAAAAGACGGACGAAACAGGAGAATGGAGGAAGGTGAAAAGGTGAAAGCGAGAGAACAGAAAGGAAAGGAAATATGCGAAAGAGGAAAGAGAAAAGAAGAGAACAAAACTACCCTTTCACCATCGGAGATCCTCAAAGTTCACAACAGCAAATAATCGATGCTTGCTTAACTTAAAAATTTATTACACCCCCCTACTCTTTCCTCCAGCACCGTAGCACATTTTTCACTCGTTCTACCGTAATTCAATCAAGACTTTACACCGATAAACGACTCTGTACGTCGTTTGATCCCTTGCCAAATTCTTTTCCGCGAATTGACATAAATCCGTGTCGCGTACGCGGGGAGGGAAGTATAGTTAAAAAGAAAAATCCCTTGAAAGCCGCCGTCCGGAACGTGTTTCAAAGTTCCGTCGAGGATCGATCGTTGCACGGGGATCTCCGGTAGAGCAGTCGGTACTTCCGGTTCGGCTTGGCAATAAAAAGTTACGAGCGGTCTCTTTCTCTCTTTCTCTCTCGCTCGCTCACGTAAATTCGCAAGATGAATTTCCAGCGAAAAACAGTTACTTGACATTCAGTGGCTCGCGGTGAATTCAGCCCGGAAGCAGCACTTGCAAGCGTTGAAAAGTTTATTCATAGCCCGGGCCCGCGTCGCTACGCTTGGAAAAAAAAAGCTGGTCCGCCTCGGCCGGTTTTCTAAACCCGGCCCAGCCCGGGCTCTCTGGGTTTCTCTGTCCCTTCGTCTCCCTTTCGCCGTGGGCGTACAATGCGCCAACCGCGAGTCCAAGGGAATCCCGAATTAAAAAAAAAAAAAAAAAAAAAAAAAAAGAAAAACTGGCAATTCAAACGTCCCTCGCGCGACGCGCAGACGACGACGACGAAGGCGGCTTTCAAAGTTGTGATGTTGAGTTCGAGAGAGATGAAACGGCAGACGACGACGACGACGACGACGTGGTGAAAGAAACGGCGGCGGCGCAACGTGGACACTGTTGCGAAACGAACGAACCGTCTTCGTGTATTATATCATCTTCAGAACTTTGTTTCGAAGCGAGTTCACGCGCAACCGACGACGAGGTACCTGGATAATTCCGCGCGAGCGTTCCCGGCGAGTGACAATGAATAATAACTTGCGGCAACCGTTTCGCTTGCCTCTGTGCCACTGTGTCCAGAGCGGTGTGTTTCGGCGAAAGTGTCAGGGTTTGAGGAGCTTTTCAAAGACCGGTGGTTTTAGCTACGGCAGAAGGGTTGAATGAAACCAGATGCTAGCGGCTTTGAAGCGAAGGGAATAAAAAAGCGAAGGGATGTCGGGGATAACTGGGATTTAATGGAAACGCTTTGTGATATTAATTGTTTTGAATATATACTCCGTTGATCATGCCATGTCAATGTGGGGGAATTCCTACTTTCTAAACATTCCTTCGTATTTTCTGGGATAGCGTCTTCTGTTTATAATTATATATTATATAAGATAGTATATATTATGTTATTAAATAAATGCAACGTAATATATAATTAAAAAGAAAATTAAAGAAAATTAATTATAATTAATAACATACAATAGTATAGTTTTATATATACAGAATGTAATGTAACATATAATTAAAAAGAAAATTAAAGAAAATTAATTATAATTAATAACATACAATAGTATAGTACAGTATGTAATGTAACATATAATTAAAAAGAAAATTAAAGAAAATTAATCATAATTAATAATATACAATAGTATAGTTATATATATAGTATAGTATATTATATAACAGTATAATTATATATTACATATCATGTTATTGTATTAGTACAATTACAGTATAATTATATATTATATATTATATTGTTATATATTATGTATTATATTAGTACAATTATAATATAATTATATTTTATACATCATAAAATAGATATATATACAAAATGAATATAAAAGTAAGCGAGAGTGAAAGCTAACTGAAGAATGAATTGAAGAAAAATATTCCTGCCAGCGAGTGTGGAAATTCCTGCGAACATATTACAAGCATAAATGAATGGAAAAGTGTAGCAAGATCTAACGCGATCTTCGCGAATTCACGCGGATGGAATGGAATGAAATATCAGGGAGATAAAGAGCTCTGTTGGGAATAAAGACGAGGATGTTGGAGAAAATTATGGTATTTATTATGGATGTAAGCAGGAAGGATAGGGATTTAATTTGATGTTAATAAGTAACTAGAAGTAGAAACGCTGTCTGAAGGATTGAACGTGAATGCGACGGTGGAAGTTATAATGTTTATTGCGAATATAAGTAGATGATATACGAGGTGATGTAACGGAGTGCTCTGTTGGGTACATAGAGGTGTTAAGATCTGATGATAATGGTGCGAGATGCAAGATTAAAGTTTGAGGAAACTGTATAATCATGGTAAGGAAATGTAATAACGGTGTATAACATGACAGTGGTACGCATTATACACGAGGACGCGACGCTTCTAGCATAATGTTCCACAGCAATTGTAAAATTGTTGAAGACAGGATATACCTAAAGATAAAATTTTGCTCGTAAATTCTCGAATAAATGGCGAACGAAGTTCAATTTCATCAAATGAAATTGCCAGTCGAGCCGAGCCAATTTCTTTTCTTACGGAGACTATATTTTTTGAAAAGCGACGAATTTTACGAAACGTTTTCTGTAGTATTCTGCAGAAGTTAAAAATCAAACTTTTCGAATAGAAGCTACAAAAGATTATCAGAAATTTCTGATTATTTCATCCAAAAAATAATTTAGAAGAATCCACGATTTGTCTCAATGTTTACCAAGAGAACGAAATTATTCGATACATTAAAATATAACAGTTTCGCATAATATCGCTCGTAAATGCGACTTTCAACGGTAGTAAAAAAAAAATTCGTTTTATGATATTCGGACCATTTCTGTTCCCCAAAGGGATGTCTCATTGTTTATTCAACGATAGAAAATTTATTAGAACGTTTATTATTTATCCGTAGATCGTGCAAAATGCAAACTTTTTAGCTCCGGAAAATGGAGCTTGTTACTCACCTTTAAAAGCGTATGAAAATTTATGGGAACTCGCGCGATTAGAAGCGCCACGCTATCGATTAGCTATTAATCGACGAGAAACGAGACAAGATAATTAGATAGGTATTCGAGTAATTTAAATAGAAATTTGGGCGATTTAAAATATGCGTAACGAGGAAGAATCGAATATTTCGAAAGTTCTTTATGAACATTATTACTGCGCTGCAGTATATTTCTTCATCAGTTTCCGCGTTTAATTTTCGTAATGTTCGTCGATATTTTTATGATCACGTGGAAGTACGAATTTTCTGCTTAATCACGTTTGTCAGTGAGTGCACGAATTAACAACAAGGTAAAGTACATACATATATACACTCGACAAACGCGACTAAAACTCGCTGTCTCATACTCAGTTCGCTAATGCTCTCGAATCTTTCTCCACCTCTTTCTCTCTAAACTTTTCCTCGAAACTCTCCAAACTTTCTCACTACCGCCCAGTATTCACTCCTAAGAAGATTTATTCTCACACACATACACCCACGTGAGCCATTTTACTCTTCGCATTAACTTTCGCACAAATTTCTAAGATCTTTTCTTTTCCAAAATGTCAGCCTGGCTTTGGTCGCCAAATTATCTGGATCGCGTAACTGAGTCTGAAATTTTTTCTTTCTTTCTTTTCTTTTTTTTTTCTTTTTTTTAATTCAAACGCGACAATAATAACGAATGATATCATTCAAACGGATTGATATACGGTTATTCAAATACCTCTGTTCTTAATTATATACTACATTTTGACCGACATGTAAAATCTTATCGTTGATAATGCGTGATAATCAACTTCGAAGTGGCGAGATGTAAAATTTGCAATGACTAATAAATAGAAGAAGCGCTTGTAAGATTTCGGTAGATTTGAAAGAACATTTAAATTAGTTTTACATATATATACATAACCAAATTTTTGTCTTCAATTATTTTATATTCATGTATTATACTTATGCTCCTAACCTAAGATCAAATTCTTTTCAAGTCTTTCAAGTCTTTCAAGACTAAGATCAAAGAAATCATAACATTTGTTCGTTTTCATCTGATATTCAATAAATTGGCAAACAGGAAATTTTGTAAGGGTATTGTAAAGAGAAGGCTTCTTCGAACCTTTCACAGATTCATTTCAACGTTTTTACATACTATATACATACTATGAACATATTTTACATACTATATATACTATGAAAATTTTCGAAAAAAGAAAGAGAAGAATGTCTCCACTTTACTATCTGTAGATATAAATATAAACACGCACGTAGAAACATCTTAGACCGAAGTGAATGGTACATTTTAAAAGTAGAAGCTTCAAGCTTTAAAGACGAGCCCGTACGATTTCTTTCTGCGAAATTATAACAGTTTAAATATTTTGATGAATGTTCGAATATTAATGGGGATCATCGCGTGTATATTATACATATATATACAACAGCTCGGTAAGCACGATTGCTTTCTAGATAAACGATTCGTGGCAAAAGATCGATACAAATGGCGGATTAAATCGACTGTCATCGTTAGCCGGCGAGCTCGTATTCGCAATCAATATCAAATACGCTTGGTTTGCTTTCCGTGAAGTCGAAACAACGAGACAACGGAAAACTCTGTTGCGTAAGCGGGCTGAATCGAGGCAATAATAGCGGGGCGAATCGAAGACGAGGCTCTCTAACCCCGTGTAATTGACCGCGTTTTCGTTTTCTGTTTCAGTGCAACCAGCATTCGTACGTGTCATCGACGAGAACACGAAGAACACGTTAAGCACCGGTGCCACTTTAGGGCCTATAAACGAAGGCTCGTCGATATCCTTGTACTGCGAGAGCGGCGAAGGGAAACCGGTGCCTACGGTCGAGTGGTTTAAAAACGACCAACCGCTCGAAGGTAAGATTCACCAGGATTTATCGTTTCCCTTATCGTTCTTCTTCTTCTACGACGTTTCACGGATTCCCCCCCCCAATTCGCTTTCGAATGATTTTGCGAAAGCATTTTTGCTACACACGGTGCTTTTTTCGTGCATTTGTTTTCTTTTCTTCATTTTCTAATGAAACATTGATATTCGAAGGATGTCACGTAGATGTAAAAGCTTCGATTTTTTTTATCAAAGGTTTCCGACTTGAAAGTTTCTTAACTAAAGTTTCTTCGAGCGTACGATATCCGGGGATATTTGACGATTTATTTAAATAATATACTTAAACGCAACCACGACACGTAAAATCTCCTGTTAACTGTGTTTTCCTTTTTTTTCAAAAATATCGCGAGAGTGGCGTACTCGTTCTTTGATCAAGAGTTTTTCAAACGTACAAAGATCATAGTATTCAGCGTCAACTTACTTCGTATTTTATCTTTGGTGAAACGTCGAAAACGATTTCGCATTCGTCGCGCGACAGGAACCACTCCACTCGTCTACGTAGTTACAATAGAATCACTCTTTACATCGAACCACGGAGTGTCTCGATGCTCAAATTATAATCTCGGAATTATGAAAACGTAATATCTAATAACTCACTCGATTTTCACAAGATTCAACGAGCGAACAAGATTTCGCATGATGACGGAAAATTCTGCTTATTGATATTGTAGAAATCTCCTTCTTTGGTAATATATATAACGACGTAAACATATATATATAGTAGTGCCCTTATAACTGACCACACTTTTTCGACTCGTAAACGACTGTTGCTTATCTCGAGCAATTATTTAGAATTGGGACTATCCTCGCTCGTCAACACTCTTTCTTTCGATGCCAATTCGCAGAATATATATGACCCTTTTTCCAAGGGTCCATTTTCGGTCCCCGACTCTAATCAGTTATGACGGCGCTACTATGTGATATTTAGACAGAATAAAAGGTGTTCACGTTCACCAAATAGCAAAGATCACAAACTCGCTCAATTCTTTCGAAATCGATCATTCGAAGCATTGTCGCGAGACCACCTCCTCGGTGTGAGATTCAGTTTTCGCCGACCATGTACCATCGTGCAAACACGCCGCCATAACACACGTAAACACACGTGTTTCAGCGATCAGTTCGACGACGGTGGCCGAGAACGGGATCGGGAACGCGAGCAGCCAGCTGCAGATGCAAATCACACGCGACGAGCTGAATTCAACTTTCACGTGTAAAGTAAACAGTACGGCACTGGTCGAGCCACTGACCGTCGATATCAAGCTGGATGTCCATGGTAAGTACGCACGTGTGTGTGTGTGTGTGTGTGTGTGTGTGTGTCCCTCTCTCTCTCTCTCTCTCTCTTTCTATCTCTCTCTGTGAGTGTGTGCACGTTGACCTTCCCTATTCACGACCAGACGCCATTGTCCCCTGAAAAGCGAATCACTCAAGGCCGATAAGCGTTTCTTTATCGACGTCTCGATCGACGTGAGCAGACCGAAAATAATCTCGGCGAACTTGAACTCGCCGGGAGATCGTGTATTCGTTTATCTGGACATCTCTCGCCCGGTGAAACTCACCCCTTTAGAGTGGTGGGACGAGGACGAGGTCCTCGAAAGGGTGTGAAATACGATCCCCTTGTGTTTTCCTTGGGCTTTCCTTTCCTGCGTGTTGGTCGTCTCCGATTGTTTCCGCTGAAATTGAACACTCCCCGACGCTCCCACTCGCTGCTCTCTCTCTCGCGAACGATAGAATCGTCCCGAGCATCTTGAAATTGAATTTATTCTCGGCTATCGAAGGAAAGTTTTCGCGTAGCTTCTTCTTCCGTTCGTACGTGAAATTTGATGGGGTCTTTGCGGTGAAAATGACGAAGAGGATACAGAGAGGGAAAAAAAAGAGATTGAAACGCAGAGCATAGAGCATTATGCAAAAAACGCTGGACGCAGTTGTCATAGACTTCATGAACACGTGAAATGTTTCGTTCCTCAACGTTTCTCTTTGCACGGGGAGATGAAATCACACGTTCGACATCAAAATTTCGTGTTAAGTTCGAATGATTATTTGAACGATTATTTTCCGATGCTAGCGGGTGATGCTTCGTAAATAAATTGTTGATACGATGGAAAAAGTATATCGAGGGCAAAGGATTAAACATAAATTGTCTCGTATTTTAAGATACGGTCGTAGTGCCAAGATGTGGCATTAAAAATTAGCCAGGTTATCGCCTAATGTTTCAGGACATCGTCGTGTCTACGTGTTTAAAGTTCAACGTCTCTTATTGAATAATAAAGAAGCAGAGCATTAGAAATTGTTCAAAGGTGGGCGTGCGGTTGGAGACGATCGTCGGAAGATTAAATTATAAATTACGATTCCTCCGCTTTGACCGACGATAATAGATACATCTACGTGGAAGATTAATGTATCTTTCGGATACAGTGATACAAGAAGTTCCTCAGCGATGCGATCAATTTCAACGGGGGGAACTTTTGAAAGTTAAGCGCATGATCTATGAATTACAAACGAAGTGAAAGGGAATGGACACTGGTCGGTATAAATTATGATCTTAGTCTAGTTCGTAGCCATAAATCATTTGGCGAAAAACTCGCTCGTTCGCTGTGTCGTTCGTTAAAACTAAAGGTTCGTTAAAATTCATGCGAGCCGCGCCCGCGAATCGTATTTTCGTTCGATCCCTCTCTTTCCACTTTTTGTAATCTGTTCTCACTTTTCATTGGTCAATATTGCGATCGAAGTGACTTTAAAGTGACGCGCGAGATTTCCCTTGTTCTTTCAGTGCCCGTGAAGATTCAAAACAAATCCACTTGACAAATAACGCATCGTTCTAATGAATATCGTTCGCGACAACTTTCTATCAGCGGAATACACTTCGATTTATTTTCTTGTTTGTTTTCTTCCTCTTGATTTTCATTCGTTTCTTTCTTCCTTTTTTTTCCTATCTCAATTTGCTTTAATTCGTCTTTTCTCCGTGCATTAATTATCACTCATAGTAATTATGTAAATTGATACTCGCGTCTGTCATTGCAATTGAGAACAATGAAGAAAATTTATAGAAGAAGAAATTAATATTACATTCGAAGATTATTGCATTTTCGATTGGAAAGCTCATTTTTTGCTATGAGATGATTTATTCGACAATAAATAATCGAGCTTTCTGAATGAGAGCCTCTAATTGCATGCAGAAGTTTATAAATAATAAAATAAATGTCAAACTCATGTTGACAGTATACATTAAAACATGAACGTTGAATTGAATTCACGTAGAGTGAAATGTATTATATTGTTACGAAACTTTTGAAGTTTTCATTATGAAACTACGTAATTATCAATTCAAACGTAGTTAATGTTGAAAGAAATATGAATTAAAATATCCAGTTTGTCGCGGTTATTGCAGCTTACTCGTTTCATCGTTTTGTCTCGTGAGCCTTTCAGAAAGCTCTACCAGTCGTTTTCTAATGCAATCCTTCATCTTCGACGTTTCAAATCAATGATAATCAAATGTTCGTGAACGTTTCGTAAATGTCAATTTCTTTGTCGCGTTGTTTCGTCAGAACACTGTTTCACTATTGTTTAATTAAGCTAAAATAGAATAGATACCATTGAGACAACATATCGTATCTAGTATCTAGTATACGACGCTGTAGGGTTTGTATTAAGTATAGATCGTTGTAGCAACGACGAGGAATGTCTGATCTATATCGGTCCGTAACTACTAGGATTATCCAATATGTAGCGCTGTGATTTAGGATAGTTGTCGATGGTAATGTAAATGAAATGCTACTGTATGTTATGTGGTATTTACTATACTATATATCACACCACACACACACACACATATATATATATATAATATTATTATTTTATATTAAAGTTTGTAATATTACGTGTACGAATGTAATTTATCTTGTTCGTTAACTATCGATATTGATTATTCGCTAGTCGATTGTTTGGACACGTATTAACTAATTTCCAGCAATTATAGCGATTGAGGGTCACTGTGAGGAAATTTCGAACCTTCTGCAAGAAGAAGAAAAAGGCAGTAATCGTATGAGACATAACAGTAGTGTAGGTCGTCATAAGTCTGACCGACATAAAGTAATAGTAAAAGAAATAAAGATAAAAGATTCTAGGTAAAAAAAAAAAAAAAATGAAACGTTATACGAGATTTTTTCATGCAAAAAGAGAAAATTAATTGAAATTGAAAATTTTGAAAATTCATCAAATTCCTTTCTGTGGGCGCATCTAAAGAAAATAAAATGTAAGATTCGCTTCGCCTATTAAATTTTGCAAGTACATTTTTATACATTACGTATATTCTGCGTATTTTTATATATTTCGCATACAAATCTAATAATTTACACATGTATATTTCTCAGTTCAAAAGTTTGGAGAATATTAGAGTTTCAAAAGAAATAACTTTCCTTAACCTTTCTTACTATTTCTCTTCTACTAACGTTAGTATATTGTAGCGTCGGCATGTAACAAGCATTAAAAGCATTGCATATAATCAGCATTCATATAATCTTCAATTTGAAAATTAACACTAAAACTGAAAATTCAAATTCACATTCCGTATGGGCTGAAATTTTTCTTTTTTTTTTTTTTTCTTTCGAAACGAAACCATATAATTTCCGACACGAATGTAACTCGATATTATAATTCGAATGGTTACTTTCAAATATTGAAATTATGATCACGTGCCTGGAGATGATAATTGAAACTCATCTCTCGGAGAAACGCACGATAAAATTTCTCGTTCAAGAAGCAAACACCTTCTTCTGATGGGAAGCTTCGTCCGAGGAAACTCGTATCCGAAAAATCTAATAATACCCGAAAATTCTTCTCACGGCCGGGAAGAATACGATCCGAGAGACATCGCTGGACCGATCGTTGTAATATATATCCTATCGAGCGAATAACGATCGCGAAAATTCTCGCCACGTGTTCGCAGGGAGACTTCCGACTCGCGTCACGCTGAATGCGTAAAATCCTGAATGCGATCGTTGGAAAATCGTCTCGAAAATCGCCGGAAGATACGATCGAACGGGGACGCGGAGATCAAGGGATGAAGAATCGGCCGCGGCATCGCATTAGATTAGAATAATTTATCGCCGGCGCTGATACACGTTTCTCGCGTGCCAACAAATCGCAGCAACCCGCCAGTTCAAAGTTTCCCGCCAGTCGAGCCGTCCGCGTCCGCAGTTATAATCGAACAAAGTGAAACGGCGAACAGATTGAGAGTTAAAGTTTCGAGAGGCTCGTTTCTTCAACAATAACGCTTTCGCGTGACATTGTTTTCTCGTCGTTAACGCTATAACGAAAGGGAATGGCAAGAGAAATTTTGATTCACCACGGTGTTAGCTGAGCCTCTTGCATCGGTTTCGAGTATTTCATTGTTTATCAAGCTCGCCGAATGATTTGAATATGGACTTTGAGGGAAATTTCCGCTCTGTGGATGACGGCGAGGGCGAAATTTGAATAACTGTAATAACTCTCTGGGCTTGAACAGTAACGTAGATCGACTAGTAAACTTTAGAAAGTTAGTACTTGCGCTTTGGGAAGTTAAGCACAAAAAAAAATGAAATTTGGATAGATGGTTACACCACCCACGAATAATTCGTTTATCTTGGACGTTTCGTGCTTTCTCCAACATTTGAATCTTTCGTGAACGCGAATGACAATTTTCGTTTAATAATCACCAATTGCGGTCGCCAATTGCATACTACTCGTGACATAGAGATGATGATTGGCACGTTAATTTAGACTTTCGTTCTAGAACAAGCCATTTCAGTTAATTTAGTAAACGAAGTCTCTCGAGTAATTTTGTAATTCGTAATTTCTTTTTTTTTTTTTTTTAATACTCCAGGCAGCTCTACGGTACGAAAAAAACGGTCCCCAGCAAGTTAAATCGTAGAATATCGTGATGTATCAAAGATATACACGTAGCGTATACCAATTACGTTTCTAAACGTCACGACGTCAGTATAATTTACCCACGCGGATTGACTTGGCGCAAGTTTAACGAGTAAATAATTTGACAGAGATAATCACGGGGTTCGAATTGGCGGGCACATACGAGGGCTCCGTATATACTTACACTTCGTCTGCAAACGCGAATGCTTGCCTTTAAAGGCGGAATAAGTCGGAACTCTGACTCTCGTAGAAACCGGAGAGTTTGTCGTTGCGCGGCGGGCAAAGCAATTCTCCTTTCACGTACTGCCGAGGGATTATCCCGAAGGAAAGAACAGACGAAGCGACGAAAGACTTTGACGCGGCGTATCCCCAATGCTCGGGGAAATCACAAATTGTCACGGGACCGACGCGTTTCACTTCTCTTTGACACGCAACCGAAGATCTCCGTTTCTCGCTGCTGCTGCTGCTACTCTTGGCGAACTTGGATGCGATTACTCGAAATAAGGGTGTAACCTCGATGTTTATAATCTGGTTTTAGCGGTCCTACTTTCCTCGAGCGCGATTTTGTTTTCAATTCGCAATACAATATAGTTTATTGATAGCATAATTGATAAAATATACTTCAGGTACTTGTAGAATTAACGAAATATAATTTAGGGTAATTAGAGTATAATCTGGTTTTAGCGGTCCTACTTTCCTCGAGCGCGATTTCGTACGTAATTCGCAATGCAATATAGTTTATTGATAACATAACTGATAAAATATAATTCAGGTACTTGTAGAATTAACGAAATATAATTTAGAGTATTTAGAATATAATCAGGTTTTAGCGAAGTTTAGATACCTTTCCTACTTTCCTTGAGTGCGATTTCGTACGTAATTCGCAGTACAATATAGTTTATTGGTAACATAATTGATAAAATATAATTCAGGTACTTGTAGAATTGACGAAATATAATTTAGGGTATTTAGAGTATAATCTGGTTTTAGCGGTCCTACTTTCCTCGAGCGCGATTTTGTTTTCAATTCGCAATACAATATAGTTTATTGATAGCATAATTGATAAAATATACTTCAGGTACTTGTAGAATTAACGAAATATAATTTAGGGTAATTAGAGTATAATCTGGTTTTAGCGGTCCTACTTTCCTCGAGCGCGATTTCGTACGTAATTCGCAATGCAATATAGTTTATTGATAACATAACTGATAAAATATAATTCAGGTACTTGTAGAATTAACAAAATATAATTTAGAGTATAATCTGATTTTAGCTGTCCCATTTTCCTCGAGCGCGATTTCATACGTAATTCGCAATACAATATAGTTCATTGGTAGCATAATTGATGAAATATAATTCAGGTACTGGTAGAATTAATATAGAAATATAATATAGGATATTTAGAGTATAATCAGGTTTTAGCAAGTTTCGGTTTAATAAAATAATAATTTTAATTAGTTTTTAAATATTTATAGCATGTTTGATAAAATGTAATCAGGTTTTATTGCTTGAAATTTGGTTGTGAGAAGTTTGGTTACACATTGTAATTTGGATTTTTATAGTGCAATTAATAAAATATAATTTAGCTATTTATGATATAATCAGGTTTTAGTATGTTTCAGTTACTTGAAATTCGATTATTGTATAAGTTCGAGTATTAAGTATGAAAATTAATTCAACGCTTATCTCTGGATGCAATTTAATTTATGGCATGTTTTAGAAATTAAGATTGGAGGTTTAAAGTCTCAAAATGGGAAATACTTGGATTCAGAATGGACTTATGAATAATCTAGTGAATGATTCACGTATGTAATTCTATGAAATGTCATCAGTAGATTAATAGTTTGAAATATTTGGAAAATTTGACGCCATTTAATTAGTGTTGCAACGAAGGGGAGGGGAAATTTCCTTTTCCAGGTGTTTAAAATCAATCATAAGTGTTATTAGTTAAATTTCAATTCAGACCTGGTTATTAAATAGTTTCAAAATATTCTAACATTAACATCGCTTGGAAAATCAATTTAGACAATGAAACAAAATATTATCTACCTTCAATAGAACACGAGAAACGTTTTAAATATTTTTATATTTATATTGATACTAATTAACAAGCTGCGATATGTAATTCAACACAGGACACAGGTATATAAAAAAAAAAAAGAAATGAATTTCAAAAAATTCGTACCAGGAATATATCGAATGCCAGTTTGTTTGTTGATTAAAATTTTAAACGTGTAAATTTATTTGCAACGTCGTTGTTAATCAGAAAATAACATTTTCGAAAGAACGGTCGAAAAAACGTAGCAAATTTGTATGAAAGCTTTTGCGTAGAGATTCGTAGATATTAAACCGAATTCGGTATGATATCGCGTTAATAATTATTTATTTTATTCGTTAATGAAGGAATAATATTCGGTGATTCGCTGCAAAAGGGATGCACGATACCATTTAATAATTGTTTTCAATTAAATTGCCCGACGTGTGTAATTAACGATGTAATATTTAGATTACCTCGTGTTTAATTAACAAAACCGACGTACGCATAATTTAACATGATTCCTGAAGGATCACTCGTTATATAAACACCCACACTTTTTTCTTTTTCATCTGTGATTCTGCTCATTCCCGTTCGTAATTGTGCGTTTATAATTAACTTTTATATCATCGCGTGTACGAATGTGTTGTTTAATATTGATGAAAGCCTGAAATACAGAAAATATAATACGATTCGTTATGACCAATGTACGTTGAAATTTTCCGTTTCAAGCGTGATTATCAATCGCGGTGTTTTTTTCTTTTTTTTTTTTTTTTTTTGAAAGATTTAGGAGTGTAAATTTGTATAATATTATCTAATAGAAATATAACAGAAAAGTTCAAAACTGAATAGAAAATTTAGATAGAAAATTTAATGAAGAAAATTAATAGTTGTTCAGTTATTATAGTAACAAAACAATTAAATTAATAATCTTGGCTTCCGAGGATCTCTGGCAAAAATACAATATTATTATCATTTTAAAATTCTATTAAAATCACAATATTTCCTGAGAAGTAGCAGGAAGATGGACGAATGTTAAGAACTTTTCAGTTCACTGTATAAATAATCAAATTTATGTGCTTGACTAAGCAGGCAGGCTTCTGTCATTGCGTGCCAAAATTTACATACACGTAGTTGTACATTCAAATTGTACGACGAAACTTGTATCAGAGATAGTTCTTCTTGCATTCGATGGGATCTCATTGTCAGGCTTGGTTTGTAAGTTCGTAGAAGTTGACTGTAATGAAGTGAACTTGAATGGAAACCATCTTGAATTAAGTAGGAATTGACTCAGTAAGATCAAACAATGTTGAGTTAGTTTGAGAAGGACTCAGCCACCTCTCGAGAAATAAAGTTCACAACATATTGATCAAAAGTTGGCTAATTTCGCTGTTTAACGTGCATATTTCCGTCTACGCGTATTTCATTTGGTACATCGATTTTCATTGAAACGTATTTGCTTGTGGAATTATTTTGCGAATTTAACCAGAAAATTTGCTCGTAAAAGCCAGAAAATCTTTCAGAACAGGAATTTTCGATGGAAAAAAAAATCGAAATAAACAATCCGATACATGTGGATTCAGTGTATTTCCGACAATTTTAATTCTGGTAATTCCTAACCTCGTGATATAATAATCTCGTCGCAATAACGGGAACGAACTAGTATTTCAAAATGTTATAATATGATATACTCGTAGAAGTTTTCCACAACAAACGTTCAAACGGTACGGTGAATTACTGCGACGTTTCGAAACATCAGTCTGGCCAACAGCGAAATTCCCTGACGAAATTCGCTGAATATCAAGCAAGCTGACAAATATGGCGCAACAGCTCGATCAAAAAGTCCCGTCAAACATAATATTTCGTTCTATTAACGGTCTCACGAAAGCGAGCCGTAAAAATTAACACTCGTCGGGCAGTTTCCACGTGCAAACTTTCGAGCAACGTGGTTTATTGATAGGACACATCAGGCAACAAAGTTTACGACTGGCTTTAACCAGGAACGACACGAACTGTTTCACCTTTTCATCTCGTTTTCTTTTTTCGTTTTTTTTTTTCTTCTTCTCATTTCAGTCACATTGCATAATTCGGTTGGTTTCCATCGACGACTGCAGCGTCGCGGGATTTCCACCGGATGAGAGAACTAGCTCGAAATAGTTTCACTTCGAATTTTGGTTATTTACGTATTTAAGAGAGACTCTCGGTAGACGGATATATTCGCGAAACATTCGCAAACCCATTGCGACACGCTGTTTCCATGCAAACGACGTGCCGGTTTTCATAGCAGAGTTAGGCAAACGGTGGCCGCGTTTCATATAACCCCCGATTGACCATAAATTACTCAAGATTACTAAGCGGCCAACGATTCCAACGAATCGGGGCTTCCTGCCGCTTTAATCGCACGCGAATAATCGCTATTTTTACCGTGGAATTCAATGAAATGACCCAGCGCCGCCATTATCGAACGCATCGATAACCACGGCTACTTTTCGCCAACGCTCCACCTCTATCGCTAATTGCAGCTAATCCGATATAGTAATGGAATCGATTGTTAATTTCCTCTTTCTTTTTTTTCTCCCCCCTCCCTTCTCTCGTGTTTTCATCGAGGAGAGTTTTCAGGAACGATTTCTCGTTTGATCGAATAAAAGGAATTCGTGTAGCAGATAACGATATTAAAACGATATTTCTTTTTCTTTCTTTTTTTTCTTTTTTTTTTTTATTTATCTTTCAGAAAAATCCTGATAAGCGATTCATCTAACAAATTGGTCGTCCATTAAACGAAAATGATTCGACCCGCGATACCACGATATGATATCAGCAGTAAACAACGGACGCGATACGATCGCCGGATTCACATAAATTCAACTCGTATTTCTAGAACGAAAAAAAAAAGAGAAAAAAAAGGAGAAATATGCCAGTCGAGTGACGAAAATGAGTCCAGAAGCGTAAAACAATCGGTCCCTCGAAGTGTCCCTCGTTCCAACAAGCCGATAAAGAGTTCTGGTTCATTCGAGCGGGGGTTCTCGCATTCGAACGAAACTTGCCTCTTTTCCAATATCGAGAGGAACGGCCGCGAACTACACCGCCCGGGTCTGGCGCGAATAAATCGATTAAGTAAGCCGCTTTTAACGACTTGCCTCGGATTTAAAGCTCGAATCGTTGCAAGCGGCCGCGAGCAGTCTATCTGCGAAAGTCTCAGCTGCTGGCGCAGCTGGCTGCCAAGCGAAGTCAGTTTCCGAAAAAGTCCGGCTTGAAAGACACGGACACTTGCACTGGCAGGGAAAAAGAGAGCGAGAGAGAGGGAGAGTACGGAGTTCGCAGACACGCCGCCTCTTACGGGCAAACAAGAGTCGGAAATCACATCCCGGGACTTGGAAAACTCCGCTTGCCAGACTGCCAACTCTCTCTCTTTCTCTCTCGCAGATGCCTGATGCCGCGGTCGTTGAAAAAAAAAGAAAAAAAAAACAAAAATTTCCAGCGTGCTCTCGCTCCGGGGGAAGCGAGGGTGAAAAAAAAAAGAGGAAAAGAATCACCGAGGATAATTGATTGGGGAGCAAACAATGCTCGAGAGAGGAAAGGAATGATCGATCGAGGGGAAAAGAGAGAGAGAGAGATGGGGAGAAAGTTTGACGAGGAGAGGCAGAAATCTGTCCACGCTCGAGTGGTTCTGTAGTCGCCCGAGTTTAGGGGTGAAAGTGCTAATATAGTAAGTCGAGGGGAGAAGTGGTTTTTGACGATCGGTGTAAGGAAATCGTAAGGGATGATTAGCACGAACGAAACGGGAGTAGCGTTACCCGCGAGTGTTGAAAAGTGTTGAGATTCAGAATTAGGATATTTTTTTGACGCTCTTGTATTTTTATCATTTTATTATGGTGACAACGACCTCTGCAATCTAATCGCAATTCGCATGCATATTTCCAGCTCTCCCCAGTCACTCGATCCAATGTCGCAGGATGAAAGATTGTATTATGTAGAATTTTTAACGAGCATAGTGACCGTGAGTAACAGTTTCTTGTCTCGGGATAGATTCTCTTGACTCTCTATTGCATTTTTGACTTGTTAATGATGATGCAATTAATAATAAATTGGTCTGTACGCGATATACTGAGAGATACTTTAGACAGACAGAAAGTGTAGCCAAACGTTTTAGCGTTTTGCTTCTGAATATCTGAAATTTTCAGAACAACTGCAGTTTCGATCATTAAACAGGAACACCTTTGATTAACTCGCACATATACTTGATCAATTATTAAAAATCAATTCTGTTGTGTTACATCAAACACAACATACAGAAGGTTCGTTACGAAACCCACCTAAATTCAACCAATTATCCAGGCAAATTTGCGGAAAACAACGAACCACTGACCTCCCTGTAAAAACTCGAATGAATATTCCAAAGGGAGCCAAGAAGAACGGTCTTTCAACCTCTGTTTCTCTCTCTCTCTCTCTTTCTTTCGTGAAAATCACTTTCGCTTTCCTCGATTGTCCCTGGGAAATCGTATTACCCCCCGCGAAGAAATTTCCCTATTATTCTTGGAAACCGCACGAACTGAAGTCAATAAACCGTTTACTCGATTGTACGCGTATATATACGTATACGCAGGCGTATATATATATATATATATATATATATATATATATATATATATACATATATTATAGCGTGAGTGTTCGCGAGAAGCCTGTGTAAAACCGTCGGGGCGGTGCAGCTCGTTAAAAAATAAGAAAGCAGCAGGCAGAGAGCTGAAGGGGAAACGGGATCTTTGTCATTCTTTTTCTTCCGTTTTCGTCTCAATGCGAACGCGACACGGCGCAGCGTTTGCCGGATGGAAGCGGAAGAAGAAAGGGAGGGGGAGTCGACGAAGAAGTCGCGGCAGAAGAAGAGGGCAAGTAGGAGAAACGTCGCGCGGTAAAGGAGGAAAAGTAGAGGACGCTGGGTTCAAGGCAAATGCAATCCTCGATATTAGATTCCCTGTTCGCTCTCTATTCCGGTTCGACCGGTCTTTCTTTTCACGTTCTTTCCGCGCGTCGTTTCGCTGATTGCCCGCTCGACGATTTCGCCCGAGAATTATCTCTCCCTCTCCCCTCCCACTGTAACCGCCTCGGGAAACTTTCTTCCCCGTGTTTTCCTGACTGAGGAAAGAGCACGCAGAGAGAGAAAGAGGCAAGACGACGTCCAAAATGGAGAGAAAGAGTAACGAGACGTCAGAGAGAGAGAGAGAGAGAGAAAGTTCGAAGCGGGTGGGGAACTTTTTAATGTTTCCTCCGCGGTACAGGAAGCGAGCTCAAGTACCTGGACTGTAAGTATCTCTCGGCGGCGATGCCCGGAAATTGATGCTCGCGGCTGAAGAGAAAAGGATCACGGATAACATAAGAAACGAAGTCCGTTTCGACAACCGTTCCGACGAGCACCGGAGTTCCTCGTCGTTATCAGTCTCGAAAAATAGAGTATCAGTCCCTTCGTGGATAGGAGGCGACTAAGTTCGAATTCATTAGCTGGATCTTCATCTTCACGTAGCAAGATGTTCATTGAGATTCATCAGTTGGGTCGTTCTTGTTATCCATTATCTTGATATTAATCAAGATTCATTCTGTTGACTCGTGATCAGATGGACGTGTCTGATCGAAAGATCACTTCAGTGTTTAGAAATCGAGAATGTATCTCGTGTACATTCCCGAAACCTAACCTAAACCATGAGTAATGCCGCTCTCTTCGATACTGAACAAAATTTCATTTCATTTAAGAGCTAATACAGTTTTAATCTGTAATATAATTTAACACTAAGTACACTAGATCTCAATATGTTTGATTAGAATATAGGTTATGTTACAATAAGTTCAATTGTTAAAATTATAAAAATGGCGCTCTTGATACAGTTAAAGTTCTTTTATAATATACACGCAGATAAAATGTTTTTCTTTTAATATAATTTAACAATAACTGAATGTCAATATATTTAACTAGGATACAAGCTGTGTTATAATGAGTCAGATTATTGTCACTAAATGGCAATGTTTATTAAATTTGAAAAAAAGAACGATATTATGAGTACCCCTAATATCATGTAAACTGTTACATTTTCAGTCTTATCCTTTTTTTTAATATACATGTAAATGTTTAATATAGATATAAAATATACATATCACATACTAAGATATTACATGTAGATAAAGTATTTTTGTTAACTTGTTTCATTTCATTTGATTTAAGCGATTTTGATTTAACACGGCGGATTTATTCTGTTAATCCAACTACTCCTGTGTACAAAAATTTATTAACAATACGCACAATATAAAATGTTGAATAAAGGGAATATATTTTGGAGTTTCCTGTTAAAGATAACGAGTGGATGTTGCAATATACACGGACACAGGTATAATTTCTTTGAGATGTCGAATATTTAGTCAGAGTAATTTTCTTTCAGATTAGATATTGTAATGAAGGGCAGTTCTTTAATGAAATAATTCTTTGGCAAAGAGGAGGGGTACGTTCCTGTAAAATAATATTACGGCAAAGTTTTAATAATATTCCAGAACTTAAACATCTTTAACGTACTCTGAAGTTGATCAATGAAGCTAATCTAGCTCAAATTAGTATAATTAAAACGGTGAAGTTCTTAATATCAGTTTCTGAAATTTCTGACAAGTTGTATATCAGTTTTTTTCTTTCTTTCTTTCAAAATATGAACGTATTAAATCGATCTATGTCATAATAACGGAAAAGGAAATTCTTTTTCTTTTTTTTTTTTTTTTTGTTTTTTTGCCTTTGTGCGTGTGTGTAAACTTGAAGTTGAACTTACGAGTTCGGATTTAGCTTGCGTTCGTTTACGTTCGTTTACGTGATCGGAAACTTCATTAAAATTAAATTGCTAGACATGCAAGATTGCATGTCATCAATCTTCTACCGAGGGTAAAGCGGAGTGGTAGTTAACAATAGGGAGACGAGATGAGATTATCGCAGCTTGTTTGTTACTTGATAATTGGATTAGCCTTAATAACAGTTACACGAAGCTTTTCTGTTACATCATTATATCTCGTTTCGATATGTGTTACTGCAAGGACCCAATAACTGACCAATTCATAGACATTTATTTATTTAAGAAGAGGAAACTATCCCTCGTCAATTGGAAAGTTTCTTTAATCTCCCAAAAAATGTTAAAAATCCATACGTGTCGATGCTGGTTGCGTCGCTTTTCTTGAATTTCAAATTGGCAGGAGAACGATATCAATCATTATCGTAAAAGGATTAAAATTTTAATCTCATTAGAAATTTTCAGTTGGAAAGTCAGGAAAATCATGATTAATCGTGTTTCACAGGAACGCAGCTTTAAAATTCAACGTGTTATCAATACTGTGCGTGTATTTGATATAGGGATTATGTACACTGAATGAAAATTAATAATGCTAATTACATTGGTTAAATATAGTTGTTCCCTTCTTCAACTATCGCAACACTTTCTTCTCTTCACCAAATGGCATAAAAGTTTATTCATCGTGTCCTTCCCACGTATTCTTTATTTAACAGCATCATCTTCCACCGCCAGAAAGAATTCCTCTCTCCTTTTATTCTTTTCTTTTTTTTTCTATTTTTGTTTGTTTGTTTCCAACTGAAACAACCGAGCGGACAGAATTGGAAACGGCCGAATGGAAATACGCAACGAATTTCGGACTTATTTTCATCGAAGGCCTTTTATTACCCGGCCAGCAACGTTTGCAGGGTCGCCGCGATGGAACGCGATCCGCAAATTGTCGCGCGTTTTCAGTCGCGCAGTTCAATTACACAGACGACCGCCGCACGACAAAAGTCGGGGGGGGGGGGCTTTTCATCCTGCAACTTCCTCCCACCATTTCCTGTCAGCCTGAAACGCCGCGAAACGAAAGCTTTTTCGCGCTCGCTCGTCAACTTTATGACGGCTTTTTCCCCTACGAAAAATGCCCGCAGCCCGATTTTTACGATTTATCTGGCCCGGATGACACACACACACACGGCCCTGAAAAAACCGTGAAACGCTGCTCAGCCACTTAGAAATTTTACAGCTCGCGCGCGCGCCACATTGGCGAGATTTTCGCATTCTATCGCAGCGTCTTTTCCCTCTTTCGCGCGCCGCGAAATTTCTCTCGTCTTACCTAGCGTGGCTGACTTTGAGAGACGGATAATTGGCAAACGTTGAAACCTTGCAATTATGCTGCGCGCGTACGGGTCAATTTCTCCGTGTGAAACGTAACGCGAATTATCGCGCGAAATTCTCAATGTATTTCCAGCCCGTTTGTATTCGTTTGGTCGATGCAAACGATCGAAGAAACTGCTTAATGCAATAATATTTCGTTTCACATGTACCGTAAATGTGCCGACTAGGTTTCATTAATATTCGTTATAGTTTTCGGCAGTGAATACAACGGCCACGTTGTTCATCCGATCAAAGAATTGATTCTGGTCTTAGTAAAGAATTCATCGTCGTCTGAGCAATTTTTCTTTTTTTATTTCTTTTTCATTGACTTTTTGTCCGAATACAAGTGCAAAAATAAATTTAAAGATTTAAACTTATTTCTTTCGAGTTTCGTACTTTAACGAGTATGTGGGAAATTTTATCTTGAAAAATTACAAAGCTTAGCTAAAATATTACTCCGAAGAGAAACCGTATTATATTACTAAAGAACAAGTAAATTCACAATACACCTCCCAACACGTTTCGATAATAATAACTGAACGTCGTTCTGAAATTTATTTTAACTTGAGAAAAAAAAAAATAAATGAAATGATAAAAGTTAAGAAAGAGTTCGGTCACGAAAAACCGACAAACAAATGCACAGTCCGCTCGATAATAAATTACAAACAAAATGAAGTTATAATTTGAGAAGAGACGCCATAAAAGTATATATATATAACGTCTATGGGAACGTTTCCATAACGATAATAATCCGGTGGAAGAACATCTTTTTCCGCGGCTATAGCCAATTGTCGATCGTTTCGAATGCGTGTATAATTCCGGGCGCTGTTATAAAAACGTATCACGCTTCACAAAGGAATTACAAGCGGAAATTGTTCGAATGGAGTCTCGCGGTACGAACAGGAGAGACGAATAAAATGCAAACAGAAGAGCGGCAGGCCGTTTAATCGAGCCGACGCGACGAGGGGCGGGAGGGGCGGGAGGGGAAAGGGCGAAGGAAGGAAAAAACGTAACGAAAACGTAACCAATATATCGTAGGTGGAAATAAAACGTGGTGGCACGTCGATTGATTCGTTTATTGAACATACGCCCGTCTGTCGCAGGCCACGGTTTCTCCAATTATCCAATATGTCGCCCGGTCCTGATATTCGGTGTCTCTAGACGTTTCCGTTTAGGCAGAGCCAATTCAGAACTGCTTTTTCAATGTTTCGTATTGATTGGACGTTGAATTTTTTAGCTGCGTGATGAAAACTGCGAGTGTCGATCCGAATGGTTCGTAAATTGCAATTTCGCGACGGCCAGACGGATGATCAAACCGTTGATTGCACCAGTTTCTTGCGTCGAAAATTGCACTTCATTATCCGTGGAAAATTCCGTGTTCTGTTTCTTCGTTCAGGTTGGAAGACGTTGGAATGTTAGATTAAATCGTGTTTCGCGAAAGTCCAAATGAAAACCCACCCCCCTTCTCCTTCTGCTTGCTGTGTACTCGAACCCGGCGGAGATTCCTTGATTTTTGCCAAGCAAAAGCAAATCCACCAGCGCGTAGAAGACAGAAGAAGGAGCGAATTTATTCAGAATTTATTCAGACGAGGGAAATTCAAGCAGCGTTATCGTCGCGTCATCGAAAAATCCAATTATCACGTTCCGACCGACTTGTCGGTGACGTAATCTTTTTTTCTTTTTTTTTTTCCTTATTTTTTCCATGCAACGCGAACTCCATGACCGCAACTGATTCATGACACGTCCTCCATCCCCTGTTACATCCGCGCCTCTGTGTACACACAGAGAAACACAGGCTGAGCTGTCCTAGCGTAGACGATCTAGCGCAATATCCCAAGCTGAGCCAACGTCTCTGCATCTTGCATCTCTCCTATAAGAATAATATAAAGGCGGTGCAAGCTGCAAGGTGAGACAGCTGTAAGGCACCGGAGGCTACGAGGGAGGCTAAGATTGAGAAGCTCGGCGGTTGAATAAAGAGGGAGGAAGCCACCGTCCTCGTCGGTGGACGACTGGAGGACTGCTGGAAAAATCAGAAAGTCAAGTTGCATCAGGGAAATTCGAAGGAATTTTCTTTCCCACCGTCTACCGGCGCTGAGATTTTCATTCTTACCCAGCCAGCCATTGTGTTCCTCCTGTCGAACTGTGCATTGCCGAAGTACGAGTACGAGCCGGATATTAGTCGAATTCTTATCGTTCGGTTCTTCGCCACTTTTTTTTATATCTCGTGCGATTAATATTAAACGTGGCTCGAGTGATGAAAGAGGTTCTGTCGAAGTGGCTTCGAAAAAAAAGAGCACGATGAACGCGTAGGTGATAGGAACGTTGAGTGATTCGAGGATTCGAAAATCGAGAAAGCACGAAGAATTCGAGAATCAGAGAGTCGCCGAGGTACGAAATCTGAAGATTGCGGGAGGATTTGACACCGGAGAATTTCGCTTGGAAATTCGATGGTTCGTAAGCATGCGAATTTCAGTGTCAATGATAGTTCGCTACGCGAATTATTTATAAAAGTTCGAGTACGCGTTTGGATATTTGAGAATATCGAAAGTGTCAAAGTTAAAAAATTAAAAGGTCCTCGGAATTATAATACCTAGAAATAAAAAAAATGGTAACGTTCAAAAGAGGGTCGAGGACTCATATCCAACTGTGAGCATTACTGTAAGAATTTTAAATACATCCAAGTGCCGATAAAAAATAATAAAACGCTCTAAGAGAATATTCGCCTGCGTGGTCTTTTTTCTTTTTGTCGTTTTGGCAAGAAACGTGCCAAATATATATATTCAAGGAAAACTGACATTTTTTTTTCCAGTCCGGCCGCTGAAGATGGATTTGAACGGTGTAGTGGGCCACGTGGTGCAAGGGACAAAGGTTTTGCTCGAGTGTACCGTGCGAGCAGCCAGGCCCGCGGCGAACATCACCTGGCAGAATGGCACCGAGGTCCTGAACGAAAGTAACGACAGACTCCAAATGCACGAGACGAAGGTCGAGGAGAACGTGAGTACCAACTTCGAAACTTACTTAAACGTGCACCGTTGCAAAATTGCAAAAATACCGAGTCATTTTTTTACTCCCTTCGTCGTCGACGACGCAACGTGCCTGTTATGAGAATCCGCATTCTTATTCCGAGGGATGTGTAATTATTACACAGTCGTTATTACACGTTACAATAATAGAAAACAACAGAAAGATGTAGAATAATAAATGAACGAATAGTAGACTAATAAAATAATTTCGAACGAAATTGGTTAAAAGTAATTCTTGACGATAGTCGAGATTGTTTTATCAAATGATACTTAATTATGAATTTATCTATTGAGATTGAAAAAAACCCATTAACTATAATTAGCTTTAGTGCAATATTCGAAGATGTTCAATTATCATTCAATTATTATCGGTAAATTGAGTCGAAATTATTAATTTTCTTCCTCCTATTTCAACCAAAGTGTTTTATATTTCACAGGCTTCAGTGGTTTCGAGCACGCTTCAACATTTTTGTTTGAAAGAAAAAAGGCGCATACGGAAAATGGGAATAATTTTCTCAAATGGAATTTCCATTTTTCCTTTATTAATTATTTTTATCATTCTCTTTGGAACAGTTTTCTTTGACGTCAGCTCGCTTTAAACTTTAAATCTTTTCATTGAAACGAAATGTACTTGCCCAATGCCCAAAAGTCCCCTTTATCGCTGTTAAGCGATCACGATTTTAATCACGTTCGTTTCAACGTTGAAAACCTATTTTCAACTTTGAGCACGTTAACTTCTTCAACGAAATTGAACGCCCGTTTCTAACGATCGAATGTGTCGTCATTGCATCGTCATTCTTTGTCGATAAAGTTCAACTTTACGCTGCCTGGGAACATCATCCTTTCGTAAACATTATCCAAATCGTCGTCGATTCCACGTCGCATGAATCAGTTTGGAATTATATTACTATTTCATAGGTGAAATTTCTTAATGGCGTTACTTCGAGCAACTTTCCACCCTCCCGTTTCCCCCTTTTATCGAACGTACAATCGAACGAAGTCGCGTTAACGCGTTCCAACGTCAGCTCGAACGCATACTTTTAAGTAACAAAGTGTCGACTTGATGTCTCTCGCAGCGAGCTTTCACGAGCGATAAACACCCACCTCGGCTGACAAATAAACAGAATTCGCAGCAGTTGAAGCGAGAAAGCAATTATTCAAATGCAGTACACTTCGCGCAGAATTTCGACTCGTGATCCCCTCAGATCGTTCGCCTCGAATTAATTCGATTATTTCGCGAATGTTCGAATTTCGCTCGCTATCATCCGTCTCCCCTTTATTTCGCGATCGGGATCTCCACTGATCCGTGAGAAATGGAAACATCGTGCTTTGCACTCGAGGTTCAATCCGTTTCACCGCTATGTTCACGGATTTTAGAATATTTCTCGCTCTTGCAAAGAGAGGGTTTTTGTCAATAGAGAAAAGATCTCGCTACTAGTTCCAAATGTATACACTCACTAGTCTGTGCGCTTACTGCTATTATTAACTTTTTTGTAGTTAATTAAGAGCATAATTGGACCGACAAAATTGATGAAAAAATTGTCGATAACTTATAACATAACTTGCGAAAGTTTTCACTTTGTAAAAGAAAACGATCACACAACAATCTACTTGATCTCGTTTTAAAGCTCAAGACCCATATTTTCGCATTTCAATAATGATTTCACATAACAGGCGGTAAGTAAGTAGCAGGAAAGTAAAGGCACGTTTTTCTCGAAAATTCAAACATCTCTGAAATCTTTTTTCACCATGATCCTGAAGATTGAGATGTCCTCTTTGCAAGGATTTCATAAAATCTATCTGCGATTCTTTTTTTTTTCCAGCATTTTATTGAACTTTATTGAACGGCTTTTTATCCTAATATTCAAAATTCAATGAAATGCTGAAGATCACAAATTTTGAGGGTTCATTTTAAAGAAGTGACTTTATTCTTTAAAGCGATGACAAAAAGATTCTTCAATGTTTTTAGAGATATTGGAATTTTATAATTCTCGAAAATGGAGTATTTTTATTTTTACAGCTGTTGCATGATGTAAAATCATTTTTTAGAAATTTCACTTGGCTTTGAACCAAGATTGTTACGTGATTTTCTTTTGCAATGTGTTTAAATTATTAACAATTCTTCATCGTCATGTATGATGCAAAGTGCTTATTATAATATGCAGGAGATGAAACAAACCCCAATTTAATTCCTACGAATTAGCATAAACATCTACACTCTATTCACATAACTAATTGCAATTTTACAAAGTAAGGAAACAAACTGTTGGAAACTAGAAAATACATACAAATATTTGCTACATATCTACGCGCTTCCTTTCGATGGATAATCTTCAATTAAGTCATATTAAGTGAAAATTAGTAATTAGCAATTGTGCCGTTTAAAAACCAGAGTCATAAATTCTATTTTCTAAAATATTTTCCTTGGCCTAATCTAAAATACCAGAATCAATTGGAAGAAGTGTCTTCGAGGATTCATCGAAATGCGAAAATTGTTCGACAACTGATCGAAATTTACCGTAATGAATCGTAATGTTTCATGATCAGAAGCAAAATAGATATTAAATTAAATAGTCTCTCTCTCTCTATATATATATATATATATATATATATATATATTTGCGTTAAAACTGATCTTTCACGCGACAGAGATTATTTAATCAATCAATCGTTAATACGTTATTGAGTAACTCGATATCATGGCACAAACATCGTTTTCACCGCGGCACACACAGGTCCACTGTAGCAAATTCAATCAATTTAACCTCATTACTGTGTCTCGTCACATAGTATCATCAAGTCAAACGGTCCTGGGCCTGCTGCAGCTGTGATGTGAGCGCTCGAGTGCAATCCATCGACAGGGCCGGTGTGTGAATTGCATCGCTAAAATCGGGAAAGTTTCGTTTCGTCGGATATTCGGTCGGTGGTGGCAGAAATGTCAGATAATTGGCCGGGACGATTATCCCGTACCTTACGGCGGCACGAATACGAAATCGGGTATCGCTTGTCGCGTATGAAAAAGTGATTTCACAGATGAATACTGGTGTTTCCAGGCTTGTCGCATCGGAAAATCATTATGCCGTCATTTCGTGTAGCGTGTCGCTGTAATAACGCGCGTTCGCGTGCACGGGGGAATCGCCGTACGGCTCGCCGCCATCATAAATCCATTATGGCAATATCCGCGGCTATAAAGTCGCTTCAACTTTAGACGGGCTGAATAAGAAATCGGGGATCGGCATTGCTTGGCCAAAACGCCAGATCCTTTCCTGTGTTTTATTTTCCCATTTTATTGCTTTGTTTCTATTTGTTGCCTTCCTCTTTCTCTCTCTCTCTCTCTCTCTCTCTCTCTCTCTCTCTCGCTCGCTATTTCTTATGTTGAGAGAATAAGTGAATTCATTGTGTGTAGCGTAGCGTAGCCAATTGTCCGAATTTATCGTTGTCTTTCAATTTATGTTTTTCATTTTTATTTCGAATATACTGCGGTATTGCACACGACAATTCTCGTTTTCATTCGCATAAACAGCTCGAGGAAAGATTGGGAAAAAATTCGATGAATCCTTTAATCTCGATTGGTAATCTAAATAAAGAGAATATATCGTAGAGCGACATCACACAGATATGGATTTCTAAACAGTCGTCGTTTCAAGTGCAGCCGCGTGAGACTCGCGGTATCGTCATTAGCATTGTTTACCAAGTAACTGATTATGACACCCGGTGATGTAACGATCGAATCGCAACGATGGCAGCAGACAGAATTTACACAGAGATAGATAAGTACATAATTACACGGCACGAATGCTGGCCAATGCGATCAGCGAGATCAAGTGGATAGCTTCGATCCGTTTTCGTTATTCTTTCACCTTCGTCTTCGATCCGCGAATTTATGAAGCGGAAGGCGCGAGCAATTCGTTTCCCCTCCGAATTTACAGTGAATATATATAACGCGTTGAAAAGTAGCTGATATTTTTCTTGTCTTTTGACGAGAGAACCATCTGTGTCTCTCTTACGTTATTGGTCATTCTGTAACATTATTTGGTTAGACAGAAATGTCACACTTTGAACGCTTATGTGTCTACGATGTGTTATTGTTAGACGAATTCTCACGTGATTTTCGTACAGTTTATTAACATGATTTCATACACAAAAGAAATTTATTTCGTCCATTAAATGTTACAACGTCACTTTCGATTTTTTTTTATATATTTTTACGCGCAGCGTAGTATTTCGTGCGTTTTATGTTGAAATGTCCCACAGTTGCTGAGAGCACCTGTAGCTTAATTTAGCTCTTGGAAATTTGTTTGCAAGAAATCTTATTTTTATCCCTGAGACGTGGATGGCGTTGGATGAAAGAAACTGACAGCGAGTCATAGAAAATTAACACAATCCATTTTTATTCTTCAACAATTTTATATCTAAAGAGAATAAAGAAAAATACATATTATTAATACACCACGGACAAGAATACATACGTGAGCTACATACGTGATACATCGACTATTCCTACAAAAGTCGAGATTTCTAAAGTATTTATACTTTATTTATATTTCATGCACATTTAATAACAATTAATTAGCTCTTTTAGATACTGGTTCTTCCACTCAGGCAACAGTTCCTCTGTTTACAAAGTAGAAGAGGGAACCCCTGTTTAAGATGCTGTTGGCGTTTAAAAAAAAAAAGAAAAAGAAAATCTGCAGAGTCCGAGAAACGAGAGCACGAAACTCCTTTATAACAAGCGTTACGGCCAGTTCAGCAGATTCTTGACCGTCGTAACAAACTGCGAGCAAGTTTTAATTAACTGTAACTGGTAATTGAATTAGATCACCCGTGCGTCTGCAGCTACATCACCGATCACTTGAAAACTCAAGTTATCGCTTCTAGAATGTGAACCTAACGTTCGTATCAATTCATTGTGTCTCATATTTTCATTGTTCATTTCGTAAAATTTTAAACACGACGTGTTAATTTTTAACACGCCATCGAAGAGGCAATTTCTCGACAAAGAAGTTTTCAAGACATTCCGATCCGCCTTATATTATATTACAATTGGTTGGAATGAATATACAGGGAATGTTTTAGAATAATTGGAATAATTATCAATGATAACGTTCAATGATCTTGAAATAATTGTGCGGAGAATAATTTAACCAAAGGACCAAGAATATGCAGAATTGATAAGATTCAATGAGTTGGAAGTCAATCAATTTGATATAACTGATTTATTGTAACTTATTTTCTGTTGTTGGTAGTTGCTCTTTCAGCAAATAAGAACGACTGTGTTTTCGAAATAATGATGTCAAACATTTTCTTGTTTTCTGAGAATTTTCAAGACATTACGCTATTTGTTACTTTGTTTGATATTGTCGAATAATCGAAGTTTTAGGGATTATTTCTACGATTTGATAATTTAAGAAATGAAATAGCGGTCGTACGAAACTCTGAGATAGTATTTTTTTCAATTTTGGATACAACAAATGCATTCGAAAGAAAAAAAATGTAAAATTAAATACCAAGATCCTTGACAAAGATAATGTAGCAATAGTAATTTCCTAATTTTGATTACATCACAATGTAACGTAATGTAATTACATTGTAATAGAATTAAAATATAATTAACGTAATTAAACTATCATTACCAGTAACGCCACAATTGATATTCATATGAATCAATACCACTATTGGTTAAAAATATTATTTTATTATTTTATTATTTTAAATATTATTAATCTGTCCATCGCTATTATAAAAACTTCGAAACAAAAAAAAGAAATAATATCTGTGTCAAATTATTCCTGGAGACGGCATCGAATCAAAATTTATATAAAATTAAAAACTGCATCCAATATTTGTTCGCTTTTACAATTCTCTTGGAGCAACGAGCACGATTGTTCGCGAAATAATTACCAGCGTGAAATATCAAAGGAAAATTTCGGAAAAGCATCACGAAGGATCTTTGCCGTCGTGTACGATTTTCCTATTTTTGACCACTGCCATTTTTCTCGTTATCACGGTCCATTTTTCGAATGTGTACTCGATGACTAATGAACAACGCATCGAAAAACACGTTTGAAGAAAAATTGCTGCGAAACGGGTCATTCTTTATTCGTCGTTTGGACGTTATTATTTCAATTAAACAGCGAAAGCGATAGAGCGTTGTCACTTCATCTCTTTTCTTCGGCTGTTAAACCATTTTCTCCTCGTTCTCTCATAAAATGAGGTCAGATCGATCGATTTGAAATCTTGGTTAATGAAATCGAAATAGGTAAATTTCGATTTAAAGAATCGTTTCCTTGAAATTCATAAATGATCCCCTCTTTGCCAAAATTTTGTTAAAAACTGATTTACTAAATCAGAGAACGAGTGGACTGCGGATTTTCTTGCATTCATTCGGGAAATTGGAAAATTTATTTCGATCGATGAATATATGAAATAAGATCAGAATAATATAATGCTTGTTGTATAATATAATGTTTAATACATAACGTTTCAATCAACTCTCTGTCTATTCTTTTTTTATTATTTTTAAAATACGAGTTTCCGTAAAAATCCGCAATCTACTTATGAGATCTACTTATGAGATTATGCGCAACAGGAGTTTTACGAAAAGCACGTTCGATAGGTGCATGAATAACATCGAAGAAAACATTTTTGAAAATAATTTTTCACAAAATTTGCTCATATTTTCGACCTAATAATGAAAAAAATCCGATTACCTACATATATATATAGGTCTCGACACACGAAAACGAACGAGAAATCAGCAAAATTAAATCAGGTTGTATCAGCACGACGGCCCAGCGACAAATCGGGCTTTAATTTTATTCCTACGGATTTCCTATCGTTCGCCACTTTCTTTTTTTTTCTTTCTTTTTCACGCGATTTTCCACGGCAACGTCGCTCGAAGAATCAGTCGCTGATTGCGCAAGGATTGATTAACTCATTGTTCGCCGCGGCCCGTGAAAGATCTTGCTGCTAACAAAGATAGTATTTCCCGGCCGCGAATAGACAGTGGGGACAATCGAAATGAGGAGAGCGGAAAGTGGCGAAGTAATTATCAAATCGACGTGTTCGAACTTGTGCAAATAGATAATTCACATTTGTACGACGACACTCGCCAAGAAATCCAGCATCGATTTTTTTATTTGTAAATAAATAAATATATATATATATTTATAATATAAAGATCGAAAGTTCAGTGTTAAAGAGTTCGTGACAATTTAAAGTTAACTTGTTTTGTAAATTATCGACGACGAAGAATTATTTCAATAGATTTAATAATGAGGTATTAGAAATATATCGTCGATGGAGATTTATCTTCGAAAGTCATTGCGACGAGTAGCTTCGTAGGAGCATTAAGCAGCGAAATTAAGAGCTTGTTGAAGAGATGAGTTCGCTTTTAACCGATTTCGTGCTTTTATCATTGAGAGAAACTTGGCAGTGAAAGCCAAGTTACGATACGATAGAACGATCGAGCGTTATTTTTGCCCCGTTAACAAATGATCCTACCTATCCTACCTCGACCACTTAATACGTCTTCTCTGCGTTCTCTGTTCACAGAAGGATGGCACGTTGCAAACCACGAGCTCTCTGGCTTTCACGGCGTCCGTGTACGACAACGGAAGAACGTTCAAATGTTACGCGGAGAACTCGGTCACACGTTCCGAGAACATGAAACCGATGATAGAATCGATGACCATCGAAGTTCTGTGTAAGTGAACCATAATTTTTCGACGTATTTCGTTCATTGTTGTCGCCGTATCGCTTCTTTTTCTTTGCTTACCTCGTCGTGGACGTACCAAAGTGCTCCTCCAACGAATCTTATGCTTCCCCTTTCTCTCGCTGATTCTCTTTTCAAAGAGGCAGCCAATTTCAGTATTTGAAATGCCGTGTACAACATCCGTACAAAAGCGTAAGAGTGTTTTCTTCTTTTCTTTTTTTTTTTCTTTCCTTTTCAAGACTCGTCTTGTACATTTTAATGGAGAGATGGTTCATTCGTTTCTTTTTTTCTTTTTTTATTTTTCCTTCGAGAGAACGATAACTTGAACAATTGGAGAGATTGATTTGAGAAAACAGAGAGAGAGACTAAAAATCGCGAAGCGTGAGCGAGAGTGTTTCTTTTCTTTTTAGAGAAGCATCTTGCAAATTTTAATGGAAGGATAGTGCATTCATTCATCTTTTTCTTCGCCTTTCTCTTCGAAAGAATTGCAACAATTGAAGGGATTGATGTACTGAGAAAACAGCTCCACAGTGACTTGAATGAACAGAGAGTAACTAAAAATTAGATAGTAATGTTTCAAAAGTACTATAAATTAGTCAACGTTCGTGGTAATAAATTTTCACACTTATGAATGCAAATGCAATTAATAAATGTAATTCGAACAACAGAGCTATCACATTGCTGTTATGCATCAGGCATTCAGAGCAGAATTAGAATAATTGAAGCATGATTTTTCTACATAATACTTTGTAACATCGATTTATTTCAACAATTAAGTTTGTGCGTTTAATCGCGCATTATTAATTAAAACTAATTAAAATTAGCGGACACAACAGAATTAGCATTGGACGTGTTGCGCTCGCATTTAACTACTTTAGACAACGAAATATTCGGTTGATTATTCGAATATCGAGGTTAATAGTCTTATTCGAGAATATCTCGAACGCCGTGTCGACCAATTTCATAAATTGAAATGTGAAAAGGAAACATGACAATTACAAAGAATTGATCATTTTAAAGATCTATATTAGTGTTTGCGTACAAGTCTTAGGCGGAATTTCTCTAGATATTCAATTTTCAATCGAAATCGAGAAGTTTACATAAAACGTTGACTTGCCAGAGAATCTCGTGCGATAAATATGAACAAGAATCTATAGTAATATAAAACACTATATAAAATACTACTACGGAGCACGCGATCGATGTTTATCTCCCGCTAGAAGTTCAATGATCCTCTCAGAAACGTGCAGAAAACGAATTAAAACGGTGATCTAGCAGTTTCCCACGAGCATGAAGAAAATTTACAATACTCGAACTCTTTGCTCTGACAATTTATTTATCATTTAATTTTGTTGAACATTTTAACGCGTGTGTATGCATCCACCCAGTTTTAGAATTCCCTTTTATGTAAATAGCCCTCCCTCCTTTCCGCGTAAATCTTTCACCCGCGTCAAGATAGGATGTGAATTAAGCGTGTTAAATGAAATTATAATGGAACGTCTTCTATTTGCCTAATAACTTGTGAAATCGCGAGCACGCGGACGGAAGTATAGTTTATTTAATGGGAAGCACTCTGTCACCGCCGTCGATAATAAAATCGCAAACAGTTAACGCAGTCTAGCGGCCATTAAAAAAAAAAGGAGATTATAGATTGTAATAAGCGTTTAAAATCTTTTAACGTTTCCCGAGCGGAAAAATATGGGTCACGCGCGTAGCGGGCTATTAAAACCCGAATATAATTATAATAAACGAATAGCCGAATGATCGGATTATAGCTTTGAAACTCTTGAGAGGTTGCAATGTATTTAAAGTTTAACAACGCTCCATCCCTGTTTTCCATTCTTTTTCTAACGCCTCGAAAAGAGACGGATAAAAATGTTTCAAATGAAAGAGAGACGGACGAAAAAAAAAGGAAAAGAAAGAAACGTGAGCCTAACAATGATAAATGAAATGTATAAAATCACATAGTGACATGCAACTTGCCCAAACATATTTCTCTCCCTTTTTTTTGCAAGAATTTCTAATTTATTTCAACAAATTCGAAATCATCGAGCGAGACAGAAATCATTCACAATTTCGTGCTTGTTCGCATTTATGAATTATCGTTTCCGGAACGATATACGCGAGTTCAAAATGTTTTCTTTCTTTCTTCTTCGAACGTTCGATGTTAATTTATTTCAACAATATTAATGTTTAATTTTTCGCCCGAAGAAATTTCAAATCTCTACCATTGATCGCAAATTAAGAATTTCTTTTTCAATCCGTATTATCGAGTACAGCTGAAAGCCAGTTTCTCCTTGTTCCAAGAGCGCGACAATTCCCGTATATAAATATCCGTTCGCGACATGGTGCAAATATCATAAATTCCGGACAAAAGGACAGACGCATCGTTATCTTGCTCTCGCACCTCGTTACTGCAATTTAATTGCGTTCAAAGGGAGGGGGGCGAGAGGGGAGAGGGTGAGATTAAACAGCGGAGGAATATCTCCAAGACAGGAGCTTTGCTTCCTTGGACGACAATCCTCTCGAAAGTTTCGCGCGTCAGAAAAATATTCCAGAAACGACGAACAACGACGAGCGGATCGTTCCCCTTCACGATGGATCGTGAGTATTTAAGATGTTTAAATGAGAGAGTTTATGATGTCGTCGGATGTTTCTAATAAAGGTAGCCCTCATACAGCACGGCATCTTACAACACGGTTTCGCTCTAACACGATAGGATAAATTGCGGGAACTCTCGAATCCAACTGCAACCTGTAACACGATAAAAAATTGCAAAAACATTTGTACAACACTGTACTTCTACAGCACTAGATAACACGATTTTTGTTTAACACATTTAAAAACTAAATTATATACCTTAAAATAATGAACTACGGGAAGAAATAATGAACTACTAAGTGGCTTTACATGAAAATGTATAAACAAATTATAATTTATTTCATTTATAACTCTATTCCGATGTCATGGCGGAAAGCGTCGTGCACAGTTTGCACGCCATCCGCGGCGAGTCTTGACGTCCCAGAGATACAATATTGTGGAAAGTGCCGCCATATCTGAAAGTATAAAGTGCAAAAAACGTTCTCGTTCGATTGTACTGAGCAGTGATGTGGAAGAAATTTATTAAATTAAGGTCGCATTAAATGAAAATAATGCTTTTCGTTTATTTTCGTTTTGCGTTATACATACATTTATATTTTTAATAAAAATGAAGTTGCTTATATGGAATTTTAAACGAAAGTTTGTTTTTAGTAAGTTTTCGGAACGTAGCCCCCAGTTTTTGTACTGGCTCTCACACAACACGGTTTCACATAACATTTCCTAGAAACCTATCTACCGTGTTGTAGGAGGGTTACCTGTATTTGATTTCATTTGAGGCAATTGTCTTGAAGAGATGCTTGTCCGTGCTATACTATAGTTTTATGAACGTAGCACTGGATCTCGTTCTTTTAATACTGATTAACTGACTGCGCCATCATTTCATCATTGTGTAATTTGTCACTTTCAAAGTTTCACAGAAGCGACATTCAGAAATTGGTAATTTTACAAGAAAATAGTCAACTTATATAATTGAAAATTCGCGTTTCGTCTTATGATGCGTTCACATCGAACGCAAACAGTTTTTATATCGTCGTGTTACATTAAACAAGTGATATAAGTTGATGTAATAAATGAGCACGAGTGAGGAGTTTGTTTGGTTACATGTTTAATTGTAATGAAATTAAAATTAGTTAAAATGTTGTACAACGTGTTGCAAAGTAATCTCTCGCTTTTCATGCAGGAAAACTTTTGTCATACATAATTTCGAACGATATTATTCTACGTAAGTAATATACAAATTTTAACCAAAATCAGCAGTCGTGAATTTAGCAATAGAAATGAAAAATCAATTTCAGGATACAAATTTAGTGATAATATGGAAACGACTAAAGGATAAAGTTCGGGAACGAAGTTGAGGGAATGTTGATCAAGCGAATGTTCATTTCAAAATGGAAATACAATATATGGTAAATATAACATTGTAGCATTGGAGTGATTGTGTATATTAAAATAATTAAAAGATTAGTCGAAAGACAGAAAGAAAGTTTATTGAACAGGCAAACGTTAATTTTAGGATGAAAAGATAGTTCGTGAAAATTGTATTGTTTGCAGAATGGTGTGCCTACTAGGCAATCAATAAAAATTGAAATTATGAAGTTGCACGTTCATAATTCTGAAATACACTCGATTAAATAAAAACCATATAAAAATAGAACGTAAAATACATAAAAAAATAATGAAAACTATTTGCTAGAAAACAATGTAGGGTGAGATTGTATATAAACTCTTTTGAATGAAATACTCATACCGTTTCGAGCATGAATTAAAAAATAAAGCTCAATCTCCAAATATTGACTAATAATAATAATTCACACGAGACTACTGAAATTTAATTCTACTTCACCTTCGCCGCAATAAAAATTAATGGTGAAAAATTAAATTGTATTAAAAGTTGCAAAATCAAGTGAGCTAAAACTCTAAATCAACCTCAATGGACCCTTAATACTAGTTAAAAGTTAAATAACGAAACGCTGAAACTTGAACAATGAAACATTCTGTTTCGCCCACTAAAAAAATACAAAGTGTGTACTCTATTTCATTTATTTTCACGAACTACGTGCGTTCCTGATATTCCTCAGAAAATTCCGCAGAAATGCGTAGAAAATCCACGATTAGTCAGTCAAATCGGTCCTCAAAAAGGAGAAGTTTAAAGCAAACTTATAAACCGACGAAGAAATCGTGGAAATACGAAGAGAGTAAAAAGTGAGAAAAGAAAAAAAGAAGAAGAAGAAAGAAAAAAAGAAATGTACGATCACTGGTAAAACCCATCGTCTTCACCCGTCGAAACACTCGCCGTAGCCATTATCGCCGGAGTCTGCGTCGATAGAATTACTATTCTCGTACGTTTGTCCCTGGAAAGGCACGATTAAAACGAAATTTTCGGAGGAAACGAGCTTCGTTCGCAAAAAAAAAGGTTCGCAAAGAATCGTCTGTAATTTAGCCCGCGCCGATTCCGAAGGAATGAAAGCACATAACGATACCGGCGTCCTTCCGCATGATAGAAATCGGGTGGACAGGCGAAAAGGGAAGAGAAGAGGAAGGAAACGAGAGGACGAGTGGATTTTTTTCGCGGTGTTTGATCAACGTCCAATGTAGTGCGGCCTGAAATTAAGTTACACCCCACTAAGGCCGCAGTTGTGTATATATATATATATATATATATATATATATATATATATATATATGTATATTCCTGTTTTATCGCGCCCTCTCCAATTTGCTTTTTCGCCCGCCGGTACAAAGGGCGATGAATAATCGTAGATTCAATTAACGCGAATTAGATCGTTCGGTGCTCATTCGAACTGACTGTTGCTCGTAATTTTCACGGAGAGAAAGACGAACGAGTGAAAAACGAACTGGGAATTCCACTGGCCAAGTCTTTTACACGGTTGCATATTAATCGTCCCGTCGACTTGTCGTGCAAACATGAAAATCGTTGCTCGTTTCATCGATACGCTGTCACGGATATATACCGAACTGACCTGCTCGTAGCGATTGTTAGTTATACCAGATTTGAAAATTGCAATGAGCAGCATAGAAGCAATTAGATTGAACACTAGAACACTACCAGAATAGGTCTTTATTTCAACAAATTTATTTCGACAAATCGATTCATAAATTTTGTAACCGTGTATCAACTAACTATCAGAGGGTAGCTTCGGTGTTCCAATTAATTTCAATTCGCAAATCGATTCATAATTTTCGAAAGTTGAATCTCCAAAGGTCCGTGCCTCTCGTCACGTTACAAATTTCTCGTTTCAAGCTCTAGGAATTGAACAGTGTTTCTCTGTCGGTTATGTACGGGAAACGATCGAAGAATTGTGCGATCTGTCTAAAAAATCTCAAGAGCAAAATTTGCTCTCCGAGTCGTTCCTTGGCTCTTCGTCATTCCCATTGGCGCTTTGTCGTACTCAAGCGTTTAGCCCGCCTCGTGCCCCAACGATCCAACGATTTATATTAGAACAATGCTTGTCGCCCGGCAACAGTGACCGTTTCGGTTTCTCTCGATCGCGCGAGCCAGAGACGAGAGGGGTAGATCCCTCGAGGAGACGGACAAGCCTCGCGTCTGGTTCGTGTTTCCTGGTTGGTTAAGTCTCGACGTAAAATAGACGGAAAGGCGAAAGTTCCGTTTTCGTAGCCAGCTGGCTGGGGGGGGGGGTGAGAGGGGAGGGGGAGGGGGGTGGACTATCCACGGATTGAAAACGCGAAACTCGCGCGCGGCTGGCGCGTTTCCAACTTCTCTTTCCTCTTGGACAAGGCCTCTCTCTCTCTCTCTCTCTCTCTCTCTCTCTCTCGCGATAGTACGGTACGTACTTATCGTAGGGGAGAGAGGGGAGGTTTTTGTTTTAGCATTTCGTACCGTCGCCGTTTAAACATATCTCGGAACGCGGACAAAGCTGCGCCTTCCGGTTCCCTCCAGAAGCTTCTCTCCAACCAACGCGCTGGCGCACGCGTTATTTTCATTCCAGACGCGACGCCTCGCCTCGCCTCGCCACGCCACGTATTTTCGGACGTTAAAGACCGAAAATTCCCTCCGCTTGTAACGCGACGCGACGCGCACCGTATCGACACCTATTATACGATAAGTACGTTTGTGTCGATCCGGTGAATATTCATGCGTTTCCTGAAATGTGTTGTTTCAGTTGCCACGGTCGGGAAACTTTAAGAGGCTGTGAGAAGAGCGGCAAATGTTTCACGTCGGATGTGTGCGTCCATTGCACCGAGGAAACAATCGCGAAGAGTGATTCTCAGTTTTCTCGTTACATTCCATGAACGTTCGTTCGCTTCTCCTTTTGCCTTTGAATTCGATGTAACTTTGACCTTCGTGTCGGATGCGGGACGCACGACATCGCGTTAGATCAACCAGCTGCGACGATGAACGAAAAACGTCCACGCGTTTTGTAAAATTCGCGCAAGAGTTTCGTGGAGTTTTGATGAGGAATTACAAATCGAACGCCGATTAATGGTAAAATACGCGTGCACGGATTGCATTCGAGAACTATGATCGACTTTGTGAATTCTAGGAAAAAAAAAGAAAAGAAATAGAAAGAAGCGATGAATGGTACATGAATTTTTAAACTCATACGTTCATCATCCTTTCAAGAAAACGATCACAAAATGTTTGACTTCATTTCACGATTTTCGCGATTGTGGATCTTATTCGTCAGTTTTCTGTAAAATTCTCTGCAACATTTTTCTCGAATTTTTTACACAATCTAACTTGTTGGATTGTCTAAACAACGACTATCGACAGAAACGTCATCTCTTTTATTCTCATTGTTTTAATCAAACACTGAAAAGTGTGCAGTTAATAATAATAATGTAAAATCGATCCCGATTGGATCGTTATGTTCTCGTTTTGTTCGTCACGTATAAATTTTCAAGGTTCACGCCTTTCTTTCTGTACATAGCTGTACATCGTACAATTTGGCAACGTGTTCCGTGGCATCATATTTTTCAGTTTCCTCTTCCTTTGTACGCGACACGTGCTTTCGCATGAAACCTTGGTGAAATAAGATCCTCTCAACGTCGCTCTTTCATCTTCACGGCCAGAGAGAGCATTTCCGCATTTTCACAGGGCCGCTTTTAATTGAATTATCTCTGTGAGTTCTGATTAGAGAACGCAACATTTCGAGTGCGACAAAACGGTTCCACGGTTGCTCGCGAGGCGTGATACGAAATGTTGCCTTTAGAAACATCGCCGAGAATAATTTTTCACCGTTGACGTGAAATATTTACTGCAATTATAAAACCGCCGAATAGTTTTCACTATTGTGGATCTAACTGAAATGAATCCACGACAAATTCGAAGTGAGTAAAAATTGGATACGAATTTCTTCCAGTTTCTAAGATTCTTTTCTTTTCTTTTTTTTTTTTTTTTTTTGTTTTAAATTGAAATTAATTTCAACAGTTTCCCGAACCACGACTCCTCTACATATTAATAGAAAATTAACTTACTTACTTAACTCTTCAAAATTTACTTTAAAATCGTATATTCATTGTTATTTCTTTCGCTAATCTGACTTTCTGTAAATTCTTATATTATCTAATTATTCAATTTTTCGCTTTCTGTTTTTCTCTTAGCTTATTTTTTACCGAGAAAAATTCTTTGCATACCTTGTACACCGCGAGGGGTCATTTGACCCCTTACGAAATTTACATATTTTTCTGACTGAATTTATAAATCAAAACCAACAAAAAGAGTTACGATACTAAGTTCGAGGCATAATGCATCAAAACCAGAAACAATGGAAAGCGAACACCCGAAACAATTAGTTATTATAATAATACTAAATTTGGCGTCGATGTGGTTGACCAAATGGCGCGAAAACACAGCGTCAAATTCAAATGAAATTGCACGTGTTCTTCGATATCCTGGATTTAGCTGAAATCAATGCATGGATACTCTATCGGGAAACAACTGGAATAAAGATATCAAGACAGCGTTTGTTACAATTAGCAAATGAACTAGTCACAGAGTATCACGAATTTCTTGAAGAAGGAAAGGAAAACAAGGAACATCAAGCAGCCCGAGCAATATTTCCCAATCACGAAGAAAATGTCAAATAAGATTATGCACGGGCAATAAAACCACTCAAACTTGCATAATTTGCAAAAAATTTGTCTGCGGACAAATGTACGAAGAAACCAGTCATATGTAAAAAATACAATTAATTGATTATTTTTTTTATTTAAATAAAAATATATGTTTGATTATTTTATTAGAAACCAGAAATTATGTTGCGAATTATTTCCTTTAATAAATTAAGAATTCCTTTCTAAAAATCAACGTTTATTAATCAAATGATCCCTTATAGTAAGATAGATGTATGTAAAATGTCGGTACGTTTAGTGTTAATATAAAAAGGTGTAATTTGTCTGTTGCAGATCCGCCTATAGTAACAATGAAGCCGGAGAACATTACTGTAAACGAAACCGAGGATTTTATAGTGTTCTGCGACTACGAAGCGAACCCGGCCACTCTGACGAAGGTAGCGTGGTAAGTATTATATCTTTCACTACCACCTGCAGATAACTTCGACCTTGGATAACCTTGCCGTGAAATAGGTGAGCGATAGACGGTGATGGAAATTGATAGAATTCGCGCTCGAACACAAATTGAATAAAAGAAGTAGTGAGAAAGAGAGAGAGAGAGAGAAAAGGAAATCACGAATTTATGTTGCCTGTCTTTACCACATGGTCCCCCTGAATCACGTAAATCTATGTTTTTCATTCTTCAGATGTTGACACGTTCCCCTCTTTCTCGTGAACGATTTCGCTCGTTTATCAAGCTTCCTACTTCCGAACTACCACGGAGAAATTCAGTCGTTTTACAGTAGGTTTTCGTTAAGATCAATATAGCGTTCACTTTGAGGAGGGGTTTGGAGGAGGATGAGAAAGAGAGAAGGTAAATAACAAAATAAATAAATTGCCGACGAGAAGGAAGAAGGTGAAAAAAATTGCGGACAGGCAATTTAGCCAAGAAATTGTGATAGAATGCTGTCGTTGAAAGTGAGGTAAATTGTTCGACGTTGAGCGTGCACGTATATATAGGCTCACTAGGTGTAAGTATTCTCGCCGTGAATAGAGTAATTGGCTCGGAAGTTTATTCAAACTTTCTTCTTTTTTTTTTTCGCTGGTCCATTATCTTTCATTAACTTTTTGTAATTTATCATTTCTGTCAGTTTCTTCTTTTTTTTTAATCACCTTTCCTCTGTGTTATTATTTAGTAATGAAGTTTCGAGGAGTTTAATTAATCTTTCGTTCTTCGTTGCGTCGCAGAAGACAGTGTCTAAATGGAAATGGTAAGAATATCGAGAATCGTAGATTGAAAAAAAAAAAGAAAAAGAAAGAAGATCTACCTATGGAACGTATGATAAATCGGAGAACTATCCAACCCAAGGAGCAATATTTTTCAACTTTGATCCATACGTTTTCTTCCAAAAACCATCATAAATCTTCTCAACGTGTTCAAGGGTAGTCATCAGTTTCACGAAGGGATACGATATATCGATTCGATGCAGCGGAATAATTTCTTCCTTTCCCTTTTTTTTCATAAATATTCCTCCTTCCTTTTCGTCTGTAAATTATGTAGCTTCCTTATGTACCTTTGATTCACACTTTCGTGCTCTAAATATGAAAAAAGAAGAAAATGAAATTGGATTTCGTCGTAGATATCCATGTCGTATTCAAATGTCGATGTTAGAGATATACTCGTCACTAATTACGTTGACCTTCAAACGTAATTCGTTTGGATTATTAAGTATTGTATATTTCATCTTACTTTGGATTTTATTCTCTCTGTGAAGGAGAGATCAATAATAAAATTCAATAAGTCTAACTTTGTATCGTTATAGTCTCCCATGTGCTCGATAATAGCAATTAGGACTATTGAATATTGAACGTACCCGATTTTCATATATTATCCATAATAAAATAAGAAAGAATATATATATATATATATATTTAAATATATATTTTCTATGTAAATATATAGATCTTAGATATGTAAATTTATTTTTCATTTTTTTTTCTTCGAAATTTTTCTCATCAACGCAACTTCTCTCTCTCTCTCTCTCTCTCTCTCTCTCTCTCTCTCTGTCGTTAGAGGAGCCATCAGCCATCTTGCAGAAAAGCAAAACATCATCGTTCAATACTCGGCGCGTCGCATCGGTTGCCAATAATGGCGTTCCACGGTACACGGTTAAACGACAGTTAAACGCGTTATCCTAAGAATCGTTAGGAGCCATCGACGAGCATTCGCCACTCCCACGAGAATCCAACCGTTCGCGGTTTCCTCCTCAGGGAACACCAGCACCGTGGACGAGGTTTATTGACGGTGCACGAAGGCTCGCTGGAAGTTTATAGCATCTCGCCGAACCGCGGCTAACTGCGTTATAAAAGAGGACGGAAGTAACTAAAAGTTAATCCTCGGACGGTGAATATTGGATTGAACTTGGCCCGCGACGATACAGATTCTTTATCGGCTTAATGTAACATTATAAAGAGCCGTCCTCACCCCCCCCCCTCCCGGGGGGCGGAGAGGTGGTTTTTAAGCTTTCCTAGACGCATAGCGATCAAAGTGCATACTTCTAGACGCGAGTGGATATTCTCCGTTCTGAACGATGATAAACAGCGAAATAATCATGTTTCCCGTAGAAATACGATCAGTAGTTTCTCAGGGAAGTAGTTCGTCGTAAAAATTTGAATTTTCCGTAAATTTGAGATTCTTTTTTTTCTCTTGTTTCCTTGTTGCGTCGCTCCTATCTCTTTGGTTAGCTTGATTTTTGTATTTTTTGTTTCATAAAAATATATAAAAACACGGTTCAGAGTCGTCCTGCACGGTTAAACGGTATTAATGATGTGTAAATGTTAATTGACTGCGAAATTCAGTAGCAGCTATTACTAGAAATGATAATAATACAAAGACCAATTACAATTTCATTTTCGACTTGACGTGATGTACATGGTGCGCTTTCCTCGGCGAAAAATTTTACAAAACTTCCGAGAAACGCGCTGGAAAGACGTTAAGACGAGATAGATGCACAACTTAGAATTAGAACGCGAGAATAAATCGTGTGTAAAAAAAAAGAAAGAAAAAGAAAAGGGAAAAAGAAGAAAAAGAAATGACTCGCGCACGGTGAAACCCCGCAAACCATCGAGCATTTATAAACTCGGATTTCGCGCGTCTAGTATTCGATAACGCCGCGGCGCAACACCGAGGGAAACCCCTCTGCCGGAAGTGGAGGGGTTTAAAGTAATCCCGCGCAGCGGACTCGACAGCCGTATTCGAAACGTCAAAATAAAAAGGCGCGAATTTATCGGGATGATTTATTATATTTTTCTATGGGCTGGCCCTAAAAACCATATTTCACGCTGATGCATGTAATGGCGCGTGTGTACGGGTTGGAAAGAGAGAAAGAGGAATACAGAGGGGGAAGAGGGGGGGGGGGGCACGGCAGTTTCAATTCCAGGTGTCGAGGTCTGTACGAGGGGAATATTTCGGTAAGAAATTGCCCGCTCCATGCGGCGCAATAAAAATTCAGTGAAACGCTGCTGCTACCGCGGAAAACATGGTAATTGCGAGAGAACGTTGATGAAGTGTCATCAAGAGTTCGATGGCTATTTTACGCTCGACATCGATCACTGATACTCTCGGCTCTACGATCCAGTTTCATCGGTAAAAATTACTCGTTAACAATGTACGAATTGTTGCCACGACAAAAAACAGAGAGAGAGAGAGAGAGAGAGAGAGAGAGAATTATTTTCGTCACGATTTTTCACGAGACATTTTCATCGTGTATTATTCTGGGAACGTTACTGCGTGAGCAGTGTCGGATATTAAAAATCATGAAACTGTGTCACATTTGTACACGATAAAATGGAACACGTGTTTAACACTTTGGCGAGGGCTGTAAACGAACGTTCGCGCCATGTCGGTGTTCCTTTTCGGTTGCGAATTAAAATTGTTTTCCAAAACGAAAATTCCGACGTTCGTGGACGTCGGTGTGGTTTCATTGTTGCCGGCCAATTCTCTGCTGTAGTCATAATGTTTCGATGATATTAAAAATCTGATTCGGGGCCAGTCTACTTGTGTTTCTGTCGGTGGATATCTGTAGAATTGAATTTGAATTTGAATTTTTATTTTTTTTTATATTTTTAACTTTGTCGTGTTCGTATTTTGGAATCATCGGTTGTTGGAAAATGCGTTTTTTTCTCTAGAATTTGAAAGAGGAAGAACGTGCAATACACAATGTAAAGGGAACGATATGAATTTCAAATAAAATTTATTGTAGAAATTTACTTTTTTCTCCTTATTTCTCACGAAATATGTTCCGTTTGCTTGTTTCAGGTATCGAGACGACAAGGAATTAGTTCTAATCGACGACCACTACGAAGGTGGTGTCACAGAACAAACGGCACTCACCGTGAAAAATTCGACGCCCAGCGACATGGGCTCTTACAAGTGTGTACTAGACAATAACGTTGGTTCATCAAATTCAGAGGACATCGTTCAGGTCTCCGTGTTATGTAAGTATTGGAAATATCGAGATTGAACGCTATCTTAACTTTACGAATTATTTAGAATTAAATTCAATTCAAGTACAATTGAACTTCAGATATCCAATTTCTTCGAATTTTTTTTCTTTCGTCGAGTCTTGAAACCTGCACCCACGTTCCCGATTTTTCTTTTTTCTTTTTTTCTTCTCACTAAAATTCATTCGTGTTTTTACGTAACACCATTGAAACGCAAGGATGCTATCGAAGTACCACTATTTTTAATAATTCGGGGAGAAATATTCCCGTAAGAAAATAAAATCAACATTATCGACGGGAAGAAAGAATACCTGGAGAAATAGTTCGGTTCCGTTCCGTTTCGTATTACGACAATTTATCGTGTTTTATTCCGGTAAACGATATTTATGCGTCCATAAATTCTCGTGAGCGCCGCTTTAAAACCAATGCCAGAACATACGTAATGCTTGCCCCTTTTTTTTCAAACATAATCTGTCCAGCATTCCCTTTGCAAATTTTTTTTTTTTTTTTTTTGTACACGCCACGTATTACATTTCGTGAAACACGAAACTGCTTATCGAGTTTCTTTCTCTTACGATTGTATATCCGAGTTGGAAATAATTTCGTTGACGTCGTAATTGGCGTAATTGCAATTTCAAAAGTATTTCCTAGATGGTAAAGTATCGAATTAACTTTACAATGACACAATTATACAATTGATCGTGTAATACACGATCTCATTGTATTAATTCTATAGAAATCAAATCAATTCAATTACGACTCGATAGAATCGACTAATCAAACGACGAAGTGCATTTATTTTCAGAAAAACTGGCCTTCGTTCCACGTCTTCTCCGTTATGTCTTCTTCTAACAAAATTCACGAAAGAATCTTCGACAATTTCCAAAAACGAAAACAACGAGTTCTCGATCGCGATGACGATGAGAAAAGAATCTTCAACAATTTTCAGAAAAAAAAAAAAAAAAAACGAAAGAATAAGTTCTCGATCTGTGATGAAGCTGAAAAGAAAGAAGTACAATATCCAAATAACGAAATAACGAGTCTTCGAACCGTGAAAGCGTTAACTGAAATTAACCGAATTCTCAAATGTGTATAACATACGTTCCGCCATTGTAGACGCTGCAGTTATTCGATAAATTTTCTGGTGGGATCACGTCGCGAATAAATTCCGCACGAGTCGAATGAAAGAACGCTTATCGGCGAATAATTTCGCCGATTTTACAAAACAAAACACGCAGCGCGAACAACAACGAGAGGGGAGAGAAAAACGCGGAAGAGAGAAGAAGAAATATCTGGCCGGGCGTGTTATATCGATTCGCCCGGCCATTTTGTCGTTCTCGGCGTGGCCATGCATTTTGCACTTATCTTCATTACAAGGACTAATTTCCTTCGGCTGTCTGGCCAACTCGAATCAACGATAAATCGTTTGGCAATTATTTATTCCTCGCGGTGTAAATCAACGCGAGTAAAAAGGACAGGCAAATGTGGACCGCAATTTGTTCGATATTATCTCGCGACGAAAATTTATATATATATACGTATATGACGATTTATATATATATATATATATATATATATATATATATGTTACGACGATTTTTACAAACGTCGATGAAAAAAAAAATAAGCCGAGAAGCGACGGTTGTTTTTTAAAGCCAGTGAAGCGAATTGAAAGATGTAAAGTTAATCGACACTCCGTGTCGATTATCGTCACTTATTCAACGAGGTAAATGAAAGCCGAAATCCCGAGCATCCCTGTGTGAATAATGAACCGAGTATCTTAATTAGCCGACGATCGAGCAATTACACGGTTCACCGAATCGTCAAATCGGACTCGCTGATTCCAACAATCGAACGCGATGGTGTTAATCAGTTTTATGACTAATTTCGTTGCCGAAACCGATCTCTCTCCCTCTCTCTCTCTGCGGTCTTTACAATTACGAAATTGCCGAAATTGAAAGTTCCATCAAATTGTTTTGTCAAACGATTACTTTTGCTATCAAAAAAAAAAAAAAATAAAAATCGCGATTTTTGTCGCGAAAAATGACAATTCGCAGTGCAGCAAGTGCGATATTTAATACGCTAGAACTATCAGAAGGTACGATTCACGTTCGTTCGAACGAACTTTGAAATTTCGAATCATCGATCGATTTTCATTAATATCGGAATCTCTTGATGCCCGAGTAATTTCATATCGGAACTCTCGGATAATCTCGAAAGTGAAAGTTGTGGCCAGGATCCGAAGAAGGATGAATCAAACTCGAGAGAGATATTTCATTCGAAGGGAAAAGGAGAATACATATTCGCAGATACTTGAATATTTCGCGACTGAAATCCATCTATTTTTCGCTCATGGCCGTGAAAAATCTTCACGCGCCTATCCTGCTAACTTCCCTCTCCGTGTTGAATTCTGAAATTGAATATACTCGAGGATAATCGCATTTATCAATTCGGAATGGAATCGAATCCCGGGGGTGGTAGCAATTTCAGATATTAGGGTTGCGGCGAAGGAACCTGTGCGTGAGACGGATCAGTTAATCCATTAAAATGAATGATTTCGATCGCCGAATCAAACGAGCCGATTCTCCCACAGCGTACAAGTTTTAAAAACGGGTTCCCATCGGAAGATTTAGGTATCGGTCGGCGAGGCCATTTAGAATTTTCTCTACGCGAAAATCGAGGACAGGTCCATTTATCATCGCTGATTCAATCGCGAGGAGAGAATCGATTCAAGTATTAGTCTCTCAAAAAAGAAAAGAACGAAATTAATATCTGTTAACGAGTATTAGATGAATTTTTGAAATTGAAAGTATAAATTCTTCAATGATAATAGACGTAAATTTGATTTTCACTTAAATTGAGCTTTGTATTGTTAATCTTTTGAAATCACTTTCAAGTCCATTTTGAGCGAAAATTAGTCGCGATGAATTCTAGTCAGACAAATTCCTCCAAATTGAAAATATAAATTCTTGAAGAAAATATGAATTTGATCTCCATTTTATTGAATTTCGTACGATTAATCTTTTGAAATTACTTTCAAATAATTTCCATTTTGAGGGAAAATTAGTCGCGATGAATTCTAGTTAGACAAATTCCTCAAATTGAAAATATAAATTCTTGAAGAAAATATAAATTTTATATCCATTTAAATTGAATTTCGTACCATTAATCTTTTGAAATTACCTTCAAGTCCATTTTGAGTCGCGTTAAACTCTAATTAGAAGATATATAACTTGAAGATATAAATTTCTATATAAATTGAATCTCGTGCTATCGATCGTTGAAAGTTACTTTTAGCGAAAATTAATCGCAATAAACTCGCAGTTAGATAAATTCCTTAAATTGGAAATGTAAATTCCTCAAGACAACGTGAATTTCCCTTTAAATCCTTTCTAAATCAATTCCGGGCGCAGATGAATTGAACAATGATAAATAATTATATTATTATTCGTGAAGTTCGAAGGGACGGAAACGAATGATTGAATTTTGATTCGATTTCGAGGGGGAAAATTCTGCAATCACCATCGTTGCGAAGTCTGAAACTTCGTAACTACGTTATTTCAAAGTTTTATCATCGAGTTGTGCCTCTGTGTCTTCGAAAAATAAACCGGCACAAAGCAGCAGAAATTAAGAAACTTTAAACGTCTGTTAAAAACCGTCGGGCGAAACACACGACGTAAACTTCCTTTTTACGTATAAATATAGTTGTATCGGCTCAAACTGTCCCCATTCCCACTATAGTAACCATCGAGACAGAACAACGCCAGAGCCAGCCCCGAGTTTCGAATCCGACCGAAAGTGTGTCCCGATAGCGTGAAATATCTAAAAGCCGCTGGATGAAGCGGCTTCGGCAAAAGTCACGCGAGAAAGTGTTCAAATAATTCAAGGTATCTAAACTAGCGGTGTCGCGGTGTTGTGTGTGACGCTTATAGCTCTACATTTCTGTCAGCTGCATATAGTATGGCAGACATGTTGGAAAAAGTGTCGGGGCATAAATCTGAAAGGAACAAGGGAAGTATTGGGGGAAACATGGCTGCCATCCCGTGCCACTTTATTTTAATCCTTTCACTACGAACAACGTATACAAAGTGATTCAAGCGTATTCTCCAAATGTATTTTTCTTATCTCGCATTTGCTACATTTTTATTCTTTTTTTCTTTCTACTTGCTACGAACGAAGCGCGTACAAAGTGATTCGACTATATTCTCCAAATGTATTTTTTTCTTGTCTTACGTTTGCTCCGTTCTTTTTTTCTTTTTTTTTTTTTTGTTTCTTTCTTTTTCTCTTCTTATTTCAACTAAACTTGTTCCCATACGCGGCAAATGTTCAGTGAGATTTCTTTTTCTAAGAAGAGGGAAAATATCCTTCCACGTGTATAGTTTTCCAAGCAGGTTATACCTGCACTAAAACAGAAATCCCTCGCCGCTTAAAAAACCAATTACGCGTAACTTCCTCGTAAAAAGCGAACTCTCCCGCGCGCATCAACTTTCTAAATCAAAATTCCCCCGCTTTTCACCTTCAAACCTCCGCCGCGAAAGATCCAAAGGATCTTGGAATTAAATTTTTTAAAAGTGAAAAAAGATAAATAAATAAAATTCTAAAACCGAAGACACGCTCGCTCGAGGTAAGAAAGTCGAAAGTATTATTAAATGAGCTACTCTCCCGCGTGGATGCAAGGGTTATTGGGTCAGCCATTCCTCATTTCCCGTCGCATAAACTTCGCCGCGATACAATGGAATTCTAATTGCTGCCTCAAACGCTGCTCAAGGCCGTTGTATCTCGTACAAACGATCCGTGAATTCGAACGCGGAGAATTAGCTTTCGGCCGTGGCCGAATCCTCTTCCCTCTTCGTTCGCCGCGTACACCTTGTTTTCTCCCTCTTGTTCCGCGAACTCTCTTCGGATTCTTTTGTTTTGAACTTGCTGAAATCTTGATTACCTTGGCGAAGGTAAAGAAGAGAGAGAGAGAGAGAGAGAGACAGAAATTGTTTCAGCCAATCTGCTGATTGGATCGTCGGCGAAAGTTTTCTTTCAGGTGCACTCTTGAACCCTAGTTGTCTCGTTTTACTGTTTATCCAGCCGGATGTAGCATAAACGGGTCGCTCCTCCTCCGGTGGCTCGGTACAATATATACGCTTCATTTTGAATAGATTCGCTCGTGGACGTAAATCTTTGTGCCCCCGGAACTTGTAAAAAATACATGAGCCTCCTCCAACTGTGCTTCTTTCTTTCCATCGTTTCCCGTCTTTTCTTTCGATCGTTCAAGTCCACCGGAGAGTCTGAGTGACTTTTCTCCTCTCTCCTTTCTGTTCTTTTTTTCTTTTTTTCTTTTATTTTGTTTATTCAGATCGAGTGAAACGTCGACGATCGACGAGACGATGATCCCACCGCGAAACAATTGAATCGATTAACTCGTATGAATTGCCGCGAGTGCTTTCTATGATTGCCAGGGAAACTGCAACGAATTGAACTTGAAACATTATATAATAAACCACGATAGTAATTTTACATAGAACAATTTTCTATCTTTTTCTTTTTCTTTAATTATCTCCACAAAAGTACATCTGCAGAGTTCATTCACGAATCTGCCACTTCCGGAGAAACTGCAACGAATTCAACATGAAACTTTATATGATAAATATTTACGATTTTATATTTTATGATAGTAAAATTTTCGTGATCAGACAGACAAAATGTTCGAAGCACAATACTTTTACATAGAACAATTTTCTATCTTTTTTTTCTTTTTCTTTAATTATCTCCGCTAGAATACAACATCCGCAGAGTTCATTCACAAATCTGCCAATTCCGGGTAAACTACAACGAATTGAGCTTGGAACTTTATATAATAAACCACGATAATAAAATTTCGTGATCAGACAGACGAAACATTCGAAGCACAGTACTTTTACATAGACAAAATTTTCTACCTCTTTTTTTTTCTTTTTCTTTAATTATCTCCGCTAGAATACAACATCCGCAGAGTTCGTTCGCGAGTCCGCCAATTAAATTTCAAAAATGTTCCAACACGCGGACTTATATTCGCGAAACAATACTCTGTGGCAATCGATGACGAACGATACTCTCATTTGCTCGCAGACAAGCCGGTGGTGAAGGTGATAATGGAGCCGGAAACGCCGGTGAACGAGGCAGACCGGCAAAACGTCTCGCTGACCTGCGAGGTTGTTACTGGAAATCCGGCAAGCCTGACCGCCGTCCGATGGTACCTGGACGGCGATCTGCTGAAAGAACTTCCGGATTGCACGAGAAACAGCAGCGCGACCACCACGACCACCGAGGAATCTTTAATTTTCTGCGATATCGATCCGAGCAAGCTGCTGCTGGAAGCGGTGGGTCGTTCCTTTCACGGCAACTACTCTTGCGAGGGTAGAAACGACGCTGGCTGGGGACCACTTTCACCGAGTGCACCTGTCATGGTCCATTGTGAGCCCGCCCCCCTTTTAATTTTTAATTCCCCCGATCCGATCCATTTGCCCGTTCGTTTCATACGAATCCGAGCCGTCAAGCATCCGCCTGGTTTGCGCGAATTTCTCGTCCTCTTTTCGTATCGCAGTTACCGTGATTTATTTGCCCGACACCGGCAACGAGAGAAAAATGTCCCCCAAATGTGGATGTCGAGCGACTTGTGACTTAAGAATTATAATTGCAATTGATTCTGCAATTTTCTTTTTTTACGATTAATTCTCTTTTTTTTTTTTTTTGTTTCATTAAATTTTTTGAAAGTGATTCGATCGTTAAGTGAATTCTTCTTTCTTACAAAGAGGTGTATTTTTTTTCTTTTTTTTTTTCAAGATATTTAATCGATCAGTAAATTACCGAGTGCGATGGTCGAAATTTTGTAGAACGATGTATATCTCTAATAAAAATTCGTTCGTTCGTCAGTTTTTGAGAACAGAGGACGACAACTGCGACACTTTTAATGTTTCAACGCATTTAGAAACTTAGGCAAGAGTAAACAGGTGAAAGATATATCGAATTGCTCTTCAACCAGGCTTTTCGTACCATTTACAATCTACTTATAATCTTAACACTTTACCGACCGATAGCGGTAAGTAAGAGACGATTAATAGGCTACCGGTCGGTAAAGTGTTAAAATATATAAATATATTATTATACGATATCAACATTTTACCGACCGATAAGTGGTAAATAGTAGCCGATTAAAAGGCTACCGGTCGGTAAAGTGTTAAAACAGCTGAACCACGTAAATCATTCTAGCACTTCTAACAAAGAGAAAAAAAAAATCCACTAACTTTCAACAGTCCAATAAGGTACACACACTGAACTAAGATCGATCCGCAAAAAAAAAAAAAAAAAAACAGAAGAGATAAAAGAGAAAGAAATTTAGAATAGTGAGGATTTTCATTGTAACTAAATGTTGTATGTTGTGTATGCGATAGACAAGCCTGGGCCAGCCTCGATCTCGTACGAACCGAAGCAGGTAATAAAGAAACGCCCTTTAACGATCACGTGCTTCGTACTGGATCCAGGACGTCCGAAAGTAGTTGGCTTCAAATGGTTGCGAGGCCTTCACAGACTGCCAGATGAAAACAACGCGACTTTAACCATCGAGTCGGTTAATTTGGAAACCGAGGCGAACTTCACTTGTCTGGCTTACAACGAAGCCGGCGACGGCGACCCGGCTACCACGTTTATCGACGTGTCTGGTGAGTTGTAAAGTTACTCGAAAAACTTTCTAATCCACCATCAAATAAATCTGTCGTCCCGTCTTTCCCCCTTGACGTTCGTTCGTCCCGCAGTTCGAGATTCGTGCAGCCCCGAGGTAGGAAGCGTTAAATCTTCTAGAATTTCGGAAATGTGGTGAATCACATCGCCATCTAGAGGTTTCTCTAGATTTGATCGGAATAGAAAAAGAAACGTCGAGAGTTCTTTTAAATTTTCGTATCAAAAATGAGGATTTCTTAAGTTAATTTGTAGAAATATATTTTGTGTTCGGAAAAGGAGGGGAGCAAAGAAGAGTTTTTGAAACAAATTTTTTTAACAAATTTTGTGTGAATTTCATGTACTTCTGTATATTTTCCATTAGTTTGATCTATTGAAATAATCTTTTAAATCTCCACGATTATATTAAGGATAGGAATTTATTATATTAAGAATAGGAATTCTCTCGAATTTACTGAGGCAATTAAAATGTCTAAAGAAAAAGAAAAAGAAGAACTTCTGAAAAAATAAATCTTTTAACAAATTTTGTTGAATTTCATACACTGTATATATTTTCGATTAATTTGATCTATTAAAGTATGCAATTGAGAATTTGAAGAATATATATTTTATGCATAAATATTATTTATGCAATTTCTTCTAATTTTACATGCCTCTGTAGAAATCGTTGTCAATTCCACTAAAAATGCAAGGGAGTCAGTTAATTTCGTCTTCCGGAAATTTTAATATTTTTCCATATTTTTAACTTGTAATTGACGGTTGTGAACTAAGCACAAGGTATACAACTATGTAAAGATCATAAATTTTTATATAGTTTCGTAAGCAGTTTTCGTAAAATTTGCATGTCAAAAAGAATAGAAACATTCTCGTACTACACACACACGTGTCTGACACTAGGCTGACCGTTTCTACTTAAATTCTACTCTCGCTCACTCTGTCGCATTCTGCCTTTCCCAGAGGTTTTAATTCCACTGTTTGCTCAAAATTCTACTTGTTCATTAATAAATAAAAATCACACAAATTTCTTGGTGATTCGAGAATTATTTTTCGAACGAACAAAAGTCTTGCAAAAGAGAAAGAAAAAATAAAAAGCTCGCAATATTTAGAATGTTTAAGATATCATTTTTGTTATCTAAATCCGTGAGTGAAAGAACCGTATAATAATATAAATGAAATGTAACGCGTTATTCTTGCAAAACGAAAAAAAAAAGAAGAAAAAATGAACTTACACATAACGTAAAAAAGGCAAAGTGATTTCGTAGGTTTCATGCTATGTCTGAATTAACGTTTCGTATCTTAAGAACTGTGTAAACTTGCCTTTCTTTTTTCTACTTTCTCTTGTTTCTCGTTTTCTTTTTCTCTTTATATTTAATTCGTACACGTACGCCAGCAACATGCATTGCGTTGTATTTGCCGGCGCGTTTTGCATAATATTTCCGGGATATAATGGAGGCTTTATTTAATGCGTATTTCGTACGAAAACAGCGAAAACGATAGTAATATTACAACACTTCGCTGAGTTTCAGAGGAATACCAACAGCAACTATCGCTCGGGTTTCAACGTTTCTATACGTCAACTCTTCCCTTTTTTCTTTTTTTCTAATTGCAATATAGATTACGCAGAACTCGCAACCTATTCGTCTGATAGATTGAAGTAATTCGAACGGAAAATTATCAAAACATTTCATGATAGCGCAACTGTGATTCTGTCATCATTTCTTTACGTCTCGAACATTTACAATTTAAAATTTCGTTTAATCATTTCGAAGAAACTCAACAAGAGTTTCTCGTGCTTCGAATCTCTTACAGTTCAATTCCGTTAGTTTCGTTTGAATCGTGTCGCCATCGTCTGCAAATTCGGGTCAGAAAATTCCGCGATCGTATCTCGCTCGTTCGACGCCCGGTATAACAATGGTCCCGGTTCCGGTTCTGTTTCGAGAACTGGGTTTCAACTTGTTTCTATTCGATTGTCAATAGCGGCGCCAGCGTTCATCAAGAAGCTTCTCCCTTACAACGGCTTCGTGTACAACGCGCCGAACGTTAGCCTGATGTGCTGGGTGGAGTGCGCCCCGATGTGCAATATCTCGTGGCTGAAGGACGGCGTTCCGATGAACTTCGCGAAAACGAACCGATACTACCTGTCGAACGTTTATCATCCGCCTGATCCGCGAACGAACGACTTCGAAAGCATCCAGTCGACACTGGTGTGGAACCTAACTGCATGGCCGAGCGGCCAGCTCAATCGTGTCGAGGACAATGTCAGATTCACCTGCGAGAGCAGCAGCAACACCATCGGCCCCGGCGTGAAGAGCAGCACGCAGTTCAACGTCGAATGTGAGTTCATTGGAGTGATTTTATCGTTAGATATCGTCTACGTAATTGTAGCGGCGGGTTGTCACTGAAGGGTTTGAAAAAAGTCATAACTTGTTCGTTCTCAATCTTTATTTTTTTTCTAGTTTTTAACGCAGTTTTTGATACTGAAAAAAATCCATTAATTATATTTCCAAATAAAATGATAAAAAATACGTAATTGTATAAGCGGCGGGTTGCTACTGAGAAACTGAAGGGTTTGAAAAAAGTCATTAACTTGTTCATTCTCAATCTTTATTTCTTTTAGTTTTTAGTTTTTAGCGCAGTTTTTGATACTGAAAAAAATCCATTAATTATACTTCCAAATAAAATAGTAAAAAATTGGGAAAAACGTGTGTTTGTAAAAGTTATTTTCGTTTAATATCAGTGGCCACCCTGTAGTATCAGCAGAATTTTGGAAATATATTTGAAAATTAAAAGAACTCAATTCTGTGATTGGGATTGGGCTTCGAACTGAAAATGCCAGAATTAGTAATTTCGAATATGCGCGGTGATATTAGCTAAGAGGATCGTGTTAACGTTAGAAATACCGACGACTGAAAGCATACAGAATGCACAGCAAAGACACAAACTTTCATTCGTGTATTTTATACTTGGACAAATAACTTTCTCTAAAAATTTGTGCAGAATTATATTCTGAGAAACTGCAAACAAATTGACCACTATGGTGTAGTTCTAGCGTTAAATTGAAACTCCTTCGATCGTGAGAATTTTGTGCGACTGGCGATTTCAACACTTTTGCAAAACACGTTTGTAATTAATGTAGCCTCTGATTTAACATTATAACTCTACTAGTTATTAAATTAGTTCGATATTTTCCAATATCTCGCTTTCATGCAGTATAGGTTAAGAGAAAATTCCCGAATGTATACGGTGACAAGATCGATTAATAGAAATTTCATAATACTTTTTGCAAGAGGATCCTATGAATGAAAAATGTTGCTTTAACATTCAACGATCGCGTCCGAGTCTGCATTCGGAGCTTACTCTGAATAAATATAGTCACACTCGCGCAACTCAGTTACATACGAATTTATTGTTATTTCTTTTTCTTTCTCTTTCTCTCTCTCTCTCTCTCTCTCTTTGCATGGCTGCAGTTCCACCGGAGAACATGACGATATCAAAGAAAATGATAAACGTGACGGTGGACACGATACCGGAAACGGTGACCTGCAACGCGAGAGCGCAACCGGAGCCAACGTATCGTTGGTTTCGGGAAGGTTCCCGGTCGGACACCATCATCTACGGCCGTGTCCTCGACCTGAAGATAGCAGTGCCTCGACGCAGCAACGGGACATACTACTGCGAGGCGTCGAATCGCCACGGAAGCCGTAACATTTCCATGATCATGAATGTTCAATGTAAGTAAAGAAACATCCGGAAGCGGCGCGAGCTTCCGCCAAGTCATCTCGAGTGACGTTCAAATATTGAAAAAGATTTGTACTGTGAAATGTTTGAATGTTACACAGGAAGGATAGACTTTTCCCATCAAATATTTCTCTGCTTCAGTTTCCTCTCTTTATTTTTCTTTTTCTTTCTTTCTCACAATTTGGTTTTGTATTTTTTTTTTTTTTTTTTTTTTTTTGGTCGCAGCAGCGTCTCGCTAATTCTTAGAATTGGCTGTCCATCTCGCTCACGACGTGTCGAAGGCCACGTGAAATTTGACAGTTGCGCGACAGAAAACGAGTGACACCTGATACCGATACTTGAGCATAATTCGCGGAATATACCTTGCCATTCGAGCGTCCTCTTTCAGCTCCGACTGCGGACGCTTAAGTGGGCTGTAGTTTGAGGCAGAAGAAGTAGAGACTGTAGTGATTGGAGTAGAGGAATCGTAGCTTTAAAATACAATTCAATTAGATTTCGATGTGTTTATAGTTAGGAATGATGAATTGGGAAATGATCGACTAACTGAAAGAGCTGGTCCAACTTCAACTTTTCGACATAAATTCGAGTAAACCGACAAAAACCAACTCGATACGTGTTTTCGATTTACGCGCTGTAAATTTCTTCTTGCTTTCTCTTTGATCTTGTGCGATGTTTAAATTATATTGTGCATATGTGGTTTAAAAGCTCACGCGAGAAGCAACATCTCACGTTCGGATTACAAAAATTGTTCACGTTTGAGATTGTTTCACGTTTCGGTGAAAGGGAAAATAGCAGAAACTCGGGTCAAATTCGTTTTAAGGAACGTAATTTTCGATCGTTCGTGAAATATTTCACGCAATTGCACGTTTCGTCCGTTTATCGATTTCTAACTCCTCGTGGATTTGATTTCTAAATCGCTCGTCTTGCATTTCCAATTTCAATTATTTCCATAAGTAACTTGTGCCGAGAGAACAATTGTGAAAATTATTTAAATTGTTGGGATAAGAGATTGAAAAAGATAGTGTTCGAATCGACAGAGATGTATAAAGCTTCTATGAAAAATTACAGATTGATAATTCTGATCACTCTCTGGTGAATCTTGACAAATCTTAAAGTTTACATTAGGTAAATCTATATAATTTCTCAGAGATATTAGAAAATACTCATTCTAGTTATCCTGATGGTTTTAGCGTTGAAATCAGAATAGTAAGCGTGTAAAATTCATATGAAAAGAATTTAAGAATTAAATCACAATAGTAAGTCCTTGAATTTATAAAGAAATTAAAGAAATTCATTTGCATTCATACAAAGAATACGAAGAGTTTTCATTATTCTAGTATTGAAAAAATTGCATTGGGAATTCATTCGAAATTCCGAGAAATCTAAAACTACTCATAGTTAAAGCGATGATGAAATCTTCGAAATTTCTTTGAAAGAAACAAACTTAAAGCAAGAAAAATAAAAAATGATAAGAATAATATTGATAAAATAATAATAATGATATAATATTCATAAAAACAATATTACATGGAAAGTTGCAAATTATTCATTCTAATCTACTTCGATCGTTCTGATATCAAAAAAAGAAAACCCTTCATCGCTACTACTACTACTACCATACAGTCAAATCATTAGCGCAAAACAATGATTAAAATGAGCAATCAAGACCCGCCGTGTCCGAGTGACGCGGACGTATTCGAGCAAAACCGACTCGAAGTAAGTTAATGTGGCTTTCTTCCTGTGCAGTTAAGCCAGAATGTCACGTGGAACGGGAACGAATAGACGGTGAGGATTACGTGGTGTGCTCGGCGACGGCGAACCCGAAGGAGACCGATTTCGTTTGGTCGTTGAAGAGTGACAATGACACGTTGGAGCAGATCGCCGAGACGCGCAATGGGAAAAGCTACATCCGCCTCGATACGTCGGTAACCAATTTCCGGACGTACGTTTGCGTTGCTAACAATTCGATCGGCCACTCGAATCCTTGCGATCGCGATGTACCAGGTACGTGCTAATATCCTTTCTTTGTTGCGCTTCGATCAATTGACGATACTGTAGAAGCTGGTTGCTACACAACAAATTAACAGGCATCAAAGACACCAGCAACGTCGGTAAATTCGATTAAATGAAACACGCGACAGTGTTTCAATAACATGGTATTTCAATGTTTCGTCGAATACATTGCGTTGTCACGTTGTTTTGGACAATTGTGATACATACACTTTTAGAGAAATATGTGAAAATTATTACTCTGTCTCTGTCTCCGAAAATATGGTGTACACTTGAAAGAAAATCGTAGATTATCTAGAGTTTCGAAAGCAACTAGCAATGCTCAATATATTGGTATTGTTTACATTGATAGCTAAATAACTTACGACAGGCGTTGCCTTTTGAGTTCAGTTGGAATTTGAAGACCAAAAATTGGTTTTTTTTTTAAGAGAAATAAGATAGTCATCGCTGTAATTTCAAAATGGAAAATTTTCACCCAAATAACGTGAATTTACAAATATAGTATACATTTGAAAGAAAATCTTAGATTATCTAGAGTTTCGAAAGCAACTGGCAATGCCCATTATATTGGTATTGTTTACATTGATAGCTAACTAACCCACAACATATTTGACAGGCGTTGCCTTTTGAGTTCAGTTGGAATTTGAAGACCAAAAATTGGTTTTTTTTTTTTAAGAGAAATAAGATAGTCACCGCTGTAATTTCAAAATGGGAAAATTTCAACCCAGATAACGTGAATTTACAAAGAAGAGATGGCAAATCGAAGTAATTGACTAATGAACAACGTCATGGTATCTTGCAACAGCTGTTACAGTATATGAAGAACAATGAAAAATTAGAATACGGTGTTTAGAATATGGTACATTAGAATATGGTATTATTAATGAATTGATCGAATGTGTTCAAGATGCATTTAATAAATTAGAGAGAAATACTCTTGATAACGTTTCTATAACATTACAAACGTGTATGGAATCAATTATGTTGATAGAAGGGGGAAATTTCTATAAAACACCTCATATAAATAAGGTAAAATTTCGTCGTGAGGGTCGATTAGCTGAATAGTATATATGTTCAGAAGAAGCGTTCAACAAGGCTAAATCTTTAACGAAATTTGGATTACACTAAAATCATTTATATTTAGTTATATTGTGATAATAAAATGAATTTAATATTTTCTTTATATTTAATTTTAGTTTTATTTGATTTCTTTTCGCAAATGTACACCATATTTCCGGAGTATAAGGCTTGTCGCCTTATGCTGTGTTTCAAGTTCAAGCAAATTAGAAGCATTGAGAAAGAAAAATGTTACTAACAATGATATGAAACAGTTATCTGACATGGCTCGACGAAAATAAATTTTAATGTATTCGTGGTTGGAACGTGATCTCGAACAGCAAAGTTGATTTGAAACTTTACGATTCGAAAAGCCTTTTTCACTCGAGCGTCGAAATTTGTCAAAAAAGAAGAAAAAAAAAAGAAAAAACAAACAAATTTCCGCCTAGGTCGTATAATGAAAAATCTTGCACGCGAGTCAATTAAAAAATATTTTCTGAAGAATTTTTCGTCCCTCGATTACATACGAACGGCTCTCAATGGCCGCATTTTAATTGAAATAACATAATCGTCTTTTAATGACGGACATTTTTAGGATCCGGTTGGTACGCGGCGATGACGCACGGTTTTTGAAAAACATCGCGATTTAATTACGAGAAACGAGATTCCACTCGAAACCGACGCGAATTTCTACCACGAACGAATTCCTTTCGCACAGTCATTTTTCCTTCTCGCGGATATCAACATTCCCGTCGTAGCTCTTCTATTATATCGTGTGGCTGTAATTCGTTTGCAAAGAGAAATGCCCGAGACCGGCAAGGATCTTGAAAGCGCGAGATTAAGAAAGTCGTGGAGCATCCCCTGACCATTTGAAAATATACCGGCCAAGTATCTTCGTTTATTTATCTCTCTTATTTAAACCTCTTAGAGGTTACAAAACCTCTTTTGCTGGAAACGCATCCTCATCGATCGCGTTTTTTAACACTATTCCTACCACGGCCGGTCAAATGACCGTTTTCAAAATTTCGATTAGAATTTCCTATATACAACGTAATTGAATCGACTTTAAACTTCACGACTTTTCCTCGAATATACGTATAATACATTTTTCGATATTCACTTCCTCTTTTTATTGTTTATTTGTTGAGAAAAATTTGTAGTCTGTCTTACCTACCACGACCGGTCATTTCACCGGTAAAACGATTTATATCTTTTTGTAACAGTATTCTCTCAAGGACTCAATTCCAAAGCTATAAAGTCGTTACAAACGAAAGGCAACGCAGTTGTGGCATGATTTTAGCCGAAAAAGTGCCTTCCATGGACTGATTTACCGATTAGGCACTTCCAACAAGTGTTTACAGTTCTCGCTGGCCTATCGGCCTCGCGGTGCTTATTTGCATGATTGGTATCCGAAACTCGGAGCTCCAGAACCTCGGATTTTCTTACACCGTCTTATCTACTATGACTGTGAAAATAAATAAAAAATGCGGTGAAAACGAATAAAATGTACATTATATACTTCTGAACAAAAGAAACTATATTTTTGTACTGTCAAATTTGGCTTTCATCTTCATTCTATATTAAAAAATATAAGTTGTGCTAAAGACCGGTCATTTGACCGGTCGCGGTAGAAATAGATATACGTGAAGGGTCGGTAGGAATAGTGTTAATAAATTCAATCGACGATTTCAATGAACTTTTAGCGAAAATTTTTCGTATTATCCAATTTTCGATAGAAACTTCAGGATTAACCATATCATTAACAAACTGATTCGCGAATTAATCGACCGCGTAATTTAAAAGAAAAATTGTTTCAAAAAATTTTTCAGACACAGAAAAGACGAGACGAGATGATGAAAATTTAAAAAGAATTCCTTGTCAGTACGAATGGAGGTTCCAAATGACTAACTAAATTATTTATATATATATATATATATATATATCCCATGGAAAAAATTTTAAACGACTCTCTGCTCAACTTGAAGCATTTTCGTATTCCGGAGGTTAAAGTGCATTGCAAAGTTACAAAAAGCGAGATTGCTTTCTTGTCGGTGGTGCTAAATATTCATAGGTAGACACTTTACATTTTTTGCGAAAATCTTCCAGGGATTAAAATCTTATTTTAATATTCCGAAGTAAAGAAATGGACGGTTGACACGCTCGAAATTAAAACACTGGCTTCGCCTAATAATTCGCCTAGTTGGTGAATAATCATATCGGGGGAAATGATCGAGCAAACAAACGAAAATAATTCTAAAATTATCTAAAGGCTTGTTTCTGTGTCGAAATAGAGTATAATTTAATCCATTGCGTCTCTCATTTTATTTCGTTATTTCTTAATTTATTGATTGTACTTAATTGTATTTATTAACTGCGTTTCGTTACTTCTGAAATTATTGATTCTTTTACTTTACTGTATTGAAATCATTCCCACTTCTCTTCTATATTTTCTACGTTGAATGAATTCTACCGCTGTTCGACTATTTGTCACGTGAAAATAAAAATTTTGCACGAATTCGCAACAGCATTCGCCGTTGGGTGAAAACAAATTCCAAGCGAACTTCTAACCAATGCGTAATCTCCGATTGTCGCGTGGAACAATATTAAAACGAAGCTATTTATCGCGCTCAAAGCACTTCCAATTAACCAAATTTTTACTTCTCGCGATACTTGCTCGTGATCCCGAGCAGCGAACCCGAGAGGCGAAACACATTTTTCCATGTCTGAAGCAGCAACACGAACATTTCGACTTGCAGTTCATAAATTAGATTCCCCTTGAATATCCCCTTAAATTCGGAAGTCTAATTTATTCCAAGCTAATCGCGCTCGCTCTCTTGATTTGCATTCCTCATTTATCTCGCTCGTTTAGTTAAAAAAAAAAAAAAGGAAAAAGAAAAATATAATTATTTTTCGTGTTATTGATCAACCTCATGAATCGTGATCCTTTTTTTTCCAAACAGAGGAAAGACGTTTAAAACGTTTTTAACACATATCCGTCCGCATGACGAAAATTCGTCATTTCACAATCACCAGCAGCCAAATGACGAAAATTCGTATATTGCAGTAGATAATTGATTGTTGTTTTATTAAATCCGAATAAATTAAAACGTAATTTTCGTATAAGGGTGCAAACGCAAAAAAAAAGATTAATTTAAAAACGTATTAGTCGGTACTGCGCATGGAAGAAGTTTATTTAAAGTTTAAGCACTTGAGTGTTAATTACTATTAATTACCGATAAAATTAAAGTTTCTAAAATAATTTACTTTGTCTAATAAAATAATGAGTATATTTTCAGTAATTCGTTTCAACTTTTTTTTTGTGGATTTAATTTTTATTTAACTTCAGAAAGAAAAAAATCAGAAATAAAGGTGTGTATATATAAGTACAAATTCATTTTATTTCATTTCCCAGAATTTCACTAAAAAAATATATGGACTTTTTAAAAGTTAGGTTGTTTTTATATAGAGCATATCGTTTCTACAAATAGTGTCAAAAGAAATGCCGCCATTTGGTCAATGGCGGTGCAAATAATGCCGGACGGATATGTGTTAATAATGAACATTCCTTCTTGGATGACACGTAAATGTAAAATGGGACAAAATTCAATACGAAAAGCCGCGCCTTTATTAGAACGTACATTGCGATACTTTTATTACGACAAACATAAATTTTCAACGACTCTGGCTGAACGTAAACGGAGTTAAAACCAACAGGGTCATTAGTCTTTAGAGTCTTTGGACAAGAAATGTACGCGAAATTAAGTGAAGTTAAAGACTCATAAAGACGAATGTATTTTCAAGTAGACTCCGGGTTTAGCTCAAACGAACATAAGAGCATTAAAATATAAGTGAACTTAAGTCTAAAGCGACTGTTACGAGATTAGGATACATTGAAACTGAAATGCTCGAGATAAGAATAAGAGAAGCTAGAGGTTCTGCTCTGATTAGCGTATATCAAGTTCTCGTTTTGCAAATTTCAGTTTCTCGCGCCAGTTTCATTTTCGCCAGTTGGAAAAATGTTACAAGTAGTTCAGTGCCTCTACTATGTTTCCCGTGATTAGTATTTTCATGTTACGTGCGAATAGTATCGATGATGATCGTCGTTAAATGTACGAGGGAATGAGCAGAAACTCTATTTACATAGCAGAATAATTCAAAATTTCTTCCAGCGGGACGTTTATCCGCCGACATTCAAATGGCTATCATTTCTTCGAAGGCAAATAGCAACTTCACCCCGGAGAGATATGAACGAATCCGCCGTAAACATTTTACGGGGCAGTTATTAAAATTTTTCATAGAAATAGCTTCGTCGCGCCTTGTGATTTAGCATATCGAAGAGGATACGACACTGGCACTGTTAACAGAAAAATTCGCCGAGAGTAATAAATTAAATGTTGCGCGTTGACTCATAGTCACGAACGGTATTACAAAATTATCTCGCGTGAAACATCTACGCGAGTTTAATTACAATGGTGTTTAGCAATATCTCTTTTGATTCTATGGTCACGAAGCATAGTATTGTACACCTTTCGTTTTTCTTTTTTTCCTAGCTCACCACGGACATCGAAGTAAGTTTCCACCAATATTATATCTCGAAATATTAAATATTACACGTTAAATATATTGTATCATTTGTCATAAGTACAAGCGTGCATTCATAAAGAGAATTACATTAGAAAACGTAATAACGTACACGTTTGAAATAAGAAATGGCCAAAAAAGGCGATCCAAATTTGTGAAATAATTCTCCCAGATTTCAGGATTTTCCAAACCTTCTTAACTACTGTATTCATTTTTCTTCGTCATTCGTTCAACGACTCGAGAGGTTACAATCCTGTTTGATAAAATTCGTTAAATGGGAACTAGTTGGTTTATCTGGATTACATTTCACGATATAAATCGCTTTCTCAATAGAAAAATAGGCGGAGCCTACAAAAAAAGAAGGGATTGAAATATGATCCGGATTACGTTGTTTCCTCTTTCGTTTTTTTTTTTTTCTTTCTTTTAAGGGGCAAAAGCAAGTTTTACGAGTGTTGTTTTAAATTAAAAATATCTCATCGGGTTGATTAAAACGGAGCACCCCGTATAAGCGCATGAAACTCCCGTAATAAAAGTAGCTTCTAGTAAAATATTACAGAGCACGAGAGAGAACGGATTAAATCTAAGCAGAAATATGAAAAGCGTTCCCTCGGGACCCGGGGGAGCGGGGGAGGGGGGAGGATCGTCTTACTTTCTGTATTTATAACATTTCAACAGCTGTCGTCGAGATTTGAATTGCAACCGTTCTGCCAACTGCTTTTGTTTCGTAATCAGGAATCACCGTGGCCACCGTGAAATCTCATCCCCTCGTATACGTGGTGTACAATCCACGGCGAAATCGTTCAGAGAGAAATCTTCTTTTGCAGAGAACATTCCAATGCGTTGGACCTTTCGGAGAGTTTTTCAAAATTTCACGAATTCAAGAATTCGAAGGGGTTCAAGGGTTCGAGTTGCTTTGCGGATGTAAAAAAAAAGAAAGAAAAAAAAGAGAAAAAATTTTCCCAGTGTTTTTAAGAGTACCGGCTCGCGTTAGATATTTTTAATATCTTCAATTCGCAGAGCTTTTAAAAGCTTTTCAGAATTTTGCTTTCCAAACGCTTATAATCTTTCGTGCCCTCTATATCCGATAAAAGTCTTTCGGTGTTTTCTAAAAAGAATTTTTCTCTTTTCATCGAAATGCAGACAAAAGAAGAGCAACTCGCCTATTTCGTTCTCGAAATACTCCTGGTATATTTATATCGGCACGATGTATAATAAACCTCGATAATAAATCGAATCCATATTTCAGGTCATATACCGTGGTGGCATCATTTGGAAGGAAATCTTCTACTGATCGTCATCGTTGTCGCGGTTGTCCTTATACTTGTGATGATCATCGTGTGCGTGGTGATTTTCATCGTCTGCCGGCGAAAACGGAACCAAATGAAATGTAAGTTTACCATTTATTTCTCGCGAATTATGACTGTCATCGTGATCTGTTGTTCACAACGATTCGCATGACGTAGCCGATCCGTTGGACTTTCTTCGAGATTGCAAATATTAAAATTATTGTGAACACGCGTTATTGACACTAGCAGCTTCTCGAAAGAAATTCAAAATTCATTCAATACAGCTGAATTAAGCATCGGTCAGACTTTGAATTTTCGGAACATTCGGAATATTTGACACGGTTAAATTAATATTTACGTCTGACACGTCTTCACTTTAGAGGCTAAATTTCAATATTTAACAACGTTAAAGAAAAAAAAATTGGAACAGTTTTTCAATTTTCCAGTTTAATTATCGATAGATATTAGTTTCTTTTTTTGGGGGGTAAAAATCTCGAGGAAATCCAACATTCGAAAATCAAACGGTCATCATGATAGAGGCACACTTCGCGGTACGAAACACACACACATACACACATACACACACACACATGGTGACATAATTTACATTCCATAGTCAAATTTCCACCGACAAATAAGCATTACTTAAACTATCAAGTTGGATGGTTGGATCAACGACAACGTTTGCAAACGACGTTTGTCGTCCGAATGTTGTTTCCGCGAGATCTCCATAACAAACGAAATTCCACCGAAACGCCAGGAATTCGCATAATCTGCATAATTTCGCGATATTCAAACTTATCGTGTATCAGTTTTACAAACCTATCCGTTACACGTCCCCGGCGAAATTAGTCGTTGCACGCCGTTGCAGCGAGAATTTACGAAGCCACCGGCAACAATTGCAATTTCATAATGACCCATCGAATCGTAATTCCCCCGGCGAGGTGTCGTTCGCTATACCATTGTCAAGATTGAAAAATTGCAAGCACGTAATGCATATTTGTCGTCTCGTGGCATCTCGCGTGGGGGCGGGGTGTGTGTTTCATGCATCACTAGGGCAGTTGTTATCGAGAAGAAAAAAAAAAAGAAGAGAAAAACGTGAAAAAGGGAAAAAAGAAAAAAAAAGGTTAATAACAGGTGTTTTATTGTAACGTGATTTTCTACATGCGTGCAGTGATCAATAACGTTGGCACAAATTTTCACTATGAAGCTCTGTGCGAATCTGTGATTTCAATGAAGCTCCGAGGTTCAAATCAATCGCAATTAGTTCAGAAAATATCAATTCTTGTAACAGTTGAAACAGTTTTTGGTATTGATGAAAGCGATAGTCTCGAGAAGAATCATTTCTTTTTTTTTTTTCATTAGAAAATAAGAACGACGAACAAATTGGATAAATAACAAAATGATAACAGATAAGAAAATTATTCAAACAGTTTAGAATGTTAAAAAAAGAACGTAGAACTTCTTGATATATTATTAGGATTCAAAGACAGCTAGTTAAATTATCCATCGTGTGTAAATTAACATTTGGCAATTAATTCGTATAACTCTTTGACACGATTATCCAACTGTTTTTCATTTCATTCTCAAATGAAGTGTGCGAATAATTTTATGACTCGCAGATTCGTTCAGAACGAAACAATTCTTCCTTCGCTTTTGATCCTTGTTTTTTCCTTTTTTATTATTTTTTTCTTGACTTTTTTTGTTCAAATGTTCTGATTCAACAAGACGTTAGAAGTTGACTAAAGGAAAGCTAATACTCTTGTTGATCATTGTACACATAACCGTGGCCATACGTTACTCTTTGCCCAACCGGGAGATTCCTCTCGTGCCGCTGATATTCATTCGCTCACTTTGCTCGTCACTGTTTGCAACGTGCTGTGTCAGTCTAGTCGAGAAACAAAAAAAGAGAGTAACGGAGATTCATAATGATCGTTCGCGATACGACAACGATATCGGGAATCGGCCGAACGCTGAAAAAGAAGAAAAAAAAACAGAGAGAGAAGAAAAGAGAAACGCGGCCGCTCGTGTATTTCATTGTTGCGACGACATTTTTCACCGTGAATGAATTCTCTCTCAGGAGTCGACAAACGGATTTGTTAATCAATCCTGCGTAAACCACTACGTGGTTTGCGTGTTTTGCTCGATTGAATTTGGAGATAAAGCGAACGAGAAAAAAAAAGAGCGAAGAACAGTAGATAACGTAAGGACGGCTCGATCGATTGAAAACGACGACGTTCGAGCTGAAAGATTTTATATAACCTTTTTTTTCTATCTCTCTCTCTCTCTCCCACCCTCTTATTCTCTTGTAGCTTCTGTATTTTGTATAATTGAATTTGCGAGAATTTGTAGGGTACGTTATCGCGTAGAAACCGGAAAGAGTCGGGGGACAACTCTTTTTGTTTTGCTCGCCGAAGAGTATTTTTTCACGATACGTCGAGACGTTGTTCGTGTACATAATGTTACATTGACTTATCCATCCGCATCATCTGGCTGCAAACATCCAATCGGTTGACACGAATATCTGAATTTTCCAAATTTTCCAGAAGTTTCCAGAATTTCTATTTTATTAATTTTATCACAGTTAGGTCGCGAAGTTATAAAGTTAGTTTATTAGCTAGATTATTTATTACTACTCGTCATTTATCAAACGTTGTTACTATTTATTATTTAATTTTTAGTGTTACTATAGAGTTATATTAAACTTTATCAAATATATATCGACAATAGTCGGTCACTTTCTGAAATTGGAGTCATCATTTTCCTGGTTTACTAACTTCTCTGAAATTCTGCAATTTCTCCATGAATGAAAAAGCAATATCAATCATATATTCGTCTCTGTTTACAGTTTGAAAGAAATTCTTGAATCTATCACTCTTGCTCTTTTATGCAGTAATTGTTAAGCAAGTGTAACGTACGATTAAAATTTACACGATTGGATGACCGCGGCCAGATCTGCATAAATCATGCACTGCGTACATTATATTTTTGTGTTGTTATTATTGCATAGTTCATGCTAGTTACAGAAAAGACAAAGCATGCCTATTATGTTTCGTAATCGTACAAAGTAGATGGACAATGCGAATTTCCCATTTGAATGCAAAGACAAGTACATACATACATACATACATGTATACAAATTATTAAGTACACGGACCCGTGCTGCGCCATTTTGATGAAAGAAAGAGCAAAGTTGCACCTCACTGGCTAACTTCCTGGATATTTTTTCGTTTCTGCAAATAATTTCAATTAACTTTAATTACGCCCAATTTTCATTTTAATTGCGTGTTGTTTATACAGTGAGAGCAACACTGAGAAACACGTGTATAATTATGTAACGACTCGCGTAAAGATGTAAGTAGGGGCAAACAATTTTTGAGGTGCAAAAAATTAATGAGATTTTCCCGCGAAACGATTTCTTTTTCTTTTTTCTTTTTTTTTTTTTAATAGATTCAACGGATGATGGAAACACGTTGAAACGAATAACTTATTACATCGCCTCACATATTTATTAGAATTTCATTATCACGTTTCCAGAGAGGGGGAGAAAAAAAAAAGAAAGAAAGGAGGGGAAAAAGTATTCATTTTGCTGGACGATTAAAACGCACGAATTATTGGAAATTTCAACGAGCTGAATTTTTATGCGTCAAACGAGGAGGACGCTTTCAATAATTTGCACGGCGCGCGTTTCATTTTGACAGTTTCAGTACATCAAATTGTTTTATAGTAATTACCTTCTGTTGTATAATGAAACAACGTCGATAATATTTCGTTGAAATTGCAATGCGAAACACGCTACGTACAAAGGATTATCGGGACTGGATTTCATTATTCGAAAAACCGAACCAATATTTTTTATACACACACACATACACACACACACACCAAAAAAAAAGAAAAAAAACAGAAATTAAATGTTGTACATGGAGAAGCAAAGAAAATTTGGGAAATTGAGAACGTTTTTGACAGTCATCCTGTTTTATTGCGTACTCGAGAGATTGAAAGAGGATTATTTATTACGAATCACCGTGTTGAAATGGTGGAATATGAAGAATTATAGTATCGCCCAATGATTAAATATTTCCATATAAGTAAAATTATTTTGTTGAAAGACACTTTTTACTATGTTGATCCGGATTTTCCTCTGTGATCCTGATCCAATTAATCCAGTCGGACAAATTGGCTTGCGATGATTCATTTTACACCTTGGGTTATTATACATTAACTGGAATTCGATATTTTTATTAATATCCAACTTAAAAAAAAAAATTGACATCCAATTAAACAGAAAAAATCCAGATCCAAATGGAAAAGTGATTTCACATCACTGAAAATGGTAATTATTCTATTAAATTCTATAAACACAACCGAATTACATGTTTAGGAAGTTCTACCTTTTCTGCAAGATTTAGAAGAAGAAAAAAAGAAAAGAATTAATGTACTTCGTGTGATACTTTAACTATAGATTGAATTCGCATAGAAATTATGTCATTTCAACCGAAGATAGCAAAGTATCTTCCTTTTTACGATGAACACAATATTTCAATAATGTCCCTCTTCCAAATTATTCACAGAGTACCTGAATTAATGAAATCTCAGAAATACTTCAGACCCTCCAGAAATATAACAACGATACTCCCTGCCGAGAGATACTCAGATTTATCAAATTTGTGAAAAGATTAAAATACTCAAACAAACGAATTATCGCCAGAAAGGCGTGTCCGATCTCGAAGAATCGACGTGCTTTTCCAGCCATCCGGTTTTCAGAAGATATCACCTTGGAAAGGTGATGAAAGATGTCTGACAAATATGTACATAGTTGTACATTACTTCACCGAAATAATCGAATTGTACTTCGGGCACAGAAATGATTATATTGCCGGCGTGCGCTCTCTAACTCTTTTTTTTATGGTTTATTCCAGTTCTGCGAATTCGCCGAGTCTAATTTGTTTCTCATTTATTTAAAAACTCCTCGAACGAATCCATTGTCGAAAAAAAAACTGATTTCAAGGAATTCCAAAGAAATCAAAATTCTTCTCGAATACCCTATCGAATATTTGAATTTCAAGAGCTCGTCGGCATGATTGTAAGTGCCACGGGGGACCATCGACAAACGCTTTTAAACAGAAATATCCAGGAAGCGATCCCGCGAAAGACAAAAAAAAAAAAAAAAGAAAAAGAAAACGAAGCGGAGGGAAGAGAATCGTTCGTAAAGAATCTCCGAAGGTCACGTGGAACCATTTGAAACCGTTTCGTACGCGATCTTCCTCTTCGAGGAAGTTAGTCAGCGTTAATTAAATTCGACGGCGTCGCAAACTTCAGGCCGGAAAGAACGTCGCTGATTAAACACGGTGGCGCGCGCCCGAGGATCCGAGCGTTTCCGGTCGGCGCAGCACGGGTCTCGTTCTCATCGGTAGCGTCTCACTAACACAGAAAAACTGATTCGTTTTCTGCTCTACTTTTTTAATTTGGACTTGCTAAACAAAACACAGACAGTAATCGGGTGGTCGAGCTGGAGGAACGCGAACAGTAAGTACAAAATACAAAAAAAGAGAAAAAAAAAAGGAAGAAAGAAAGAAAGAAGAACGCAGAGCATCCTAACACTTTTCGCTTCTGTTTTTTTCATTTTTTTCTTTTTCTTTCTTTTCCTACCCTCCTTGTTTCAATTTTTCTTACGTTGGGTCTTCACTGTCTCTTCTTGCTCGTTTTCTTCGCTTCTTTCTTGCCGCTCTTCTTTCTCGCGTACATTGTCGCTATCATCGTTCGCTTTCGGCTCTCTCTCTCTCTCTGTCTCTCTCTCTTTCTCTCTCTGTCTGTCTTCTGTATCGCACGGTAGCGATTCCTGTTTTATAGCGAGAGGTTAGCCTAATTTTCGGCGGCCTGATCCTCGCGATATTTTGCCGGAAACGGTTGCGCTTCCGCTTTTCATTGGCGAGAAAAATTGTATATTTTCGCGCTGCATGCGCAACGCCGCACGCTAGTAATTCAAGTAGTAGAATTGTCGGCACTCAGCTTGGATAAAACGTATTCGAACGTGTTCACGTAGACTGTAAATGCGAAAACATTCACATTTGGAAATTTCATCGGCACCGTTGCGAGAGGCTCGCCTCTCGTCATGATCTATAAAACTTCGAACGAGCACGCGACATTTAATGCAGAGATCGCGAAAATTGTTACTATCCATTGTATTAATAAATCTCGATGGTCGGTGATTTAGCACTCGAGTTCTCTAGTGTCTCTATCATGGTAAAATTTACAGTATTTGATTTCATATTCTTCGCGACGTATAGAGATCACAGAATTGATAAAATTCAATTAAATTAGAAAGTATTAAAAATAGGTGATTCGACACAAATTATTCGTGATTGCGTGACTATGTTAGGCGTGACTGCGAATGATATCATTTAAGAACAATAACAAATCTACTTGGTATATCAATTTTTTATCGAAAAATGTACTTTGTGGTAATTTCTACGTATACGTATCTTTCCAGAATGGTTTAAGTTAGGTTTGACCGATATGATTACGACGTCGTCTCGGGCTGTTAATGAAATTTCGAAGGTGTTTCGTACTTTAAACATACAGTATACGACGTGCAAGAGTTCATAGCAAATACTCTATAAGGGTGTATATACACGTTCGGTGCATCGTATAAATTGTTGCGTATGTGTATACGTGTATATACATTTTAACCACGAGTCGGCTGTTACCCTGGGATACCAAACTCGACGTAGGTAAATCTCGTTATACGATTGATCGATGGAATTATCGGTTTAGCTAGCAACACCGAGCCACGGCTCCTCTGAACTCTCGTTTCGATCAAGTGGAAGGATCTCTTTTTATGGCTCGGATTATGGGCTAGAATCCTAGAGAAATAGATGCCTTCTTCGCGATCATTCTGCGCTGTTTTTTGCTCGATCTAATCGTGTAACGCGAGGTTTCAGCGTGGAGAGATACATTTGGAAAATGGAGTTTTCGACGGCAGGCGCTTTGTCTCATCGGGAAATTCTCTCCTCCGAGAATAATCGAGGTACATCGGTTTCGTTTTTTTTTTTTCTCATTAAAGACGATTTTCTGCAAGTGAAGTTACGCGTCCCATACGTACTCGAAAGTACGTGTATCATTTTACAAACTGAAAAAAGGCAATACGCCAGGTGTGTATCGTATCAACTGTTCTGGAAAGCGTAGCTTCAAAAAGTTTAGTTGTAAAAAACGAATACACTCTCCGGTGTGTTTCTTCCTTATAGGGACATCGACCTTCCGAGCAGTCTTTTAAAATCAAGCACGTTCCAACGCATAAATTACGAATCTTCCGAGGGTTCTCGTGAATTCGGTGGTGATGAAACATGAAATATCGCACCGCCTTGCACTGTTTACTTCCGGCCGATCGAAATATAATCAAAATCACTTTCCTGAATCATCGCCGAAACATTTTCACCCCTTGTGCACCCGGCATACCTCCGAAAATATGAATGTTACAGTGCCCAATATATTTTAAACGAGTACGTTCATCACGAAAGTGTCTATTACTCTGTGTGTGTAATGACACTTTCGTGATGAACGTACTCGTTTAAAATATATTAAAATATATTAGGCACTGTAATGTGTATATATATAAATATATAACATTAATCGTACCATATAGTACATATCGATAGGCGCCATGACTTACCGACTTTATTAGTATGCGTTAATGTAACCAGCAGCCACTGTGATGTGTGTTGTGTACACGAGATTGTCTCCGATCTCCAATCTCGCAGGAAGTCCTCTCCAACCCCCTCCCCCCTTTCCACCTCCTCTCCCAACATACCCTCTTCTCTCTCTCTCTCTCTCTCTCTCTCTCACACACTCTCTGTATCCCTCTTCTGCCCCTCTCTCTGTCTTCCTCCACGCCTGAATGCATGTCCTGTTGCATAATTTAGTGACCACTTCCGGCTTATAATAGTTTACTGTCGAAGTCTGCATAGAGGTAAGTTAGGTAAGGGTCGCACGTGCAAATGAATAGGGTGGCAAAGTTCTTTGTTATTCGAATGTAGCACCGTGCCCGTTGTATTGCATAATTTAGGGACGATTAGTTATACTGGCTGGCCCTTTTCCTGTCTCTTTGTTCTTACTACTTCGTCACACACACACACACACACACTGTCTTTCTCTCTGTTTCTCCTTGTCTTTCTTTCCCTCGCTCTGTCACGCTCTGTTTGCAACAGCCCTCTCTATTCTATCTGGGGTTCGCGGAGACACTTTCGGAGGTGAAAGGTAGGTGAAGGGTTGCATGCTCGATGAGTAGAAAGCTCTCTCTTATTGAGTTGGCTATCGTTCAAATCGTGACCTGAAACGAAGAATCCTTTTGGCGGTAGCGAATTTTTCGGCACACGCTAGCTACTCCACGCCCGGTGAATATTTAACCGGCGTTTTTCTTTTTTTGGGGGGAGGGGGGGGGCTCTCGCCACTGGCCCGGCTCGATATGAACACACGATGAAATTAACGTTCCGCGGTCTTTTATTTTCCTCTCTCTGTGTCTCTCTTTTTTAAGAAAAATTCAATTAGCGAGCCCGCGTGATTGTTGGAAGAGATTATTATGCACGCGCCCGGGGACTTTGTTCGTTCGAGCGGGGGAGCCTATCGAGCAGAAACTTGCAGGAGAAACTATACGCGTCGATCCTGAAACAGATTTTCTGGAATGTGACTCGCGGGAATGCAACTCGAGTAGCACGACTCGATATCGCGACACTTTCGAGTTGATGAAAAATGACACGTCAACGACACTTTCATTAGCGAATCAGCGCGTCAACGAATTGACAAGTGATGAGCTATGTGTTTCGTTGTATAGCCAGCAATTTATAACGGCTATTAAGTTTCTTAAACGTGAAACTTCAACTTTCGCTGCTTTTAAATTTCGTTATTTTATTATTACGCGAACGTGTCGTTTGTAAAATTCTGCCAATTCACGCTGCGTGAAAAATATTCCGTTGTTTCATTATTATTGCGCAAGGAATTTGATAACTCGCGACGTGTCGTTTATGAAATCTCGCTAATTTATTGCTGTCTAAAAATCTAGGTGACAATTTATCAGGAAATCTTGATCGAATTTTCCACGCGGAATATTAATATCGTCCCTCTTCGTTGACAACTCTCATAAATTTAATAAAGATCTGACTGTGTATTGTCGGATTTCCAAACGGTGGTACGATTTATACGGTTGGTAAAAAAAAAAAAGAAAAAAAAGAGAAAAAGAAAAGAGAAAAAAGAAACGTGGATCGTTTGTATCTTTCCTCTAAAATTCTCATCATCAGAATTTCATGTTCTTTCGCCAGTACGCTCTTTGCTTCGGCTGGATTTCATATATTCGGCGTACATCTCTGGTATAGAAACAGCAGCAAATTAAAAAAAAAAAGAAATGGACTATGGCATTTCATAGCGCGACGTTTTTGATGAATTGCCAACGTTCACGCATATCCTATGCATATGCAATTCGTCATGAAGGGGGCGGGGGAGGGGAAAAAAGTCGAATTTTATTATCGATACCATCACGATACCATCACCGTGATTTTTAGAATTTCTATTTAGCAGAACTTTGCATTTAACACATCACCTCTCTTTTTTTCTGCGCACCGAGAATCTATAATGCGTTCTCATCTGATCATCGTACCTGATAGCTTTTCCTTGTTTTTTAACATGTCGGTATTAAATTCCTATATCCTCATAAAATTTTGTGAAAATGTCACATAGTTTGTAGAATTGTCATTTCGATAAATTTCTCCCTAAACTCAGGTCTTGCGTATTAATCGATTTTCCTTTCGTTTATTGCTCGATTCTCTTTCGCATCAAATAACGAGAAGGGCGATAAAAATTTCCCATCAGTAATATCGCAAAGTACTAACGTAATAAATTTCTAAATAAATAACTCTCGTAAGTAATATTCCAAACAAGTAAATAGCTAGTTGCAATTGCAATTCTTCAGTTTCGAAAGACTCGTCACTTGACTAAACTCGCGTATAATTACATCGTTTAAAAAAAAATCTTTATTTTCAACGTTAATCCACGTTCCCACCGTATGCTTTGCGCACGTACGCTCGATATCGGGGGAAAAACCCACAAACATCGAACTCTATCTCTTTCGTTAATTAAGGAAAATTAAGGAAAACTAAGGGTCTCGAGTGAAAGGCGATCCCGCGTTATCGAATGATTCCTCGGGGACGAGGTTCTCCCCCGCGAGATCGGATATACATACATACACATCGGCAGTGGAGAAAATATTTGGGAGATGCTTGCGAAACGAGGAGGGGCGATCGGGCCGAAAGTTTAATTAAAAAGTTGGAAAGAGCTGGCGGCCGCGTAACGTTCGATAGATGACTTTGTATGAGCCAAAGGAGAAAAGCAATTGAAAGGATTCTTCGTTCGGTTTTATTGTTCTGTCTTCGATAGTAGCTTCTTTCTCTGAAGTGGCTGCGCCCATATCGTTTCTGTTCACTCGCGTCATTCGAGTTCACTTGCTCAACCTCTTAGCTGTGGTGCTGCTTTTTTTTTTTTAAATCTACGTGTGTGTTAGAACGACGTTTATACGGCGATTGTACTCGTCAAACAAACAGAGTACGTGCAGCTGCTGTTAAAATTGAATTCAATTACAAGGAAATAACACAAATAATTTTCTTTTGAAAAATCAATATGTTTATTGTTCAAATTAATTGATGTGGTAATGGCAAGAAATGATGTAGAGAGAACCTAGTCGAAAAATATTCTAAAATGTCGCGCATTCGCGAATGTTTACTTTATTTCCCAGAAAAAATTTAATTCAAGTAACAAAATTGTAATTACTTTGTTACTCGCGTGACGAGTGTACTCGTCGTTTCAGAACCAAGAGGTTAAGCAACGTTTCGTATAAATCGTCCGATCGCCGGGACGGGCTAATGTTTTTCTGCGTTACTTTGCAAATGAAAAGTACAATTCACTCTTATTGTTAGTCTTGCGACAGTAAATGTGCTCGAGAAATTGAAATTTCCCCGATTCTCCGTTACATTCGTCGCACCTTGTCCTTTTGCACACTTTTCTGACTTTAGTAGTTTAGCGAAGTTGAAACTAAACTCTCGCGCGACAACGCGACTTGTACATCGAGAGCTAAAAAGCGGGAAACATTAACTCCAGATCGTTTACAATGGCAAGTGAAATTGTTGCCGATGATGAATGACACTTAGAATTTAATCAAATTGAACAGAATTAATGCGTTTCGTTGCAATTAGAAACGATAGCGCGAAAAAACAAATAAAACTGAATATGAACAAATTGAACAGTAAACAAATTATCATCGACATAGCGAATCGAGAGAAGTAAGAATAACGAAATTAATTCGTGATTCACGACAGTTTACAAACGGAAATTAAAGCTTCCTAATATATTAAATGTTTGCAGTACATTTCGTTACGATTGAGATAACGAAGAAGTATCTAGGCAACAGGAAATTGGAAGGTCTATGTGTGACAATCATTTTTGATAACTGATTATATAATAATATAATAATATATTATATATATATATCTTAGGTTATATTAGGTTAAGTTAGATTATATATATAATATATATTATATATATAACTTAAGTGATTTTTTTGAATAAATACATATTTCGATTGTCACAACATCGAGATAATGGAGGAGACGCGTCTCGACAATCCTTATCCACACTACACGCCTCCCTCATTTTGGTTAATTTTGGTAAATTGATGCTTTGAAGTGATTAATTACTATAGAATCCTATACGAGTGAAATTCATAACCCTAGTAATAGATTGCCTGTCTGTAACCTGAATAATGTAACACCATAATGCTAACAATGCACTTCATTCACCTTATTCAACTGCACATAATAAATCTTCATTCCTAAACAAGTTACCTAATTCATCACCGATAGCTCAATGATGTGTAGTCCGTTCATTAAAATCGAAAGAAACATTAACATTATTCTAGAGTCCTTTTTTTAATTTCGTTGTTATAATGTAATATACATTTCGTTTATCGCGCGATTAAACAAAGTCGTAGAAATTGCACTAGAAATTGAAAGTTCTGGTTGGAGGTTATATACTGATATATCTTATAGCATAAGATTACTTTCATTTTCATTCACATACATTATCAATTCATTATTGGATAATGGATAATTATTTTCGCAAAAAATGATCAAAAGGAAAACTTCAACAGAGGTTTATTTCACCCACGTTGTACCACGTTCGTTCTACATTTCGGATATTTCATACCTGTCCCATGCACACTTATACCTTCAAATTTCAGCCTGCCTTTAGATACATGCGCAATCTATAAGATAAATATTAGTAGAAACCACTTTTGCCAAAAATTTCGAATTCACGAGCGTTTTCACTGTCGTCACAAAGACGAGGCAAAAAGAGATTCGTCGAGAGTCCGAGAGCCGAAATTTTCAAAACGAGATCAAAGAAAAATCCTGTCCCTGGGCCACTTTCGGCTCCGCTAAATCAAACTGCAAGAAAAAAAAAAAAAAATTTTCTGGAACGATCTGGGCGCAGCGTAGCGAAATCTCGACCTAGTTACGCGATAACCATTAGCTTGAACGAAAAAAACGTGATCGTTGGAAACACAGTCCAGACGGTGGGCCACCGAGTCCAACGGTGTCCTCTCATTCGACCCAAACGCCGGTACAGCCAACGGCCGCGCCAAGATGGCCGCTGAAACCGGGGGTATTGGTGCACATCAATCGAAGCCACAGCCTAAGGTCAGGGCTGAGCGTTCGCGCGAACGAATCGCTGCGAAACGAGCTGATGAACAGACGAAACGACGAGCCGACGATCGCCGATCGTTTCATCGTGGAGACAACGATCGCGAAGGTCACTGGTGGCAAAGTGTTTCGAAGACGGAAGGAGAACCCGCAGAGGAGCGTGACCGTATCCGGTCTGCATGACGAGGGTATGCTAGCCAGGGCTAATAAAATTAAGGCGATGTTTGGAGTGCAGCTTAAAGAGCAGGCCACTTTGCCGGGCATTTCCAGAGAGAAGACAGGTGAGTCGTCCATAAAGCTACCTGCGTGCGTGCGTGTGCGCGCGCGCGCGCGTGTGTGTGTGTGTGTGTGTGTGTGTGTGGAGACTGTCGCTTTAATGTTGGCACGTTTGGAATTTCAGTTTGGCCACCGTATTCCAAACTCAGTGTACAGTAACTCGGGTGAAGTATTCGAACGGTCGTGAAAACTTTTTATAAATATATTGTACGTACGCGCATCCTCCGAAAACCTTTGGGCAAGTATCGCGGTTGTTTCAAAATTCGGAATGTTGAATAATGTCGCGGAAATCTTTTGTAAATATATTACACGCGCTTTGGAGAACCTTTGAGCAAGTATCGTGGTTGTTTCAAAATTCGGAATGTTGAATAATGTCGCGGAAATCTTTTGTAAATATATTACACGCGCTTTTGAGAACCTTTGAGCAAGTATCGCGGTTGTTTAAAAATTCGCAACGTCGAATAATGCTTTATGTAAGAAAGTGTTGTATTATGCGGGTGCAGTTAAAAAAAGTTTAGCATCACTCAGGACGAATGCTGAATATATAATTGAAAATGAAATACGAGACATTCTGAAATCTCATTAGCATCGTAAACGACGCGCATTTAGTATGTACGCGTTTAAGACGCAACTGTTCTACTTGCTCTTCTCACTAAACATACGAATATTGATAATAATTTTGTGTATAAAATATATATAAAATATTGATTATATATATATAATATTTATATATATCATATATATTTATTATTATATATATTATATTTATATATTTTATATATATATAAAATATTGATAATTTTGATACTACATATTATCATCATACTACATATAAGTTTTGTATGGTGACTGTTCAAATAGTTTCGTGAACCACGGTGGTATATCTTTTTGCACGGGCTGGTAATCAGCTGGCCACCGGTTCGTTGAGAATTTTAGCACGAGGACACGCAGCTGTGTTTTGCAGCCGTTTCGTGGCCAGAGGGAAAGGTTAATTCGATTACGAAGGATAGTAGTTCTGTGACGGATAGCATATCTGCGAAATAAAGGACAGGGGAGGGAAAAATTAGGAAGTAAAATGTAAATTTAATGCAAGGAGCTTAAAGGTCTGTGGATCGAGAAATAGAGTTTCTCCCTCTTTCTTTCTCCCTCTCTCTCTCTCTCTCTCTCTCTCTCTCTCTCTCTACCTCTCTGTCTCTGCGTCGGTGTGTTAATTTTGTGCCGCTAATTACTCCTAAAAGCGCTGTCGTGCTTCGTTAATGCCCACGGATATTACTTTATCCGTTTCATTTTGTTAAATCGTGTTCGAAGATCGCGAACGCGATCACATTTTTCTTGCAGTTCTTTCAATGATGCGGGTTATGCAAAGACGAATTGCTCAATTTGTGACTCACGCTTTTTAATAAATATTTTAACAAACATCCGAAACGTTTTAATCAATCTGCAGCAACAGATAATGATGAACTAATGAAGCTACGTTCACTATATTTCCTGTGGAACAATGTATTGAATGCCTGTATAAAATAATAAGTATAAAAATGATATATTATATTATCTATTATTGTTGTAGATATTTGTCAAGATATAGAAATGCAATATTTCACTCTGTAAAATATTCAAAGTAGAATATTTATTTATATATTTTTATTTAGTAAACAAAACAAATTTCCACTTATTTAATTTCTATCAATGATTAGCATTTATCCTGGTTTATTTCTACGTATTGTGTATATAAAAATATAAAACCGTAAATAAAAGATTCATAGTCCATTTATTATATGTATTAATTTGTGTATTATTACATTGTATTATTACGTTATATGATACATTGTATACATTGTATCAATTTCTAACAAAAGCAATTTTTTCCTTTCACGACAATGTCGTTTATTACAAACTAGAGTAGATAGAATTTCTCAGGATCTTTCAGTCACAAATGGCAATCCATCCTGTACGAAGATGAACGAAAACATAAGTTCAATTTTTTTTTCTCGCAAATATGTAATAACTCGGTATAATATATATATAACGAAATTTCGAAACTACGATTCGAGTCTTTTTCGCGAAAGCATCCGCTCATCCTTCAATCGTGAAAATTTCATGTGTCGAACGAATATAGTCGTAGAGAATTGTAAAATTAAATTTGATTTATTAATCGAATCAGACGACCGCACTTAATTGAAAATATAATGGTTGAATAATTTCGCGCTGCTTGCCCATGTGTATCGAATATTTAATAAGGAGACAGACTACATTATACGAATCCCCGATATATATCCGTTCGAATGAAAATTCGTCCGACGTTTGGTCTGCCAACATTAAAAAAGAAAAAACACTGTACAGTCGATGCAACACGCCATTGAATCGGCTATCATGTTTCTTGCGAGGCATTACGTTTACATTTGCGTTAAATAACTGCGATCGACGATGGAGAAACTCCGAACTATTCGATATTCCTATGAAACGCGAAATTATTTCTGTGCTTGCCAGTGCGACTGAATGTTTTACCTTAAATTTCCAACTGAACAAGCACGTCGAATTTCTCCAACGTTGACAAACACGACCTGTTAATAGTTGAGCTGGAAAATAAAAATAAAATTGGAAAACTGTAAACACGCCTGTGTAAATATTTCTTGACAAAAGAATATATTTAGAACGATGTAGCTGGTTAATGACGTGGTTAAAAATGATTACGCTCGATTGATATTCTCGATATATAAATCATTGTGCTGGTAGTGTGATTATAATTTGTATCCCATGACTCGTCATCGCGTGAAATTGAAAGGAAATTCACAAATTGAAATTGAAACGTCACTCTTCAGAACTGTGAAGCTCATTTATCATTCAAACCGCGATCCATCGGCATTAATTAATTAATTAAATATGAAATCTGTTATGATAAAAGTTATGAGAGAAAAAAATGCAGGCGTGTTTGAGACAGAAAATTTCCAAATTAATCGACGTCAATCTAACGAAAGATGGAAGCTTGGAAAGTAGTAGTTAATTTTCCAATCGTCAAGTACAATTTAATCGTCGTGAATGTTCCACCCGTTCTTCAAGGTATGTTTGCCGATATCGTATAATTTTTCTGCAGCGCCATGCTGGCACGATGTATTAAAAACCGTAATTCAAGATTAAAGCATCGTGTAAAAAAACAAAAAAAAAGGTAAAGGACTTGTAATTAGTATGTTTACCATAGCTTGTACCAGCATCTGCGTCAAACGTGAGTGAGCTACGAAAAATGAAAGGAAAAAAACGTAACGTTCGAGAAATGAAAAAAAAAATTTCAACGCTTTCTACGCCTGCTTCAATTAAGCACCGATCGCGAAAGAATCGCGTTTTAATTAAAATAATTTCGTTTCACCTTCTGACGTTCATTTCAAGTTCCCGTGAAACGAGTGAAATTGCGCTTCTTTCTCTTTTTTTTTTTTTTTTCTTTCATTTTCATAGAACTCTTCTTTTAATTAGTCGTTACGCGGCAGCGTTACAACGTTATTCTCCCTGCGAATAACCTTGTCTCGCATATTTTCTCTTCATTTAGCCAAACTAAAGCCACTCTAATTTCCTAATTGCCCGAAAAATCAAAAGCAAACGCAATACGAGCAGCAATTCTTGCAAAATTACGTTGTCACGACAGCGATGCAGAATCTGTGCAGAATCTGTGCGCGTTTTTATATGCACCCGAGGCAGAAAATATGCATGCAAATGAAAACTTTCGAGGGAAAATACAAAGTTACAAACGACGACAGAGAAGGAAGTACCGCGTCACAAAATAATTCACTCTGAATTTTAATTCTTTAAAATGGCGAGAAATCCGAATTTCTCGTAATAGAATTTCCCTTTAATGGGGAAGAATCTACGTTTCAATCGCTATAGAACACATAGAATTAATGTACATTCTCCCGACGAATTGAAAACTGAATCTTCACTCTTTTTCAGTTTATCTGACAGGATCTCGCTCGTTGTTCGGTTAATTTTCGTAAATTAAGATCATGCTGATTTATTCGAATTAGTCGCAGACCCTGTCATTTCTCGCGTTAATCTTGTTTCCGTTCTCGTGAAACTTCGATATATAAATATCGAAAGATAAATTCGATGTCCAATTAATCAATTGGTCGTTGTAATGGGCACAAAATGGCGTGATTATTTTTTGACAGATATTGCGCATGCGCGACGAGCTGCACGAAATAATCACCTTGCTTCGCCCGTTCGCTGTCCCTGCTTCTCCCTGTTATTTTCTTTTCTTTTTTTTATCTATTTATTTTTTTCTTGTATGTGTTTTTTGTCTTGTGTCCCCTTAGCTGTGACTTACAAAAGAATAGCGCCGCGGCAGCGGACACTGCATGCAGAAGCATCATGCGAATCGAATCGGGCCAACGTCTGCCGTAAGCGAAAGAAACCAGGCGCAGGTACGTACACGAAGAAAATCGTAGAAGCATGCATGACTCTAAACAATCGATCTAACAATCGATCTGAAACCAGATCTTTTCTCCCTTTCACGGTCGATCTCGGCCAATTTTCTCTCAACGTGCAGTGTCTTTCATGCACGTTGGAAACTGTAATATACGAAATATGCCTAAAACTATCGCAACGACGATTCCTTCACACGTCAAAACGATCAACGAAACGGTGCAATTTACAGCATCGTTATCAATCAAATAATCTGAATTGATGCCATTTTCTTCTTTTTTTAATTAAAGCGATGTGACGCGTATGTTAATTGCAAAGAATCGTGTATTGCATCGTTGACTGGTAGATTCGGTGACAGAAACGATTTTTCGAGCATGGCTACGAATATATCGATCCAAGTACAGTTATAAATTCAACATCGAAGCAATTGTGTCTAAAACTATTGCAACGACGATTCCTTCACACGTCAAAACGATCAACGAAACGGTACAATTTACAGCATCGTTATCAATCAAATAATCTGAATTGATGCAATTTTCTTCTTTTTTTAATTAAAGCGATGTGACGCGTATGTTAATTGCAAAGAATCGTGTATTGCATCGTAGATTTGGTGACGATTTTGGAAACGAGGCCACGTTCCTTTCGTAAAATGCGAATAGTATAAAAGGCGAAACGTTAGAACGTTTTGTCGCGTGCATCGTCTCGATCATTTTTCGAGCATGGCTACGAATATATCGATCCAGGTACAGTTATAAATTCAACGTCGACGGAAGGAATTTTGCAAGTTTCAAACCCTTTTGTGATGACATACAGTTCATAAATAATTACAACGTGAAGCGTAAAGAGAACAAACGAAGCGTGCCAGTATTGGTGATTAAAATATCGAGACGATCTTTAAACTCCGTTGAATCAACAGAAATATATCTGTGCAAACATTTGTACAAATACGGATACGCGCGCATTAAATCGTACATTTTACGCGATAATTAAACTCGACCGCGGAAAGGATTACGTATTACGATGTAATTATCAGACGCAATATTTATTGAAAAAAAAAAAAAAGAAAAAAAAAGAAAAAGAAAGGAACGTCGAAACAGTCGAAATAAAATAAAAAACAGAAAGCAATCGCCAGACACGTCGTAAATTGTTCTTCGACGTTTTGCGTTACGGCTTTGTGAATTTGTAATTTACGCGCGAAATATTGCCGCGGCCGGCGCGGTCGAAAATAATAATTTCATCTGGCAAATATTTCCCGCCCGGCAGTTGAAAAGAAATTGCAGCAGTCAGTACCAGATTCCAGAATCACCCTCTGTGCATACATACTGTTTAATTAAACGATTCATTTTGATAATGGAATCGCTTTAACGTAGCAAACTGATACAACCGGGGCTCTAAAACGGGAAATATTGTTTCAATACGACCTTTTCGCGTAATGAAACCGAGCTCTCTCTCTCTCTCTCTTTCTCTCATCTGGTCTGGTTTTCTCGCCAAGCCGAAACCAATCCGGGTATTTCCAAAGTATCTAGGTGACGAGGTAATTTCTGCTTTGACGCGCAGAAATGAGCAAACGTGACGTTTTCAGCCGGCAGTTCGTTCGTGGAATCGAATTGAGAAGCGAAATATATTTGCAGCAGCCTTGGGTATATCACTGAATTAACACACGTGAAAAATGATGAATCGAACGACACGTTTTTAGCAAGATGATTAGCTTATCCAAATGTTAAAATCACTTCCCTCTAGATCGTTTCATTCGGTCAAATGATGCTTCATTTTATTCTTTATTACTTTACATTTGATAATAAATTTCTCGAATACTTTCTGCTTGTAGTGCTTGTAGGTTAATATTGTCGACTACAGATACAGATACAGATCTCGGCAAATTAATTTTTGTAGTCGAATTAAGTCAGATTTCGTAACTCGTTCAAAAGTTATTTGGAAACGCCAAGTGAAGTTACTTTTTCGAAAATAATTTCTAAGATCGTCAGTAACAAGTTCGTTGGAATACTAACTCGTTATTTTGAATGGCTATTTTTTATTTCATTGCAAGCCCTGGCTTGCAGGAAAATACCGACGCGATTCAATCTCATTTTTAGCTCGTTATAAATCCCGTACGTGCAAACATTCGCGTGCAAAATGCGACACGTAACTACGAGACAATTGTTATTCGCGTAATTAAAAGTTTGTGCGTCGCGCGGCAGGGAAGCACTTCACGTGAAACGTTCTAACTTAATCATCGAGGAATCATCAAGGAGGGAAAGTAAGGTCGTTCGAAACTGACCTACGATCAGCGAAATTCTAAAACGCAGATTATACTGTTCGCCAATATCTTTTTAAAGATCGACGATTCCCTCGTGTTGATAGAAGCATTACAATCAGTTTGTTCAAGAGATTATAGGTTAATCGTCAGCCGTTTGTTCGAAAAATGTAGATCGAAATTCAACAATTGACGATAATTAATGAATAGGTATCAAATATTATTTGATACCAATGTGTTAATACACCATGATGGTATGGTAATAACAAGTGAATAAAATAAAATCTAAATTGATAGACCATAACATATTACTATGTGCATAATTATTGCTAGATGGATTATGACTTAATTATACCGTGGACCGTTACTACATAAATTATGATATAATCGCTATTAGATCAATTATAATATAATGCGCAACGATAATCGACCGAAATGAAATGTAAATAATATAAAGCTCGAAACATACGATCCCGTATAGTGCATGTATACGTATGATACGAAGTCATGTATATGTATATATCGTATATATCGTATATATGTATATATCGTACATATCATATATATGTATCGTACAAAGTGAAATTTACAAAAAAAAAAAGAAAGCAAGAGACTTGCTAACGAAGTTTACCGACAAAAGTGTCTCAAAAGAGACAGTGAGCATCCTCTTCTACCAAGCACCGTAACTTCTACGTTAATTAAATTCAATCACTGAAAAATTCACAACAGCACGAAGAACGAGAGTAAATAGTATATGTGATAATCAGCAACTGAGATCTAGGCTACCATATAATTAGACTTGCAACGAAATTCAACAATCCAGTGACAAGGGAGAGACGTCAGTCAAGAAGCTCCAAATATTCCCCTTCCCCCTCCCCCTGTTACTACACTGTTTCCTTAGCTCTAGAGCATAGTCACTCACTTATTCTTATGCAACTACACCTGGATATTTATCAAATCAAGTTCTCTCTCTCTCTCTCTCTCTCTCTCTCGTTGTCTCTATCTGTCTCTCATCTTCGTGCACTGGAGACTTCCGTTCCGCTCTGTGGATACAAGTCCAAGATGTAGAAGGGACCATCACACACAAGTTTCTCTCTATCTCTATCTCTCTCCCTCTCTTTTTGTCCAACTGTTTCTCTCATAGGTCTGTCACGAACTCGCCGACACGTCACCGTGCCCCCGTTTAATTACGCAAAGTCATGTTTCGTTTGCGCTTACAGATCCCAATCAAGCTGCGAATAACAATCACGTGAACAGCGTGTCGGAGGGACTTCCGGAGTCCGGGGCGAAGACGTTTTACGAGAATCTACCATTCCACGGGATCCAAGCGCCGCCTAACAAGGTCAGTATGTATCGAGAATCGATCCGTACACGAGCACACCCTTCTCTTTTCTTTTTTCAGCATGATCATCTTCGTTTACGTACACATAGTCCTTTCTGTCTTCTCTTTCTCTCTCTTTCGTTTTCGTTCGTCTTCAACGCGCGCAATGTGTCGTCTAGCAATCGGTCGTCTGTCGGCAACGGTGATGCAAGTGCAAATTTATTATACGTCAGATTTTAGGTTCAAAGTAAATAAACAATGCAAAGGTCTTGTAATTTTTTTTTTTTTCTTTTGATTGAGGGTACGTCTGCACGGTCTACACCCTCTTGCTACGACTGATATTGTTTGTGGATTATGGATAGCTACAACGATTGATTTTATTTGTAATAATTTTTGAAACGTTTCAATTACTTTAATCTCGTGTCTTGCGCGACGCTACGGTGACGTTTAACACTGAAAAATTCTGAAGAACATAAATTCAAAATTAAATATCATGGTCATCAGAAGCTGCAAATTACCGATTATCAATAAGCGATCTTAAAAAAACGAAATAGAAATTTGTTTATAAAAGAAATACAATTACGCACATTTAGGTTTCAGAGATGAACAAACTGTTGTTTATTTTATCGTAAAGGTACCCGTGGTGCGCACCATAGTTCGTCTGAAATTGCCAAAAATCGGCTGCTCTCCATTATTTCGCCCTTATTACGAATCGCGATCCATCGTTTGAAATTTTACCTAATTTCCACGATGAAATTTTCGGTAACTCGCTGGTAGTAATTCCGAGGCGCTAGATTGAAATAATTAACATCGATTAACATCTGAATGCAACAGTTTCAATTGCAAATTCCTACTCGAAGATTAATTCTCTAGAATTGATATTACCCGAAAGGGAAAAAAAACAGCAACGTATTATGTACTCGACAAGGAATGAAATAGAGGAAAAATAGAGAAAAACATAGAAAAAAAAAAGAAACGATGGAACTTTAGGTTAGAGCGGAATAGTTACGTCGCAAAATTTTATACCGCTTACACAGCCAATTGATTCGAAACACAAACCATCAAATTGCGACTGTGAAACACAGGGGAGGAATTTTTTTTTTTTTGTTTTTTGTCGTTTCGAGCAACACAGCTTCTCGCCATTCACCAAACTTCATTTAACGATACATGTTTTTTTTTTTTACATACGGCGTCCTGCGTCGATATTCACCGGGGAATCGAAAGTAATGGGTTAAAAAAAAAAGAGAAAAAACATGATCGGTGCAACGATAACCGTGACAGGTAATATGGTCGATGACGAAGACTTTGAAGTAAGAAAAAAGTTGCCGGGAAGGAGAAATTACGATGTCAACGTGTAATTACACTAACTAAGTCTTTCAGATGCTTAAAATTAATTGATTTTTAGAATTAAGATTTTATTAAGCAGTCAAAGTTTTTTTATAATTATAATTTTTAATCGAAAAACATAGAATTTTATATAGGTACGTGCAATGAAAATCCATGAATTCTGCTTTAACATCAAAACGAGTGATGTCACCTATAGTTCGAAGGGCTATTAAACAAATTTTCTCTGATGACCACAATATATCTGACAGTATAAAATATGACTTTATCGTTAAACTTTTTTTCACTGATTCTTACGAAATTCATGAAACACAACCAGTATCTTTAATTTATACAACAATCAAGGAAACGAACATTCAAAAAGAAAAAAAAGCAACATGATTTTGATGCAAAGTAATGCCTGATTAAAAATCATTAATAAAAGAAAAAGAAAGACAACAGAATTTATGAAAGTTCGAGCTGATATTATTCCTTCTAGAACAATTTAAACGAACCACGATAAATCGGAACTATCAGCTGATCGAGAATGGTCATCGTCTCACGCCATGAAACAGTAATCAACCATCGCTCCAACAACAATCTCCAACATTAAGCTAGAGATACCTAATTCTTTAATTACAAAAAAAGAAAGAAAACAAACAAACAGAATTCGAAACTTAAAAATACATCATCAACAAGTGGAAAGAGAAACGAAGAATCGCACAATGTCGGAGTGAGGAAACATTGACAAGACTCCTGAGAGTGTCGTTCTAACGATCCAAAACAAAAGAGAAGAGAAAGAGGCTAGGCTCGATGGCGAGAACAGGGGTAATTCGATAAAAAAAAAAAAGAGGGAGACACTCGAGGTCCACGGAAACTCAGCGTGAAATAATCACGTTATAACAGGCTCGAATGTGCCGACCTTGTCTGCGGGCCTTGGCTTTTCCCTTCAGAACAGAGAACGCTGAGAATGCCGGGAAACGCCAAGCGGCAAAAAGGGGGAAAAGCGGTGTATTGCACTTTGTGCTGAACCCTTCCAGAACAGGGCCTTCGAGGTTGGAAAATGTTCTTCTCCTCCCACCTCCCTGCCCCTCCTCTCGTCGCTGATGTTCAACTTCTACTTGGCTCGGCGATGATCCTTTTCACAGAGGCGATTAGAAGCGATCGAAATCTACTTTGCTGTACCGTTCGAGCTGGATGCGAATTTCTAAGGGGGATACTTGAATGGTAGAATAAATGAACGGATCTGTAGCTGTATAGGTATAAATGGAATGTAAATGTGGGTGGATGGGTAAATGAATATAGACACATCGATTTGAAACAGCAAACCGGATTGCTAATGGAGAGGGGGGGTTTAATGGGGAATTCGAAACTACGTTTAAAAATAAAATAGAAATTAATTGGTACTTGACGACAGTGAAGAAAAATACGAGACAATTAAAATGAGTAATAGCAATTTGCTTCTGCAATCCGATTCGTCCTTTTTTTCCTTTTTTCTTTTTTTGCTCTCCTCTACTTCTCGATCGCTAAAATTCACTAAAATTTGAATTGAATTTTCACACTGTACGTACGAAATATGATCATCGTCTTCCTTCTCTGGAACACTCTATACAGAAAATGTACGAAAATCTAACGCACGAAACTAACGAATTATCAAAGTACTATACAAACTATACTATACGTATATGTATGAAATATACCAAGAAATTACGACAATTACGAAATGTCAAGCGAAACGCGAATTACAAAATGTGAATAGAAGCGTGGTCAAAATTTGGACTGGTAGATCACCAAACAAATCAACCGCTGTTAAATTCTCGTCACTGAAATATATATTAACCGTACGCTTCGGCGATCAAATGAAATCGGTGGAATTCGTAAAACGTGCAGTTGATTGAGGAGGCTCGTGTAACATCACAACGTAATAACAGATAACCCGTTAAACGAGAATCACTTTTTTTACAGGTCGCGTTTGCATAACGCGTGCGTAAAAAAAAAAATTCCTCCCGCGGAACCAATAATTAAAAAACCGGGCATAGCGGGCATGTCCGCCATTAAAAATACAACGAGATTAATTCGAACGAATAATTCAGCGTAGTCGTAAATCGTATTTTCACGTAATAACACTTTGACCTCGTTTCTCGAAACCCTGTCCTGGAAGCCTTGAATTCCATCCGCCATGTTAATACTTAAAACCGTCAGCTTGGTCAACACGTAGTCACGCTTGTGGCCACCACGACGTGGTGGCCGGAGCCAGCCCATCGATCGGTATCGAAGCATTAAATAATAAACCGGACTCGAAGATTCAACGAGGCGGCTAATGCGTTGTCCCTTGTTGAGAAAAGGGAAACGGAAGTTGTCGACGATCGTCGAGTTGTTTACGAGACGGGGATAGATGCTCGACACCGTGTTTCACGTTTGCTACTGTCCGTGCCAAGCTTAAAAAAAATGGCGACTATGTGGGATTTTCATCAACGTGCGGACGTTGTTTATTGAAGTTTATACGTTCGCGCGACGAGAAACGAAATATCTCGGCGATATTTTTTTTTTTAACCCCTTGACATGCATGTAAGAACGTCTGGGAGACGTCGTGCAATGTTTCATTTTGTCAGTATTTCGTTTATTCGATATTTTGCAGTACAAGAGTTGACACAAATAGCCAAAATGGAAAATAATAAAAATAATTTCTCGGTCATGTCGAATTTCATTTAATGAACAGGTTGATATTTGTCGCGGAACATCAAGATTGTGATCTCGATTTTCCTTGAACCACTGTTCGCTTGAACAATGATTATGATGCCTTTTTGTTTTAAACAAAATTAAATTAAATGTTCAAATTATTATTCGAAATATTACTCCATCTGTGAAGATTCGTGTTTCTCAGCATGTCCGTCAATTTTTTGCATATCGCGACAGAAATGGTTATTCACAACGCGTTTCGCGGATAATCGTGAATTATCAATGCGGTCAAATGCAGTCACGTGTATCGTAGTAATGCGAAGAATTTCCTCAATTGGACGAGACAAGTCTACTTTTCGAGTTGTCAGGAATTTAATTTTTCTTCGGCCTTGCGTCAGCATTTGCACCGAACTGCGAGAAACATTCACTGGCCGTAAGAACCTCTCGACTGATCGATCGAGTTGAGTCCTCTTTTCTTAACACTATGAACATTTTCGTATACTTTCGTGTATAATTTGAAAAATTGAAAACAGAATGCAAGGTGTAACAAAGTGAAAGAGTAATAATTAATGAAAGCACAACTTAAGAGGAAACTTCACGTTTATTTCCAATAATAATCCGAAAATTACAACAGTAAATTAAATCGAAAAAAAGAAAAGTACGATCAGTACTTGTCATTTCTATAATAGACTCATTTATTCCAAATTTTAGACTCACTCGAGGGACACGTTCACTAAATTCAAGATACAAATTAATTAAAAAAAAAAAAAAAAAACTGAATCAAAGGCGAGTTAAAACAATGAGAACTTGAATTTAAGAAACGTACGTTCTTCGAAAATGTGAAAAAAAAAAGAAAGGAAAACATCTACCATTTCTTGCGCCCCTAGCGATAATCCAGTTTCCCTCGAAACTCGCGCGAATTTACAAAATCTAGATCCGCTCGATCCTTCGCGGCAAGCCTCACGCAATCTCGCTTAAACGATAAAATTCAAACGCTATATATAAAACCTGTTATATACACATACGTATAACGATTATTCGATTACTTGCTCGCTTCGAAAATTTTCCCTGGCCAGCTGGTTGGGACGAAATCGCGCGACGAGTTAGACAGGTGGACAGAACCAGCGTGGTATAAATGGGGTTAATTCTCTCTTATTTAACCAAGTGTCCCCCGTAATGGCCGTATCGGAAGCAGGAACCCCCTTCGTACCCGAAGTAATTGAGTATGGGCAGGGTAGGAGGAGCGCGCGAAGAGGCAGCGAAGAGCGTAGATATCAGAGAAGGGGACCTTTTGTCGAGTGGGATCTTCTGGGGTGCCGGAAGCTTTTACCACTCGCTCGTTCGCCCAGGGATCCATATTTCATTTCCCGGCAACCCACTCGACCGTCCACGACAGATTAACGCGTGAATTATCGATCGGCGGTTACATCGGCGCGTCCAAATGTTTATTTATTTGAATGGAACGCTGGCGTGGCCAGCGAGGAACGGCCGATTTTCCCAGCCGTTGCTACAATATCGCTGATTATTATTTGCCTGTCCATTTGCCATTCGCGCGCTGATGAAATTGAAGCGAAGTTGTTGGTTTTTTTCGCCGGACTAAAAAAAAAAGAAAAAAAGGAGCTGAAAAGTGTTTGAAAGGGCGCGAAATGAAAGTTGATGGACTCGATGAAATGTAACGGATAGATTCGGCCATTCGATTGAAGCGTAACGTGAATGGATAATGGGATAACTTCGAACGAAGCACGATTAGCGTATTTTTTTTTTTTAAATACTATCGACTCGCGTTTTTTGATTCTATCGAACCTACATTTTGTACGGCGCAAAACGATTCCAGTTAATTTAGCTCGGCAATTGATAAAAAATTTAGATTGCACACTGATTGATTTCGAAACTTTCAGTTTGCTCGATTTACCTGCTGCTAAGAGAATATTACATAAACAAAATAAAATTGAAAATTTTCGTAGCGCAAGGTAGAAGAAATTGCTGTAGCCTGTCGCGATCGTATTCGAGGGTTGAATAAAATTATTTGACAATGGCGTTTGTTTTGCTGTTGTTTTTGTTTTAACCGTTTTATCATTTATTTATTTCTGAATTATTTTAAATTACTGCAAACGCGCTCCATGTTCAAAGGAATATCGAAATCGGCAAAACTCTCTGCATTGATATTGCCTGTAGCATGCGTTCGCCACGTTTAACGGATCATCGTGTTTGTTGCAAAGACTTTTTACATAAAAAAACCATCGAGATAATGGCGAAACGGTTGAACGAACGATCAATGCGTGCATTGTGTGCGAAGAAGACATAAATTTCAGAGCCAAGTAACATATGCTAATTGCCGAAGGGGAATGAAGCGTCGCCGTAATTTATTGTATTTAAACGACTTCTCTCTGGTAATTGTAATTAGAGTGCATTTATTCAGTAATAATCTGGCGAGGTATCTTTCAACGTGGCTACGTCAATTAGCTGCTTTAATTTGAAATCAATGTAAAAGTACACGCGAGTTGTAAGCGTCACGTTTTAATCGTTCGAATAACAATCCATCTTTCAGAACGATTCGAACGAAAGATTGAACATTCGCTTACGTACGACTGCGAAGATTGCAAAATTAATTAGCCCATGATTGCAAAATTGCAAGCGAACGTTTCTCCGCTTTAATTAAAATAACTTTGGCTTCGAACTTGCGTTCACGTGGGAGTGCTGCAAATTTAAGTAACCTGAATTTCAAATATAAATAACATTCATACCTCGCCGGCAGCTGTTGTCCCTCTCGAGTTAAAAGAATAATTAAAATGATCCCAACTTCGCTGGAAAGCTTGAAACTTTCGACTCACATTAATGAAGTGAGGTATAATTTATAGTTACGACTGATGTGTACAAGCGCGGGAATTTCGATTAAGTATCTCGAGATTAGGTAAACAACAAGCGTCAGTCAAATTTCGAATTGCTTAGACCAATTCGTCAAATAGAGAAGGATCCAAAAATTATTCAGATGTATAAGCAAGCACTGTGAAAGGTATAAAATAAGTCTGCAGGCGAGTTCCTTTTTTCTTTTTTTTTTTTTTTCTTCTTCTACTTAAGGAGAAAAATGGGTGAAAACGAGGAGTTTGCCTGGCAAAAGATTTCACATCGCACAGCTCACGGATGATTTATAAGGAAGCATTACATCTCTATTCGCTGATAACTTTGATCATTTTGAGTACGAACTCTACCCCGCGGACCTATTCAATTCGCTTTTCGTCATATCGAGCAACCCTCAAAGCGAAAGAAGAAATCCGAGGAACGACAGAAGGCAGAAGGAAATGGCACCGCGCAACAATTCCCAGCTGAATGCCATCTGAATTTTTCCCCCTCGTCGGATAGTATATTGTTGAAGTTTACGCGTTTACGGAACGAATCTCGCGATTCAGGAAATCGTGAAATTAATTAACAGCCTGGAAGAAAATCCTGGCTGATTCTGCTGGAAGTATATAACTTGTATTTATCGTTGTAAGAAACACTCACGTATAAACCTGTCGGAAATTTGCAACAAAAATTTTATTGCATCGCGAGACACATGTGTCGTGATTTTATTGATAAAATATGAAACGAATCTGGAAACATATGTAGAAATTACAAGCAAATATGTATTTAGTGAAAAAGCATGCAATTAATTGAATTGTTAACCCTTCGAGTTTCTTTAGTTTTATACAGATAATCTTGTATAGATTTATCTGTTAGAGGAAAATATATCACAATATATTGAATAAATATATTAAAAGATGTAGGTATATTTAAAGACGAATACATTCTTTTTTCAAATTTTAAGCATTTGAGTTAATATATATATATATATATATATATATATATATATATATATATATATATTTCGTAGAGATAAAACATTTGAATAACCAACTTTATTATATATATATATATTTTTTTTTTTGATTATTCAAATGTTTTTATCTCTACGAAATATATACTTAAATTAAATATCTTATAAATTTTATATAAATTTTCAAATTCGTTTTAAATTTTATAATCATGATATTCATTGTACATGTATGTAACATGTTCAAAAAAGGTTCGTACACTTTCGTGAATTATATTATTGAAGACATATATTGAAACTGAGGATGTTTGTAAATTATTCGTTCACATAAAATTGTTCACGCTGAAGTTTCACGAGAAATCCAAAAAACACGGTTGGCCTTATGAATCTTTTATAAAGGTTTCGAAAAAAATGACAATGGTATCGGTGGTGAAACTCGATTGCAAAATAATTTGAAAGAAACGACTTTTTTCAGTATCTCGTGTTTTTCATTGCATTTGATGGCAAATATGTAATATAAACGAAATGCTAGACTATATTTACCTCGAAAAAGAGTTTACAGTTTGAAACCTAGTGACGATGAATTTGAAAAATAACAGGCGTTGTAAAATTGATTGAAAATTGGTTGAAAAGAGACTTTAGTTCGGTTTCAAAGAACAAAATGAAGTTTACTTACTTTATTAACGAGAGAATGTGTATTTTTTTATCAATCCGATTATTTTGATAATACGCTGATATTATCAACTCGTGGTACAGTGCTACGACGAAAAGAAATGAATTTCAATGAAAACCTTAAATAAATTTACCATTTGAATATTTTCAGTAATTAAAAAAAATAAAAATATTTGAGACCGGTCATTTTTAATAAGTTCAATAGTTGTTAATAAACAACTATATATAAACATATGACTTGCAACGATGCAGTGCTTAAGAAAATTTAATCAGCTGAAAGCTGACGTTGCATACGAAATTTTTTCACATTATTTGTTTTCTATTATTTGTCACTCGAGACTACTACTCGTCGTTTCATCCGAATCCTAATTAAAATTGGCATTAATTTGAAATTTCATCTTGCAGAAAAAAAGCTAATCAATCAGAATGAACGAATTCTAATTATAAAGAGGGAAAAATGACAGAGCTGTCGATATTTCTATAGATTGAAATGTTTGAAGATGACGTAATCTCCAAAGACGACAAAGCCTGAGGATGGTATCCTCTTACAAATCAATCACTAGATACACACCTTCCATTTATTTCCAATACTTTCTGAAGTTCCGAAATTTTGGAAAAAAAGTATAATCAAAATAATAAGATACTTTCAGGATTGATAGCAAAACGGATAGAAATCATTCGAGAAGAATTTTTCGACCGAAAGGTTTCTAAAGCAGTCGTTTTTATTTAATGAAACTTCAAACATGTAATTATAACTCAAATAGAGTTTATCTTTGTAATTAAATTTTTTCTCTTCAGTCTTCTGTTCTTGAGGGAGGAAATTACTAGGAGAAAAAAAATTAAAAATCGTGGAATCAATGTCGTAAGCAAATTAAAAAAGAAAAAGATAGAGAGAAAACGAATTCAAATCTGAAATTTACAACAGACAAAACAACATGACGGACAAACATTTTCATTTCAATAAAATCGACGATACGATCTCAGTTTCTAGTAAACTGAGCCTCTTGAAATAAAGGTTGCGCGCATGAAGAGGCTCCAAAGAAATTTATTCGTTGCGTTAAACTCGCGATTCTTAGCTTTTGCTGCTATAAACAGAAACATGCAACGATCATTTGAACGGGGTTGTTCTTTTAATTACATCATCCTTTAAGATGAAACTATCCCTCATAAATCATTGCCATTTAATAAATCTTACTTTCTCACAGACTTATAATTTATGCAATTTATGCAATTTCGCGTATTTTCTATGGGAATAATTTGAAAAATAAAAATTATTTCACCCATCGTATAAAGAATACACTTCGAACGTTTTACACGCAATATTCTTGCACTCTCGAATTTTCACACAGACGCAGAAAAATCGAAAGTCTGGATAAAACCCAGTTGAAACAATCATAGACGAGAATAGTAATTTCGAGAACATACATAACCACCGAGAGAGAATATTTATTGTTATCACGATCGAGCTGTTTCAATTAGCAGATTGTTTGCGTTTCATCCGAATTTGCTAATAAGCAGCACGGAGTAAGAGTGGAAAAAGAACAAAAAGAAAAGAGAAAGAAAAGAAAAAAAGAACGAACTGCAGACCGTCTAAATTATTAAAGGGTAATTTGAAACGAGAGCACCGATAAGATCTTCGTAATGGCACCTCCTTTGCTTCATTAAGAAAATAATTCTCCCGGCTTGAGAGGGAAAACTCGTTCAATCTTTTCTCTCCGGCTTTTCCCTTTTCAATCCATCGTTCTATTCTGATCTCGTCCGCGAGACACAATGCCCGCGACGTATAATTGTGCATTATCCGTTCTGTCCTAATGCGAAAAATCCATTAGCGTTAAAGAATTATTTTACCCCCGGTGGGAAAAAACAAACGAGAAAATGCTTGCTCGACAATTGCGTAAGCAGCGTGATTTATTGTAGCATAAGATCGCCGAACGATCCACATCCTCTTCGCCTCCCTTTTCATTTAACGCTTTCCCTTCTTCTCATCTCGCTTCGATTTCCAACAGAATGAAAAGCGCAACGATTCTGAATTCTTTTTGGCGAATTTTGATGATCTGACAAAATGTTGATGAAATTTATGACGACGCGCGCATGACGATGAAGTGCTCGTTTGTAATTTACGAATGCGCATAAACGATGGTAATAAAAACCATAAACAATCTGGACGTACATAATTGATCATATTATGAGACAGACAGACGAGAACAGCTTTGAAAATCTTTCATAAACTTTCATTTTCACTTAATTTCAGTGAATATTTCATTAATTTACGTTCCTTTCGTAATATCATCGTAATGATATCGTAATAATTCTGAACAACGCAATAACAACAGTCACACGTTCAAGCCTCTCGAAATTCAACAATTAAACGAAAGTTGTATACACCTCTGTTATTCATGAGCCAAAAACTAAATTCTCGAAACAATCGAGCAAGTTACGTTCTTTTCGTAATATTATCGTAATAATTCTCAACAACGAAATAACAACAGTCACACGTTCAAGCCTCTCGAAATTCAACAATTAAACGAAAGTTGAAATTTTACACGGCCTCTGTTATTCACGAGCCAAAAACTAAATTCTCGAAACAATCAAGCAAGGCTCAAAAACGACAACACGCGTTCTCTCACCAAAAGTCATTGGAAAACACCACGTATTTGTCATTTAACCCAGTCAGTATGCTCCCTAGAAGGCTGAAACGAAAATCAACAATATAATACTGGCGACGCGCGGTACGTTGCCGTTAGCCAAATACTCGGGAACAATTAAACAAGATCTGAAAAACGACTCGACAACACTCGATCGGCCAGGAAAATTTCACACGAAAACACCATAGGACCGGCACGATGATCGGGAACAAAAATCAACAGCATTATTCACAGCTCGGAGAGATCTCATAGGGAAGCGGTAAAGCAAACCTTCGAAACCTAATAATTCGACGAAAGTATTGCCTGCCCGCCATCGGAATTGCAAAGCAGCCTCTCGCTAAAAACCAACCCGGTGACTAGCGTTTCGGTGCAGCAGTTTTCGTCGGTTGTTTTGCCAGGGCAGAGGAAACGCTTAACTGAAAACTGGCAACGCGCTCCGTCGTCCACTTTCGACATCAAAGAGCGGGATAACAATGAATAAAAGTTCACCCTCTCCCCTTCGCCCACCCGCGCCGCTCGCGGAACGATCCTAATTTTCGGGAATGGAAACGAGCGAAACTTCTGCCGTGATCACGTCAAGGAAGCGTTATTGTTCCGATTGAGGGACGAGCCGGAAGTGGTGGGAGGCGAGGGAAAAATGTCACAAGAGAAATAATTAGCCTATCGAACGAAGTTTCCAACGGATACGGCCCCGGTTCGCTTCGCCAGTCACCGTCCAAGGACCTTCTAAATGAGTTTCGACCCCTTCCCCGACCATCAGTCGACCTGCACGCTCGTCTTCTTGTACCCTGAGTTTTCCCGTTGGAATTTTATTTTTTTTCTTTTTTTTCTTTTTTTTTTTTCTTCGGAGAGATTTTTCGTGTTAACAGCATTCTTATGCAAAATCATATTTTTAAGTAAGAAAGATTGAGAAAGAAAGAAGATAGGGGGTGTTTCAGCAAATATGATTACACCGTGAGTATTTCACATGTTTTTTTCACAATCTGTGCAATTTTTTTAAATTTCCTACATATAAAATCCGTAATCCAGTGATTGCATTCAAATTTGGAAATGCGGATTTGGGAATATTCACGAACGTGGTTAAAAATAAGCTAAAGGGATTGGTTAGAATTTTTGACGTTTTGAAATTCATGAGCGAATATTTCCATATGTTGTTCATTTTGTTGATATTTTCTATTAATTTTTACTATTGTGTACGTTGAAAATCCAGTTGTACGTAAGACACGAAAGATTATGGTGAAATATTTCCATATTTCAGTAGTTCAAATACGATGCTACCGCGCGTTGAATTTTTCTCAATAACTATTTTCATATAACGTGAAAAAAAAAATTGTAGGTTAATCTGAAAATAAATAGTGGAGAAATTAATGTGAAAACATTTGCGGTGGAGAAGCATGCTGCCGTGTTAAATCAAAAAGCCATATTTGCAATTTTTGTTCAAACCAAGTCATTAATGCCAAATAACACAAAAATAGTATATTAAAAAATATATATACATAATATTATATAATTATATATTAAATAATTTATCTATATATATTTAAAAATTAATGCTTAACTGCATTTGAAAATTGAAGTATAAATCTGACCGATATCTTTAATACTGAAAGTCTTCTGTCTAAAGTCATTTGCCAAAACCAGAATACGCCGATTTGAATTAACAACGACAGCATCGTCGACAGAATCATCAAGTGGCCAACCAAAAAACTCGTCAAAACTTTGTCGCTTGTCGCGAACATAGGAAAAAGATGTTCCACAAATTGAAATAAGTAGTTTCTACATCCGGAATCTCTAATTAAAAAAAAAAAAAAGAAAGAAAAAAGCAGAAAGAGACAAAAAGGATCGACGAGTTCTATCGTTCAAACGTTCTACGCTGCGCCACCGAAACAAGAGAATCCGGACTGTGACTAAATCCATGTGACTAAATCCTGGAAAATCCACGCGGTGTCCCGGTTGACAACACAACGCAACGCAACGCGGTGATGACGGCTGGACATTGTCATCCATCTTGGCCACTTTGAACAAGACCAGCCAGCCGGGGGATCAATTTCCTAGAGACGCTAAATAATCAGCGAATCGATAAATGTCCGCCAATTTGCATCTCACGTTACGCGCGGATCGGGTCCTCCTGTGATTACGCCGTGGAATTGCCACGATGCCTGATTAAAGATGCAACGCGGCATCGGGTGCCCTTCAAAGCCCCTTTCTACACTATGGCCGCTATGAGACCCTCGCCTCTCTCGCCTCGCTCCGTTCGACATCCATTTCAATAATTGCGTGTCTTACGATCGATCAACCGTTTCCCCGTGTACTCGTTATGGCCCCCTCCCCGGTGTGCTCATCCCCTCGCCTGCGTTTAACCTTTTGTGCCCGACCGCTTCACGCGAGCCGAGAGAACGTCCGCTCGAAGAGGGTAATTAACAAACTGCTACGCGCCGACGATTGACGACGTTCGACAATTGAATGTACCGGCAGCGAAGATACACCCGTTTCGACGACGATAATAAAGTGGATCTGAGTCAATGAAAAAGAGTGAGGGGGGCAGAATAGGGGTAATTGTGGTTCTCGAAGTTGCGAAGAGTTTTAGAAACGGAAGACAAAGATCACGGTGAAACTTCCGTTTATACGGAGTCGCGAGGGGACGAACAGCTTGTACGTATTGAAGCAAGTTCAATAATTTCCCCTTGTTGTTACTCTCGTGTCTTTTTTGTTTGAATAAGTTCGCGTACACGCGAGTGGATTCGACAGCCGAGAATTGATTGAATCTGCGACTAATTGGTCCAGGTAAATGAAGCTCGTGTGATCGAACGTTTCTGTTATACCTGGGAATATGTTATTTGGACGATTACTCGCGCTGTTGCTTGAATTCGGTCGGAATCGAATTTTTGAAAGGAACCAGACTCAATGAGAATTTCTTAAAGAATGGATAGAAATTGTAATTGACAAGTTGAGAAGATATTTCTTGCACGGAATTAGAAAAAGAAAATTTATTCAGGAATGAAATGTCAAGAGGAAGGAATTCTACGAAAAGTAAAAAATTATTCCAAGCAGAATGTGTGTTACACTTAAAAATCAATCCGAAATAACTCGTCGTTGATTACTGAAACATGTTACTGATGACGCAAATAGAAGTGTAGATGGTAATTTCTTTCGAATTATTTCGGATTGATTATCAAGTGTAACGCATTCTGCTTGGAATCTTCTTTTCGTAGAATTCCTTCCTCTTGACATTTCATTCCTGAATAAATTTTTTTTTCCAATTCCGTGCACGAAGTATCTACGGTTCTCAACTTGTCAACTACAATTCCTATATATTCTTTAAGAAATTCTCATTGAGTCTAGTTCCTTTCAAAAATTCTATTCCGACAGAATTTAAGCACAGCAACGTTGTACGAGTCTGAGTTTTAGTAATCAACGACGTTACTGCCGCGACATATGATTCATTCAACGATTGACGACTACGAAAAAATGAATTCGAATAAGTTGAAGTATAAATAATCGTAACCCCTTGCTTCCGTCGTACGAAGAAAGATCCATCGCGCACATTTTTCATAAATTTCAGACACAGTCGGCAGTCGCAGTGTCGATTAAACAATGCAGCGAGTGATCCGCGGTGATACGCGGCTGTTCAACAAATTGTGAAACGCGAAAGGCGGCAAAAGGGTGAAAATTCACGCGCGCCTTCAAAGCGTGAAATTCGCTCGGTAGGCAAAAGCTGTGGCGTCGATAAAGCAACCTCTCTCTCTCTCTCTCTCGATACATAGCAGAAGCGTGAAGGGTTAATGAATGGATATTCAGGCGAATCCGTGCAAACCACGGGCCGTCACGTAGATGTCCGTGAGTTAACGAGAAACGAGTCGCGGATGGTCGCGTCATAAATCGTCATCGACGCGGCGGATTGATCGATATTTCTCCCCCCCCCCCCGCCCGCTCCACCGGCGCGCCCGTGCCCGTGTCAAAATTACACAGAGATAACAAATTAATTTCGCCGATAGCCTCGCGAAACGCTCGCGCTCGTTCCGGCAAATTTACTCCCACCGAAATACGCGCGATTTGCCTCGCACGATTTTCTCTTGATGAAGTCTCGTTTTCGGATTAACTCGGTCAACTTGACTTTTGGGTGTTCGCGGAGTTACGTAACTCGTTTTCAGCCTCGGCAGTCCGACATGGATATGTGTAAAACTTCCCTCTTTTACTTCACGGCTTTTAGTTTTCGTACTTCGTTTAACTGCTCAAATCGTCCGCTCAGAGCCGAGAGAAGATCGTTAGTCGTCTAAGCTATTTACTCGAGCTACAAATCCGTGAATTAACAACCATCGTAGATCATTCATTTAGTTCCCTTTCTTTTCTTCTTCTTCTTTCTTTGTGGTTTCTAATGTCACGGCATGTGAAATGAAATTTCCAAGGGTAAGTTTCAACTTATATATAGGGGACTAAGTAGCGTCACTGGCTCGATCGTCGCAAGCGAATTTTTCCGAATTAAATCACGTAATCGTAACAACGTAAGTGAAATTAAATACGAGTGATCCAACGACGTTGTTCGAGGCTCAAAGTCATTCGAGCTCAAGTAGCTTGATAAGTGTAAAACGAGACCTTGAGTATCGCGTTTAACTTCGATCGACTTCTTCGACCGAATTCTACGTAATCCAAGGTAAGTGAGACGATTGAAAGCAACAGTGTGAAGCAGCTAAAAAGACAGCCTGTTTTATTATTTTCTTTCCTTCTTCTTCTCTCTCTCTTTTTTTTTTTTTTTTTTTACTTTTCCCCTGCTTGTTATCCGGCGCTGGTCTTGAATTCGAGCCCTAGTAACTAGCCTAGCCAGCAATTTCGCCCGCTCAGATCGAAATGAAGCGACAATAGCCGTCTCGATGACCGGATCTCATTCTGCAGCCAGTATCACAGTTTGTCCATTTGGCCTATTTGCTTGCACCGGTACGGCAAGTTGACATTCGGGCGACAATGGCCTGGCCGTATGCTCGGTGAACGAAATTTTTCGCCCGATGTCGATCACGATACCGATACTCTCTTGCTTAACACGTTGACTGCCAACTACGAGATATTTCCGTAGCTTGTGTTATTGCCAAGGATGTCAACTACGAGTTATCTCGTAGTTTATTTACTTGGATACTCTGTAAATAATGAAACTCTTGCAATCTAATTTCTTTTGAAACTGGTTGAATCTCTTCTCCAATCAACGCGTCGACGAAGTGATTTTCTAAACTTTGTAAGTTTTATTTTAGAAGAAATTGCTTCATGAAAAAGTTTGTGCATTGTGTGTGTATATATATATATATATATATATATATATATATATAATATGTAATGCAACCTTTCTTTACATAAGCCAACTACGAGATAATTCGCAAGATCTTTTTTTTCAAAAGCACATTCTATATGCTTCCTGATGATTAGGAGTTTTTAATAACATAATATAATTAAATTAAATTGGCTTCTTAGACCGGGATCCTGAAAAGTACCGTGGCAGTCAACGTGTTAATGACGAGAAACGTGAACGAACACATACGTGTCGAGAGTCATTCGACAATCATATGATTCGTAGCTCTTTGTTTTCGAAGAGCTGCAAATACGATTTCTAATGTCAAATTCGGTCGGCCAAAAGGTAACTGCGTTTTTTTCTTTCTTTTCTTTTCTTTTTTTCGAATAGACGAATCTTAAAATGTGACCGGCTTCGTTTTCAAACGGAAAATTTATTCTGTAATCCGACAGCTGATTGTTCAAGCTTGCTGAAGAAAAGGGAGATGCACGATCTCGTTAGCGAGTTGTTTGTTCAGCAAATCGACTTCAAACTGGAAAATCAAAGAGGAACATTCTCGTCATATTTTGTTGCATTATATTATTTTCGAAAAGGAGAAAAGAAAATACTGTGCAAGCTCGTAAAAAAATTATGTAATGTGCAGGGTAAAATTTTATTACTGGTGAGAATATCAAATCGTTCTTGGAAATATTCGAAAGATAGTAAAAAATAATCGAACAAAATGATCAATATGTTTGTCTAATAAAGTTTTGGTTCCTCGCGAAAAATTCGCCTTTCGTTTTCAATCAAAAAAAAAAAAAAGAAAAAAAGACGCAGTTACTTTTTAGTTAATCTAATACACAGAAGACAGAGACAGGTTTTCAATGTAAATTGAATTATCTGAGAAAACGGGAATTATTCCTTTTGTTCTCAAGCATTCTGCTTTGATCTTACAACGTATTTGCAAACACTGATAAGAAGACGAGAAAGTTCTCGAAAATTGAAACATGACGCGTGCAATTACATGGAATTGAAACGAACTTTGTAACGACAAAACAGACAGAACATTAATTGTCTCTACAATCGAGTCTTTTATAATCGATACTTATTACAATCGAGAAACATTTTCGAGAGAATAAACTGGCTGTAGTTTGAAGACGAAACCCGGAGGTTGTTTCAGTGCAAAAAGTATCGCGCGAAATATTTAAACGGACAACTCGTTCGAAGATACGAAGATTTATTTCCGATTTGTAGAAACATAAATTCCTCGAGAGAGCATCTGCCGCGTGGAAACTTTTAATTCGAGATTGAATGCAGAAGTACCACGGAGCAACGAAAAGTAATAATAGCAGCTGCTTTACGCCCGGTTTGTTTATTTTCTTGTTCTTCTTGGCCTTCGTTAAACATAAACGAACGCTTCGAGAGTTGTATTTTCAAGAATAATTTCGATATTCTTGCTTGGAACTTTATATCGTAAATACTTCTGAACAAAACACAGACAAAAGAGAGTCACGTAGAATGGAATGCCGTATGATAAAATTTATTTTTCTTCGTTTCACGTCTATCTGAATCGTTATATCTATCAGAGCTTGTTCGATTATGCATTTTAATTGCGCCAAGGCGAGCGTAATTAATCGAAAAGTATTTCTAGCTTTTCTCGGCACTGAACTCGGTCTGAAGGGTTTCAGTTCTTTACACTCCAATCCTATTAGAACGAAAATGGGTGTCTTTTATCACAGTGTATTCCATTGGTTAAAAAAGAAAAGACCAGATAAAATATCTCCACTACTGCTGTTAAATAAGATTTTATTCGTGATACCGCTGAAAAGAAAATTGAGAACTTTTGAAAGTATTATAATTACTAAAAGAATCGTTGATCAGTATTAAATTGTTATTCAAGAAATTTAATATTGTGAATTTGTAGGAATATAAGGAAACTGCCGGTATCAATTATCAGATTTATCGATCAATGTAGAGTGTGTCGGGTCTTTCCAAATTATCAACAATGCATTACAAAAATATAGATACACCTTGTGCATCAATATATTCAATATATTCAATAACTGCCGTAAATGACAAATTATTGGCACGATTAGTAAATGTTATAAATTATAAATTACCTCGGTGTCAATAATACTATGATCGTAAATAATTATCCTTGTAATAAACACGCAAACTGCTCTGCGTAACGAGGGCAGAAAAATTCTAAATTTTCAGTTCCACGCAGAATCTTTTTTAAAGACCGCGTACACGTTGTATGCACACTTCTCGAAAAAAAATCGTCTCGGATAACTTCCTCTTGCGCGCAAGGTTTCGGAAGGCAAGAATTGGAATGAAAAGGGCGGAGAGCTGGAGCATAAAAGCAGCGGCCGGTTGTCTTTTGTTTTAGTTGGTTTCCCCTATGTTTGCTCGAGTTTCGGCTTTGCATGGCACGTTGCATCACCACCATCGTCATCATCACCGTTCGTTGTCGAGCTCGCCGTGTCCCTCGCGGCCACCTAGCAGAACGGTGTCGCTCTGCGACGCCAGTTCCGGTTACGAGTCGACCAGGAGCCACCTAGGGCCCCACTATAGCGACTACAACATGCCCAGGAACAATTCGCCGGTGCTGAGGTACAACAGCTTGAAGCCACGCCGCAGGAAGCACAAACGTTCGCAGTTCTATTCGCTGAGGCTGTGCCGCAAACACGAGAACAACGACACCGTGCACAGGAAGTATCAGCTTTACGCAATACCGATATACAAGTGCCCTCATAAAAATATCGGCAGCACCAGCACGATCGCGACGATCGTCGGGTCCGGCACGCCGTCGTTGTCGTTGTCGACCAATCAGAATAAAAATTCCAACGATGAGACGTCGAATAACGAGCGCCGCTCGAGTAAGAGTATCGAGCGAGAATCCGGCGAGAATCGGTCACCGAGTTCGACAGCGGCGCCAACGCCACCGATCCCAGCGCCGAGAAAGTTAAGGAAGACAGATCCCTCGAAGCACACCTATCAAAACGTCCCCCCTCCCGTTTTTCCACCGAAAAACGCCTCGTTGCCCAGGACCAAGGTTTGTCGACTAACTCGTGTTCCTTTCTATGTAACCGTTAAGTACCCGCTATTCGTAGTCGCCGCTCGTGAACAACCATTGCTGCCGCCCTCACCTCTCCTCTCCACCCTCCCCCGTCCCTCCAAAGAAATCGCTCTTGCGTTTCTTGCGAGCTGTTGAAATGAACACGCTCGGATTGATCGTCTGCCCGGCTGATCGATCGATCGGACCAATCATTCGTTCTTGTGTTCTATCTGGTAGTTTTTGCAAGTCGATAAGATGTACGTTTTCTGGAGAGAACGGTGTATTTAGAGTCGAAGAGAAAAATGAAGAGGATTTGCGAAACATTCGTTCGATTGGGCTTCTTCCCCGGGGAAGGGTGTGGTTAAGATTGAAAAGTGGTTAGAATCTTGGATGGAAAATACGAAGTTTTGATCATCAAGATAAGAAAATGAAATAGCTTTTCCATTCGCGATTGAGTCTCATTATGTCAGTAGTCGCTGCGTTATTTTCCACAGTAAAGTTCCATGATAATTTTGAAAGAACGAGTTTAGAAGATGAGATTTTTTTTTAATAACTCCGTAAATTCTTGCATACATCGAGTATCACTCAATTCAGTACCACCCAAGATGAACACACAAGCGTTTTGGTTACGTCCTGTTTTTTTTTTTTTTTTAATAAATAACGTAATTCTCATTTTCATCGCTGTTCAATAAAAAAAAAAAAAAAGAAAACTCCCCGCTATAACGTAACAAAGTTTAATTTATTCCGTCAGCCAATATGTACATCCTTTAGGTATATTTTGAAACACGATGTACATACTTGTACAAGATAACGATTTACATTTTTCTACGTGACCTAGCAACGAGATCGACGCTCAGGCGGCAGCAACGATATTCCCGAGCGGTGCCTCTTACAGAGAGAGAAAAAAAGAAAAAAAAAAAAAAAGGAAAAGAAAAGTAAAGTAACTCCTATCCTTTTAAGCACCAGTTTCGAATAATTAGCATCGCACCTACTGCATGAGTACGATTTACGTGTCCGCAATAGATATAAAACAGCAGCTTCGAGCAAATAGGAGGTAGAGTTGCCGGAGTTGCCGAGTTATAATCGGAAATCATATTTTCCCTGCTAAGCTGGATCTGGCCACCGTCCTCGCGTATGTCGCCCGCGTACCAAGTAAGTTTCCACACACTCGCCAACACACGTACACACGTGAACATATAACAACCGCACACGTTGCTTGCCACGAAGCTTTTTTCAACCTTCGTTCATATATATATACATATACATATATATATATATATAAAGGAGGTGAAATATTATTTCGGAGCCTTTTAAACATACAGTGGCGGGCGGTGTCTTTCTCATTTACCTTGCTTTATTTTAATTTCTCCCCCTTTTTTTTTGTCCTTTCTTTACACACTGTGAAAAAAAATTTCCCTCTCTCGCGGAGCTGAAACATTGTTTTGTCGAAGAGATTGTAAAAAAGACGAGACCTCCTCGGTCTGTCCCTGTGTTCGAAGCAACACAGATGCGTATGCCCCGGTTCGCAAAGTCGCTTATCCTCGACCGACAGGAGGAAATCCTTTTCGAGGCGTGAACCTAACCTAAACCTTCAAACGAGTCCTTCTTGTGTACTCTCGCCGAGATAACGACGTTTTGCTCATTCTTGGAATTGCTGTGTGTGTATAAGCTTGGATGTATATCCGGCGGTTGCGGAGAGAAAAGAGAAAAATGTCGATCGTGGTGGGTCTGTTTCACCGACGAGAATTTCGCGAACAATCGTTCGCGACGATGCTTGTTGTCGATATTTCAAGATTACCAACATCTCTCGTAAATAACGGATCCTCGACACGGTCAATGTTTACAATACGATCGTATCGATCGTATCTTACGATCGATGTCGCACAATAATGCTGAGAATCTTAAAATATTGACAGCGTGTGAACGCCTCCCTAAAAGAAAGAAATTCGTCGGATAATGTAATCGACACGATTTCGGAAAGAAGGAAATAGAAAGCGTGAGACGGGAAATTTTGTGCTTTGTGATCAATGAAAATTAATGCTCGTGGTCCCTATTTCAACCAAATTTATGCTTATACTCATATCGTCGCGTTCGTTAAACGAGTGTTTAGTTATAACGAACGAGCATAAATTTCGACGTCCGATGAAAGAAGATTTTGTTATCTATTTATTATCTATCGCGTGACTATTGTTTTTGGACGATTCATCGAAAACAGATAATAGTCCATCGTGTGAGAATCAATCGTACAAAATTTCATGAAAAAATCCAAGTTCTCTGGAAATAATGTGGCGTGAATAAAGATTAATAAGTATTTAAACTGTGTTGGCCGGCTTTTATATTTCAACTCGATCATGTACGATTGATAGCTTCTCTATGGAATCGTGTCACCGCTATTAATCATGCATGCCTGGCGCCGTGCTTGTACACTCTGAACGCGATGACATACAAAATAAATAGTAATGCAACGAAAAATGCTTCGTTCAACGTTATTTGTTCAATACGATCGATATATTCGATGAAATTTTCGTTTCGATTGCCTGCCATGTCCGTTAACGAAACGAACGGCCAATTTTTTCGATTTCACCGAATACGGTGTAGCAGCTTGAAACTGCTTGTTTATTAAACTTTAATTTCACGAATCGCTATCTCTTTCCTTCGAGACGAGAAACATTGTCTAAAATATTCTATACGATAGAAAAGTGAAATTGCCCCACTACGTTTTCTTCGACAATGGATTCTCTTCCGCTGAAAAATCTTTTCTCAAAGTATCGACACGAAAGACACAACCGCGCGTTTCGATTGTTTCGTCGATTAAATTCATTTACCGGTGATAAAGAATTATCTAATAATTTATCTAAATCTCAATTCACCGTGTGTCTCTCACGCGAGAAACCACACTGTCCAATGCCAAGTTCGAGCCGCTTAGACGCGCGAAAAAAAATTTCAACCATCGAATCCGTCTCTTTCAGCGAAGAATGCCTCCTTCCAACTGCCTCTCCGAAATTAAAACTTCCTCTGTTCGGTGAAAACAAGCGCGCTCAATTAATCCCACAATGTTGAAATCATTGGCGTAACGAAAGAATATCGATATCCCGATAGAGGATCGTATACGATATACAAGCGACCAATCATCTCTCGCGCGGCTGGTAATAATCCACTGGCAGTGGATCGAAAGACGAAATAACATTTCGCCTCCGGGGCTCGGTATCGCGATAACCGGCACTAACGATACCTCCCCCGACGCTCGTATCCCCAGCGACTAACCCGTGCCTGTTGCAGACCGACAGCCTATACAACTACAAAGAACACTACCAGCAGCAACACCGGCAGGAGATGCAGCAGTACAGCTACCCGTTACCGAGCAACAGTTCCAGCCAACTAACACTGCCACTAACGCGCAGCCTCTACCATTCCTCGATAGTTAGCCCCTTGCAGACCTCGTACGTGCATGCGAACAGCCGGCCACCGAGCATCACGCAGCAGCAGCACGAGAACCATCTTCCGATGGTGGCGCATCCGGACGAGGAGCAACAGAATTACGCGAACCACGACTCGACGAGGTTGCAGCCGCCGCGTCGTCACACATCGGGCAACCGATCGAGCGACCGAGGTCAAAAGTACAGGAAGCACAAGCGTAGCGAACAGCGGAAGCAGAAGCAGAGGCGGCCGGAAGCGGCCTCGAGGAGGGGCGACGCGTACGCGAGCACGCCCTCCTGCGAGACGAGCTTCCACCAGGTGCAGGAGCTCGGTATACCCGAGACGTACAAAATCGCCTATCCGCACTACTACGAGGACGATATCGCGGAGTGTCCCACCGACTATCACAGATCGAACCCGGGCTCCCGCCAACAGATCTGGGAACGACAGTCGAATCGTTGCCCGCCGGAGAGCACGCACTACGCGGACACCGGCGACACGAAGAATCGGAACAAGTCGAAGAGAATGTCGTCGAGCCTCGGCGACGGCCGATCGCCGTCCGCGCCAACGATAATGCAGTACGCCGAGCTACACTTCCGGGACGTCGGTCAGGAAATCGACGTCTAAAAGGTCAGTCGAACGTGCGCCGGGTTCTTGCGCACACTGTTGTTCTCGTTACGTTTTCGAGGATTCACGTCCAGCTGACGCACTCGGACGCAATGCGAAATTCGTTCATAAATGAAGAGTAGAAGTATTACGTCGTGTGTGCTCGCGATCTACGATCGATTTACGAAGATTGAGGTATCTTGGCATAGAAATTATTTATTTTTACGTAAAGATTTTTGTACAGGATGATAACGTAGAACGTTTATGATCCTTGAATTGGATTATAAAATATGAACGTTTTACGTTGTAAAGCACGAAAAAAAAATGTGCGAAAGATCTCTATATTTCTTAAAGGAAGTAAATTATCGATCGATCTTCTTCGTACTGAATAAAATCCGAATCCATGCAAGCGTTCATGAACTGCGGCGTGAATTCTCGAAAATTCGAGGAAAATCAGTTTGATAATCAATTTGTAACACTTCGAACAGAGTATCCAGTAATTTTCACTGAATTATTGGCTGCAAAAATTATCGATGAAAAATTTACAACAAACAACGTAGGATAATGCTAACAAATTACTGGTTAAATATCGTTCATCTTAATTTCTCAACGAAGTTACAGGTATGAAAGAAACGAAACATTTTGTTCCTTGGATACCTAATTGTTTCGTTAATTTTCCGTTCAAGCTTAAGTTTCCCATTACTCGAGATTTGACAGTTTTCCCCTCCCCCCCCTTCCCCCGATGGAATGAAATTACGTTTGTTTGTTCACGTTTATTTCTGCTTACATTTCCCTGCATTTCGTTTGCTTCTTTTCTCTGCCGTTGCATTCCAAACGTTGCTTCCGAGCTTGCCACTTTTATAATTTCAACAGTTATCAACAACGGATTTGCGTTTCTCTTTTCCCCCTTTTGTTTTTGCCCCTACCCCCACCTTTTGTCTTCTGTTTTTCTCGCATCGAGTCGATCGGTAAGTATTTTTTAATTGAAACCGGCCAGCGAAGAGAAAAAAAAAATCAATTAAACCGCGTGGACTTGAAAGCAGGTAAATTGAACGATAAAACGGGAGGAATTTCCACGATTGCCTAACTATTACAAATGTTTGCAGTTGAATTGCAAAATCTCGCTTATAAATTGCTCGACGTGAAAAAAGAAAAAAAAAATTCTCCAGCAGTTACCGTCGCCGATTGCTGAAAACATTAAAAATAACAACGATACCTATTTCTCCGCGCGGTACAAACAAATGAATTGTTCTGTAAATCACTGTGCCGACGATCGCGTTATTTAAATACTCGGAGTCGGTGTTACAGTGACAGCTGAATTTTAACACCGAATTAAAATCGGAATCCAGAAAGTAAATTAACGATAGTGCAACGCAAGAAGAAATAGAAAGGATCAACATGGATGGTATTATTATATGTTACGAATTAAATGCAAATGGTTCACGAAAATATTTCAACAATTAACGTGAAACAATTTTACAACTAATAATGAGACACGACTTTCATAATTATGTTGGACAAACTTGAAGCCAGCCTGAAAATGCACGTAGGTACATTGAAAATGCAAGTTATACGATATTTACTGCAAATGTATACAATGGCTGTCGGAAGTTCTCGACTTCGAGTAAAATTCCATTTCAAATTTAAATTGTGCATTGGCGAAAATTTTGAGTGGCATCATACTCCGGAAAATGCAGCACGTGTTGCACGTGACGAGCTTTATCTTAAATAACGTGATGAAAATTTTCTACACTTGATAAAATATTAACACACAATGTAAGCATCTTAATTACGAATAATGAACATTTCCATTAAATATCGAGGTTTATTATCATTATCACAATCGATAATACCTCCGTGATTTCTATGAATTATGTGCTCGAGCGCTGATTTATGGCACGGTCGGGATCTCAGGCTATTTTTCAAGAGAAAACTCAAAAAGAACACTAAGGCCTTATTGAAACTTATTAAAACTGGAAGATTGAAAAATATTTAAACAAAACGCGTTGCGCGCGTAATTGGACAAAAATGATGTCAACTCAAATTTAGTTAAACTCCTTTATTTAGTTAAACTCAAGGCCTAGAAATCGTCGAAGCTAATGAAAATGGAAACAACAGAGTCTCTGCACGTTGATCGATTTAAAAGAAACCCTTCCTATAGATGGAGATAATTTTTAGATAACATTCGCTGATTATCCCTTTTTATACCCAGTTATTACAGACTTTTGGAAATTATGCGCAGTGTTCAACGAAATGTATTATACTAAATATTTTCTATTTTCTCTACATGCATTTTCAGATACATATTGCTTCGAACTTACATACCAACATAATCGTGACTGCACAGATCTTGATGAAAATTTCGAAACATATATATTTCACATAACGCGTACATGTGATACATACGTTCGTAAAATGTCTGCAAGCGTTCAAAGTGATAAACCGGTGTAAGTTATAATAGGCAAATTATGAGAGAGTGACTCGTAAAACGAAAATTGTAACGATGTGTCGCTTGTACTCGTGAAACGAATATAGCACGAGGCTGTCATACATAACAATTGTATCTAAATGTTTGTTCGTAGGAGGGTCAGCGGACAAAGAGCGATACGTACATTTTCTAGGACATTTTGGCGTCCGACATGCCTTGTAGGTACATTGTATTCTATGAATTACGTCGTACTGCTTAGATTTGTTATCAGTATCGATCCGACATGTGCGTAACAGAGTATGAACACAGTATGGAACCTCTGTGTTGTAGATAAAAGCTTTCGATATTGTAGTTTTTAATCCTTTGCACTTGACAGCCGTCACGCGGAGTCTCTCTCTCGATTGAAAATTATTAATACTTCGGGCTGCGGAGATTTCGGTGAGATTAAATAACAGGTTATCGCATTTGGAGATTTCTCGAGTTCGCTCGTTTGGCGATTAGTTCCTTCAATGTAATATATTTGATATACCGACTGTGCTTGTTTGTATCTTTGTATCTTGATTTCATTCCTAATTTCCCCTTCCGAGGAGAATTTCGCAGCAGTTGTTGCTTTAATATACCTCGAACAGAAGAAGAAATTTCTTCGATATAATTTGATCGAAAATAATTTCACGGAGGAACATTTACGCACGCGAATTGAGAAAAATGTAACGTCTTTTGATATTTTACGATTTAATTAATTTTTAATAAATTAACGAGAGATATTCTCCTCCGCCGCTTGTAATTTCCTCTCGTTTCCGGTAGAATTTGCAAATTTCTTCTCCACATACTGCGGCCGTGAAGTTTCGAAAAACGAGAGCCTCGAGAGATAACGAAAACGCGTGAATTTCCGCGAATTTATACAGTGTTTCTTAAGCGCGTTGTCGGATTCGATCTACAACGCGCAGATAAACGATTCATTTCGAAAGATTATACACTTTCATAATCGCTTAATCGCCTTTCCATAATTGGGTTACTTGTTGAATCGATAATTTCTCTACAGATAAGTGGCGCCAGCTATTTTGTAGAAATTATATCACGATGGAAGACGAGATAATTTCCCAACTAATTTTTATCCCAAGTGCCTGAGACAGTATCTAAATACAAAAAATACTATCTGCTGCGTCTATCTGAAAATATAAATTAAAAATTTTTACAAAATAAAAAATATATACAGCGTACAATTTAACGTAATTTAATAATGTGTAATATTGCATTGTTTAAAAACTCTGCTAGCGAAATTTTGAGAACTCACTGTTTACTGCATTTGTTCTGAATCCTTCTAAATTTGTTCATCCGTCTAAATTGTTTCAAGCAATTTTTTACTACCTATCTATTAAAGAAATATTATAGGGACTCAAGGTGATTTGACTGAACGTCAAACATCGCCAATTCTCGTCGACTTCTTGAGAAATGCCTTCGTTATTGACAAATTCCAGACGTTCCTCCGCAACTGTTGCGTTTAGTCAGCCTAAATGGGAGCAGTGTTTGCCCAAATTAAGCATCTTAGCGTTTGGTGCCAGTGACAAATGTCCTCTACGTTTGCCAAATGCATCAACAGGACTCGAGGCCGATACTTGTTAAAAATGCTTTGCACTAGATGCTTGAAAATTTTTTTTAAAAAAGAGCTTAAAAAAATTAGCGAAAGCATATTTCGCTTATAACTTGGTGGATTTGAACGATAATACAAATTTCGGTAGAGATTTTCAAAAGTGAAAATACTCGTTTCACTGTTGATAATCGTTCTTATTCGATCGATTAAAAAAAAAAAAAAAAAAAAAATTCTATTCTATTTTATGAAAATACGACGAAATCGTCTGATGAGAAATTTGAAATTTTTAATTTGGACAATGTTCGAGTTTCTTCTTTTAATCAAAGCGTTCCCCAATATGGCGAGCGAAAGAGTCTAAGCTAGAAAAGCTTAGGTAACGTCCGCGTCATAAACCCAATCCCAATGGCCGAATTTTCGTGACGATGCTCCAAATTAAAAACATCTGCCGGGCTTCGCGAATAACATCAATAATATCTCATTATTAGCTAACGATTTGTTAAAAGAACTCTACTTTCAATTCTACAGTCCCTTAATCTCATGTCGCTGTGCAACATAATGCATTTATTGTACGATAATTGAATATTAATTAAACAACTCGACAACGCAGCGAGAAGAATCAGTATTCTCGAAATTCAGTCGTTAATTCAAAGGAACAAATCGTCAAACGAAAGCATTCGTCATCTTGATCTCCGGCGTTTAACAGATTTTTAATTTCTCGAAAACTTTCCGAGGAGCTTTCCTCTCCGAAGTTTCAAGAGGATTAACGTTAGTGATTCTCAAAATGAGGAACATTAATCCAAGAAACGATGTGCAAACGCGGCATTCATCATGATAGCCGACTAACAAGTGCAGAGGATTAATTTGTCCCGATCTCCTCGTGCAAATTCCATGAACACACAGCTTTCCCGGTTTGCAAAGGAACTCGTGTCAAAGTTCTATACGCACAGCATGGACAGCGAAAGACAGAAACGAACGTGTTAAAAATATGGGGGGAGGGAGAAAAGAACATTACGATTTTATTCGTTGCGCGGCATAGCTCCTGACTATTGAATCAACTTTCTGAATTTATGCGTTACAAAATTTTTAGTAAAACGTAATGTAAAATGTAATTTAATGACTAGTCTTGCTCGATTGTGCTTTGACTGGTTCTAATTCAGCAGAGGATTGTAAATAAATCTGAATTCGTTGTGACCACGTCGCTGAGAACAATATTTATACGATATATACATATATATGACATATATGATATATATGGTATATATGATATATATGGTATATATGGTATATATGGTATATATGGTATGTATGGTATGTATGGTATATCTATGCTATATATGATACATATATTGTATCGAGGCAGAATAAAAACGGAAGGTTAATTTGGTGCATATGAAACGATGACACATTAATTAAAAATACTCGATTAAAATGTTCCCTGCACGATTTAATGCGCTCTGTTAAAGACCAACCAGTTCTTCGAACTAACGTAAGAATTAAAATAGTCGAAATACAGTAATTGAAATCTTTAGGGATGATTCATAAATTTAACTTAAATATAAGTTAATAAGTAACTTTCAGTTGGCAGATCTAAATTTATAGAGAAACATTATTTTATTAGGAATCTTCTCGATATTAAATATACGTAATTTATATCAAACTTTAGAATGAAACAACGCTTCATACGCACCGTACCGATAATTTATTGCCGCGTATTTTCCCGCGGATGTTTTCACCGTTTCACCAGGCTTTCTTATTTTATTCACGCGAAAGCTGTTAAAATCCCATCACTCCACAACCGTGTCGTATTAATTATTGACGAACGGAACAGAGATCCACGAAACGAGACGAAACGAAACGACAACAACAACAAATGTGATTTCTGACTGATCATTAAAATTCTAACAGGAATGAAATACACACGGTTTGCTCGCGAAACGATAAAGCTGTCCGGTGCTGGCAGTCGCGCGTCGAAAGTGTCCGAAACGGAATCGCTACGTCGATTCACGTCGATCGCTAGAAACGTCGCCCGATGATCGCTTTATCCGGCTGTGTTTTCGATTGTGCATGTCAGAATTAGAATGATCGCGGGAAGCAAACGGCTCCGTGGACGAGCCACGTTGTAGCATGACGCAGTTAGATGCCTGCTTTTAAAACGTAGACAGCATATTGATGTGTCGTTCGATGCCGATCTGTCTCGATCGATGTGCTCGATCGACGAACAACATATGTTTAGCGTGTCGAGAAGTTTCGAAGTTTTATCCGCGTGGAGTAGTGGATAGAACGGAGAATATCAGCGAAAAATCAATTTTTGCTCTTAGTGTCAACGATTCTGAAGAAAATGGAACTTCTCCGAAATCGTCAGACAGAACTCTTTTGGATCACTGTGAGGTAGAAGGGTCGTTAATTGCAAAAAGGGAGAAACTAAACGAGGCTAAATTGTCACGAGAAACGTGACAGGGTAAAGTTAGGATTATTGGAGTCGAGCGAAATTTTTCCCTTCGGTTCGCCAAATTTGATTATAAACAATTTTTATTCTTATCATTTTTCATTCTTTTCTATTTTTATAAGGCGTACATTTTATCATTTAATTCGTCATTATTAACGTTGATGAACGTACGTAGCTTTCGCTCGTTAAAAGAGGAAAGGCTTATTCATTTAATATTAATACTCTTAATTGAAAATGTGTAAATTATCAAAATTCAGTATATTTTACTTCTCAAAGTTGCTTGTCATTTATTTCATTAATTCTTGTTGCAATATACATTAACAATAGAACAATAGATTCCCTGAACCTACTGTAACGTGATGTTTCCTCATTCTTTTGTTGTTAACGCTAAAGATTAATGGTGTTTTTTTTTCTTTTTTACGATATAGAACGAATTGAATTTGTTTTCTGCAAAATTCAAGATTAATTTTAAAATGTTGAAGCTTAAATAGGCTAAATTAATAATCCTACTGTTAGGAATATATTAAGAAGAGGATAAAGTGAAAGTAGTAGCAGACCGTATGTAGTCAGACACACGCTGTAGAGTTCACAGATATTAATCAGACATCTTGATAGATCGAATATCAATTGTTATGTGAATGATACCGATCGAAAGATGAAACCAGGTACTGATTTAAAGAGCTGATCGCTTAAAATATACAAAAGCTTTCTAATCACAGACGAATAAGTACGAAAATCTTCTCAAAGAAATAAGAGATTTTTTTTTTCAATTTTTTATCCGTGCTTGGAACGCTTCTTTAAGTTTTGATGATAATAGCCAGTAAATATTGAATAAACGCTTATTGCACATCGGAGAGATATTACAGCGTGACATTAAAATCAGTTGCATAAATATTATTACCGTACAACGAACGATAACGATAATAAAGAACGCCTAAAATGGAACCGTAACGTGTCAAGCAGCATTATACATGATGGGAGATGCACACGATTGCGCCTTATTTACAATGAAAATGTGATAATATTTAATTCTTCGAAGACAGTAATTGTATTTTATTATCCTTATAAAGTCACGAGAGCAAATCAAATATTTATTCGAAAGCAGCAAGTTAATGACAAAAGACAGATAATGATGAATTTTTTTTTTTACCGTTTTAACTAGAGCTATTTTGGTATATTTTAAGAAATTTAAAGAGCGGAAATTTTTGTTCAAATGAATGTTAATCAATTTCGACAGATTCGATATTTGATGAGAACTTTATATACAAAGTAAATACGTATCGTTAATTCACGTAAACAGAAATTCTGTTTCTCATTGAAATCGTTGTGAAAATTTCGAGCAAAAATTACAAAATCACGTTCGAAGTTGACGTAACGTAAAAAGAAGTATTTCTTTCGAAAAGAATTGAAGAACCGACCATAACTGGTGAAACTATCTCATTCCTGATGTTTCAATCACATAGAAGCCAGCGGCAAAAGATGAAGAAGAAACAGAAAAAAAAAAAATTATGAATAAAAGGACAAGAAAATGAGATGAGCAATGTTTCGAGATTAAAACTTGAAAAGATAATATCACATAGATAAAACATTTCTTACTATAGGATGCTATCTTTGTTACAAAGTCTAATATCATAAGTCTACTGTCAATGATTTGAATTATTAAATTCAAGAATATTTAACAACATAAAAACAACAGGAGAGTATAATTTCCATCAATGATGTTAAACTTTAAAATTCAAAGTTTAATAACTAGTCTTCGTTGAGAAAGAAAAATTCATATAAAATCTAACTACTGATATTTAAGTATTGTAAACATTTTTCTTCTCTTTATCATCATGAATATCCAAACATAATAAAATTTTGAACAGCTGATTTCCAATTGAAAGGAAATTTAATTATACGTATCATTTGGAAAGTATAGATTTGTAAATTTCTCGATTTTAGCAGATTAATGTGAATAACATTTAACACTTCAAAAATCAAACTATCAGTTCCAATAGATTTGATCGATTTAAATTTTGTATCATTCGCATATGCAATAGATTTTTAACGTCAATTTTTTATTGAAAAAAATCACATTGCTCTCTCTCGAGTCTGTAAATTGGAAACTAAAGAAAAGTGATAGTATTACGAAGGATAATATTACTATTTTAAATTCAGGATTTTCATTCGTAACACTTTTCAACGAGACAAATTTAAATTTAAAAGTAGCTCGTTCGTTTCTCGAGAATTGATCGTTAATCCTGCATTTGTACAACGAACTTAAGAAAATACAAAAAAAAGAAAACGATCGCTTAACTTTTCCTCGTACGTCTCCAGAATTTTCCATCACGCGACGACGAGTGAACGAGTCAAAAACTTTTCGTTTCGTTTCTTTAAAAACTGCCTCGCGTAACACGTGACACGTGATAAAGTTGAAAAAAAAAATTGAACAAACGTTGAACCCGACGAGTGAAGTGATCGAAAATATCTCGAACGAAGGAATTTCTATTCCTTCGCCTCTGTTTCTACCTCTCGTCTCCTTGCTCGTGCGTTTGTAATTATTCTGAAAACGCGCCGACGGTGCATCGACGTCGAAGAAAAAGGCACGAATTAGCACCGAACACGAAGAACGCTTCCGCTCATTTCACTCTCCGCTGTTTCTATAAAACTTGCTTCGAAATACCCCCGCCCCCTCCTCTTCTTTCCATCTACCCCTCGAGGAACTCGAATTCGCCGGAGAATTCGAGCGTGCAACGCCGATACACGCGCTTCGCTGTTTTCGTAGCCGAAGAACGTTCTCGACTAAGGTGTTCGTTGTGATGTTCTGTTTACGCAGCCCTTCAAGCCGGAATTTTCGGATCTCGACTACGCGGACGTGGACTACCGCTCCTACGGGCCGATCAACTACAAAGCTGCCAGCATCGCGCTCCTCCAGAAGCAGCAGCAGCAGCAGCAAGCACAAAAGCAACAGCAACAGCTTCAGGAACGACGACCGCAGATGTACGGTGTCACAGACGAGAACGAAGATCTTCTATAAATTTTCTCCGGTTTTTCTCTTTCACCGATTTCTCTTCCTTTCGTCGCTGATCTATTTTTCTATTTTTTCCTCTCTTTTTCTTTTCTTCTTTGTTCGTTCTCTCTCTTTTTTTTTCGTGATCCATCGTGACATTTTACCTTTTCTTTCCTTGACTCTTAATTGGTGATGATCTCTTTGGTGATCGCAGATGACTCGCGAGAGATTTAGATTGTTCGATCCCTCCAAGAAACAAAGTTGTGTTTCGCTTGGAATTTTTCTGCTGTGCATGAACGAGATCAGAATTCCAGAGATTTGTTTAATCAATTCGTATCAACGTCTCCGGTCTCTTTCATTTCCGATTCTACAATTTCGCGAGATTCGAAGCTCGATTTCCAAATTTCTTTGTGCATTTTTTCTTTTTTTTTTTCTTTTTTTGTTTGTGAAGTACTTGAAGTATTCGTTACGTAGAGCATATTGTTCGTTTACTTTTTTTTTTAAATAATTGCGTTCGGCGTAACTTTGTACAGATATCTTCCATTGCTTGGCCCTCTTGACGAGTTAATTAATTCCGAGTTATTTTTAATTTCAATTTATATTCTGTCTTTTGCACAGACGAAAGAAATTGCACCGATGCAATTTACCATAGGAAAAAAAATATATAGAATAGAAATTAAAGTTGAACATTTCGGAATTAAACAACCTTAAATTTGATAAAAACTTTTATGGTCATCTACGGTTCCAGCGATATCAGTTGAGAGTTAAGTATCTTTTTTCCTTTTTTTTTTCCTTTTTTCCTCCTTTTTTCTTTCAATTAAGCGCAAAGTCACGCGAAAATTATTACGCAGCCGTGTAATCTCGTAATATGTGTAAAAATTGTGATTAACGTTCAGCGTTGATTGTATAAGCTTCTCTGGCGAGCTTTCATGTTGTTACGGATGAGTGTACCTCGTTTCTAATTATAGTCCAGTCGTTTTGACGAACTCGCTGCTGCTGAACATGGTGCGAAAATGTGATTTCGCTTTTCGATTAATTATTTCGCGACACGTTCAGAGGCATCTTCATTCGATTATTCGATGAATAATGCATATATCGAGTAAATAAAAAGAGAAATACTTGTGAATCTGGTAAGAAGCTAAGTGGCTCTTTTAAATAGCTAAAGTTCAATAATTTCCTAAAGCGGTCAAATTAAACTTCTGAATCTTCGAACTTTTAAAATTTCAGGATTTCTTTAATTTCACGCTCTTCGAACACTTTTCAAATGTGATCTCGAATGAAAAAAAATCCCAAATTTCAAATCCCTTGAAACTTGCAAGTCAAAAAAAAGATGAAAAGCAGAACAATTATTTGTCGATACAACGCGCACATTTTGCACTACCAATAAACGCAATGTTTATTAACAAACATCTCAGAGCGAGTTGGTCGATGCGTCCAAATCTCAAAGCCAAAGAAACTTCAGCCATGCATTCGAAAGACTTGCATCAAGGTTCAAAGAAAATCGATTGATTGTCCTCCCGAATTGTCCCACCAGTCACCCAAATCACGTCTTCCCTTTTCATCATTTTACAAAGCTTGCTATCTTGATACTTCATATATATATATATGACGTGAAACAACATTTCTCTTCCAACTTAACATCCAGGAAGGATAATTAAACGATGTCCTTGATTGCGAGGCTTTCGCTCCAAGGGCGACGAAAATGGCCTACGTAGAAGAAACGACGCGAATGATCGATAACGATCGTAGCTCGAAGGACGCGATCCAGACAGTCGGTAGGATCCAGAAGGAGAAGGATACTTGTAAATTTATACATAAAAGAAAATTCGTACGAAATTATAAATAAATGGTGCGTTTATGAGCTATTGCCATGTGTTCTGGGATCAAATTGTCTAATTAAAAAGCGGCTAAGTGGGGCGAACGATCGATAAACGTTAAATATTAAATATACAAATATATATATATATATATATATAATGTATATATATATATAAAATATCTTGTTAAATGTCAAGAAGAAGAAGAAGAAGAAGATAAAGAAGACGAAGACGAAGAAGAAGGAAAGAAAAAAAAACTGAGACATATCGCAGCCATCGTCGAACTATCTCTTCGCGCGTGTCTCCTCGAATCCGCGATCGCCGGCGAATAATTAGTGTAATTCTCCCTTGCGCCCTTCTTCCTCCTCAACCTTTTTTTCTAACGTGAATTCTCTTCGCAAGTTACTACCCTGTCGGCCGTTTGTAAGTTTGTACATTGCACGATCGAAGGAAATGAGCGATGAAATTTGCACGAAAAAAGAAGAAGAAGAAGAAGAAGAAAGGGGGAAAGAAAAGGACGAGGACAAAGAACGAGAAGGAAACAACGATGAACACGGATCAACGCGTCGAGAACGCAACTGTCGTCGCATCGTTTCGACAAATCGTTATTTTCCGCCCGATTTCTGACGCTTAACGAACGAAACCTCTCTCTCTCACACACACACGTCTCACATATCGTTCTTCTTACAACAATGTTTCCTCCGCGCTGCCATGGTATGTATAGTACAGTACAGAATACGGTAACATGTGACGGAAGCGACCAGACAGACAGCCAGCCAGGGGAACCAGCAGATCGGTTTAGGTTAGGCTATCGTCAGATCGATTCTGGTGCACCTCTGTGAAATCCTCTGTATTTTTTTGCCGAGGGAGACCGACGTCCCGCCAACGGTTCGCCGCAGGATTCGTTCGAGGAAAAATTGGATCCTCCAAATGATTCTGACCGAATCGTTGACGTGCTGTGGGGGCCGCGAGCATGGCGTCGGCTATGTTTCTCATCTCCCTTCTCTTTTCACCTCGCAGAATATGAAACTGCACACGATGGTTGAACGAGAGAAAGAGAGAGAGAGAGAGACAACGTTGATCCAGTGGTGGTTCTCGTAAATTAACGTACGTCGTGCATTTGGTTCAATTCTTCGACGAGAGTGGAATTCGAATTGAAGTTCGGTTCTTCGATGAGAATGGACGCTAGGAATTATAGGGATTTGCATATTGCCAATGTCACTGTTAACCTCGTAAATATTGTCTGATTTTGTTGAACTTGAATCGAAGGAGTCGCGAAAACGTGAATCACTTTTGACAATTGTACGTATAGAACGAAAATCGGACGCACGTTTTTCCACATTCGTCGTGTTTTTTTCTTTTTTTTTCAAATATCTCGTCTTCGTTGTACCACTTTATCGTCCAATTTCCGAACATTCCATTTTAAATTTATTTTGAACTTTTGCGCGGCACATTGCCGTGTGAGTCGATACAAATTACGATGGAAATTCTTGAAATTCAAGTAACGTATCTTAAGTCTAATCGACGCTATTTCCCTTCTAAGTGATTTCGATCCTGAATCGAACGATATCAGTTGAAGATCGAATAATTGCTTCCTGAATTATTTTCAACCATTCTCCAGGGGAATTCTCGCACGTGCGAGAACAAAACCAAATATGATTCATCCACAGTATAATAAACTTGCCGCGAAGATGAAACTTGGCGGCAGGTCTGATCTCGTTGATAATAATTCACAAAATCCAATTAGATCTATCTGGCCGGAAGTATCTCGTACGAACTCGTCGTCGAACGCCATCCGTTCGTCAAGATATCTCAACTTTCTAATGGAAAATCGCGTCGAATTCGCAGCGAGTTCGAGACACCTTCGACTAAAAGCAGAACAGTTTCTATTCCGGCTGGTTCCCCACTGGTTATCTGAGAGAAACCGGGAAAGTTTCCGGTGTAACTGTTTAGATCACTGGACGACGGAAATATGGTGTTTGGATAATTGTGAAAAATTCGCGGGAACAGAGATCGAAACGTTAATGAGATTCCCATTCATCCGAATTTCACTTCGCGTGAATTTTATCTGCGTTTTTTGTTTCAACGTTTCGACTCCTGTCAATTAAATTAATACCCGAATTGCCTGTCCGAAGCGTGTGCTTTTATCGTTGAATCGTTCAATAAGTTAAGTATATATCCATCAACCACGTGATATCGTCAACCACGTGAAACGTTCGAGACGACTTTTAAACACTTAAATTTCTCGAGCCTTGCCTTGAATTTTATACGAATCTCGCGAATCCTATTATTCGAAAGTTTCTATTACGAGGCGTGGGGTTGATTTTCAAAATTAGCGCACAAGCTGCCGCAAAAATAGAATGTCCCTGACAAACACGAAACACTGTCAATTTATATTGTTGTAGAATGTATTTGTTGGACGATTCGATGCACCAGCGAAAAGTCGTGGATGGAGCGGAGAGAATTCGTACATCGCGCGATTCGAACATCGTTTCGCCGCCGCGATGAGTCCGGATAAATGGAGTCGAGCTACCGTACTTCCGTCGAGCGGGAGAATTACCACGAGAATGCACACCGCGAGTTTGTACACGCGAAACACCGCGTTGTACCGTGCCAAATAATATTATCAAGAACGATCTCGGTGTCCGTTCGTTCATTCGATCAATTTTAATCGTAGCTGGCCGAAATGGTAAACGGTGGGTGGGTGGAACGTTTTGAACGAGAAAACCGCGAGCCTCGATTCGTTGAGGAAACCGGAAGTCGATTTCCGCGCAGCGCGACACGCCGCCGTATTTCATGCCACGTTCGTCGAGAAATTTCGATACGGTAACTTTCGAGCGACGAAAATACATACATATATGTACATATATATTTCTTTTTCAGGAGCTTCTTGTTGCACGATTGAAGCGAAGTTATTTAACAAAAAATTTACAAAAAATTACACGCGAGTTTCGAAAGGTGACGGTTCAAAGGGTCGCTAATATTGTTCCATTCGATTCGAAAAAATTGACTCGATAATTTGGGAAGTTTCATCACCGACGATTTGTCACTTGTCAATTGTCACTGATATTACCAATTCATGGATAATTGTGCGAGAGAGCGCAGGTGTTTCAAGCTTGGATGCTGTGCGGATGCTCGACTCCTGTTCCCTGTTGCACAATTGGTTTACTAATTAGTTTACAACGTAGTGTACGAAGTGTCCAGTTCTGTTGCATATCGGTTGCATAAATCTTCAATTTCGTTCAATGCATATTTCAGATACAAAGATCTTTTTGTCAATTTATCCGATATGTAACTCGTTAGAGTTGCTGAAACATTTCATACGTTACGTGCATATGTATAATGACGCACTGCATACGTCGAAAAATGATAGAGCGTCACATTTTGTTTTACAATCGAATTAATGTAATTTTTCGTTCTCTGGTATGTGACGAAAAGCTTTTATTCGCGTGCGTGTGTATTATGTGTGAACATTCGTTCGAAAGTTGAGTTCTCGACCGAGAATTAACAAAAAGTGTACTCGTCGAGATGGTCAATTTAGTAGGAAGACATTCAAACCGACCATTAAAAAGCTCTAGCTAGCCAAAGACAACCGACATCGTGAGCGTGTTCAACGAGAACATCGTCGTAAAACAGGCAAACCAGAAAAAGAAATGAATAAATAAATAAATAGAAAGAGAGGAAGTAAGAAAGAATAATTTCAAAAAAAAAAAAAGAAAAGAAAAGAAAAAAAAGAAGTAACCTTTTCCACGTGTTTTTACATTCAGAGTGTCGCCCTGTGAGAACTGTTGCTCGGTGAATTGAATAGTTTGTAATAATGTAATAATGTATACAATACGTTAAACACGTTAAATATCAATTGTACCGGACCGCGGTTCCAAAACGTTATATATAGTAATTGCTAAACAATAAATTGTATACAATACGAGTAATCGTTAGACTATGTGTATAGATATAAATATAAATGCAAATATAAATATAAATATATATATACACATGAACGAGAACACTTTAACATTAATCCGTACGAAATAAAGGAATAAAGAAACAATTGTTCTTTCGACTTCGTAACGATAGCGATCCGTCGTTTGTAATATATTTTCGAGGGCTCGTTTCAAATGAGGATAGATGATTCTTCGAGTACTTCAAAAAACCGGGACACAGACTCCGTGTGTACGTATATAAATAAAAAACTGACTCCCGGGAGGATAGAATTTAAAGGGAAAAAAGAAAAAAAGGAAAAAAATAATAAAAAAAAATAAAAATAAAAATGAAAAAGGGACGATGTTGCGTATAATGTAAGGTCAACCACGTCGCGATGTGGTAAAGTACCGACATTGCGTGCCTGGTTCGTTTAATATTCATTATATACCACGTTCTTGCGTGCAATGAAAGAGATAAAAACCGATACTTAGAGCAGATTGTATATTTTTTTGTAAAACGTTAGTTAGTTAGTTACTGGCCTGATGGCGAACTGTTGAGTCAGTTAGTTGTGTACATAATTAATAAGGGAGGATCGAAACGATACGCGAAGAAATTGTAAATTGTTGTTAATGGGTTATGAATGAAGGTGCGTTATTCGCGGTGTTTTACGTTCGGTGTTAAAGGACAAGTTCAAGAATATTTCAACCTCGGTAAAAATCGAATGAAATTTCGAGAAATCTTCGTCTGAAATAGGAATATCAGGAAGCTTATTATTGTATAAATAAGCGAAACGATACGAAATGTGAAATTTGAAAAAGAAATATGCATATATATATATATATATATATATATAATTTTTTTTTCTTTTTTTTTTTTTTTTTTTGTTTGAAAACTCAGTTAAGGAAGACTTTCTTCGTATAGCTTCTTCGATTTATTTACTCGCTAGTTCCATGTAGAATCATGACAAATTCTAGCTTCACACGTTCTTTCTCAATCGACGATAATCATTTGAGATTTGGTTAGGTTCGTTCACTAGGTGATAATAATCGGCGCTGCAGGACGAAATTTTGGTACTGTACCATATACGCAAGTGTCACATATTTTTACAAAATGGAAGGAAATTTCCGTATGCACCACTCAGTCATAGTTTTTCCGACGTTTTTTAATGTTACCATTAATGTTAATGCATTTAAGATTGTCACGAAGTTTATGAAGAGGACTGTGTCGGAGATGTTATAATTTTTTAATAAATTATAAACTTATGTAACTCAGAGAGAGAGCCTCAGATTTGCATTGTCTTTATTGTTAAAATGTAATATCTAATAAAACTTCTGTTATATTCATTATACAACATTTTTCCTTTCGTTGAATGTTCTTACTCCGCAATGAAACCGAACAGGAAAATTAAAATTGAAATACCTGATACAGTGTGTAATTGGCATTTTTCGTTACTGTTTGCCATACTCTTTTCTACTCGATGAGCGTCGACATGATTTATGGTTAGACAGAAAATAGAAGGCTAAATCAGATATCAACGACAACCACAGAGCAGAGATAACGATATCAGACGTTCTATATCTGACTTACGTAATATCAAGAGAATTTGTATACAACTAAATGGAAACGAGAGATCAATTATCAAACGAGAATGAAACGAGATTCTAAGAATAAATCTCGTACCTTGAAAATGAAAATTATAATCGAAATTTGACATCTGTTTAGAAAGGAGTCGTCGTCTGTAAATTTCGACCTAGAAATAGAAAACAGAAAAAATTGTTTCGTAATATATCGTGGTGGAATTACAATATCGTAGTCATTTCATTAAATTTAATTAACACGCAAAATGAAATAAGTAAACGGACGATAATTTGTTGTCGCTTTTTTTCGTTGCAATTACTCGTTTACACAGCAAGTTTTAGACGAGAGAAAAAATAAAAAGCCTCGAGCGTTAAACGCTAAAATCGCTAAAAAAAAAAAAAAAAAAAGAAAAAAGAAAAAGAGGCACTGGATCGATTCGCGAAGATATCTTATTCCCAGTCGTGGCGTCACAGAAAGAGAAGACTATGGTCCGCCTATGCTCGTAAATTGCAACATCGGACTAAACCCCAAAGTCTATAGAACGGCGCCAGAGGTTTCCTCCTCGCGACACCCGTCTCGCCGTTTCAAAGACGAGAAAAACTCCGAGATTAATATGCATTTTGCCAACTGTTTGCATCCGGGATCGTGCAGCCTGATAGATAGATGTCGTAAAAGCTTAATTAATTCTTTGTCATGCGGAGCCGGTTTCTTCTTTCATCCTGCCAAGATTCGAAGCGAGAAGTCTTGCCCCGTTCGTTCGCCGAACAATTTCAAGGAAAAAGAAACGAAAGAAACTACAGAGAAACGAAAGGGAATCGAGATATTCCGATCCGATGAAAATGGAAAAGAACTCTGGAAAAGGTAATCAGTTGGATTCGGCTGGTAGCTAAGACCTGACACGTCGTGATAAAAAAGAAATAAAAAAAAAAAGAAAAAAAAGAAAGAAAGAAATAAATCGCGATAACGGCAAATACGGAAGGTAATACCCGGTCGCAAATATAATCGAGATAAGACGAAAAACAATGCCATCGTGTAGTTCGTCTGCGATCGAGATGAAGATCACGCAGTGCCGCGCGTCTCGACTCGAAACAGCAATTTCTTTAGTTTAGAAAATTGTCGTTTGTCGAGTGGCGACGAGCAGAGAGAATCGGGCAAGCTGCTGGCCACTCGTCGCTAAAGGGAAAAGTCATTCGCCGAATATCGTCGAATATCGCAGAAGAAATGTCCACGAGTTTTGCAACTGACCGAGACAGAAGGTGTCACTCGTGAAAGTACCGAATTTGCCGACGAATATGGAGAGATTTTGACGAACGAAGATTTTGTTTCTGCTGGGAACATTCAGAATTTTGTTGAATATTTTTTTTTCGTTCGTCTGTTCGCGTTGTTTCGACTAGATTCCGAGAAAAATTGATATTGATCGTTGAAGGGATACTCGACAGTTGACAGTTGAGGATGACAGAGGAAAAGGATCTGAACGAAGTATTGTGCGTGAACAATTTGGTGAAGGTGGTGAATGGTAATGAAAAGAACAACAGTAATCCATTGGAGACGAAAGTGTACAGAAAGCGATGGCTAATATTGGCTCTGTACATTCTGTACACGGGAGTGAGCAATGCCCAATGGATTCAATACTCTATAATCGCCAACGTAGTTAGCAGGTATTTAGACTTCTGTCTCATTCGAGATTATGAGAATTCCCATTGAAACTTGTTACTTTGTATTATTAATAATATATTGCTTTATTATTGACTGTTCGAAAACCTTGATTTTTAGTTCAAAAGAAACTGTATATGACATATCCGAGACGTTTAAACGCAACGGGGTGAAAAAAATCGGAAATTTCAAAGAAAGACACACTTTCGTTTTGAACTAAAAAAAAGTGAAAGAATTACGTAGAAGTGTAGAATATGCAACAGTAATTATCGCACAAATCACAGATACAATTTTCAATCTCTTTGCCATTCTCATTAGAAATTAAATAAAAACATTCGTAATTAACTTTCGAAGTTAACTGCTGATTTTTCAAGCTCAACACGTACGTGTAAGATCAATGACAATCAATTCCTCGAAACGCTTCAAATCTTTATCACTTATCTAGAAGAGTCGAAGAACCATGCAAACAAGCCATATACAACGCTGCTAGCAGCGTTGGCAATCGCGATGGAAAAATTTTTTTTGCTTCCCACGTAAGAAAACAAAGATAACCAAAATAAATTCTCTCTCCTCTTTATGAGATAAATTCTTGTAATTGCAAAATCAATTAATCATTGCATTAATCCGTAAAATTTACGTTCTGAAATTGTTGTGAAAGTCACAGTGAAAGTTCTTCACGATAACATCAAATGTTAATTGATATGTATAAAAGAAAAGAAACTTGGAGATTGCAGAATCGAATGGATTTGTAATTAAAGAAGCAACATCTATTATCAAAGGGAAATTATTAAGAGACTCGAGTAAACAGGTACACGTTTCTCAGGTACTATGGGGTTTCTTCGACGACTGTCGATTGGACAGCAATGTCATTCATGGCTTATTACGTGATCTTCATTTTCCCTGCTACGTACATGGTGGACCGAATCGGATTTAGGTGGACTAACATTATATGCTGTGGCGTTACATGCCTTGGCTCGTGGGTCAAAGTTCTGTCAGTCAGTCCTGACAGATTTTACGTCACCTTCATTGGACAATCTCTGGTTGCTACCACACAGGTTAGAGATTAATGTTAACTCATTTCTCAATTCTTTTTTCTTTTTTTCTTTCTTTTCGTTAAACGTAATTCAATCAATCAAGTGGTATCCATAGCCATAAAAATTTAAACTGTGTAATATTTAACTTTGTTGTGGAGTGCATAATTTCACTTGATATTCTACAATTTCACGTTCCAACGCTATTAAGGTGAAAGTCGAAATCTAATGACACCACGGTGGAGAATGAAAATTTTTAAAGTCAGTAAAAATTAATCAACGGCGATAGAAAATTTTTATCGAGAAAGTTGATGAACGCTCAGTCTTTTGTCTGTACAAAAGAAACCACTCTTGAGTTTCAAAAGTTTCGCGTCAGACCGATCTAGATCAAAAGTGTAGTACGCAAGAGAACGAATCGTAATCGATCCGAAACGATCCGGGCATAATAAAAACGACTTGAAACACGATCGACTACAATTATTATTATTTCGTACACACTTGTAATTTGCACGTGCAATTTTCATCGGCAGTATTCGAAATCGTCCGCCATTTCCACACCGTCGGAGGGATTATATTTATAGATGATTACAAACATAAGTACGAGTGAAACGAGCTCGCGTGAAGACGCATCATAAATTATTGCTAATGCAAGATGTTACAAGTCTGGTCGAATACTTTACGTACTTGAGACACTTAACTTGATAGAGTACTGAAAATCTCGCAGAAAGATTTATACTCATTCGCTCTAACTGCATCGCGTTAATGAAAGCTTTGCGACTTTTGTGAGTACATTTCAATTTCAAAGTCCCTGTAGATCTATTTCCTGCGAAATATTATTAAAAAATACTACGCTGGTGAAATGTAGAATTTTTCAATTGAAAATAATTAAAATAAATTTAAGCACGTTTAATAATCAGAACGTAATAATAATCACTCGTTCGCTGTATATTTTGAAAAAAATATTTCACAACAATATTCGCATAAAGCGTAGCTGCACACGCGACGATATTCAAGAAATTGCAACAATATGGAACACAAGTCCCTGTAGATCTATTTCCTGCGAAATAAATATTATTAAAAAATACTACGCTGGCGAAATGTAGAATTTTTCAATTGAAATTAAAAATAATTAAAATTCAAGCATGTAATAATAATCAGTCGTTCGCTGTATATTTTGAAAAAAATATTTCACAACGATGTTCGCATAAGTCGTAGCTGCACGCCACACGCGACGATATATTCGAGAAAAACACAACAATGTGAAACACTGAAATAAATATTCAAATATTATAGACGATAGTTCTAACATTACCTGGACGTCTGGCATCGCAATGGTTCGCTGCCAACCAACTTTCCACGGCTACGTCGTTGAGCATATTCGGCACCCAAATAGGAATAGCCTTGAGTTTCTTGCTCACGCCGATCATCGTGAAAAATCACGAGAATTTGGAGGACATTGGCGCAGGCCTGTCGCGCCTATTCTGGATCGTAGCTATTATCATGACGATTGCGTTCGTCCTAGTTGTAATACGTAAGTTTCACTCTCCCGGAAGCAATGTATGTATAATTCGTCTCCACTTTCCAATAGAGAAATATCGATCGAGATTTGCCAAACACATTTTTTTCGTCAATTATACCGATAATTCGAACAGCGACGAAAAAAAAAAGATGTCGAACAACGAAATTCACACGATTATCGTTTATTTCGCACAGTGTACGAGGACGATCCGAAATTACCACCGAGCAAGACACGAGCACTGCAAAAGTTGAACCAAATGCAAGTGAAAGAGAGCATTGTCCAGCCGATTAAACGATTATTCAGAAACAAGAACTTCCTGATGTTGTGCAACTCGTACGGTTTGGGCATCGGCGTGTTGAACGTCGTAGGAACGTTACTAAATCAAATATACCTCGCGCACTTTGAGGTGAGCTGATCTCGCAAAGAAATTCAATTGTTTCCCCGGCGTCGTCATCGACAATTAGGGGATTCCAATTTTTTTTCTCGTTTGATCGTGAAACGTTGAACATTTTGCAGCACGGCGAGCAAGACGCGGGTAGAATCGGCTTGACCATAACCATTGCAGGAGTGGTAGGTTCCGTCTCTTTCGGAGTAATTCTCGATAGAACGCATAAATACAAGTAAGAACGTTTTAATCAAGACTTCCGTCTTTCTCTTGAAAACATTATTATCTCGCAAGCGCTGTCTCTTTCACTATCTTCGTTCACGTTCATCTTTCTTCGCACGAATTTTATTTCACTCTTTCGCGAAGCTTTCGTTGAAATCGTAAAAAACGAATCGCACAGTGAGAGCGAGTGTTCCCACTGCGAAATTAAACAATTGAAAGCTACAAGTGGCGTGGAAATGGTATTTCATTCAGCTAGAAATCGACGATTATTTGTAAATTTGTAAGAAACAAGCCATCCACGACTTACAGCTTGTAACTTGTCAATTCGTCGATATTATTAGTAAATCATTGCGCGAAAGTGTCCGGATGATCCATTTCTTTTTCTTCTTTTTTTTCTTTTTCTTATTTAACTTATTTCAGACGTTTCTCAGCAACTCAAGAACATTGTTGCTGTTCAACAATCTCAGAACTGAATATTTTTCTGACTGTTGAAGAAAAGACTTTTATCGATTAAATGGTGATATTGCTCGAGAAAATCAAATACACGCAGGAACGTGTATTAGAAAATTAGTAATGCCGCTATGCCAAATTTGAAAAAGATGAGTGAAAAGTGAATCTCTCGAAACATAGAACACAGAAATTTGCAATTTAATAAATGTAACGTCTCTATAATAAATTCTCTATAATTTATCAACGCTAATATAAACAAATGTTTGATGATATAAAAATGCTATGACATAAAAAAAAATATCATGTTTCTAAAATTCAGCGCATTAGCCGAGATATGTTCATTTTGTGAGAAATGGATCAATCTCGACACTGTTAATTTTACAAATCTCTCTCGGTGCATATTTTTTTTTTTGTAACTTGCCTCTCTCTCTCTCTCTCTCTCTCTCTCTATCTATCTATCTATCTATCTATCTATCTATCTATCTATCTATCTATCTATCTATCTATCTATCTATCTATCTTTAATATTTTACAACGAAACTGGACGTATGTACTTTCAGGGAAACGACTATAATTGTGTATTTCCTCGCGCTGTGTGGCCAGATATTCTTTTCAATGTTCACGTGGCTGGAAATGAAATGGATGGTGTATCTGTCGGCCATTTTCCTCGGGTACTGTATGCAAACGCATCGTTATATTAACAACAGATCATTTCAATTAATAAATTCGTACGCGAGTGTCCACGTAAAATTACACGCGTTAAATCACCTCGGTAATTATTTTACGAAAAAGAAACAAAGTTCCTTCGATCTTCAATATTTTCAGAATAATTTTCACATCGCCGTTTAACCCGTATTTCGATTTAAAAAGAAAGAAAAAGAAAATTAAATTATCTCTTGGAAACATTTAATTCGCCACGGTTCGACTTTATTCGACTTCGATTGAACTTTGCAAGCAAAACAAAAAAAGAAAATCGAACGAAATAGACAAAATTCGCGAGCATTCGTCTAAGAAATCCAGTCGAACGTGTTTCAAACGAGTCTCTCGAATTGTAGTTTACGATTACAGCAAAAATCAACGGTCGTCGTTGAAATTTTGCGTTTTTCTTTCTGCAACTTATTCGCTCGGAATGAATTCTTGCCCGAATCTCTCTAAGCGGAAGAATTGCTTTTCGCAGATTCTTCTTAGTCGGATACGTAGCCCTTGGATACGAAATGTGCGCGGAATACACGTATCCCGAGTCCGAGGAGAAAACGGCGGCAATTTTGAACGTGGCCAATAACGTTTACGGAATTGTCCTGATTCTGATAATGGGCCGATTGCTGGAAGTGTACGGCGATATTCCGGTGCACGTGGGTCTCTGCGTGATGATACTCACCGGTTTTATCATGACCATGTTGACGAAGGACGTGCAAAGGCGTCAGGATGCCAGGAAAGGCGCACATTACGTTGGTGTTAAACAAAATGACAAAAGCAACGAGTGCGACAGACTCGAGAAAAATTAATTCGATCGTAACTACTCTCTCGCATGGTTGATTGAAACCTGCGTTTAATAAATATTTCCTATGACACAGACCGTGAATCCTGAATTATGGTTCGTAACACAAGTTCGTGGACGCGGGATACAATTTTTTCATGAAAATTTTCATGTAAAACGATATCTGAATTGTTTAGATCAAGCTTGTGATCCTAATTTGATTTTCATTTCTCCCACCTCTCAAGAAATAAAATTTTGTATATTGCATATATTCTATTCGGTTGTCAATATAGTGTTTAACATGATATTGCACATATATATATTAGATTATTATCATGGAATATTCGTATACGTCCGATAGTGGTTCGCGTATTGATCGAAATTATGTCGAATAAATTTCTGTGAAAAGACGTGTCACTCGTGACCTTGTCTAAAATATTCGTTTACAACCGAGACGCCTTAAAAAAGAAAAAAAAAACAAAATTACGTTTAATCTGTATTTAAAAAGATTGAAGCAGATATTCAACATAAAGCAATATTAGTGTCGAGCATCAAATTTGTACCGTGTGCTCATACGTTTATCATCGATTGAATTATTATAAACAACATTGCAACAAAGATACTCTTTTCTTAATGTATAGTTCCTTTTATACATTTTGTACATAGACAACACGTATGACGTAGGAGAGTGAAGAGTTTGAATCAGTTTCATGAGTTAACGCGTGATGTTGCATTGATGTTGAAAGAGACGCTAAAAGTCACAAATATCCGTGAGAAAGAAACAGTGAACAAAAACGAAAGAAACGTGGACGTGTGTAACGCGTGTAGTTAAAACTTTCAATTAAATTTGACACTGATTATCTAAATAGAATGCTTCTTGTAAACAGCGTTGAAACGACATAGATAAAGTATAGAATGTGCGAAGAATTAATTGATGATTTGTGTTATAAATTCATTCATCGAATTCTAATAATAAAACGTAAATGAGGAAATCTTCAATTTTAATTTCATGCATCGTTTTCGCCAGACAAATACACGAATACGCAAATACATCGCGAAAAGACGATTTACGAGAGAAAGAGAGAGAGAGAAAAAAAAGAAAAAAAGTATTACAAGACTCTGTTTTAATTGAGAGCCACGAATTGAAAGAGAAAGACGTTCAACGGGATAAATAAAATTGTTCAATTCCCTCGAGGCAACGTAGTCGCAACGTGGACTAAAATTTAATAAACGTCTGTCGACCCGAGCATTTTTGCACCGACGAGATTTCCTCGTTTCTTTTTTTTCCAAATTTACATCGGGATTTACGTTGTCGCTTAGAATTAGAACGTTTCGACGGAATTTAATTATAATTTACATTGTTTCAATTACACAGCCTCTGCCTCTGCGTGCATTTAAGAATAATATCACGTTATCAATATTATACGCCTGTTAAAAACGGAACGTCCAGAGTAAAAATGGAGAGAACGAATTCAAGCCACCGTCGCTGAATGTTAATGATATTAAAAAATTCTCGAATAAATCGGAACGGGAAACAGTTGGGAAGAACTCTGAAATTCTGATTTAGAACTTAAATTGAATATCGTTTCTATAGTTATTTATACGTCGCGAGTTCAGCTCTTCGAATCGTCCAAGCTAAAAACCGCGGGTGAGAAATTATTTTACGATCATCACTTTTCTAAGAACATGGTAGAACGAAAATCTTTCTCTCTAAATTCTCTCTCTCTCTCTCTCTCTCTCTCTTTCTCTCTCTTCGAAGAAGCAAAAGAGCATCGAGCCTAATAAAGTTCCTCGCGTTCGCAAAGAAAGTTTGCCACTAGTCGTCAAACTAGTAACAAAAAAGTAACTAAAAGAGCAAGACAACGGTGGAACGAACGAGGGAAAATTGAAGAAGAGGAATTCAAATCAAGGTAGAATATTTCCGACTCGAGAAAGGAAATTACTGGATTCACGGAGGTATTGACACGAAGAGGGTGGACTTTTATCGACAAGGAATATTCATCCTTGTTTTCCAGGTAAAGGCAGCCGGCAGCCCAGGGCCGTGTGTAGTGTGTGCACTGCGTCTGACACGTGACATGAAGCGCGCACCACTTGTTACTCGACCAGAATACTTGATATACTCGATCAGAGAACAAAAGTACCCAATGCGGAGTATTATATTTTGCGCTTTCGATCAAACTGGCACTCCTATCTGTCCGGCGCAGAACGTTACGTTAAATTTCATCCTGACTCGATCGGACTAGACGTTATTCGCCCTTCGTTTATTTTCAACGACGACGATGGTTTTTCGCGAAGAATTATCGAGACACAGCGAGGAAAGAACGGCATCTCGTTTGAGATTTTTCTTTCTTTCTTTTTTTCTTTTCGTTGCCTCGACAATCGTCGTTCTATCCGCATTATGTACATTTAGTTTCGAAAAACAGAGTACAGTTGCTGAAAACGGATGCGCAAACATCCTTTGACAATGATGGGAGAATAAAACGTGACTGGCAGGATTATGATTTTTTTCTAATTTTCATGTTTCTTGGTAGCTAAGTGACTGAGCAGCGTGATTCACGTAACTTGTGTACAATGAAATAACTTTTAAATTATGCGCCCGATGAACTAATCCTCACGCAATGGGGATCATTTTGGTGTGCCAATAATGTAAATTCAGGCGTGCAAATTATGTGAATCACCTGTAGTATAATGTTATATAACATTATTATAATTAATAATGTATGATATTACATAACATTATATAATATTATTACAACATACCATAGATAACATAATGAATAATAAATTATTATTATCTGTAATAGTAATATATTTTTAATGATCTTTGAAATATTCTTAAAAATGGCAGAAAAATGACAATTTTTAAATGGCAATTTAAAGACTAAAAAGACTGATTAACAGTAGAATGTTAGAATTTTAGCTCTCTAACGAAAGGCAGGATTTATTATCTTTTCAATTTATTTCTTATCTCCGTATCGCTGGAATATCCACGTTCTAAGATATTTTAATTTTGAATTTGTTAAAAAAAACCTTTCACTCGAGGGTGACTCACTGCAACATACACTTTGCATTTGACTTTATTTACTTCGCTAAAATCCACGACGGATGATTAATGGTCACTGAAGTTGAAATTTATTTCTGCAAACGGGATCGTCATTCTATAGAAACTTTCGTTACGATGACGATACAACGTTCTGCCGGAATTGAGTTTCAACGTTCGACGAAATAATGAAAAATGAAGTTTCACATAGGGAAATCAGGATTTCCCAATCCGTTGCAACTTAAACGAAACGTAGACGAAAGAAATATCTATAAGTAATTAATGTAAGTAGTTATACGATTTACGTATTTTCTTCCGTGAATTTGTCAGAGAGAAACTAACCTAACATGACGAATATTGTGGTAAATAATACGAATGATGCGTTGAATCTATCTTTTCACCGTTTTCACATTAACGTAACATATGGTCCTCTTTTAATTAAACTGCTGAAAGTAATTAATTACAGTATTAAATTTCGCACACACTTCTCGCTGCAGTGCCAGTTGAAAAATAACGTTGATGATAAATTTGGGGGAAAATTCATTAAATATGACGGAAGCAAACAAGAAAAGAAATCAATCGAATTTTCCACTTTTTCGCAGAACTGACGGAACACGATAAAAATAATCTCGTTTATTGGAATTCACCGCGGCAGCGATACGATTTTGCTAAAGAATGTTTGCAACAGAGTACTGTGCAAATATGTAATTGTAACAATTGGATTGGAGTGTTAGAGAAGCATGAAAAAGGATCTTTGAGATAATTTTTCTTTTTTTTTTTATAAAATATCCTAAATCATTAAAAAAGATATGTACGTTGACATCATTGAAACTGGCTGACGCTTGAACAACTCTCTAACGACAAAAGCACCTATACAAGTCAAATTTCGGTCAAAATAGTATTTCTAGAGCGTCGTTTCCAAAGATTGGCGTATACATCTCGATACAAGTACAATGGGACGAGACATATTTTCGCAAAACAACATCTAACACGTATATCGTTTTCTCTTCTAAGAAATTGCAAAGAGTCCGCTGCAACAGTTAATTCATTTAACAAAAGAAGCAATCGAAGAACACTGCTTCGAACATGCTATTTTACATAATAATTTACTGATTTTGTCTCCTTCCTCGTCTTGCACCAAAGTGAAAAGGCGACTTTTCTTTTTTTTAATGAGATAAGGCAAGTAACAAAAAAAAAAAAAATGGAACTGGCTCCTTCTCGATCGACAAATCTTTCAATTTCGATTTATGCTTCTTCGCTTATGCCGGCCACCTGGAGAATTAACGAGGAGTTCCACTATAATAAGAAGCATGATTAGCTACAAAAGTTTCGTCCACTTTGGTGCATTAACGAATCAAAGGCCGGACGCAATCTCTCGGAAAGGGATCGTGCATTGTGCTCTCACGAGGAAGCAGCCACAGCTCCTCTCGTGAAATCTTTCGTTCTCTTCTAAGCAGACTGTGCACAGCCCAACGATGTCAAACACATCCGTTGAAAAAGATATTGATCTATTGACAGCGGAAACGCGTTCGAATGGGAGAGCCTGTGCCTCCGTATCCGTCGAGATTGCGATTATCACAAAAGGGACTTATGGATTATCGATAACGAGCGAGAATGAAAAGCGGAAACGACAGGTCACCACAAATGGACTCGAGTGGACGCGATTCGAACGTAGATCGATAAATTCCATTTAATTCGTTTGAGCGCGCGCGCGCGCGTGCACTTCGTCGACGAAGATAAATGGAAAATTTCGTATAAATATATTCGCAACAATATCGCGTGTGTACCGGCTTCGTTCATTTGTTTGACACGTAACGTGGCCAATTACCGGGCCAATGTAACATTTCACCCCTTCGAAACTTCCACTACCACCATTGCGAAATTTGTGATTCTTGAAAGAAATTTCATTACATTGCGAAATTTGCGATTTTTGAAAGAAATTCCACTGCATTGCGGAATTTGTGATTTCTGAAAGTGCGTAAGATAAATTTTCTTCGGTCGGATAAGAGTCCTTTCTTTATCGAAAATTTACACCAGTTTTGATATATATGTGTGTGTGTGTGTGTGTGTGTGTGTGTGTGTGTGTGTGTTTAATTATTTTACCTTATTTATTTTAATTATTAATTTAACCCTTTGCGGTACTCGCTGGGTCGAACAAATTTTGCTGAAGAAAGCGACATCACGTACTAAAGCGTTAAATATATAAGAAGTTAATTGAAAAGTATTTTGCTCAATGGAATTTTAGACTTTATTAAAGAACAATAATAATCATCATTTTATAATACACAAGTATGTTTTGGTTCTTGTATTTTTTTCAGAAAGTGTGAAATTTCTCGAAGCAATCGCCAATATGCATGGTAGGTTTACGAGGGCAAGTGTCGCAGTAGAATCGATAAGTAACTAGCGATAACTTCTGTAATTCAAATTTACAGAATTTTTCTTTCGGTATTTCATCGTTGTAAATACCGAGCACAAGCTCGTCTTCACTGCTGCTAACATAGTTATCGTCAATAAAATCTTCTTTTTCCTTATTTTGCGACATATTTTCGGGGTTATAAAAAAAAACTAGTGAAACTTAGTTTGATTTTAGCAAATTTAGTAAACTTAAGTCACCGATCAAAGCAAGACTGTGACGTCTTTTATGTCTGCGTAACACTTACTTAAGTCGTTATTTATTGCAATTCCTGTAAAAGCAACAAAGTTTACAAAGTGTACTACCCCAATAGTAACAACAAAGTATTGCCAAATTGAAAAAAAAACCTATCGACGGTATAGATAACGAAATGATTTTCCGTCACCGTCCCCGCAAAGGGTTAATGTATTTGACATGTAAGCGAAATTTTCCAATTGTACTTTATACAATCGTCGACGCTTTGCGTACGATCCTCTCTACCATACGCTATCACTATGGTGTTGCACAATTTTTCAAACGAATTGAAAGAAACTTTCCTAATCTCCGCGTACTGAAAACACTGTCCTTCAACGATTCGTATTAGAAAATCCCACGAAGGAAAGAACAAAGGTAGAAAACAGATTCCGTCAGTTCTGCACGCTCGCTCGTCAATTCTCCACCAATGGAATGAATTACCAGAACGAATTACACGAATGTCGTCTGGCTACGCAGCGGGAATAGGTCGAGCATTATTCTCTGTTGTTGTTGTTGGATGTTGCACACACAGGATTGTTCGCAGGCATGGGGTAGCCGGCGAGTTCCAAGCGATCCGCAAGCGGAATCCAGATCGGAGCCGGGTGAGCCTTCAATCCGATGATAATTAGCTTGCGCGCCACGTTTTTCGAAACGTCGGACCCGATCGAATTCGTACGCGTAAGAGCACCACGAATGCCCGACCGACCAAATCTTGCGAATTCATAATGGATCCGGCATTCGGGACACGTGCACCGCCTCACGTAAGCCGTGACAAAATTATGTACTACAACTACGGCTGCTTTCGCCGGCGCGTTTTAAACCGAGCTCCTCCACTTGGACCTGGCCAGGAAATTACCTATCCGCGGCCGATGACGCTCTCACGCTCCGTGATCGAAATTTCATACCAATGTTTGTACAATGACACGCGTGTCCCCGTGAACGAGACGATTTGACAGACGTGGTCCTGTGAACGAGACGATTGCCTTATTAGATATTAACCCTTAACGATGCGGAAGTATTTCAAGTTCACTTCCCACCAGGTCCGAGCTATTTTTCATACGAAGAGAAAAAGCATTGAATTGTATCCGGAGGTGGAATGTCATCAATTTCTGTAACATTTTTCCAATCGGTATTCTCATCAGCAGTATCACGTTCATCTTCTTCATTCTCACTGTAACTTATATTTGGAATTTATCTTCATTTTCTAGGAACTACTTCGCTGTCGCTACTATTGTCACTATCATTATAGCCAGAAAGCGTAATGCTTCTCAGATTTTCATTTTCATCGATAGAGATACCGAATTCAAACTCGTCGTCGCTACTGCTAATATCATTGAAGTTCATCGTTATCGTCGTGTATTATTCTTTCAGAGTTTCCGGCCATATTTTTCACGGTTTTGTTAACAAAATAAAATATAATAAACTAAACTGTGTAAAAGAACTCCGATAACGCGCACGTCTTTTGAAAAATCAAAACACAAGACTGACTGTTGCACGCGAAGAGCACAAAAGAAGTGCACGTAACACAAAAACGGTAAAAGATAACAGAATATAGATGTAACAAGCGAAAACAAATTCACAGAAATGACATGGCACAATACTTAACGCGTTAATAGTAAATATGACAACTCTAACAGCGATGAAAATAATAAATTGCCTTTTGCCGCCATATATACGCGGCATTGGACCAAGTAAGTAAAAGTGCCGTGCCGCTTATATGGCGGCATTGGTCAGTTTATTTAGGATTAACACTTTAATGGCCGCTCGCACAACATGTGTGTGATGCTACCGCCTGTGAAGGTTATTGGCCGGTACCACAATCTCTGTGTGATGATTGATAAACGTGGATTAACAAGTGTGGATATTGCTATTGGCTTCGTACTTCATTGCTACGCCTTTGATTTTAGGTAATTATTTACATGTTCAATTATTTCGTGAATTTACATAAAATTTTTTTAACGCTATTCCTACTTCACGCATCGCCCAGCAAACAGGCCATCCATTGGTAGTAAAAGTAACTAAAAATATAACTACACATTATAATAATAATTTCGATACTACAATACTCGTACGACTACATTGTCAGACACGATCGCGGAGGAGAGCGTGAGTGTCTTTTTAAAAAGTCGCAAAAAGTCATAAACACGAACTAACTTCAATCGCAGATAATCAATTTTGAATAATAACATACACGTTATTTTGTTATTTGCTGAAAGTAGTTTCGTCGAAAAGCGAAATTTCTTTTTTTTTTTTTTTTTTAACAGAACATAACACTGCGCATGCATAAAACTGCAATTCTGCACCAAAACAAAATGGGAAACTATTCAAAGATATTTCGAATACTTTCTCGCGCAGTGGCCAGACTCTGTGTCCATAATTGTGCAACCACAGCCATCGAATTCAAGTTGTTGTGCCGGAACGTAATAACGTTGTGTACTTTGAAATTCCATTAGAGTCTATCTCGCTGAACCAAAGCTCACGATACTTGGAATTTTTAGAAAGAAACGAGAATTTAGTGTTTTCAATTTCCAGTATTTCAAAAAGACTCGCTTTCACGCCAAGCTATATACTTATTTTTTTTTTCGACATTCTTTTTCAAGATCGTGCGATGCAAAATTTTATTCGGTAAACGTAGGAAAAACTTACGGGTCGTGGAAATTTTTTGGAACATTTTTTTATCCATCCTTCATGTCAAATTCATTGCTTCTCAGCGAATAGTGAACTCGCAAATCGATATATATAAATTCAATCACATTTGAATTCATAAATTTTTAGAAAACCGACGAAAGTTAAAAACTGAAGAAAGTTAAAAAAAAACCGTATTTGTCGGCTTGTTCAATTAATTACGCTATTAATGATAATAATCGTCGATATCGTAGACAGAATTAGATCATTTCAATAGTCTAACAAAGACCTATTTCATTCTAACATTTGATACAATATCTCTGACTAATAGCTAGACAATTATCCCATTGTTTCAGCAGTTTGAATCCCGTTAATTTAAAGTACACAATATCTCTGATGCTTTATCGGGCTCAAAGGCGCAACTTCCTTTGAATTAGAATCGTCGTTTCGATGTGCTCTGTCTTGTTCGAAATTACCTTCGGCCATTTTGTATACAGTTGCTTCTGTAACGAGCAAAGTGACAACAACACTTGAAACTAATCGCGTTCGATGTATAATTTTTTCTATTGTACGTGTTAATTCTCTCTGCCACGTAAAAATTAAAATTGGCCACGAGTGTAACCATAATTTGAAACTCGATTATCCTTGAAATCCAACGTAGCTCGATGAAACAGAGAGACAGTAATAAAAATTTCTTTTTCTTAAATTTACATGTACGATAAAGCATTAAAACAACAATCTCTAGAAATCAAAAGAACAACACATATATTAATTCTTCCGTCGTTGCATGCATCTGTCATCATTACCAAATAAATTCATCGAGTTCACCACGAAAAGTCTGTAAGAATCGTGGGCCAGGCCATTGTGATATATCTTCTTCTGCGAACGAATGGCCATTCACGACACGTAATATAGGTCTGGCGGTATAGTTACGAAACCGAAGTGAGCAATAACCAATGAAACGAAATCGTCTCGTACTGTTTCGTATTCACGATGCTTGAACACCATCTCACAAACGTGTGGTCGCATATAAAGACGGATGGCAGACACGAACAAAAGCCAGTGACATTTTTTTCGGACCGGAGTTAACAAGGAGTTGGCAATAATGTGGAGAACGGTAACGAGACACCGGATTCGTTATGCACGAGAGGAATGATTAACCATTAATCGTACTTTTGATCTCATCGAACACTCGAATCGTGACCGTAATCGTTCGTGTATTTGCACCTCGCGTCATTAACCCTTTATGTAACAAACGCGTGGCTTCTGAAACTTGCATATCAATTAAACCTATATATATATATTTTTTTTTTCGAAGTATTCTTTTGTAATTTCAACAGCTTCGTCGTTGTGTCGGTCGATCTATTCGTAGCATAGATCAGTGATCAGTGATTTCCGAAATTGCGTGAATTGCTGCTTTATTCGAAATTGCGTGATTTGTTGTTGTTGCGCGAGTATGAAAGACTAGAGAGTTTAATTAAAATTAAATTTTCGTGGTTTATCTTTCACGATCGATCTAGCTTTTCTTTTTCTCTTTTACTCAGAAGATATTATGTTTAATAAGTTTGATTATTACTTTATAATCTCTGAATATACCATTTTTTTTTTATAATGTTTTATATCAAATGTCTCTCCCAACGCCGCAATGCAAAAGTTTCCACGGACAAGATGATCTTTATTTATGAACAAACTGAAATACACAGTTTCATGCACGCACGTAAATCAATAGTACTCTTTCGATTCACAGACTGAATACATGAATATATAAATTCATGAGACCTATGAATTGAAATATAAAATATAGAACTAGATGAAACAATTTTATCAAGGAAAAGCTTTTCCCCGTCATATCGTCGAATAAATAATAAACTCGAACTTTAATAAATCGTAATGATCCTTGGAAGGAATAAGAAAATGTAAATCGTGAACTTTCATCCTCATTTTACGGTTCGTTTCATTGTAGTAATTGTATTGCTTTGGTTACTAAAGAATACCTCATAATATACTTTGCTACGATCTGCTACAGTTACATTTTATTGATACACGTGTGCTTTTACTGACATGTAAAATATTTACTTGTTATCCAACGAGACTTAAAGTCCTCTTAGATCTTCATTTTATAACAGCCTGTGTATGTTTAACATTCTCGATCAATCGAGCAATAAATTTCTCCAACATTTTTTGTGTATGAAAATCTAATTAAGAGATCACTTTGAGATTAAGAGATACGTGTACGTTCATATATTCTGTCAATAATTTTCATGACATTTTGCTATGACAGCGATGATATGACAATAACGAACTTACTGCTCGACGTATTTCGACAAAAAAATTTTTTATTTTATCTTCTAATGGTCGAACGAATTGAAAGTGGCCAATCACGATTCAGACAATCACGATCAAGCGAAATCCGCCGGTTTGGTGGCAACAACGCTAACGTTTCCTTCGTTCGGCATTTCAGAACGCGGTCGAACGCCACCATTGAAAGGACAACAGGAAAAGCGCGCGACGACAGCTAAGCCATTAATTGCTTTTCCATTTTCCAGCTGACCCTCCTCGTGCTTCTCTGTATCGGACTAGCAACGTCAGATTTATCGCCATATAAACCAAGTGGATGGCGTCCTAATGGTCAACGCTTTAATCCCGCCAACAATCGATTGCATGCGTATTACGGGCCCCCTGGATTACCAGCCTATGAACCTCCGTACTCGACAACAAGCCAGCCCCCAATTTTCACCGCCACTGCCCTGCCGACGACGACGACGACGACGACGACGATGAAAACCACAACGACCCCGCGAACCAGGGAACCAACGACGCCTACTGCCATTCCTCCGGAGGAAGATTTCGATTCGAATCCAGCGCTGGCCATCGCCAACTCCTTCGCCTTTAATCGGCCTGTTTACATTTACAACACCTTCCCGTTCTTACCTGGACAACAACACGGTTTCCTTTTGGCCAAGTGAGCAATCACGTAATGAGCATCAATGTTCGTCGTTTGATCGTCGATGAATGTCGTTCTACGACAACGGGGACGCATACTTTGATTCGTTTACTTTGTAGAACAGCAACACGCTCAGTTAAGAGAAGCAAATTTTGAAGTAGTAGTTTTCGAAATGGAAAATTACTATTTTTTTATCGTTTCGAAACGTGAATAATATCGAGGCCATTTTTGTGAACTGTAACTATAGTCTCTTAAATGGCGTGATGTTTTATTAAATGACATTGATATCCTAGTAAATAGTCGATTTTCCACATTGATTCTTCTTATTATTCATCGATCTTCATGTATGACTCAACGAGAAAACCTTACTGTTGTTCCTAGTAATTAAAGATAAGGATGTTTCGAGTGATAGTGGTAAGTTGGTGCATATGAGAATATTATTTTTCTATGCTAGATTTTTGAACCTCCTGATCGCCGCGTATTTTCAAGACCGCGCATCATCTTGCCGCGTGTTTTCAATTTGAAGAAAAATGTACTTTTATTTACTAATAATTTAAATATTTTTTACTCACGTAATTGGTGAGCCACGATCCATTAGGATATAATTTGCACAAAAAAAAAACAACACTTGATTTTCACTAGGGTTGCCACACAATAAGATCACAAAGTTATACGTATGTTTGTTAAATTTGAAATGTTATAAATTTATAGTCTAAAAAGAATACACATATATATTGTACACAATGAAACATATTTATTTATGGTGTGGTATGCTTTGAAGTAAACAGAGTTGGGCAGAGTGGAATTTTACAGTTTTCGCACGCGAATTTTGTTTCTTGCCTTTCTTTTCGATCCAGCTTTCGAATAAATCCAAAATCAAGGAAAAATATGTATATATATATTTCGATTTTTTTAGTGATAGAAAATGATTCTATATGTCACTGTTAAGAAATCGAAATTAATTTCGCTTTTATTTAGGGTATAGGGATTGGCGCACGGCGGTCAAGAGGTTAAGTTAGAAGGAATCAAGTAAAGTGTGTTTGTAATTAGAGCGATTAATTACATTACCTGTTTTGTTTCAATCACACCTGCATCACAGTTGCATCGTTTCCCTTATCCCTTCATCGTAGCCATTCTTTCGAATTCTAGCGAAAAGATGGCGGCGACGTATCCGCGAAATTCGTTTCGACTACGCGAGATACACGGAATTACAACTGGAATATGAAATTTCTTCGATTCTCGTAAGTCTTCTCTGTCTTCTCGTCTCGACAACGTCCATTCTAATGCAACAAGATTCATTTCTACTTGTTTGCTATGCCAGTTGTTTAGTCTGACGCAATCGACCAGTTCACGGAATTAATCAGGGTATATATATCGACTTTCGCTGATCAATTCTATGTACACGTCTACGAATAATTCTGAAATCCGAGCACGTATTAAAAAAAAAAAATCCTTGAGCAACTTCTGGCAAGCAAAGAGAAGAAGAATAACAAGTACAATAGTATAATAGTATAATAGCGTAAGACAGCACAAGGAAATAAAAAACAAAGGAATTAAAAAAAAATAGAAGAAGTTTCGCGTCCAATGGAATTTTTAAACTCCATCTCTGGTCTGGTATTTATCAAATTCTGCTTCTCGTTTGTTGTTCTCGCGTTTTCTCTAACGGTAACGGTGAAAGAATAAAATAGACCGAGAAAATCATAAAAAAGACAAAAAGTGGAATATCGAAGAGGAACAATCGGTAGAGGAAGATCACGAAGATCAATATGGTTAAACGATGGGGATCTTTAATCCCTAGTTAGCGTCTATGATTAAAGCTGTCTGTAATTAGATTTTACCTCAAACAGTGGGAAGGAGGGTGAGGGGGGGGAGGATATTTGGTATTAGAATGCAGGATCTACATATTGGAATCGATAGGAAGATGGGGAACTTGCGGAATAGGATCGTGAAAAGCCCCTTAATGGTTGAATGCGGATGCCGCAACGACAGTATAATCCTTTCTACGCTAGCACATCACGTGACGTTTTGTTCTAGCTTTGAAATTTCGATTCTTAAATAGCTTAAAAGGGACGCCACTTTTTGTTTATTAATTTCGTTGAAGCATCGACCGTGTTCCTATCCGTGGAGAGAAGAAATTTTTCGTCTTTAGTTTTACTTGCCCATTGTTCACATTCGCTTCTGACGTTACGCAACGACTTAATTTTAATTTTGATAATAAATTTAAAAACTGCGATCAATTGTAAGATCGAATGCGCCAACCTAATATTACGATTCTACTGCACGGAACATTTTTACTTGTCTTCACTGATATGAAAAAGAAAAAACGACGGTGGACGAAAAATAGATATGTATGATTGACGTTGACCTTGAAATGAAAACCTAAAGATCAAATGTTCCTCCGTCTCAAAAATTCTCGACGTCCGTCTGAATTGAAAAATCAATATATAAATTTAACACGAATCAACTGGAATATATATATACGTCACTTTCTAATCCAGGTCAAAATTGCGTGTGTCATGCGAGCGTGGATTTAGAGCGTGTTGATTTATCGGCTGTCCCATATGTATACGTTGAAATTCGCGCCAGTGTCCTCGATTGTGGGGAGCGATTTTAGATTTCGTATATATCGAAAGAGAAGAGAAAAGAAAAAACAGAAAGAAAGAAAGAAAGACGAATCCAAGCTGAAAAAAGAAACCAAGGCAAAGAGGAAAAAGGAGGAACAAACCGTATGTCGATATCCTACACTGTGCAGGAAGGGACCCTGTCCCCTTCCGTGTTTGTTCTCTAAACAGGAAATTGAAAGGTACGAACGCGAGATAAAAGGATTAAACAGCGATTAAACCGTGGGCGGCAGTAAACTTTCGCTCGCGCCTAATGCGTGCGCACTCCTTGTAAATTTGGGCAATTAAGTTGGAAATTTAGACGGCTGGGATACCCACGGTTTCCGACGATTTCGAGCAACGATTCGTTTCGCGTTTGCATCGCCGATAACACGGCGGCCACGCCAGATAAAAACCGTAACGACGCTTTGTGAACGGAGAGAATCAACGTCGTTTAAACAGAGCGCCAGCAAGCTTTTGAATGCAAATTAAACGGTATCGCGATACGGGTTTTAATTACAATACTAATACTGCTGGAAATTTTCACTGCTGGGGTTCTTCTTTTTTTTTTCTCTTTTTTTTTATTTTTAATTCGAACGATATAACGTTCACTGATTATATCTGGTTAATAATTAATTAAAGTGTTCTTCTCCTTTATCATCTTCGATGTCATTCTCTTTCTTTCTTTTTCTCATAGACAATTTTTTCAATGTCGTAGATATAAATTCTCTGGGTGATCTAATTTTGACAAACACGCTTAACATGAGACTAGAATAATAAACATTTCTTTCACATTTCGTTCAAATTTTAGGTGATTTTTGATCTTTGGAAGATACGATTGGCACGAAATGAGAACGAACGCAGCTGGATTGATCGTTGACCATGAAAATCGTTTTTGCGTATTGAAAAGATCCTCGAATACGTATATATATGAATAACCAGTATAAAAAAAAAAAAAGAAGAAGAAGAAGAAGTCAAGGAAGCTTTTGAAAGGATCAAGAACTACGAGGAAAGCCGGACTGAACAAGAAGAAATTAAATGGAAATGAGAAATGTCACGAAAAATTCAAAGGGAGATGAAAAAAAAAATAGAGAAAATCAAGGTAGAAATGAATGCGACAAAAGAATATCCGCGAAAGATTAAAAAAAAAAGGATTAAAGAAAATCGAGGCAAGTGCATAGAAAATTGCAGAAGATTAAAGAAACTTAATTATAAGAGAGTATTTGAAAATGAAATTGAAAAAGAAATTGAAAAAACAAGAACAAACAAATATCCAAGAATTCTACTATAAAATAGATTTCCTTTTAAATGAATCTGGCGAGAAACATCTGGGAAACACATGAAAAGAAAAAAGAAAAAAAGAAACATTTAACGAATGAAACAATTTTCAATGGGATGTAATGAAAATCACGTGATAACAGCGAACAAATTCTTCGACGTTAGATCTTTATCTTCAGTTTGATATGGAACAACATGACACATGGGCGCATGAAAATCGAAGATGCATTTCGAGGAAATAACTACCTAATACATCTCCAAGGAAACAGACCGGGAGTTATATTTATTCTTACGTGAAAGAATACAATGATCTGACAGTTTTGTGAAAAGACGGAAACAGCACATCGTATATCCTCCTAGCAAGGAGTGTGTATGTATATACAATGCGGCAGCATCGATGTACTTATTCTCTTCCTACATTTCTGAATTTCACTATGCGTTTGAAGAAGCGACGTCTTTCGTAAAAAAAAATTTTCCCTCTTTTAAAGAGCGGATTATTGCAAAAAAAAGAAAAAATACGACGTTTATCGAACACTAAAAATTAATTTGTTAATGCACAAAGACGAATTAATTTTTTACATTGTTAATTTTTTAGTAATTTGTTTATTCTTCTACTCTCTTACGTCTATCGTTTGATCTCTATTAAAATTTGCAAAATCTGCAATCAATGTTTTGTACTGGATATTATTTCGATCATAGAAGTCTCTTATCGTTGAAATAATTAAAATTGCTTTTCTTGTCATTTAACTAATATATAATAGAATAATAATATATAAAATAATATATAATAGAATTGGTCCCTTATAAATTAAGAAGTGATCAGGTCAACGGATTAATATTATCACGAGGGGTCTGGTTCTTTCAAATCATTTATCTTTATAACATTCTTACTTCTTTATTTCATTTTCTTACGTGATTTGACAATATTCAAATAACTAACTGTTCTATGTACAATATTACGAGAAAAATAGCATTTCTTCCTTTGTTAACATGATATATATATATATATAGAGTACTCTGTACCATCAATTGTTTTATGGCCAACAAATTGCTATGTATAAAAAAAAAGAGGTCTGCAAGTTAGATAAAAACCTTACAAACTATTTATAATCGTAATGTCGAACAGAGAGAAATGATCGAATTTTTCAAGTACATATACACCAAGAATAATGATTAGATTACAAAACATGTAAGATTTTCCAACATGTCTTTCTAATCCATTAATCGACAAAGTCAATAAAGTGACTCGTAAGGGGAAAAAAAATTCTTACGCAAAGTACTACAACAATCTTTTTTTCTCGGAATACGATGTAAAATAATTAAATTGTTAACTGATATAAAATTATGATCGCCGTGCCATCTAAAAACACTCTTATTAGAATTATTGTTTCAACTTTGTAACAACGATATTTCTATAATTTCCATTGCAACAATCGACGCAACATTTATATAACGATGAATGAAAAGGATTCTTCTCAAAAAAATCTTCTCAAAGAAACGAAGAAAAATATTAAGAGCAGCGATATCATCATGAGTTTGAAGAACATCATGACAACATCGTCGTTTTATCGATTATTAGTAAAGTCGAATATCAAAATGAGAACATCAACTACGCCGTTCCTACTGTGAGGAATAAGAAGATAACGATCTTCAACTTAAAATGCTATCGTATCGTATAATTGGCAGGTAAAAATAAATGTCGAACGTTTTAATTCTTTCTACAGTTAGTTTTTGAGAACGCTTTCATCGGATCAAGGCCACGTTTGTCCTTTGCGCGTTTTGTACAGTTTTCACTTGCGCGAACTGCGTAAGACAAAAGTAAAGAAAAATAAACAGAATATCTGATACACTTACGCAGCAAACGCGGCGTGATTACGAACATGCGATTGAGTACATTAATCTAAAAATATCGAGGCTATTTCTCGTTTTTTTCCTTTACTTATCAGCCGACTTCTGTCTGAAAATATTGACTTTGATCGGTATTGCTTGTTAAACGGAGACAAAAAGACCTTTTATACCTCGAGAAAGCCTCGTCTCTAATTCGATTCAATTTTTTCCTCGCGTAAATTCGCCGTAAACATGCTAAAAATACTATCCACTTCTACGATTCTTCAACAACTACAAAAACTAGAGACATTCGTTGCTATAGAAACCGCGAGAGTGTGACATTTTGTGCGATGTCGAAGACAATCGGTCCTCGGGATCTAGATCGATCATCGTCGCTGCTTCGTGAATTTAACTTCAACCCCTTGCTTTGCTTTATTGTCCTAATTACAAAATGCCCCGAAATTATATATTTCAAACAGCTTTGACTACGAAGCCTCGAGTTCTAGCTTCTAGCTGGCAAAATTCAGAATCGCAACAACGGTGCAACTTGTGCAAATGAAATCATCCAAATCATCGTTCTCTGCAAAGCTCGACGTTCGAGCGGAGGAAAGCTCGCACCGAAAACTCGCGGGATATCTCAGACTTTGTGTCAGCTTCGAAATTTGAGCTGTGAAAGATGCAGAATTCTCGCGGGATGGAATTTTCCGTTTCACTTCGAATTGCGAGCAGAATTGTTAAACAGTATTGTGTGTTTAAAAAAAAAAAAAAAAAAAAAAAAAAAGAAAAAGAGTACACGACGACGATAAAACATCCTCGCGATGCAGAGGATGTTCACAATGAAAATCGAACAAGAGAGCGAGCTTCTCGAAACAGCGACGCTTCTATTACTAGCACGTGAGCTGCATCGGCGATTGCGTTAGCATCCTTCGGAAACGGCCGGAAGCTGACCAATTCTCACCACGGAGCAATGGCACGCTCTCCGAGTGCCCGTAACGATCGAGACATCCGATCCCGTGATCCTGACATACTACGCCCTCGTGAAATCCGTAATACTCTGACGAATGTTGGCCGTGAACGTTGGTTGGAGACGTCATCTTGCAGCACGACTGCTCGTGTTTGATCGTTGTCACGAAACACGGTGATAGAAAGCCGACGCCCGAACAGCCTGCGGATCGTAAGCGAGACACTGTTGCAAACGTACCTAAAGAAACCAATCGAGTTCGACGTTGGAATTCAGACGATTCAGTGTGAACGAGTTTGCGAGAAATATTTACAAAAGGGACAGTGCGAGAGCGCTGGTTAGAGTATAGAAATGCGAAAATGTGCAAGGTGTTAGCTGACAGTGGTAAGGTAGGTACCTTCACCTCGGGATAAAGGAGACGCTTCTACATTCGCATTTTTTTCAAAAAAAAAAAGTGTTGCGGCAGATGATTCTACGCGAAGTAAATAAAAAGTGTAGAATAAAAAGCTTTTCCCTTTGAAACATTGCCCTTTGAATGATACTTCGCTCGAAACGCGATCTGTCTTTCTGGGCGAGGGAAATGAAAAATTTTCTACATTTTTTTATAAAATCTAAGTGATTACCAAGGAATTGGACGTATTCATTTCACACTTTTTCACACGTTGATAACAAAATGTTTATGTCGTAAGAATCGATTCTACTTGTACAGACCAATGAAGATATTTTAATACGTGAGAATTTATTCGAATACAGTTGCGAGTCGTGTCTTTTTCTTTTTTTTTTTATTTTTTCACTTGCAAAATGTAGAAAATGTAGAGAGCAAAATGAAAGTTTTACGAAATAAAGAAATTACCCGGGGAAAAGAAATAGATAATTCTAAAAAATTCTAAAAAAAAAAAAAAATATGAGAATTCTATTGCACGCGTAAATAGTGAAATATTTTTAACACATAACAGTGTATATAAACATGAACTGAGAGAAACAAAAACTGCGAAAACTTGGAAAAATGGAAGCAAACATAGGAAACTTTCTCCATGATTTTGATGTATATCGATTCTAAAAAAAGGAATATCAATGCTTTTTATTAACACGTTCAATATCGAAAACACGACGTTCAGGTCAGTGTCTGATCCAAACTGGTTATTACTACTGCAAACGTTCTACTGTGTCAGTGTTTCTCAAACGGAGGATATTCTCATAACGATTTACAGTTATTCCTTTCCAATCGTTATACAATAATATAATGCGTACAATACAATACGTATATTACACAAATGAAAATAAAATTCCAAATGAAATTTCCACTCTATGTTGAAGTGTCTGAACAAAAAGTTTCTTCTGAATAAAATGCTCTTCTTGGCGTAAAATTAACCACTGCTTTTTAAAAAGAACAATCAACTACAATTTCGTCTTTAATACGTAAAGATAAGATATCGTGGAAAACTGAAGAGAATGAATTACCTCTATGAGAAAGTAAACACTGACTATGAATAGCACTATAATGGATGACAGAGTTGTCACATCGCAACGAGCCGAGGCGTAATTAAACTGTCAACGCAGGGTGCAATAAGTAATTAATTGTTGCAAGGTTGCATTACTGCGATTAATTCGAATTGCCGAGTTAATCTTTGTTACATATACAGCTGAACAGAAAAAAAAAGAAAAAGAAACAAAACGCATTCATTTTCACCTACGAAAACAAGACAAGAAACGCACAAAAGTTGAAGAATATTTAATAATGATATTATTAAATAAATAGCTTTGCTTCTTTTCGATTATATCTTTCGCGCTTTAGAAAGCAATTTCATTTGCTACCCATTTGATTACTATGACAAATCGAATTTCGTTCGATCGAGTGAACCGTGTAACATCTCTTCATTTCTAGAATTTCCAGACAACAATTTCAATTATCATCCCTCGATTTCATTAAAAATTGACACGTGACATGCAAGAGGAATCTGCGTTTTTTTTTTTTTTTTTTTTTTGGTGATTTGTGCTTTGTATTAGAGAAGCATGCAATGATATTAGCAAAGGATGCAGTGTCAACAGATAGAAATTAAATAAAGAAAAAAAAAAGAAACAAACAAACAAACAAACAGAGGCAACGAAGTCTAAGGAAAAATGCGCAGATATATAATATCTCGGAATATTGAATTTATTTTTTTACCAAGTGCTCTGTCCCCCTCGACAGCAGACGTGATTCGTGTATTATATTATCCGAAAAGCTTTCCGTGGAAAGTTTCAACCGCCTTCGTGAAAACAGTTTACAAACCGAAAAACACGCACGTGTTTTTCGATACCACATGGAGAAACAAACTCTGTTAGTTAGATATGAATAATGCACAAATACCTGTTTACCGACCATTCTGACAAGCTTTATCCTCTGTACTGCTGCTAATAGTTTGCTCTTCGTCCTTCACGAATTTTATTAGGAACATTGTTAGTGCTCCTACTATCGGTGGGATACCCGCTAAGAAAAAGGGTATGTCATAGCTACCTATGTGAACCGAAAAAAAGAAAGAAATATGAAACAAATTGGACATGACTCTCGGCAAGTAGATGAAAAGATATTTTTATAAATAATTTGCGTGCAGATATTTTGTAGATTCTACGCGGATCCTATAGCACATTTTCGAAGCGACAGACAGTAGGTTCGCGCAGATTGTAGAATTTTTTCGAGTTTCACTTTGTCCAAGTGATAACAATTGGCTAAACCTTGTCAGCCTCGTTCGAGGCTTTCAAGTCCTCCAAGGTTGACCATTTCAGAAGAATCAAAAAGGGACAACGATGGTCGATAAAAAAGAGTCGAGAGCGACAAGAGAAATTTTTTTAATTGCCCGAACATGAAGAAGACCGTTTTACGCGGATTACAAAATCAAACACAGTTGATTATCTCGACGATTATTTACAAAGGATTATAAAGTCTCGATTATATTTTTAACCCTTTGCACTCGTATGTCGCCATACTACATTTTATTATTATACATACATTTACATTAGTATTACATTCTAGGGACTCTTGTTACAATGTTTCCTTTTAGTTTCTACTTAAATGTGTGTGTGTGTGTGTGTATGTGTGTGTATATATATATATAAAATAAAATAAAATTTCCTCTTTTGTTCTGGCTAATTGGTTTTGTTCCCGAGATCATTTATTTATAAAAAAATCTTGAAAGAAAAATAAAAAATAAAAGACAACATAAATTTCTTTATAGTTATTTTATATATATATATATATATATATATAATATATATATGATAATAGACGCTATTATATACTCTTATACATGCACAACGACAAATATAGCCGACGAGTGGCAGATGTAGTGTCACGATTATTCCTGTGTGTTTCCTTCCAATTTAGAAGTTAGTTTCATTTATTTTTAAAAAATTTTGAAAAATCAAAATTCATGTATTCATATTACACATAGATTTTCACCGAGCAAGGGGTGATTGAGATGCAGACGAAATTTGTGAATTTTTTAAATTTTTTTCTGCTAGAAACGGCAAGTTAACTTGTAACATATTCTCAGAAAAATGTTTTCATTTTGATCGAATATTAAAAATAAATTCCGAGTTGATTGGTAACCTTCTCAAATATATAAATACGAGTGCAAGGGGTTAAAATACAACTTGAACCGTCTGTTACACAAGAAGTCTCACGAATAAAAATATCAAATTAATGTTTCGCAACACAAATGGAAGGACATAATACTATTTAATCGACGTATTTAATATTGGGGACTGAGTTACGATGAAATATAAATTATTTAATTGGCATAATTACCGGTATGATCGTACAGAAGACCAGCAATCGGCGGTCCCACGGTTAAAGGTACAGAACACATGCCCAATAAGAATCCAATGGCTTGCGTCGCTCCTTCTCGACCGCATATATCGAATGCAATGGGGCCCAAAAGGGATATGAAACAACCATCGAATAATCCCATGGCCAAAGAAATCAGCAGTAACAATATAAACGAACGCGTAACGGGGAGTAACATCGTAAGAGCACCGATGCTAAGGAACGATATCTAGAATCATTCGAAACAAGGGGGGAAAACATTTGAAAAATGATCAAGAACAAATGACGCGAAATTCTTTTAACTTTTGATTCCAAAGAGTTCAATGAAATTATTCATTCTAAAAGAATATTTCAGGCGACAAGTTTTCCTTTACATCGAGAAATACGTTTTTTAACGATCATGCAACGTTGTATCGTTGAAATACAATATACACGTTCGGTAAAAAAAAGAGATATTCGACAAGTCGCAAAGAAATTATTCATTTCAAGCAAAATTTCCATTTTTCAGCCATCGAAATCTTTCTTCGGCGACTTTAATACTCTCCTAGCTTAATACTCTCGTTTTTCTCGACGATCGGTAATGAGATTTACTCGACGAACCAAAAGGCCAAAAGGTATCAATTTGTCGATCTTACCTGCTGCAACAGTATTCTATTCACTTTCGGCAGATCGGCGATGTATCCAAAGAGAAGTCGGCCAATACCGGAAGTGATGCCGATGCACATGATCGGTAGCTTTCCGTCAGAATCCTTGAACACCGTCTCGACAAATTTCCCTATGTGAACGTACGGGACGAAATACCTGAAAAGAACGTTTCCATTGCTTACAGACAGCCATATTCGTGTCACTTAATACTCGTCACTTTATCCGCTTTCGCCAGCAGTTGTTTCATACACGACTATGGCATTGAATTACAAGCCCCGTGTAGCCAGATTGTTAACCTCTTAATCGCATTTTTTTTAACACATAGCGGCATCAGCTTACCGCGTATTTTCAATTTTAAGAAAAAAAATGTACTTTTACTAATAAATAAATAATTTAAATATTTTTTTACACAATTGGCGAGCCACGATCAATTAGGATATAATTTGCACAAAAAACAAAAAAAAAACACTTGATTTTCACACTAGAGTTGCTACACGATAGATCGAATACTAAATATTGAAAAAATTAAAAAAGTTATACGCATGTTTGTTAAATTTGAAATGTTATAAATTTGTAGTTTAAAAAATACACATATATATATATTATACACGATGAATATTTATTTATGGTGTGGTATGCTTCGAAGTAAATAGTTGGGCAGAGTGGAATTTTACAGTTTCTTCACACGCGAATTTTGCTTCTTGCCTTTTTCTTCGAATAAATCCAAAATCAAGTATATATATATATATATATATATTTTTCGAGTTTTTTTAGTGATAGAAAATGATTCTATATGTCGCTGTTAAGAAATCGAAATTAATTTCCCTTTTATTTAGGGTATAAGACGCGTACTGATGCGCGCACAGCGATCGAGAGGTTAACACTAAACGTACAAAGCAGGATCAAATGACCCCGTTTTCAAAATTTACTTTAAAATCGTACATTCATTGTTATTTCGTTCGCTAATCTGACTTTCTCTAAATTCTTATATCATCTGATTATTCAATTTCTCGCTTTCTGTTTCTCTCTTAGCTTATCTTTTTACCGAGAAAAATTCTTTGCATACCTTATACACCGCGAGGGGACATTTGACCCCTTACGAAATTTACGTATTTCTCTGACAGTTTATAAATCGAAACCAAGAAAAAAAAGTTACGATATACTAAGTTCGAGACATAAATGCGTCAAAACTAAAAACAATAGAAAACGAACACCCGAAACAATTAGTTATTATAATAAGACTAAATTTAACGTCGACGTGGTTGACCAAATGGCGCGAAAACACAGCGTCAAATCCAAATGCAATTGATACGGCCTGTGCACGTATTCTTCAATATCCTGGATTTAGCTGAAATCAATGCATGGATACTCTATCGGGGAAACAATTGGAATAAAGATATGAAGACAGCGTTTCCTGTTACAATTAGCAGACGAACTGGTCACAGAGTATCACGAATTTCTTGAAGAAGGAAAGGAAAATCTACAACAAGGAACATCAAGCAGCCCAAGCAATATTTCCCAATCACGAAGAACATGTCAAATAAGATTGTGCATGGGTAATAAAAACCACTCAAACTTGCATAATTTGCAAAAAATTTGTCTGCGGAAACTGTATGAAGGAGAAACCAGTCGTCATATGTAAAAAGTGAAAATAATTGATTATTTTTTTTTATTTAAATAAAAATATGTGTTTGATTATTTTATTAGAGATCAGAAGTTACGTTGCGAATTATTATTTCCTTTTAATAAATTAAGAATTTCTTTCGAAAAATCAACGTTTATTCATAAGGAGTCAAATGATACCTTATGGTAAGACACGTATATGTAAAATGCCGGTACGTTTAGTGTTGAGGAACAAGTATTCTTTCGCAACAGTTTCCACGCCGAACTGAATTTGCCAAATTTAACTCGACAGTCTCGATTGTATCGTTAACAATCAAAAAACGAACGGTTTAACAACGAAGATAAAAAACGAAGAGAAGAAGCACACACGCGATTGCTGACGATTGCTGTTCTCGCGTTGCGGAGAAAGCGTTCGTACGTGTTAAGATAATTGCTGCGTTTTAGTAATACTAACCCGAACAAAGCGAGAGGAATCGAGCTAGCCCACACCACGTATCGTTTCCTCCTCCAAATCGAGACGTTTATCACTTGTTTCAGGCAGGTTTTCAAGCTCGACTTGGACTTTAGTTGCTCCTGCGACACCGGGGTAACTGGAAGAATTGTAATTACGACTTTTGTGGCTTTCGTTTTCGAAAAAAAAAAAAAAAATAGTATAACTATCCCAACAGGGTAGAACGAGTAAAATAAATTTCTGTAATTTTCTTAAGTTTCGTTTCTTTAACTATGCTCTTGAAAATTTTTTAAGCGCATTGATCAACTCTGCAGTTCTTTTTTTTTTTTTTGGAGGATGATTTTATCGGGAGAACAGATCGATGAGAAAATAATCGATCGAAAGATTTTCATTGGAAAAGCATATCAATCCGCTTAATCTGCGGATCGCGGAATATTCCGTTCTTCGCGGTTCTTCCAACAACATATTTTTTTAAGTAAGCGTTGTAAAGATACAAATATAAATGGAAGAAAATACGAAGTAAAGAAAAAAGCAACAGCAAAAGACTTACAAATCAGACTTACGTGGAATTGGCTTGAAAAGAATAGCGCAAGCCATGATAATCGCGGTGAGCATAGCCAAGAATCTCAACGTGCCGTCGAGGCCGAAACGGCGTAGTATGGCTTCCATCAAATACGGCATGAGCGTGGTAAATACGGAGCTTCCAGCCGTGACGATGCCATTGACCAAGCCCAAGTATCTTTTAAAGTAATGCCCCAGGATTGCTAGACTCGGCGTGTAGGCAAGACTAGCACCAAGCCCGTACATCACTCCGTAGGTCAAATATAGTAATGACACCTGAAGCACAGCGATTCTAGAAATAACTACAGTTGATTATGACAACGTTGAATACCAGGCTCTAACGCATCATGTATAATAATGCATCTCTTATCGTGAAAATATCGTTCTATCGTGGCCGTAATTTTGTCTAAATATTTCGGCTAAATACTGTACAATCTTATTACGATCTGCTTCGCCAATCGCCAAGAAACAAATTATTCTCTTTGACAATAGCCGAGATAAATGGTTCGTTTAAATAAATTACGTATATGAATTATACGCGGGGCACACAAATTTCGGATATGAGGTTTTAATTATGCAAGCGATACGATGGACGAGTTTGTGTTAAATTCATATAATTGGATAAATCATAGTGATAACAAACGGGGAACGAGGAAAATACGCATGAAACTAATGACAAAAGTCGCTGGCAAATTGAAAATTTTATACTATATAACGTTAATGTGCCCGTGCGACGTTAATTACTTTCGAGGGGATTCAAACGATGATAAATCAAATGAAAACGTGTCGATATCGATTCGTCGAAGCGACGACGCGATATCAATGTGGTGGTCAATTTGGACAAAAAAAAAAAAAAAAAGAAATAAATTACCTGGCTAGAAAATAGTGAGGATAGAAGCATACCACTGGACGCGAGAGCACCGCCCAAAAATGTGGTCATCTGAATGCCAATTTTGTCGGTGAGAATGCCAGAAATCGGTGACAAAAAGAACGTTGTGCCGATGGTTAACGACCCTACCAAGGCTGAAACAGAGGCACGACCGATTTCCACAATTTTTCTGACAATTTCCAAACAACTTCGACAAACGTGTGGAGATGCATCGATGCTTCGATGGAACTTCCATTATTTCAACCATGCGACAGAGATTTTCGATTCGAGTCTTTTCCTTTTTCTTAAGTAATGCAGAAAACTTGCATTCTCTCTATTTATTTGAAATTACTTTTTGCACACGTACACGTGTCGTAATTCCATTTATAGGAAATAGTATCAGAAAGAAACAGGATGCAGAACGTTCCCAAAAAAGCGTTGTGTATACACACACACACACACACACACACACATAATAGAATATTTGAATAGCGGAATGTCCCGATATTCGTAGAATATTGGAACGATGGAAATTCTGATAACAGAAGTTCTATCACGCTATCGATGTACGTTCACTTTGATCTTGATATTGGTTACTTTCAAGCTCTTTCTACTAAACTTTACAGCACAATGAAACGTATTTCGAATAAAATCGAATAAACAGATTTTTCTCATTAGATCTCCCTCCAGTTGCAATCCACTGATTTATTTTCATATCACTTTTATTTTCAATTTTTTATTCGAAACAACTGTTTTCTCAGATCTTAGTTATTGTTTGTTGAAACAAGATCGAAACTGGGACGTAAAAATAATGGGAGCAACGTTAAAGAAAATTTCTAGAAAACATTACAATTGCTGAAAATCTTTTTTTTTTCCAATCGAACAAACTGAAACGAAAGTTGTTGGAAATTAATATAAAAATCAATTGATTTCAACTGACAAATAACTTATATTGTAATAACGCAATTACATATTAAAAAGTACTCCCTCTGTCCGAAAATATCGTATACATTTTAGTATTTTTTTTTTTGTCCGAAAATATGGCATACACTTGCGGAAAAAATCAAATAAAATTAAAATTAATAATGAAAAAAATATTAAATTCATTTTATTATCACAATATAACTAAATACAAATGATTACAATTTAGTGTAATCGAAATTTAGTTAAAGTGAGATTTAGCCTTGCTGAACGCTACATATATACAAAGTTTTACCTTATTTATATGAGGTGTTTTACAGGAATTTCCCCCTCCTATCAACGTAATTGATTCCATACACGTTTGTAATGTTATAAAAAACGTTATCGAGAGTATTTCTCTCTAATTTAAATTAAATGCATCTTGAACACATTCGATCAATTCATTAATAGCACCGTGTTCTAATTTCTCTTTGTTCTTCATATACTGTAATAGCTGTTGCAAGATACCATGACGTTGTTCATTAGTCAATTGCTTCGATTTTGGCATATCTCTTCTTTGTAAATTCACGTTGTTCGGGTTGAAATTTTCCCATTTTGAAATCACAGCGGTGACTATTTTATTTCTCTTAGAAAAAAACTAATTTTTGGTCTTCAAATTCCAATTGAACTCAAAAGCAACGCCTGTCAAATATGTTGTTATTTAGCTATTTATTTAGCTATCAATGTAAACAATATAATACCAATATAATGAGCATTGCCAGTTGCTTTCGAAACTCTACGATAATCTACGATTTTCATTCAAATGTATACCATATTTCTCGGACAGAGGTATTTTCGAGATAGATCAACGTTTAGCCAGATCGAATTAAAAATACTCACAGAGATATCGAAATACAAAAATATATAAACGGAATGAATGAATATTATAGCATATAGATAAGAGACAAGAATAATCATTTATCCATGATCTTAGATGTCGTTCAGAGTTCGTATCGTTTAGTAATGATCTAGTTCTACTTTCAAGAGTATACTACCCCCAGATTAATATTATTTGACCCTCGTTATTATTAATGCTCGTGTAATTGCCGATTAATTTAGATCCAGGTTGTCCAGGGCATTGACTCTACGGATGATTAGTCCGATCGATCAGTTTAATTGATACGCTACCCGAAGTAACTGCTCTATACTTCACTTAACAATAATTAAGTCTCAGAAAACATCGGATAGAATTTAGTGTTGAAACGTCGAATTCAGGCCACGGACGAATTAACGATCCAATTATACCGTTCGCCGTTCACATTCTTATTAGAACATTCATTGATCATCTATTGCTCGACTTATTTGTTAATTCATCCAAATGCACATCCAGTGATGCATAGATAGACTTTATTTTTATTTAGCGTTCGCGAAAGAGAATACGATACTATTTGTTTCATTTTACGGTTAGTTAAAAATTAATTAATTAATTAATTTGCTCGATAATAATTTTGAAGAGTATTTTTAAACTTTAAAATGAAGATCAATTAAAAATCCAGCACCTTTTCAAATAAATTAATAGTGAACTAACGATGATACTTTTCACGAGAAAGATTCTACATCTTTGAATAATAAATTTTTAATAAATTAAACGTAATCTATACTAGAGTTATTCATTCTGTTTCAATTTCTGTTTGAAGAAAAATTTCGTGTGAAAATTGACAAAGAGGAGACTTTTGATTTAGTAATTCTGTAAATAACTGCCGAGATAAATTTAGATTTTAGAAAGTAATATTATTTTACGTTAAATTTTACGTAAATTTTAGCTGAATCTGACGTGAAACGAGATAATTACTTAGAAATGTAATTGAAAAAAAAAAAATATTGTCAATTTATAGTATTATAGTAAATATCTACAGTTCAATGATCTGCAAACGAAACTATTAGATACCGTATTATCAACATAAAAATTAATAAATAATAAAAATAGTAAGATAACGCGCGGTTCATTGACTGCACCGAGCAAGCGCTTGGGACAATGATTGACAATGAGCGTATGCAAAAGAACACGATTTTCCATATTTTCTTACAACTCTAATCTTAGTTCTTTTTCTCCTTTTTTTTTCTATGTAAAATCAAAAGTAACATAAAATAAGCGTTCACAGATATTACGATCTATACAGTGTATTCAATTTCACTTTCGTTCGAATCAATCGACTTCCTACATTTTTATATATACTCGTTAATAAAAAAATAGTAACCGTATTCCGTATGAATCAATTTACATTTTTTTTTTTTGCATTAATTTAATAACATAAATAGATCAGATATTTCTAAAAAAGCTGCCACGATTGAAAAAGCTAACTGCTAATTGTAAATCTGTTGTTATTTACATTTGTCGATTAATTTCTGTTAACGACTGATCTCCGTTATCAGTTATTTTGCACTATTCGCACTATTCGAACAAAATTTCCCTGCCTAAGTTTAATACTAGGTTATCATCGATAACGAGAAGAAAAGGTCACTGAACTCACCCGCCTTTGAAGATGCCGCCGTTTCGCCAGATTCGAGCAAACTCTTCTGCAACTCGACGTAGATCAATGAGTATGAATTTATGACACTAAACAGAACACCGTTAATAATGAAACTGCCAATCATGATCATCCATGCTCTCAGGCCGCCATCGGGTGGAACGATCGCGTTACGATCGTCAACGTTCTTCCTCGTGGCGGCCATCGACAACTGATTATCCTCTTCCTTGTCCGTCCTCTTCGACTTCGCGATCGACATGTCAATTTTCACCGACGAATTCTTTCGATCGGTCGCTAAAAGTGGGTTGTCCTCCGTGCTTGAATTCGAGGTCTCTTCCGGGCCACGTCGCGGCTCCTCGGTCAGAGGATGTCGATCAAGGACCCCGTCGTTCGCGTTAGGAACGATCATTGAATTCCTCTTCGACTCGGCCGCGTTCTCCGCGATTGTCATCGTTTCAGCTTTTCGTGCGACAGATGTTTCCCGCGATCTACGGGTAAATTAAGAAATAGGGAAATTGAAGCTTCTTAGAAGAGAGGAAATCGCGAAACGGAAATGATTAATTTCGTTTAGCAGCGAGAATGAAGCTGAAATTATTTTGGGAATACAATTCGTTGATTGATTAGAAAAAGAAGGGGGGATAAAAATGTAAAGATTAAATCAACGTGAAAAAACATTCTTCTAAAGTTTATCTAGTTTATCTAAGCGTCCTCCGTGGTGTATAAATTCTTGCAGGCTATTTTTAAGGAATCGCTGATCGAGAAATAGGCTAGGTTCTCTTGCCTCCAAATAATATGATAGATAATCGATTTACGTGCGAAAATAACAACTGTAAAATATTACACTCTCTGTAGAAATGTAAAAATTCTTGACGTGTATCTTGACGTGTCTGTAATTCATTGCAAACGTAACGCTTGCTGTCGCTGAATTATTGTTCCCGCTGACGTGAAGTCACGTCAAAGGCACATGTTGGAATAACCAGAACGTGATATTTAATCTTAACCATTGTCAAATATTTACGTACGAAGTTTTTTTTTTTCATTGAAATTCCTGAACCATAATTGAAGATTTATTAGAATTAAAGTTACCGTCGAATTCAAATCTTTTCGGTTTGTGAACGAATTTAGTTTCTCATTTTCGTTCGCTACGATCAGTTTAAAAAATCTAATCTGTTAGTAGCAAATCTAATCTATCTTAGTAGCAAATATCTTTGAATGATCTTTTGTTTCATTGGTGAAACGTTCATGAAATATATCAGAAAACGACGTCAAAGTTCATTGATTCGCTATATTATTGTATTATTGTATACTTACAATTAGCATTCGTCTGATAAAAAGCATGACACTTTAAGTAACATATTAAATAATCCATATTGTGCAAAACAGACACATTTTTATGGCTACATATTAATTTTAGTTTCTCAATTAAATTACATTGTTTACATATTACACGTATGTGTATTATACATTATACATGCCTGCAAACAATGTTAATTTTTATTACATCTATTTGACAAAAATATCGTCGATAGAAATATTCTTATTATTATTGAAAAATGTCTATAACTAACTTCATCTTCAAGTAGTTGGGAATTCATCGTTGAATATCATTGAAAATCGAAGGGAAAAACAAAGAAAAAGTTCGAACAATTGTATCATAAGATGGTACTAAACAATTCGCACATTTTATCACGTGTTGATAAATGTGCATCAAGTCATGCGCGTATTTAATACGACGATAAACTGCGACTATATGAAAACCAATAGCGTAAGTAATCACTGACTTACTAAATTTTTCCGCTAAATCGCGAAATGTGTATTTTACTCTATTAAAACATTGAAAAAGGAAGAAAATATAAATCAAAGTCTCTTCCAACAAAAGTTAAAATAAAATAAAGATATCTGTAAATTTTATAACTATTTCACACACATCGTTACGCTATACATAAAAGGTTTTCACCACGTGGGACTTTTCTGTCTTCCTAAGTAATCCACAATTTAATATCAAGACCCTGATAAATGTACTACCAACACGAAATTTTCAATGTCACTAATTAAATTTTCATTTCATCGCATCATTATTGATGGTGTAATAATTGTGTACAAACGTTTTCGGAACATACTATAAATACAGGAGCAAATATTGAATTTGTGACTTGGCGCTCTGATATTTCGAAATATCGATACAATTTTCAGCAAAAAACAAAAGACAAACTAAAAAAAAAAAATTATAATAACGAGCACCGATACTGTGCAATAAAAATACATTACTATACAAAGGAAACAATATTCGTAGAAGAAGAAGAATATTTAAAAGCAAATTTTTCGCCCGAACAGGCGATCTACAACGTGAAGAAGCAGGAAGAAAGTCGCAATTCCGTTTCCATTTCGCGTTAATAGAGCGGTTAATAGAGCGTGATCACTCCAATCCGTGTGAATACGATTTATCTTGATGTGTTGACTTTCTTATACAATGTCGCATCGCGCGACAAAGTGGCAATCGCCGATTAATAGAGAAATAAAAACGGAGCAGGCACAGCAAGTTAAGAATGTTGCAAATTTCGATTGGCACACACCATATATACACACCAGGACGAGATACACACGTATAATCGTAGTGACGAAGTGCAAAGAACTTTCTAAGAACATTAAACGGTCGTATTTGTATTCTAATTTATAATGATCAAAAGTGGCGCGTATATGCGCGTCTGTTTAATTCTAGAAGAATTAGAAGTGAGACACCGCGTCGACACGGTCGCGTTTGAGAACGGAGAAACGAAAAATTTTTATCATTAATGGAAACGTACAACTTGCAAAAGTATCTAACACAACGTGATTTATAAAATTCATCTGCGAAGATTTGAATTTTTTTTTTTTTTTATTAAAACTTGTTACTCGTGCGTCTGAGAAAATTCGTTGGCAACTTTAGATCCCGAAGATCTTAAACGTTTGCGGGATGAACTGTTCGAATATTTGCCCAGTTGAGTCATGGGAGCAGAAATATCAAGTCAGCATAGTCAAATCCAAGAAGGAATTCTGGTTCACTGATTGCCGATGGACTAACTATGCAGCAGGTTTATGACATATCGTTACTATTGAAAGGATACATTTTTCATTACCAATGAAACTCGTCCGGCAATTCTACGTAAAGTGATTTGTCTGTAAATTTCTGTAAACAAAGACTGAACAATCTAAACTAAATAAACATTTAAAAAATAGTAATCTACTGACAGAGTGATCCAGATCCGTATCCAAAGTTTACGTATGTTCCAAGTTTTTCAAAAATTTCTTAAAAAAAAATATATCCCGACATATAAGAATGCACCTGTTATCTAGAACTTTTGCACATATGGTGGATTATGTACCACACGAAGAGTTTACAACTTTACCAATCAATTCGTCTATGCGAAATCGATAGTCCTCGAGCGAAACTTTCTTTTTTCGTAAATTCATGTCGGTCTGTACATTACTTTTTAAATTATTATTAAATCTTTTTTCCTTGGTAACATTGTTATGCTAGTGTTACACTGGTATGTGCAAATTAAAATAATTGTAAATTATAATTGTAAGAGAAAGTTACTGCGATTTATTACGTCCTTTTAGTATTAATACGATTATATATATATATATATATATATATATATGTTCTACATTATTGAAATACGAATTTTCCTTGAAACTTTCTAGATTTGATCTTTCGATTATTCACATTCCCTTTTATATAATTTCCTGAAACCGTGAGCCGAAAGGTGGGATAAAGTCGGTCTTGTAATTGGCTATTCTGGTGAACGTTAATTGATCATCGAATTTAAACTGACAAAAGATAACATTAAAATCACTTGCGATAACAATGAAAGAGAGAAGGGTCAGAACAGCACGAACCAATTAAAATTAAACGGCCGATTCTAGTTGAAGAGAAGCCTCAATAATACAATGAGGTTGTTATTGGGAAGAGAAAACTAACAATCGGCGTGCAAAGAAACCGAGGAATCTTTTGCCAAGTTCTTCGAATTCAGCTTTCATGGCATATAAATCATAATTACGAGTTTCCAACAGAACAACGAAACACGCTCCTCATTTTCGCTGTCACACTTTGCGCACTCAAGCATTAGTAAATTCAAGAAGATCACTTTACGCGTAAAATCGAACTTGCAAGGTAAAATCTGTACAGCGTACGAAACTTCCGTGTAAATAAAGTACTCGTAAGCTCATGAAAATAAACTGTCAAATTGTTTTTATCGCTCTTCGTTACGAACGAAAGAAAATTTTGAAACGTTCGCACGTTTCAAAATCGAGAGGAATTCATCAGTCTCTCTCTCCTTTCTGTGATCTCGAAACTTAATTTTTTAAACTCTTTTAAACGCAAGGTGAAACGAAAGCTCTGTAGAATTCTTTGAAAGCTTCAACAACTGTTGATTGTTAATATGATAAATAAAACTTAAAAAAAAATCTTTCATCATTGAAAAATATTCATTGTGCGTCACTTGGTGATAAAAAATACAAAAATAACTACAAAACACATAAAAAATGAAACATATATCCAATGGTATCTTAAATAGTTGAAGTAATTTTCTGATTAGGTTTCTCATAAACTTTTCCATTCGACGTGCGTGAATAAAATATCATTGAGGTTGTCGAAAAATTTAATGAAATATTTCTTTCTACCAACGATATACACGGATAAATATTGCAAAATTAAATGTTTCGTAACATATATAAATAAACACAACTTTTTAAAACGTGCATCTGTTTTATAAATAATATAAGTTTATTATAACAATAAACTCGTTGCTGAAAACTATTGAATCTGCTACTTTTGACCTTGACACTAATCTGCATTCGAATTGAGTGGATCGAGCATGTAAAGTACATATCATACTTCGGCTATCATATCAATAATTCACTGATTAACCTCCTCACACATTCTGCACGGAACATAATTGATTCTACATCGATAGAAATTCTACATCTACAGGAAAAATAATTGAAAATCGAAAAACGTTTTTAATGATATTTCTGATTATTACCCATGATTCAAGGAATACATTCATACGCGATATAAAAATCACTTGAAATCATTGAAATTATTAAATAAAACGGATAATAATTATAAAATAGATTTCTACGTAAAATTCCAGAAGAAAAATAAATAAATAAAAGTTACGAATTTTTTCCTAAATTTATCAGAATTCGATTTCGCACCGACACCTGTTAAAAGTAATTATTATAAATGAAATTAAGGAAGACAAGTAAAGTTAACTTCTAAATGAAAATTAATTACACTTTACACTACGTAAGTAGTTAGAACAGCCAATTAAGGGAAGCTGAGCAACACGGGGCCTACGTTGATCAGCTGATGAGGAGCTCTGTTTAATTAACCAAAAAAATTCATCCTAGGTGGTAACATGTTCCACGTACAAAATCATAAACAAATTACATTAATAAGCGAAGACAATCAGACATGCAGATTGGATACGTACAACAAACATAGAAATATAATTAACAAACTATTCCACTAACCATTGATCTTTCAAAATCATTGCAATCTACCTTAATCTTGTCAAATATTATTGTACACGGAAAATAAATATATACCAGCAGTATTTGCGCCATACGTGTTATCAGTGTGACGCGCGCACGGCATTTTCCTGATAAGCAAAAATATGCATGCAGGAAGCGAGGAAGCGAGGATAGAAAATACGAAAAGAAAAAGAAGAAAGAAAAAGAAAAATGATTGATAGAGATACAATACACGATGCCGGTTGGTAGCAGAAGATCGCATTGCTTCTAATCGTCCTAATGTGTCTCCGCTTCTAATTTCTGTCAACATTCAACACACGAGAGAGGTCGTGGAGCGAGAAGATCGCTGACACGACACGGTCTAGTGAATGATCGCCGAAAAGCGTTCGTGCTCGTCGAATACACAGCTGAAAAACGTGATAAAGTGTATGTCTGCCTATATTCTGTTCTGCGTAAATGTCGGAGACGTAGGGCACTATTGGAAAGTAACACGGAGCGAACGAACGAGAATAGAAAAAGCCAGCTAGCGGCTAGTAGGTGGTAGAGAATGACGAAAGAGCGTAGGAAAGAAAAAACACACACACACAGTGGCTAGCTTAGCTTAGGCAGAGAATGAAGAGAATGCGAAAGTATCGTCGATCGAGTTTACCAGATTTTTCGTTTGCTCGAAGCGTGGGCTTGCGGCGAAGATAACGCGTGTCCGCGCGTCTCGTCGCGTCGATCGTCTTCTTCGTCGACGACCACTCTCTGTCTCTCCCTCTCTCCCTCTCTCTCTCTCTCTCTTTCTCTCTTTCTCTCTCTGCGATCCCTCCACCGATCCAACCGACAACAGGGTCGGGAATAAACTGAAGTGACCAACGTTGTTCACCAGCCGTACGAGAGGTCGAAAGTTCCGCGTTAAGAAGAGAGGACTAACGCGCCTAATAACGGCCGAGCAAATAACGCGAAAGCAATGGGCAAAGAGGAAAGAGGTGTCGTCTCTCGGCTGCTATTTCAATGTGTGATGTAGTTCCCTAAAGGCGTCCACTTCGATATTTTTCACGATCTGGATGCTATACACACACACACACACACACACATATATATATCTGTATCGCTAAGCGAAATCCTCTTCCCATATCCAGTCAATGGAATTGAACCGTGCCGGATAGTCGCGCAATGCGTCGTAATATTTTTGGATTATTTAACAGACAATCGATGCAATTTCGAGAATTTAAAATTTAACACAATATTTCGTAATTTCTCTCAGCCAACAACAGCTAGATTCTGAATAGGTATAGAATCCTACCTCAACATATCTATATTTCCCTATTATCTCCCATAAAACTAGAATATCTCTCTCCCTCTCTCTCTCTCTCTCTCTCTCTCAAATGATAAGAAATGAGTACCAATAATCTAAGAATTGTAACAAAAGCAAAATAATTCAAAGTTTACAATTATTTTACTACTATCTGTATAATATCGATGAAAATCTGAAATTGATGAAACTGGTGGAAGAAACAGCGGACATAAAAATGCAAGAAGCGAAATTTAAAAGCTGAACACAAGCGCGATAAAAGGAATATATTTCACAGTTAGTATCATTGAATTTTCAAAGCGAATATCAATTTGTGATAACATCGTATGTTATCATTTAAATTTTCAAATTTAAAAGAAAATTCAATCTTACATTTTACAAATAAAATTTGACTCGCCGTCTTAATTTGACTATGCAATTTTTTTTTTAACTCAGAAATAAATAATCGATTGAAAATTGGAGAAACTACTCTATAATTTTGCGCATCAACTTTTTAATTTGACACTTCTCAAAACATTCCTATAGTATTGATGTGGTTTTTTTTTCTAAAAATATGTTTAGAATATGTTTTAAAAAATGCAAAACTGATATATTCAAGAAATATTATACCTAATTTTCATTTATCTCATTTTCAACAGTTTCAAGACACACTGCACTGAATTCTTGTACCTCGTAATAATAACACAAAATTCACTGTAAATTTAAAATGCAATATTCCAATTAATATTTTTAAATAGGTAATATAATATACTTAATATAACGTTATTATTATTATTATGTAGTTACACATTTTAGAGTAATCTAAAATAAATAACTATAACAAAAAAGAAAAACTTGAGTGGCCTCAATAAATAAGTAAAAAAGAATATATAATAAATGCATAATGGTATAATGTATGATGATTTATAAAGAATAATAGAACATAAGTAACTGGATAATGAAAAATTAAAATTTCTTTCTTAAATCATTATTCTATTCAATGTATAACGATATGAAATTTGTAATTTCACAATTTCATATTAATATTATTACTTTAACTTAATAATAATAATAATAGTCTTAATGTGTATGACAATGTATATGATAATATAAATGTATATAAGAACAAACATCATATTAATGTCAACATGATTGAAAGATGACTTTATTGTTACTTATAACTAAGATAACAAAATAATTCTTATAAAAAGATATATATTATATTTTACATAAATGTTCATAGAGGCCTTATATATAATTATGAAATAACTATGATCTAATTTCAATTACTTTTACTTACATATTACAATATTAGTTTAGTATGCACATATAAACATTATTTAATTCGTGACACGTGGTGTATTATAAAAAATATTACAATAATATTATTGTTAACACTAAGAGCTCAACAATTAACCATTAAAAATCAATCAATACATTTAGCAACAACGTTTAATCTTTCCTAGCAGATAATATAATAATAAATTGTTATCAAAAAGAGCTCAAAGTATTAATATTCTATTACCAATATTTAAATAAGAATGAGTGAGTCATGATTATATAATGTCATTAACGAATCCTTTGTGACTTTATATTAATATAATTTATGATCATTCCAATTACAAAATAAAATAAAATATAATATCACACCATGATGATCTAATTAAACCAATGATATAATTGATTCACTTTGTTACATGTAACAAGTAATAACAGAAAAAGCACTTTTATTGAGGCCACACTGTTCAGTCATTCTATTTATATCTATTTTTTAATATAATTTATTGTTTTATAATGTCACCATTCAATTATACAACAAATATTGATAAATAAAATTTCAAACAGGTACATGAACAATTAATTCACTATACATCTTCAGAACTTTCTAGTGAAAAACGATTAATATTAATAATTTTTGTTAATTTCAATAACTGCATATTATTAATCACACAATATGTTTGAAACACCTGATATTATATCAATAAAACAGAATAGAGAATCTAATCAATAAAATGACATGCATCGTCTAACCTTATATTTCCTCACAATTTCGTAATATCTCACAGTATGGTCTAATAAAATAGTTTTTAAAATAAATTTTTTATTGTAAAATATCGCATTTTATTACTTAATTTAATCATTTTTCAATGTGACATGGAAATAACAATATATTCAAATACACGTGCATAACCAAACTTAAAAATTGATCTAAAAACATTCTTCACCAAAAATCCCTGATATCGTCTAGAGTCTAGATCTAAAGAAATTCTACCCTATACTTTTATTGAACAATACTAAATATCAAATTATTATTTATAAGTAAGTTGATAAATATTTTTTTATCTTATAAAATATTTGTATTTTATTGAGAAAACAATAAAGTTTTTATTTGAATGTAGTATGTTAGTCAATCAATATACTTGCATTTAATATCCAAAGTTATAACACTTTTTAATTTTCTGAGTCGACTTTTAAAACACATTTCTTTCTTATTCACAATAACTTCTTAATCACTTACGACTTATTTTAAAACCTTTTGAAATTAATTTAATTTACATGTAGTTCTCTGAACATACACTAGATGTCATAATAAAATATAAAATTGACATTACATAAGTATTTCTATGAATTTTGTAATCAATATTGAAAAGTGTCAAGTGTTTAATTGTACAACCTGGCAATTTAACTATAAAAATTTAAAATGAGTACCGTAGACTGGGACGAAGTTAAAAGATTAGCAGCTGATTTTCAAAAAGCTCAATTAAGTTCTACTCTACAAAAGTATGATTTAATTTCATGAAACACAGATAACTCTATTTCTTCCTACATTACATTAGTAGTTATATACAGTTACTACAAAACAATTTTAAACAGCTGTAGAATGAAATTGCACTTTTTATGAAATTAAATAAACCTAAATTAGTTTATATGTGTAACATTTTAATTAACCTGATATGCTTTTGATATATTTTATGTAATACAACAAACTTTATAATTAACTACATAATCTACTTGTGTATATAATAGTCTGTTTTATTAAGTAAATTGATATACATTAAAATAAAAATTGTTATACATTTTATTGTAATTTCTATTTCTCATGTACAATATCTTTTAATATTCTACGTAGGTTGTCAGAACGAAATTGTGTGGAAATTGTAACAAAACTAATAGAAAATAAATTATTAGATGTAATATTTACCAATGATGGTAAAGAATATATTACGCCTCAACATCTTGGTAAGGAAATTAAAGATGAATTACACATCCATGGTGGAAGAATCAACATGGTCGATTTATCACAAATCCTCAATGTTAATTTGTCTCAAGTATCCAAAATAGCAAGTGACTTAGAAAAACATAATAAAGGATTAAAGATAATACTTGGACAGCTTATTGATAAAACATATACAAACAAAATTGCAGAAGAAATCAATGACAAATTAATGCAACATGGATTTATCAATGTATCAGAGTTGACAATACATTATGACTTACCAGCTGATTTTCTACAATCGGTAATTGAAAGAGAACTAGGAAAAAGCATTTATGGTAAGCAAGATCCCCAAGATTCTAGAGTCTTTTATACAGAAAGTTTTATAGCTAGAAATAAAGCAAAAATAAGAGGAGCCTTATCTGCAATTACAAAGCCTACACCATTATCAGCAATTCTAGGACAATGCTCTGTTTCTGAAAGAATATTTTTTTGTGAGTATACCTAATATAAAATATGAAAATTGAAATATATTAATGTCCATAATAATTTCCTATATTTCTAGCAATTCTTGATAGCTTACAAGAAATGAAACAAATTCCTGGTGTTATAGCAGGAAAGCAAGGAACGAACAGTCTTTATATACCAAGTATATATTCTAAAAGTCAAAATGAATGGGTAGATAATTTTTACAAACAAAATGGTTATTTAGGTTTGTATTATATTATTTCGTTTTGAAATAATTTTATAATATAATAATAGCAAATATAAAATATGTCTTATGCAAATGTAATTTTTCAGAATATGATGCGCTTACACGTCTTGGAATATCAGATCCACCAAATTTTATTAAACGCCATTTTCCAAATGAAAATATAGCTTTCTTGCATTCTGTTGCAGTAGGTGCGAGTATTAGAGATCAAATAGATTCAAATATTGAAGAAGCTATTGTAACTGGATCTTTTGTTGATATAAGTCCTCTTTTACCATCTGTATTTTCTGATAAAGATATGGAAATGCTTCTTAAAATTGCGGAAAAAAAAATAAATAACAACACACATGTATTTGCAAAAACTATTGTAATTTCTGATGCATTTTTACAATCTTTAAATAAATCATTTGAAGCAATAGCAGAAGCAAAAGCTAAAGAAGCAGTAGTTAGTGGACAATGGTTCCAAACAATAGCAGAAAACAGGATTAAATCTAAATCAGCAGATTTAATATTTGAAAATAAAGGAAACAAAAAAGAAGAACGTCGGAAAAAAGCAACAACTGGCAAAACAGGTGGTGGTACTCAAGGACGAGAGACAAAAACAAAATCTACTAAAAGAAAGTATTTACAAGGAAAAAATCGCGATGCCGAATCTGATGATGAAAATACAAAAGTTCTATCAACTAAAATTGAACTTAAACTAATATCTTTAGAAGATATTAAAACTGAAATTGCAAAAGATGATAATTTGTCAGTAATTGATGACTTAGTAGATGAATTAGCATTATACTTAGAACAAAAAGTAAATAACTATGCTACATCTATTGCAGAACAATTAGCACAAAACAATAAAACTACAAATTTAAGCGAAGTTGAAGAACGTCTAAATGTTCTAGTAACAAATATTAAAATATTTGACAAAGGCATTAAACATATAGATAAAACAAATCAACCTGCCTTAACGAAATATTTACTAAAGTCTCTTGTTACCGACTTTGTAAATGAGTTATTTAAATTAGCTGCTCAACAAAATATGCTTCAATTTCCTGAGAATATTACCACAGAGACAAGGCAAAAAATGTTGCTTGATTTGCCAGAAGATGTGAAAGAACCTTTAACTAATATACACAAATCTATTGCTGGAAATTCTATAGATGAATTCCTAAATTTTGTAGATGCAGCAATGGCAAGTTGCTGTTTAGTATTAAAAAAATATGATAAAAAGAAGGAAAGACCACTTATTTTGGGTCACAAAGAAGCCTTACTAGAAGAACTTAATACTACTCAAGATCCTGCATTAGCACTACATCTAATCACAAGTATATTATTTACAGCAACAACGCAAAATGTTATACATATGTCTGGAAGACATGTATCTACTATTCTTTTATTTCTTCAAACACAATTGCAACTCTCAACAATGGAAATGTTATCTAAATATCACGGTATGAAATATTTAATAACTTAATGTCATTATATCATTATGTCATTATATCAATATAGTTACTTGCAATACTTATATTTTGTATTACATTACAGATATGGTGCTAAAAAGTTTAACTTCTTCAGATGAAGAAACAAAGCTTGATATTCAAAAGGAATTACAAATTAGATTAGAAGAAATTAAAAATATTGCAAATAACTACAAACAACATTTAAAAAATGATGCACAAGAGAATAAATACACATGATTGTATATAAATATAAATATTATTATTTTGTATAAAAATATATTCAGAAGTTTTATACTATGCTATATTTGCAATAAATTACAATATTTGCAATAAATTGCAATTATAAAAAAAGAAAAAATGATGAAATTATATTAGAAATTATTCATTTTTACATAAATAGTAAATAATATTCTTTGATATTTTAATTTGAAAATCTTATAATTATTTTAATCCTAATTTTCAATACATTTGTACAATATTATACATTCATATATGTACAAATTTCATTACTCTATTATCTATTGCTAATACTATGTAATTACTGTTACTAATACTAAAACAAAATATTATTCATTTGTTTTCAAATTTTAAAACTCCTCATTACATAATTATATACAATACTCCTGAATAACAACATGTCTTGTGGCTCGTTCATACAAACTTTGATTCACATTACAAAGTTGCTAATATCCTTGTGAATCCAACACATCCTGCTACAACAGTTTGACCAATACCCCAAAATAATGCATACAATGGTGGCAGTGGATATCGAGATGCTCTGTATACAAAAGCAACAGCAGCAGAGCTAAGAACTCCTGATGTTAGTGGCAATAATATGCCCATTATTATTATCAGCAATGGGAAGAATCTTTAAATGAAAATTTACTTAATTATTTTATAGTCTAAACACATCAAAAATTTGATCTTTTTTATATTTAACTTAATCAGGCAATACAATATATTATTTATCATGTTATAAATTTATTTACATTACTAGAACAATGTAGTAAATTTATACTTACTTTCCATATTTATGTTGTCTTAATGTAGCAAAACAAATAGCACCAGCTATAGTATGAACAAAAATTGAAGAAAATAGGGCCCATAAAAATATGTGATACCACATTTCTGTAAAATTTAGACACCAAGAGAGATGTTTAAAAGAGAAAGCTTAGAAGAAATTTTAAATAATTGGGAAGACTAATTATTTTTATAAATATGTACATACCAGCAAATGAAGTTAAAGGTGTATAAAAACCATTGCCAGTATTAATATTTCTTAAATTAACTGAAGGTCGCAAAACAGAAGTATCTGTTTGTACTTCCATTATAATTGTTTTAGAAATATTTTAAGATAATATATTTCTACATCAACATTAAGAGAAATTATACCTTCAATAATATGCATTTGTAACTATAATTGAACACATTTTTTTTAATGAAAGATATCATTTTATACATAGTCTTTTATACAGTCAAAACATCTAAAAAGAATGTCCTTAAACCCTGCAATAGTGTAAAATACTTAGTATCATATACATGAATTTCTTTAATTTTATGTTGTCAATTACATTAAAGTTGAGGGCTTGTTCTTCAAAAACTCATACAATTTACCACGAATTAAAACAAAATACTAAGGAATCAAGTTTAACTTACGTCTTCATTCTAAATTGTTTTTGTGCATCGCACGTCATATCAATACATACATTTTCATGTTGATAGATTACTTCTATATCTAATAGCAAATATTATACATATTTAATATCATTTCTCACGTAACCTATTTTAACGTTTCTTTAACAATCAGTATAATAACAGTTTGAACTTATTACACGTTAGAAAGACAAGTGAACATGAAATACGTAAATTATCAGCGCACTCTTTGAAATTTATTCGAAACATAAAATCAATATCATAGATTAACAAAAATGAAATAAAATAGTGTATTTTGCAGATAGAATTATTTTTAACGTGATATATAAAGTATAACGATTCGTAATATAATAATTAACTGACTTCCTTGTAGGATTTATCTTACTATAGAATAAAGGTGTATTTGCACAGTATGTCAAACGAAATATTTCTCAGTAGAATCGCTAGGGAATTTAAAACTAAAATATATAAACAGAATTTGACAGAGTTGGTGAAGTTCAAAGAAAAATAAGATAAAAGTAATAAAGATCAAATAATAATAGAAGAATATATCGAACATGACCGATAGATCAGTGTCTTCAGCATCTTTTTATGAACCTCCCCTCCAGTATAAAGAAGAAAACAATATGTTACTTTATCAAAACATAAAAATGGTTAGAGGTTATATTTACAACAAAAAAAAAAAAATATATATATATATATATATATAATTGTTTTATAATATTTATCATATCTTTCTCGTAATAAGATTTTTATTCAGTTTCATAAAAAATATATTTATGTATATTTTTATTTGAATGAACTGCAATATACTATAATATGCTGCATAATAATTCGTTCTTACTAATTCGCAGATTTTGCAAGATGTATTACGAGGTATAAAAGAAGTTGATACAAATTTAAAAAATATAGAGGGAGATATCGTTAATACAGCTAAATTATTAAACGCAATTGAAATAGACTCAACATCAAACGAAATATAACCACTTATTTCAATGTTAAATAATGTATAAATAAACAAACCAGCATAAATAAAATTTTTGTATATTTTTAATACGTTTACGAAATATTCAAACTATATTTTTCTTCTAAAACTTAAATCGCATTAATTTTGTATAAATGTTTAGAAATTTTATATGTACGATTAAATAAAACTGTTCCTCTTAACATAATATAACGCAATAAATCGATGACATTTCTTTTCGGTCATCCTTGACACTAAAATATCCACTGATTGTAATTTGCGATTGCAAATTATCTCGGTAGGTAATCAAACTGTCCAAACACGAACTAATGAAAATAATGGACGAAAATTGAAAAATCTGCGGTCTATTGAGAAAAGCCCGACACATGTCATATGAAAATGTATCTTTTTCGGAAGAGGTTTGCTTATTAAAAAAAAAGTAATTTCATTTTATTTTCTATACACATACCATATACGATTAAATGGATTTCATTCCTATCGATGTATAATCGATTGAATTATTTTATTCTTTTTATCCTTTATCCTAATTAACATAAAATATATAATATTTCACATAATATTTTTTTCTTTCAATTTAAGTTAATAATGGGTTACTAATTCGTAGATTTGTGGAACATAAAAGCATAAATATTATTATATTTATGGTCATATTTTTCAACTTGAAATAATTTAACTCTATCCCATATACATATTTGAATGTTTCATAGCAAATTAATTCGAAATTAATAATTTCTAATTTCAATTCTTTTCTCAAATTTTTAAAATTATCCACAATGTGTATTAAATACACATTGAAAATTATACATATACATATATGATATAACACATACCATAAGAAATTTTCTAGTTTCCAAGCTCCCTATTCCCATGGCATACCGATACGCTATCTATTCGAAGAATTCGACCTACGAAGAACCGAACGAACTAAATTTTTTACCATTATGTTTTATGTATGAGTGTGATACAGATAAAATCAATGATTATAGATATAACGTAAGTTATAATATAATCTTGTTAAAAATTAAAAATAAACATATAAACTTAGTGAAAAATATCCTTAAATATATTGTAAATTATTATGTATGTTGCAAACGTATTAAAGCAACATATCAAATAAATATATCCCTTTACGTAAATAAACAAAAGTTCAAAAGTTGCTCGATGACTTAGAGAAGAAGCTCATTAAAAAATGATTTAGAACTTAAGCTGATAAGTCAATGGCATCGGCAATTCAATAAGATCAATTCGTTACGATATTCTTTCGATTAATCAGAGACTCACGCAATTATTCATCATAGCTTATCATTCACGGTGGTTCACGTGTTTTAATATTAAACACCTCGATAAATTGAAGTTTCGACAGTCTTTTCGTACCGGTTGGATCTGACCGAGAAGATGCTGGTTGGGGGTAATTGTGAACGCCTCTTTCTTGGTACGATTAGTTTCAATAAAAGTAATTATCGCAGTGGCTGTATCGAAGTAAAAATCGATGATGGGCATAGATGAGGGTGGAAGTAAATTGGATACGACTATTACATGTGCACAAACGAGACGCGGGGATAATGAATTCAATTGTTTGGTGTGGTTTTTTGCCCTACTCCTCGCCTGTCTCGTCCAATCGGATGTAAGCGAGGGCGCCCATTCCTACATTCGAAATATATAAATGTGTCAATAACTGTTCCTCTACGCTCAGTCAGTATTTTTATTCGTTGCTGACAAACTGTCGATTAATAGTAAACGTCGAGTGTCATTTTCGAGCTCCAAGAGAAAGTGAAAAAAAAAAAATGGTAAGTTTGTGACTCTCCCAACCTTTGTGGATCCTCGATCAGTCCGTTTTTTCTAGCTATTTTTTACCCTCTTTTACGCTGTATCGCGCTATTGCGCGAATGACAGGCCATCAAAATCAGAATTATCGACTAGTTTCTCGGACTGTCAATATACTTAGTCGTTTCGACGACGTATTTTCCTTTGGAAAAGAAAGAAGAAAGTCTTCGGTGAAAATCTGATAATCATTTGGATCTCTTTTTTCTTCTTTTTCATTTTTTTCATTTTTTTTCCCCCCCTTTGAGAACATGTCACATCGTCTTTTTTACTTTTTGAAAAGAATGTAATGTATTCGTACAAATGTACAAAAAAAAGAAAAAGAAAAAGAAAAAAAAATCTTTTTATTTTTTGAAAATATTCTCGAATGCCTCGAAAGAGAAACAAGAAAAAAAAGAAAAGGAAGAAACAAAATAGGAGGAAAGAATGAAAATTTTTAATCCATTACGCGATTCGCGTTTCATGTTGCATATTTCCTTATCGTAGTTTACAGGCTGACTGATATCATCTCTAGATTACGATGCGTTAAAGGGCTCCGCGGAAAGAGGGCGCGAGATCATAGGGAAGATGCGAAGATTGTATAAGAAGTTGCATCATTCGGTTCGAAACCTTCTCCCGTGATGTGCGCTCCTAGAAAGCATCTCCGACGCGAGTATCTTTATCGAAAGTTCTATCTCATAGCAGTACTAGATTCGATATTTTTACGGACTTTATCTACGTGTGACAATTATCCGTCGTGATTTTAAGGTAAGAAAACGAAAAGGAATTCTCGAAACGAGAATATACGATACATACATTTCGGTGTGAAGATTTTGGACTTTAGACCACGTGTAAATCGATTCTATGCGAGAAAAATAACAGAGGCACATATATAGACAAAATTTGTATAAATAGGAGAGGTAACTATAAAAAGTGACAGACCACATAAATTTTCAAATAGGAATGTAAATTTTTCAGTTTTTATATCCCTTAGTCCCTCGAAAGCAGATAACGTGCAGAGAACTGCATTCTATTTTTAGGTACATACCACTTTAACGAGCGAATTTTTGAGCAACTTTCTCGATTTTCGTAGAGTAGACGATTTCACCTACTTTCCAAATCGAATCACTTTTTGACACTTAATTTGATCGTGATCGTTCTCGAAGAGATTTAGAGATGTTTAAATACTGGCTTGTGATAACATCATCATACCTGTGGCCGTATCAATTTTTGATTACATTCCAACAACGTTACTTACGCATGTCGCAATTTTTGACAGAATTATACTATTACACACTATGACTAATTTTTTTTTTTCTTATCGAAACTAAGCAAAATATAAATCAAACGTTTTCATTAACATCGATTGATATTAACTTTCTCGAAAAATTTCAAATTATTTCAACATGTAACACGTAAGTTTAACACGTAAGCATCATAGTCAATGACACAAAATAAATTTAGAATTTTCCAATCAAATGTCCGTAACATTTAATTTTGCGTACATAAAAATGTTTGATCGTTCGTATTTTCACTCTTGGCTCCAATATGATTGGATTTAATCTCTTGAATTAAATTAATAAAAAAAAAATGTAACACTTTTTTGCTGCTTACACAAGTAATTACTGTCTAGATAAAATTCTTCCCGCAATCGGTTGAATTTATTCCCTATTAAAAGAAAAAATCGAAGAAACTAAGTACCGATCTCATTGCGAAACGATAAAACCGTTTCGGAAGTTTCAACCACTTTTAACTGCTCAGGACACGCTGTATGCAAGTGTTTCCAAGGGAAAAAAAGAAAAAGAAAAAATAAAATAAAAAAGATACGACACACACACACACACACACACGCGCGCGCGTGCGCACACATTATGTCGCATCGTATCGTCTTCTCCCTTATTTTTTTGCACCGCATGTGTGTTCATTAACGTTCGCGCGAATTCATTTCCAAACATCTTGTCTCGTTAACAGCCGAGTTACTTAATCTCCTTTAAACAGTACGCGTGACCTTCCTCCTTCCTCTCACAAAGACTCTCTGACTGTGAGCGACTGAGAGGAAGAAAAAAAGGGGAGAAACGCGGGACGAGAAACGCCGAAGATAAAATGATGCGGTAGCATCATCTAAATTTTATTCGTGAACTTCGTGAGAAGAACATTCCGTGAGGGAACGCCTCAAAGTCACGGTGAACGACGCGGCTAGCACGTACACGCCTCTAAAATCCAAGCCGAACGTGTCGAAGTGGAGGAACCGTGAGAGGCACACAGGTTTAAGTCGAAGCGAGAGATGTCATTCGGAAATCAGACATTCCTCGTGCGACACGTTGTCGGCTCATCGTCACAAGGATACGCGGTCAAGGTATCAAGTGTCTCGTCTTCTATACCATGATAATAAAATACGATAGATAAAGAAATCTCTCTAATTTGGTGATTTCGATGCTCACATTAACGAGCAGGACATGCGACTGATCCGACGATCCATCCAGCACCACGCCATATATTTCACGTTAGTTTCAACACCGAAATCGTTCGTTTCAAAATCGTCGCCAAATGATATATACATACATATATACATATATACATACATACATATATGTACATATATATATATATATATATATATATATATATATATGTATATATATATATTTCTTGAATCTCGAAATCATAGGATTGTCTCTACAATTTTGATCGTTATCAGCGATATATTAATACGTAAAAATTTCGTACACTTTCGTTCGATTGTAACGAGGCCATTATGGATGAATGTCGAAGTGGTGGAAAAAAAAAAAACGCGGCAATCATATAACTGAAGGAATAATTGCAATATTATTAACTTGTATTGGCGAAGTTAATGATGTTAATGGCGTTAATACGAGGTACGAGGTAAAGGACGAAGTAGGAAAGAGAAAGAATAGAATATATATTCCGGTTATTACCAGAGATATTTAATTATCATCGCATTCTCAAGAGTTTAATTTCATTGTTGCCAATTGTGTTTATTCGTATCCTCGAAGGAAGGTCGAATGAATCGATATTATAAATCGCGCACCTAACCCGACAATTAAATCCGCATTGTTATATTCAATCGGTCCAATTTCTGCGAAAGGATCGTGACGTTCGTGTTCATCGGCTTCATTCTGATTCAATCATTGCACAATGTCCTTTCACATTCATTAAATTAGTTTCTTTGATGTAACATTGTTAGCTCGTAACGTTACCGATCATAATTGCCAACGATATATCGACTTTGCCATTCAGTCTTGTTTCTTTTTTTTTTTTTTTTGTTTTTATTATAGATGAGATCGTGTTCAATACTGATTAATCTCGTTTACATTATCACCGTATCGTATACGGTTTCGGGACATCCCTTTTCATTCCTACCACGGCATGCTGTCGAACGAGCTGCGGAACGTAGGAGCATAAGCAGGCAAATAGTAGAGCACAGCTCCAATTTCTTAACACCATTGGACTATGGCGTGCGAAAGGTAACGTAATACATAATTGATTCATTACTTTTTCTATTATTTCGCAAAATAAACTTTTATGAAAGAGAGAGAAAAATAGAGGGAGGGAGAACTCAAAAGATAGATATGAATTCTAAATAGAAAAAAATTTCAAGAATATACGACCACTCAGTATTAATATAAGTAAAGCAAGAATATAAAATGATAATTATTTTGAAAATACATTCTCAATAACACGTTCAATCACATTTTGATTCTCAGCCTGTAGAACCATGGACCAAAATCACACAAAACCCAGTAAACGGCATCGAGACTACTTTGGGGTAAGTATCATATATCGAAGATAATAAGAAGAATAAATGTAACAATCATATCCGATAATACTGTCTTTTTTCCTCTCTCTCTGTTATTATAGAAGCAAAGTGGAATTGGAATGCAAAGCTAGTGGCAGCCCTCCACCGGAAATTTTCTGGTTCACGGGGAGCGGCAGCTATGAAGATGCGAGTATTACAACCAGACACAGTTCTGATATCATACGATCAGGAGGAAAGAAGAGATTATTAATTTTTAATATTCTTTTTGTAATAGTTGGCCGCGTACGTGAAAGCCAGCACGCATTCCTTGTATGATCCATCCGAAGAGTGGAAAGGTGTGGCCAGAATTAATTCGAAACTCGTGATAGAATGCGTTACTCCGGATGATGCTGGATTGATCTACTGTGCGTCGGTTTCTGCGAGAGAGGTGAAGATCTCCACTCCTACGGTGCTCTTGGTTAACCGTAAGTGGAATACAATTAACAATTAACTATCAATCATCTGAACCTGCATTAACATGAAGCTTTGACCAAATGCCATGCAACCCTCTTTTCTTTCACAATTTATTCGTATATTTCGCTAATAAGTGATTCGTGAAACTCTTTACTTTCTCTCTTCACATTTTCCCATATATATATTAATTTGGCGATCAAGTTCAACATCAGTTGTCATCATCAGCTTTCATTATTCATTTTTTATATGATTATAATAATGAAACGATTTGAATCTCATCAAATGGTACTATGGATTTAGTGTTCAATTGTATCAATTAATTTTCTAATCTTCTATAAATTGTGGTACTTTTATAATACTGGACAAATTTTGAACAGTTCAGAAGACAAAAATTTATCATTCAACGATTTCTTTGATACAGATGAAGGTAGTACCGGTAACTGCAGTTCTGAGAGTGATCCAATAATCACCCTTTACTCGCCAACATTGGTAGCCAATATTGGAGCGACTGTTATATTGCCCTGCAGAGCCACTGGAAAACCAACGCCACAAATCACTTGGTTGGATAACTACAACGTACCTCTAAGCCTATCAACTAACTTGCGACACAAAGTATTGGATAGCGGTGACTTATTGATAGAGGAACTCTTGTGGGAAGACATGGGTGGCTATATTTGTCAAGCCAAGTCTGAAAATCAACAACAAGTCGTCAGTACATTCCTTTACCCTTTACGCGTAGGTCTCTATATTTTTATTTAAATTTAATAATTTAGTATTGATAAAATAGAAAAAAAATTGCTAAAACTTCCTGGCCATTTTTAATAAAACACAAACAATTTTAATAAAAAAAACAAGAAAGAACTTCTTAATTATAAAATTAGGAAATAATTAAAATAAATATATTCTCACTTTATTTTTCAGCCTGAAAAGGAAGTGGCTCGAACAGTCAACTAAATAATTGTCCCAAAAATGAACCCAGTCAGTCCGATCTCGGGCTATCATTGTATGATATGCCGCAATCTTCTTGAGCTAAATTTTGCTCTTTGTTAGCGTTCAAATGGTATTGTTTTTTCAGTATAAGCATTATATATAGGATTATACATATTACGATACTGAAGACATGACAATGCATTTAAAAATCAACGACGCTATATTTAGTAATTATTGATTAAAACGCAGCCGCTATTTTACTTAAAGTTCTAATAGATATTAAGATGCCAAAGAGTTTTTGTATTTGATTATGATAAAAATTTAGCAATTTTAAAATAGCGATTTTTTAAAACTATTTTAATATTTAATTATTATCTATACTGCGATATCTCTCGAATGAGGTATTATAGTTTAAACGAATTATTTATTTATTATATATGTACATTGGAAGTGAATTCAGTAGGCAGGCATAATGGAAGACGCTTTGATTAAGAGAAGAATCAATTGCTTAATTCTAGAAAACTCGATAGAAAAGAAACACGCTAATCATCCGACTTCGATTTTTCTTTTACTTATTACTTATTAGTATTAATTAGTACTTTTTACTTATTTTGAGTAATTTAGTTTTTTATTTGTTTGAAATTATCGTAATCTATTGCCTATTATGAACCGCTATATTTTTATGTATAAATATATTTAATAAATATATTTCATTTCGTACAGTGTTTATAAATTTGTGCCGTATTTATTTTCCACTATCTAATTTTTCTAGATTGAAATTAAATTTCTAAATAAATATTCAATTTATTCGATTTCTTAACCAATGCAATAAGTTTAAAAAAATGACCTTGTGAATGAAAGATCATAGTCCAGCCGATAACGCTATATCATTATTACTGAAAACACGTGTCATATATTTGTAACATTTTCTAATTGAAAAATGGCAAAAAAATTGGTTGCAAAAATTGGACCTTCGATTCTTAACGCTGATTTGGCACAACTTTCAGAAGAATCGCAAAGATTAATTAATAATGGTGCTGATTATTTACATTTAGATGTTATGGATGGTCATTTTGTACCTAACCTTAGTTTTGGCCACCCATTAGTAAAATGTCTTCGAAATAAAGTAAAAGATGCTTTTCTTGAAACGCACATGATGGTCTCTAATCCTAATCAGGTATACTTTACTTTGGCATTTCTTTAATTTAAATTGTATATTATTTTCAATCATATATCATTTTTGTTGACACTTTGAAAGATATTTATAAATTTTTAACTTTAGTGGATAGAACCAATGGCTGATGCTGGTGTCAACCAATATACATTTCATGTTGAACCAGTGAAGGATGTTCCATCAATTTGCAGAAAAGTAAGAGAAGCAGGAATGAAAGTATGTATTTTGTATAATTTCTTAAATTAAATTTGTTTACTCAAAAATTGTACTAAAGACATCATTTTTTAAATGTAAGGTTGGAGTAGCACTTAAACCAGGGACTCCGGTGGATGTAGTCGTAGAATATGTTGATCTAGCAGATCTGGTATTAATTATGACTGTAGAACCAGGTTTTGGTGGTCAAAAATTCATTGAACCAATGATGGAAAAAGTATCATGGCTTAGAAAAAATTATCCTACATTAGACATAGAAGTTGATGGAGGTGTTGGACCAGGAACTATTGATGCATGTGCAAATGTATATATTTCAGTTTAGTAGATATATATCTTAATGTATACTCTAACTAAAAAAAACTACACGCATGTGTATTTTCTTTTTAGGCTGGTGCAAATATGATTGTCTCCGGAACAGCCGTCATAGGTTCTTCCGATCAAGCAAAAGTTATCAGAACTTTAAGAAATACGGTAAATTGTGCATTGCAAAATAGTTGAAAATAAAAAGGAAAGAAAATTATCTCCTAAATATAAGTTATACTTATAAACGTTATACTTATAAATTGTACTTATATATTACAAATTTTGGAAACATAAAGTTTTGTATACATAATCTTTAACAAGAAAAGAAATATAAAAGACAGATTTTTATAGTTTTTGTGTCATTACTTACAGTCACTTATATTCACTGACAGTTTAATTATTTACAAAATTATTAAACTGAGCATTTGATAATGGAGAAACTTTGGGAAACAATTTTGTCCTTAATTCTGCTAAAGTAATTAAAATAGCTTCTTCTGTTCTAATAGTTTTTGATCCTTGTTGTGGACAAGTATTTAAATAATGATCAAACACTAAAGAAATATCATCCACATTCACATTAGGATCACTCTCTACTGCTGCTTCCAATCCAGACAATCCTCCAAATATTATTATAGCATGATGGTATTTGATACCTTCTGGTTCCACATCATCAATAGAATTTCCTTTATCTGAAGTACCAATGATCAAATCGTATCCATCCTTATAAGAACATTGAGTTAATACTTCTGTAAGATTATTAGCTAATCTCACTGAATATCCCCAATATATTCCATTATTTGATCTGGGAATATCAGGTGGAACAATGAATCCTTTTAACTTTTTTGGATTTGGCTGATCTTCAGGTATCTTCACTGTAACTCTTAATCCATCAGTTAACACTTTATCCACACAAACATCATTTAATAATCCTACATTTACGTAAGAACCTTTGCCAGGTTTAACTGGTTTATTTGTAACTATTCCTTCTCTATATAAAGACACATCTTGCTGACGTAAATGATGTGGTGCATCCAGAGGATTTAATACTCCAGCATATTGCAAATCTTTATGGATTGGGAAGAAATATTTTCTTAAATATTGCGGACATTCAAGATACTGCAATATTCTAGCCAATTGCAAACATCCAATTCGTCTTTCACCTAAGACTTCGTCAGTTTTTATTTTTTTCTTTTCACTTTCAGTTACCTCTCCTTTATCATCAAAAACGACGATTTCGTTTATTTTGTAAACACACGCTGCACGTGCTATTTGCCCTGCCAAATATGTTCGTAATTCTGGTGATTGAGCATTGTCTAAAATCGAGCCTGGAACTGCAATACTCAAAGTCGAAATATCTTTCTTTTCGAATTGCTTTTCAGCAAGTTTAATCTCTTCTCTCTGTAATTCGTTTTTAGTTTCGTCTTTCTTTAGCTTTTTTGCTAACCTCTCTTCCTTCCATTTTTTTCGTTGTTCTTTATATAAACGATTGGTTTCCTTCCAAGTTTTGGCTGTAGGAATTACTGTCGACATAATTCTTCAATATTTTTCAAATTCTTCTTTTAAACTTTGAGATATTTATCATTCTTCACAATTAACTTTTAGAAAACTATCAATCTTCACAATTAACTTTAGAAAACTATTAAAATCAGTTGAACACTATTCTCGTATATACTATATTATACTGCACTATACTAACTTCTAACTTGGGGTGACTATTGATACACTTTCACAACGCCACTTTTCGGTGTGTTTTTTCACTGAATAAAATCTTTCTCGAATTTTATAAAATTCTTATAATTATATCAAATAATGGCCACAGAGGAAGGTTTTGAACAGGTTTTTATACAATTTTTTACTTATATTTAATTCAATGTCCACTTTTTAATATAAGGTATCTAACCTTAATTTTGTTTCTTTCAAACATGTTGAAAACAAGTTAAATAAGCATGTGTCTTTGAAATTAGCACTAACAAAATTATCAATAAACGTTATTTGAGAAAATTCTTTTTCCTAGTTCGAAGATGAAGAGACAGAAATTCCGATTGGCGGAACTTTACCCAGCGGTAGAAAACGATTATTTTCGAAAGAATTGCGCTGTATGATGTACGGTTTTGGCGATGATCAAAATCCTTATACAGAGAGTGTAGATTTGTTAGAAGATTTAGTTATTGAATTTATTACGGAAATGACACATAGAGCTATGGAAATTGGTCGTACTGGACGTGTACAAGTAGAGGATGTTGTATTTTTAGGTAACAACAAAATATCCATTTGGCTGTCTCAAAAGTTTCTTTTGTTTTAAATAATGGATATATTATACAATATTTTATATCATGTTATAGAATTATATATAAACCATTATTTTGATCTATTATCTTTTTTCATTTCTCCAAAAATCATCTTTCTAAAACTTCTGTAGTTTACGAAAATATTATTAAAGGTACATTTTTATGTCATTTTTTGAGCTAAATGTTTCATCATAAAAAAAATTTCTCAATAAAAAGAATAAATAGTAATCTGTATGTATAATAATCAAATGCAATATTTGAAGAGCATAGAGAATGAGATAGAATAGTTAGTTAAATAGTAATCAAATTCTGCATTTAAATCTTAGCGTTGCACGAAAGGAACTTTTGGGACAACCTAGTATATTAACTTCTTAATAATATGTTTTAAATTATTACTTTTTTACAAATTAAAAATTGGTTTATTTAATTAAAAAATCTTATTTTACAGTTAGAAAAGATCCCAGGAAATATGCAAGAGTTAAAGATCTCCTCACAATGAATGAAGAATTAAAGAAAGCTAGAAAAGCATTCGATGAAGTTAAATATGCAGGTACTGTTAGTCAGTAAATTTCATATCAAGGCATATAAAAAAAATTTTTATTGTGTTTGAATTTATTATTTTGAGATTTTTTTTTAATGTTTTTTAAAAAAAGTTGCAGAATTTGAACATAAATGATCTATTTTAAATTATTTTGTTGAGTTTATATAATGCTGTTATTAAAAATAACTATTGTATTATAGTAGTTGCACAGTTTTGATTTATTTACAAGTGTGGAATGCTATATGCTTGTGTGCTGCATTTTTATGATACTTCATGCTTGCTTATCTACATAATTAAAAGATTATGATATATTTAAGATTGCTTAAATCTTTTTTTTATAACATATTTTTATATAATGTTATAAACACATATAGTATAAAGTATGTAGTATAAATACATATTTTTGAGTTCCTAGAATACTTAGTTTTATTATAAAATATGTTAATTGTTTTGTGGATGCTATTTCATTTTGTAGTATTAATAATGTTGTATGTGTAAAATAGTATATAAAACAAAAATTTATATCTAACATTTTATATTTTATTTTATTCATAATAGTTTTAGTCACAATTTCATAATAATACGTAATAATACAATAAAAATACATATATACACATATTTTATTTTAATAGCAAAAAATTTTTTCACAGCTCCATTAAATGCTGGTTTGAAATCATTATTTTTATGTTTACTTTTTTAATATATTTTCATGTACATTATTACTAACATTTATGTTTATTTTTTGCTATCGCAAGCAATCAATTTTGAGCTATCACTCAATTCGTATATTATAATGTTTTCTTTATTATTTTTAATTTAATTTCTATAAATTGCTCTGTTTGTTTTTATTATGCAGCATGAACAATGCATGTTTTAATTCAAATTAAATCGCAGTTAATTAAAAAAAATATTTTGGCTTATGTATTTGCATGTATATTATTTCGTCTTTAAATAAGAAAAAATAAATTGATTAAATTTCATAGTTATGTCATACTTTGATTGATACTAGAAACAGCTTCTTTTGCTGACAGAATAACATGAGAGACTCCCACACCGTGATATGAAGAGCCACACAATGCTAAAGGTATTTTATGCGCAGAGATATAATCGTGGATGCGAGTTAAACGTCCTGCATGACCAATTATATATTGTGGAATACAGTCTTTCAGAATGGAAACATTATATGTCTTGGGATATTCATTAATGGATAAAAGTTGATTTGTATATTTAACTGCTATCATTTTTAAATGTTCTTCGGATGAACATTTATCAAAGTATTTTTCAAACCATGCACCACCCATCATTACTGTCAGTACCTGGATTTAAGGAGAAAATTGTATATATCGAACAAGATGTTTCTAGTCTATTATAAATGTGTAAAAAATTATTTAAATATTAAAGATAATTTTGTGTCATTGCAAGGCTAGATTTTTAAAAAATTTGTTATTACAAAATATTAAGCTGGTGTAATAAATATTTATATTTATATATTACATACTGTCATTTTGGAATTTTGAGGAAGAGCACACGAATCAAATATTATGCCTAAAATTGGAATTTCTTCTTTTGGTGGAATAAGAACTCCAAAAGCATCTATTGGCAAAACATTTTCAGAAAACTGAAGATTGACTACAGCTATTGTTACTGTAGGTATATTATACAATTCTCTAGATAGTTCTGGATGTTGCTTTTGTATTAAATTAGCTAAATTTTTAGCAGGTAAACTTGATATAATGTGAGAATATTTTTCAACATTTCCATTTACAATTAATTCTACATAATTTTTATTAAATGTGATTTGTTCACAATTATGTTTCATTTTTATATTCACTCCACGCTTTGTAATATTTTCAGCTAGTGTTTGAGGTAATTTTTCAAAACCATCTTCAAGTCCCCATACACTCCATTTTTCTCTTCTAGCTCTTTCTACTAAATGCAACGATGTATTATTTGATTTTGCTACTTTCTGAGTTTCATTGGTGTTTCTTAATTTAGTTTCTTTCTCTTTTTTTACATTTAATATTTCTGAAAATTTTTTCTGTACAAGGCCCAGAAATACAGAGCCATATTTCTGTTCAGTTTCAAATATATTCGTCATGATAGATTTTGCACTTAATTGATGTATATCACCACCACAAGTTCCGCATAATATTGGTGCAACTATTTTTTCAGAAACATCTTTGCCAAATCTTCTTTCTACAAAACTATATATGCTTTCATCATCTTTATGAATTCTTGTTGCTTTGAAATCATTCCACAAAAGACTACTTAAAGAACGATTTAACAGTGTATTTTTTGTTACAATTCCTTTTAGAGAATTAGGTAAACGATGTAATACATTATCAGTATAAATATATCGATTTTTAGCAGCAGGATGATTTATTTTGATAGGAATAACTTTAGATGATAACTTCAATTCTTCTACTAAGTTCAATAAATCATGTGAGTTAGCTCTAATAACCCTTGGACCTGTCTCAAAGATTGTTCCATCAGGTTGTTTTATAGAACGTATCCAACCACCTATACGATTTGAAGCTTCTAATATAACCAATGGAGTCAATTTTGGATTTTCAAGAGCATAATATGCAGCTGATAAACCGGATATACCACCACCTAATATTGCTGTCATTTTTAGTTATATAAATATGTATAAATATACGAATTTATATATTATATTGTACAAAATTATATAATAAGTTAAATAATACTTATGTTTCTTCTTTTTTATTATCCAAATGAATTATTTTGTATTAAATTAAAATTATTATGTACTATATACATGTATTGCACCAAATTACTTTATTTTTTATTAATTTAATAGTTTATAGAAATAGAAACTTGTATAAAAAAATCAAATATTTGTGAATCTAAAAATGCACTGTCAATGTTATATAAATTTTGTTATTTTATGGACTACTTTATATTGGTGCATTTAATACTCGAGAAAGGTTATACTCGTTTGAAAATGACCATAGAACCATTGTGTACGTATGAAGTAAAAATTCAGATACGATGTAAAAGAGTGATATTTCCTGTTTGAAAATAAAAATTAATGTAAATGAACGTCTTAATTTTGTATTTTTATCTTTATTGAATCGTTATTTTATTTTATATCTAATTACTTCAATGAATGGAACAATCATAACATAATCAAATATTTTGGAAACATCGTCGATATATCATTTAAAAATTTAATAAAACATGATAATAAATTTATTTAATATGATCATTTCCATTAAACATATTTAATCATATACAATTAGTTTGGTGAAATTATATTGAATTGATTAATTGTAAGATAAAAATGGAAATGTCTGCTTGCGTCATTGAAATTATTATGCATGAATGATTATTTTAATATTCAGATATTCTGAGTTGCAAACTTGAATTGCAAACTTAATTGTAACTACCTACATATTGTCTAGCACATTTTCATACTACGTCAATATTCTATAATTATATAATAGAATTTACACGGATTCCCGCCAAACCATACTTTACAGATTCGGTATAACGTACGTATTTTATCTTTTTAAAAATATTTTTTATAAATCTTTTATAGTTTTTAAATTGTAACAAGTTATTGATATTATAGTTATTAAAATTTGGAGCACCATTAATTATTACAATGAAAGACGGAAGCAGATTGTTGTCAATCCTCCTGAAAGTTTCAGAAAAAGCAGCAAATATTGCAAGAGCTTGTAGGCATAATGATGCCTTATTTAAATTGCTTGTACAAGAAAAATCAGAGGCAGAAAAGAATCCACGTTTTTTCCAAGATTTTAAAACTTTGGCCGATGTTCTTATCCAAGAAACGATTAAACATGACATAGGAATAGAGGCAAGTTAATAAAAAACGTTACTAGTATATTTGATTTTTGTTTAACACCTATTTATAAATAATAGATTGAAAACATGTAATACTGTCACAAAACAATTATTCCAATACGTTAGATTAAACATTATTAGATATATGTTTTCACAAACAAAAAATAAAACAAAGATCATTGATAGAAAATTAGTTTCCAGAACTGGCTAAGGTAGTACAAGGAGAAGAAACTAATACATTCAGTAACGCCATGGGTGAATCTATAGTGGTTAAAGTATGTCCGACTATTGGAGAAACCACTCAATTATTAGCCAAAGTGATGGGTAGTGATATTGCAACTGCTGAATTATTAGCTACTGAAGTTCATAAGGACGTCCAATTTTTAGATATTCCAATGGTAGCAGAACTACCTTTGGGTTTTGATATTGACATTTATGATCTTGGTATATGGATAGATCCAATTGGTAAGAAACATAAGAGTATAATTCAAATACATTAAAATAAAGATTTACTATACATCTAACAGATATAAAATAATATTAATACCAATATTTGTATTAAAACGATGTCTTGGAAATTTATATGGTAAATATCTTCTCACGTAATTTAATTTTTATTATGTCAAATTCTATCTAAATTTGCTTTGAATTTTATTGTTTCTCTGTTTTACAATTAATCCCTTTTTTGTTTATTGTTTATAATGATTTCCTTTATTCCTTTATTATATTATTATATTTTTTATTATATTTCCTTTATTATATTATTATTATGCATATATATTAATGGTATTGTCATGATATATAAACTTAAATAGATTATTTGTCAAACAATCTATTTGTTTTGTAGTTTAATAAAGCATGCCTGAGGAGCAATTCGTGGAACTTTTGTAGATTCAACTGCTGATTATATAAATGGAGGTGAAAAGGTGGATGAAGCCACTGGTGTACATATGAGTGGTTTACGATGTGTCACTGTTTTGATTGGAGTGTATTTGAAAAGCACAGGCATACCAATTGTGGGAGTAATCAATCAACCTTTTTATACTAATGTGGATTTGCGGTAAATGAAATTTAATTTATATCTGTCTAATGTATACTTGTAAAATATTAACAGTTAATGAATATCACGCTTTGCTTAATAGATGGAAAGGCAACTGCTATTGGGGATTTGTGGAAAATAATGTTGGAACATGTTCCATAGTGAAAGAATTCACTGATAAAAAAATAATCATTCTGAGTAGAGTTGAAGATGAAAGTGTAAAATCTAAACTATTAGATGCTGGTTTTACTCTAGTAGAAGCAGCTGGAGCTGGTTATAAAATATTAAGCGTCGCTCTTGGACAGGTTGATGCTTATATTTTGTCCAAAGGATCCACATATAAATGGGATACATGTGGTCCACAAGCTCTTATACGTTCTTTAAATGGAGGTATTATTGAATTCCAAGATTTTGTAAATAATTCTGATTTAAATTACATAGATGTAAAGTATTTATCCACGTCCACCAATTTTTCGAATAGCAATGGTTTGATAGCATATCGAAATTTTGAAACTTTGCAAACATTAAAGTCGATTTTATGCAAATAATGGTATTATGCCACATATTTATTCTATTAATTAGATGTTAATGGTGTTTGGAATTCATGCTGCATTCGTTATTAAAATGCAATTTTATTTATTTATTGTTAATTTTAATGTTTTAAATTTTTAAATTGTTAGATAATATTTTTTAGAAGTGTTAAATGTTTATCACGTAATTGTAAAATTGAAAGCTTTGAAACCACTTAGATACCAAATTTTTATTATATTTAACATATATTTTATTAGTGATTTAATAATTGTAAAAACAAGTCATTCTTCTGTGATATTTATGTAAGCTAACTCCCATAGTTGTGCTTTCACTTTTATCAAAATAGAAATTTTAATGAAAATTTGAATTAAATAAAAACAATTTCAACTAAAAATTTTAGAAATTGGAATTTACATTCAGTACATAAAAATTAAATATAGCTATTAATAATACTTAAACTGAAATAGTTAAACAGCGGATTACTTCATCTGAATTTTTAAATATTTGTTGTTTGCAATCTTTAAATGTGATTAACATTATAAATGAAAAATAATAAATAGAAAGTTGTGTTATTTAAAGTCGTAGATAACATCATGTTATGTAATGTTAGAAATAAATATTAAAAATAATTTATATGTTTCACTTACGATATTTTATCCTTCTTCATATTCCATTATATTATGTATTTCAAATTCTATACATTTCTTTGAATATAACACTAAACACTAACGGTGTAACACTTAAAACAAAATTATTCGTAAGTTTCAATAGCTTGAACGTTTAAACGCGTTGTTTCGACTAGTTTCGATATCTCTATATGACTACCTTTACGTAAGTCATTTCAAATACGTGAAATTTACATTACAAAGTAGAATAGATAGTAGAATAGAGGTATATGAAGAATAGACTAAGCATCTTACATTTTTAAACTATCAGTATTTTATGAAAGAAAAATATAAAAAAATGTTCATTTGGTCTCATTTTCAAGTGCGGAGCATTTACTTTTACAACCCTAAGTTTGTTTTTTCCAGAAATAATTTTACTTCATGCAATAGGTTTTCCTTGTTGAAAATTGTAAAAATTCAAATTTCTTCGAAATCACTGAAAAAAATGTTTTTATGATCAAATTTACTATGATCTTGTCTAGAGTCTCTCCTGTTTTGACTAGACTCTCCTTTTTATAATGAACTTTTTTCATGAAGTGTACGAATATTTTCGTTTTTTTTTTTAAAGAATTTTTTGTGAATTTTGTATATTTGATTTACACCAGAGTTTTTTTTATTTTTTTTATTCCAAGTTATTTTGTGCGAAACGCGCGATTACAGCGCCCCAGCGGTAAAATATATTTCTACGATTCTCGAACCTGATCGATATTTCTCACGATCGATTTTTAAGCGGGATGAATGGCGGAAGGAAGCACACCTCGTCTGTAAAGAAGAAAATATTATCCAAAAAAATCGTCCAGAAAGAAGTATTACCCAAAAGTTCTTAGATAAAAATATAAATTAATAGTTGTTGAATTTGTGTCTGTGTTGTGAATTTTTAAGATAAAACGTGCATTTTAGTTTCAACACAAGGTAAGATTTAATCAAATAGTTATTACATATAATGTTCAATAATTAAAGAAATAATAGCATATAAACATTTAAACAGAACATACTATGCTAAAAGTTATTTATAATTTTGTACCAAAATTTAATTTTAATTCTAACCATTACAAATATTTTGTCCTTGTAATGTGACTATTTTTTTATTATATACATAATATGCTTTTATTTCTACTGTAACATTTTCTATTCATTTGTTGATTCTTTAACCTCATACTGCATAATTCTTAACAATTTCAATACTAAATTCAACAATAATTTATTAAGGATTTAATGGCTAAAGTAATAATTCTACTGCGTAATATAATAAAATTTCTCATGTCTCAATTTAAAGTATTGACAATTTTTCATTTTCATATTCACGTATGTGAATATTTTTGTTCTTTTTTAAGAATTTTTCATGAATTTTGTGTATTTGATTTAGACCAGTGTTTTTATTTTTTATTCCAAGTTATCATTTCGTGCGAAATGTGCGATTACAGCGCCCCAGTGGTGAAATACGCAATATATTTCCTTCGATTCTCGAACCTAATCGATATTTCTCACGATCGATTTTTAAGCGGGAAGCATGGCGGAAGGACACACATCTCATTTGTAAAGAAGAAAATATTATCCAAAAGAATCATCCAGAAAGAAGTATCATCCAAAAGTTCTCAGGCAAAAATATAAATCAATAATTGTTAGATTTATGTTTGTATTTTTTTTGTGAATTTTTAAGACAAAATGTACATTTTTACGTACATGCGTCATGATATATTACTAATGTGCATACTTCCTATTGTAATAAGAAATATTCAGAATACAATTTCGGAATACAGTAATTGTCTTTCATTTGCAGCATTCAACATATAAGAAACACTTTATAATTTACAATTAGTACTTTTAATTTTCATATTCAAGTTTCTTTATAATCATATTCTAGAAGAATAGCAATACTTTCTAAATGAACATATTCTTCGCCTTCCCCTTACTAATCAGCTTTATTTTTTTCAGAGAATTTTTGTGACCGCGCGCAATGCGGTTGATAGAGTCAGTGTTTGTTCCGAAATATTTTAATATTTTTTCTGAGCAAAATGGCTCTTATTAAATTAAATTATCAATTCATTCAAATTACAATTCGCGAAGATAGAGTCAGTGAGTCCGCCAATTGTTACTCAAACGTGCGATAGTCTTTTATTTTTCTTTTTTGTATTTTCTTTTGTTCAATATTCGTTTTCGCTGTTAGAGTCAGTGCTCGAACGGATAAGGCTTCTTCGAGGCGAGATAAAAAATGGTAAGTAGTTTTATATATTGTATTTCAATTTATTCAATTTTTCAAATTTAACAGCAAAGTATAATGTTTGATGTTTGTTACAGACGCTTCACAGCATCAACTGTTGCATTTTTGGGAAAAAATCCCAACGGTGGCTCTGAAGTCAAGAATGTAAGAATCTTTCATTATCTCCAACTTAAGACTTTGCTTCGCTTTTAAATATAAATTCTAACGTTTAATGTTTTGTTACAGATGTTGTACAATCTCCATTTCTCCTAATCCTGCAAGAATCTTATGATGCTTCAAAAGCTAAAAATGTAAGTACTTTAGCATGTTGTATTCAAATTTTATTCTCTATAGATCTCTTTCTATTGAAGTTGAATGTAAAATTACAATTGTAAAATAAAAACACTTCAAATTATTCCAATTTTTTTTATTATTTTTAAAATTCAAATTTTCACCAACAACACTGTGTCTTTAGAAAGGAAATGTTTTATGTTTTTTAAGAAATTGTCACAGTGGTATCTACTTGATGAGGATCCTCACGATAACTTTCCCTACTTCGGTGCAGCACCGGTGATAACGTTCTTCACATCTACCCTGTGAGTCGCATGCATTTATGTTCCTCCGGTCACTCAACCATGTCGTAGGACGAAAGGTCCGAATCGGCACGGGTGACTGGTTGTATAAGTAGAATTGTAAATGAGCATAGTGACCGCGGGTATTTTTCGTACTCGTGAGTAGTAACAGTTTTTTCAGATTCTTTATGTATTAGATCAGGACAAGGCTTCTTGCACATCGCGACTGTAACAATTAGATATAATACATACATTTGTAGTAAAATTAAAGTATCTTCAGCATAAAAAAGTGTTTACAAAAGTAACATATCCATATGAACAGATAAATTATAAATATTTATAAATAATCAAATTATTAAAACGTTTTTGTTGCGTTATTAAATTATTAAAATGCTTTGTACATAAGTGGTCATTCGTAAGCAACCTCCAGCATGCTTGCACTGGACGCTAAATAATTGATTATATAACTGACACAGTTACTAATTATATGGCTAATTAATACGAGCTGATTGGCTGCGATTTCCGTTAGATATTTGTGTAGATGTATTATTACATAGATCCGTTAGATCAACGAAAAAATAAATAATATGTAGTTTTGACATATATAGGTAATTAATTTGTAGGCGTATGGAAAGTATTTCATCCGAACTTGTATATTTTTTGTACAAAAATATCGCAGAAAGTCTAGGGTTAATTATTCCTTCTACGATGATTATTTCTATAAATGAAAGGGTTGTTATTTCTTCTTCTCTCTAATTTATCTTATATTATATCGAACTTTTGGTAAAATTTATTTGAGCTGACAGGTTCTTTAATATTTTATTAATAACTTTAGAATTACTTTAATTACTGCACTTTAATTTACTGCATAAAAAAAAACCATCGTAATACCATGAAAGATGGACTCTCTGTATACTCTTCTATAACTCTTCTATATAATTCTGATATATAGTAGAATGATTTCGGTTAGCTTTTTATATTTTATTTGACCCATTAAATGCTTCTATAAAGATTCACAAATTCTATCCAATAAATATTCGTTCGAATAATATTTAATTTCTCATAAACTACTAAAGTTTGGAGCAAAATTGATCGTGGGCATAAGTGGGAATGTAGCTTTAAGATACATACATGAATGGAATTTGTAAATCAGTAATTAATTTAATTAAAAGGAAGATAGGAAAGGAAAAATGATCGCAATATTTTACATATTTGTAGTATATTAGAAATCTCTTGTCTCGTGTAATAGTTTTTTGTGTACAATATAATACAATTTTGAGCCTAAATCACTGAACTTTTATCAGCATTGTATTGCTATTTATTTACACGAAGAAATAGACAAAATATGATAATTTGCATTGTTTTAGTTTCAGAATTTCATTTGACGCATCATTCGAGTTTTTAAAAATTTCATATCATTTATTCTTTCAGTTAAACAAACACAATGTTCGAAAATAGGAAACAAAATTGTAATGAAACAAATATTAAAATACGTCTATCCAAAAGATTTTCATTGCTTTTCTTTACACACCTTGTATCAAAAGTTATGAGATATTAATTATAAAACGAATGAAATTTGTGATTAACATTTTAACTAAAAGTTTTTTCCTCCGTTGAGAGCTTTACGTTCACGTTACGATTATTTTTATGGCTTTCTGTAACGTGTCACCGTATTTTTTAGGCACAAGTTCTTTTATAAGACTCGTGATTCAATTCTTTTCGTTGAAATTATTTCAATATACCTCTCTATATATTTCTATGCGACATTCGCGTTATTTAACGTTCCTTATGTTATTTTTTTTTTCATTCAATATGGATCACATTTAATTAAATTAATTTAAGTTAAAATTAAGATCCACGTTAGGCTCGTTTTAAATTAGCTTTCCACGAATATATCGTTGTATCTCTGGCCCAGAATTCTTTCGTAAGACTCGTTCAATTCTATCGATTGAAATTATTTCAAGGCTTTCTCATCTATGTTTCCCTCCTCATTGCCAATATTCGCAAACGTTATTCAACGTTTCCTTATGTTGTACTTTTCTATTTTGTCCGTTTTAACACGGTTTCACATTTAATTTAATTCAATGACACAGTCCTTTTATAGCTGTTCTTCTGAATGAGACTCGAGATAAGTGAATTGTCGTTGCAATGGCTGAGTCGCTTGCCGGAAGTCATTCCGGACGCTGGCACTTCTTGCGGGTGCAGTGTGGTTTCCATTTGTTTTGCGACGAACACTAATGTAGGTTGTGCACGTGTTCATACGCCGTAGAACGGAATGGCTCGAATCATTGACACCTGTAATTCAAAATATTTTCATTTTTCACCGAATGTACAAGTTGAGTACGTTGAACCTTGTACAGGGTGTCGAGAAAATTATTTATCGTCGGCTAATAAAAAGGCTCGGGGATATTTATGGAAGTACGACAACTGGATGTTATTTTTAAAAGCACGCTACAAAACGAAGTGATTTCGGAAAAATTAATATTACGCATTTAATGTTCTTCTTTTTTTTTTTCTTTTTTTTCAAGAAAACGGCTGAACCGCGATCTGTAATCCCTTTGAGATTTTCTTCTTCTTGCGATGACGGGGTAGGAAACGATGGAATAAAAAAAATTTGAAACTTTCAAAATCACGCTCAAAGATCTTTTCACGCCGGCCCACTTTCTAAACAATTCGAAGGTGTTGCCAAAGCCATGGCAAATAATATCTTGATACGCTGTACATTGCAATTACAAAGGAAAGCAATTCAATTTAATTTAAATCTTAATTAATGCAAGCATCCCACTTGTAAGATGACTATTATTAATTTAACATTGCATTTAAATGAAATTGACAATGTTCGAAGAATGAATGTCGTGTTTTGCAAAATTTAACATTATAATATGATACCTGTTAAGGGAATGCCCATTGTGCTAGCATTATGGTTATCGCGTTGTCTCTCTCTATGAAGAATTCGATGTACACCGGGCAAACGTACGATCGCGATTATGAAACCAGTACGAAATCTTGCGTTCATCCAGCAATAAATCACCGGGTTATAACAGGAATGCGACATAGCTAGCCAATGGAGGACTGTCCATACGAACGGAAGGCCGGTCCAACTTCCGAGTGTCTCGTTATTATCCATTAGTAGCTGAAAATTTGATAATGTCTCTTTGTTTAATTTCAGATGATAGTAAGTTTAATTGATTGTAAAAGATTTCTTAAGAAATTAAAGCGAATAATAATATTGATATTTAGGTAGATAATTTAACTATTAAAGATTATTACGTATGTATATGCCTTGAAAAAAAAATTGCGTAGGTAATTTATATATATTTACGTATAAATAATTCAACTATTGAAGATACATCTACTAATTGTAGATACCTTAGGAAAATTTGTCGATTGTTTGAATGTTAAAGCGAATAATAATATTGATAGGCAATTTTAACGACAGGGTATGTTCATACGTATTTAATAAGTATTTATACTAATTTTATTATTTTTCACGATATTTTATTTTACATTCCATTTATGAGAGATAGTAGTTAGTTAATAGTTAGTTCAAGATTCACTAGAAATAAGTTACTTACGTTTAATATATTGAATGGAAGCCAACAAATAGTGAATACTATTACGACCGTCACCATCATTTTAACCATCTGAAACAAACGAGAAAGACACAGCCATGTTTGTTTTTTTACCGTTATCGATTTAATCAATATTCGTAAAAAAAAAAAAAAACAGAAAAAGTATTATTAAAAAATAAAAGATGATAAGTAGAATGGTAATTGAATATTGTGAAATATTATCTTAATAGATATTCGTTTGTAATGGTTTTACAAAAATCTACGACACATATACCACTTGAAAAAATTGAACTAACGAGAGGATATCATGGAACAATAATCATATCTATAAATTTAAAGTTTGCAAAGAATGAAGTGTGGAATTATTTGTTATTTCACTGTGGCTTTTCCAAATCCACCGCGTAACTCTGCCAGCGGTGAATATACGTGTGAATATACATGTATTAGCTAAATTATGGGAAAAGCATGTTGCTGGCCCGAATATTAATCAGAATGTAAATTTCACACAGAATAACCTGAAACAGCGCTTGTAACATGGTTGGTGGTATGTTTTACTAGTGAGGTCGTAAGTCTCAGTCATCTGCAACATTACTGTATTCGTGTTATGCTACTCTCTGAATTGAACTTTAGACGATTGTTTTGAGATAGAAACGTCGAAACAATTCGATTCATCTATGTGTACGTAAAATGAAAAAAAAAAAAAAGAAAAATTGGGCTAGCATGCACGCGAAATTACGAAGTTCCGATTGTTAGTGTTAGTAAAACTTGGAAGAATAATGGTTGTGTCATTAAATGCTTCGCGGTTTGTTCAGTGTTCTGGTTATTTCAAAATTCAGAGAAAGATCGAAACGAAAAAACCACTAAGTTCTACGTTTAATAAATTTGATTTAAATCTACGAACAATGAATTTTTTTTAATCTATTTAAAATATTTCTCTAATTTTTTAAAAATGTGAAATACATTTTTCTCCGAATGTTGTTTGTGACTTTTTAAAATACACGATGCATTTAGTATCGATCGTGTCAAAAAAATGAATGGATCAAAGCGCGCTGTATCTTTTACGAAAAAGAGATCGGAAACCTGAAAAGGTCTCCTAGTCGCTTGATTACGAACGAATTTCCCGTTTTTTTTTCTGCCGTTCATTTCCTGTTTCTACCCTTTTTCTGTTTCTTTCGCCGATATTTACCCTCTGCTCGCTTTTCAGATACGATCTTTCTTTTTACGTTCGGTTACTTTTTACTCCGATATGAACGAGCGTATTCCTTTAAATTACGCGTGCATCGTCATGGTGGAGAATTCAACTCTTTTCTTTCCAAAGTTGTGGCCTCACTCGCCAAGGACATCTGGTAATATTGTGCATTGTGCATTGATTGTAGCGTCCCTCGGTACGCATTCGTAGTGCGTTAATTTCCTTATTATCAAAAAAAAAAAAAAAAAAAGAAAAAGTAAAACCGATTAGCATGCACTTGATCTGCGATTTCGCCTTCCTTGCTCGCGGCTCTTCTTTTCGTTTCTACTCCGCGTTTTGTCTCTTATTTTCGAGCTACGTATTCGTACGTCCATGATTCATCCCCAGTTATTACCCTGTCGATGAAATCTGGGATCTCTGTTGAGTCTATTGACAGCAGTGAACTCGTCGAAGTTTCTGCTCTCTTGATAGAACAATTTTGGCACGGACTTTCCGCATGTTCGAATCAAATTCATGCAAAATTGCCAGTATCGGCGTCGTGAAATTCGCGCTGCGAAGAGATATTGTTCGCTTCGACCGAACAGAATGTTGTAGCGTCGCCAATCTAAGAGAGAGAGAGAGAGAGAAAGAGAGAAAAAACGCATTTCGCGTATACGTTTCGAGAGTTTTCGCGTGAAAATAAAAAATTTCCACGTCACGGCAGATATTCCAGTCGAAATAGATAAATCATCTGAAACATCCATTGTGGAAATCGATTAATCTGAGGGAAATTGATGATTTTCTGAGGGGGAGGGGGAGGGAAAAAAATTACTTGGCCATATATTTGAACCGTCGATCTCGAACGTTGCTACATAATTCGTCAAGCTGTAGTGATTTCAGGAATTCGAAGGAAAGTTTTAAACGTGAATTTTTAACCTCTGTTACTAGGGAGATATATGTAAATACGTACATATACATCGTACATATGTACATATGTACCGTGCACACATAGCGCAGTGAAATCGCGATAAATTCATGCCTCTTTCCAGCAAACCGGCCGTGCAGATATCCTTAACAATCGATTTGTAATCGACTTTTTTAAACCATAATTCTCTTTTTTCTCTTACGGTGAATTTACGAGTCTCTCAAAGATATAGCTTTCAAACGATTCACTTGTTCATCCTTCGATTTCTTCGATAGATAACATTAAAAATTTTATAACATTTTGCGACGTAGGTTCTTTACGTTGCTCGTCGATTTTACGCGATTCCGTGTCATAAATTTTCACCTTCGATCAGTCAAGAGCTCGATAGCCATATTCGTTAAAAATACATACTTGTAAAGATGTTGACAATTTATTCATAAATTTGATGATAAATATGTGGTCGTACATATATATATATATATATTTTCTTTTTAACTTACAAAACTTACTATATTATAATCAAATTTCGTAATTTGGAAATGCAATTTCGTCTATCTACGTAAACATGTTTCAATGTAATTTTGTTTACTTGCTTTTTCTACTTTTCCTGGACTTCAAGTTCGCAGTGGAAAAATTGTATTTTTTTTTTTTTCTTATTTTGATGCACGCACAGAGAATACAGAGGAATTGAAAGAACTGGCAAATCAGTTGAACGAAACTAGACCTGTTTAACAGTTTACATTCATAGCTATTTAAATTTCACTGATTCCGACGACGTGCAACTTGCAAAAGTGGGTAAGGACACGAGCTGCGAACAATTTAAAATGTACTTTATTTTCAATGTAATTCAAGTTCATTGTAGTTACATTGGTGTTATTACCTTTCCTTAGAAATTGTTCCAAGTATAACCTCGTCCAAAATTTCGTTCATTACTTTCCACGCATTGATCTAAACTTTTCAAATGGTTTTTCAGCGAAGAACGAATTAAATAAAAATCTGCAGTCTAATTATTATAATATTCGTAAAGAAAAAAGTCAGAGAGAAAGATGTTATTACGATGTTAACGAAAATTCATATTAAAATATCTCCGAAATACAATGGATAAATTTGGTTTTATTTATTTATTGTGACCTTGACTCGGTGATTTTCTTTACCACCTTAGTGGATCATTATACGAGTCTAAGCAATGGAGTTTATTCGTACGATGCTGAACTCAATTATTTCGAGATTATCGAGATCATATTGTGCAATAGCGGTAGGCGTTTCTATCTGTAATACGTTTCTTTTAAAGTGAAATTACTTTCAAATTGGTTGGCTCTCCTCGCGGAGTGGAGCATTTTATCCGATGAAAGCAACCATTTGAACAATTAACTTATCGCGATGGAATAATTGCCGCTCGTATTATCGTTAGGCGAGATCTTGTAACAAGTGTACGTTGCTTTAAGCGTTGTTTCGTCAATTATCTAATTGCAATCGCAGGATAATGTGCAAATGCACTTTAGTATAAAAAGTTAATTAAAAGCTATCTACTTATGTACGTTCCGCGTTATGAAAAAAAGCTCTTTTCACTCTGCTATTTTCTCTCTGCGTGAAATTAACTGACTAAAAATGGATATCCAAGGATTTGAGAATCCTTCGTATCCTTCGTTTCCTTACACTCTCTCGACGCGTTGTATTTTTGGAAAACGAAGCTCCTTGAAAATTCTGCAGGGGTGTTTATATCATCAGAATTTTCAAGTGGTTCCAATTTGACAATAGAAATACTAGTAGGATCGTTTCACGACCGTTTTGACAATTCTGAGGCTTATGACACGCTCGTTACTATTGACTCGTAGAGTCAAGTGACACAAAGAAATTTGACAATTTGAGAAATTAACAATCTGAGAAGTGATACTTTTGATTAGCTCTGATTCGTTGGCTCAACAGATTGTCACAGCTGTTATTAAAAATCGTATAAGTAATATAGGGCCAGACTTCTAAAAAGAAAGCGATTGTTCTTGATCGTGGTACGAATGTTAAATTAATTCAATCGAATTCTCGGATAATTTCACCTGTGCTCCTTTCCCAGTGCTATATTTCATGAAATTTTAATTTTTTTTTTATTGGCTTTATAGTAATAAATAATCGGTCATTTATTGCTGCCGATATAATATTACGCTTCGTAATAAGTATAATTCCAAGAATATATAGTTATACTTGAAGAATTGCTACGGAGCATTTGAAAACTGATTGTCACGTTAAACACTAGAAATGTAACAAACAAGTGAATTTTTGAAATGTGAACTCAACGTTGAAGTTGATTTTTCCATCTCTTTTAACCAACAGCACTTGAAATTAGGGAAATTTAATTGTTTTTCTAGTTTCCTGACTGCTCGAGGATCAGTTTCTGCATTAGAAACTTCCAGGTTAGATGTAGAATTAGTTTGTAATTAGGAACCCTGTTTGAAACGCACAAATAGTTCTTTCAGTTTACACAGTTGCCTGAATAATTCAGCAAACATACTGTTGCTGATTTATGCATGATAAGTTTAAGTTATTATAACGAGAAATTCAATACACACGGAACTACGAGCACCAATTTCGCTTCATTGATTTAAGAAAAAAAAAAAATTATTCGTTAAATTTTTAACAACACTTTGTTCGAATTTATTCGATCGTTTGACGCAGAGTGCTATGCAGCATTTCGTCGCCTTTATGCAATTAACATTCGATCAAAATCGACTCGATCATTAGCAGGATAAATTGAACGTATTGCATTTTGTCTGCTGTTAAAGCTGTTAAAACTTTCTCAACCTCGCAAATTCAATTAGCATCACTTTGTTTTGTGATCGCTCGATTGAAACCGAAATCGATAGACTTTCATTAGGTACGCCGTTAGATGTAACATTTCGCGAAATTTTCGCGAATCTGTCATTCTTCTAAGATCGATTATTTGTCATTTCGGCGAGCGACGAGAATAAAAAGTGAAAATACGAAAAAAGGGTAACTTCAAAGATGTAAAGATCTGCCCTGCTTAATTGAAACGTTCTTCATAGCATTTTTCGTTATTTACTTACTTTCAGCATATCGCCACGGAGTAATAATAATAATAATAATAGCTGAATAATATATTAAATGAATTGAAGAAAAACAAGAGGAGTATCGGAGTGTTTCTCAATTTTTGAGATGACAAACGGGACCATTTTAATTAACGAGGACGAGAAATTTACTTTTGTTGACGCATAGTAAGCAATCAATCTCTCTTTCATCTGCAGCATGTATTAATTAATATTTATTGTTTGATTTGGAAATTTGTCGTTCATCTGGTTTGCTTGTGCGTAGAACGAAAGCAGAGAGTCACGTCTCGGTTAAAAATAACGTGGGATCAATCTACGTGCTCGTTCTACGGGCTTCTTCTTATTCTTTAAGAAGACGAACAAACATTCTAAATGGAGATTCTAAAGAAAGAAAGAAGGAAGAACGGATGACAATCGATCGAAAATATATTGTAAATAACAACCATCCTGCTATTTTATGGGGGGGATCTTGGACGAACTCGATGCGATGTGCTTCGCACGTTATAATACTATACCTTTCTCTTTGATCGTGCCATTCTTTGGTCTCTGACGTTTTCAGCTTCGCCTGGTGGCCTCTTGCCCCACACCATAACCGCGATGCTGGTGTACGTGAACATCAGAACTGTTATTGGTATCACATACTGGAGCACCAACAACGCTATTGAGTAATAATACCTGCAACACGTAGGCACACAGTTCGGTAGAAAGCCGTATCCGGCAATGTTATTAGGAGCCATTATGATTCCATAAATTCGACTGGCTAGACATTAATAGCTGCCTGATGAGATTTTCAAGAGAAATTGAAACAGTTACGTTTTATCTAAGCCTACTTTCGTCTTTGCTTCCGTTCTGTAAAATTTCTTAATTAACTTTATCCCGGTTCAAGGTTATTCCTTTTAATGTGATAACTACGTGATCGTTTTGGATCGTCGAACGTTGTTTTTGAAATGCATGGGAAAACTTTGTCGACGAAAATTGTTTGACACAGAGGAGAAGCCATTTTGGTATTTTAGTAGCTGAAGGATTGCTCCTTTCATTTTGTTCATTAATCGATGCAACTCGAAGTTCTCGGTAAAAACATTAACCTACGTATGTATAACACATCGGGAAACTAGATTAGTTTAGATATCCTATCTTATGAGTCTATCGTACGAAAGACGAGAAGAAACACTGGTAATACTCTTATGTTCATCCTGTATATGTCCTCTTTCATATATAAATTTTATAAAGTTAAACTCGAAATATCTGCTAAATTAATAGTATTTCGACATACGTAGATTAGTATCGTAGTAGATTTTTTTTCTTTTTAAGGAGTTGATAACTCAAGCTGCATCGATTAATCACAGCAAAAATGTATATCGTTCTATTTAAAAAGGTGGAGGTGATTCTAAAATGACCTTGACCCTCCATCTACGAAAAAGCTATTACTACATATTACTCACTCTGTTCTAAAGAAATTTTGTCAATAAAGCTTCCTTCGTACATTCAAAAAAACAGCAGAGATGTTCAAACTGATTGCGTGTATTTACGGTCGAAATTTAATCGATTTTGATAAACCAGAATTTTAATTAGGAATTTTTAAGTTACACGTGCTTTGTTTGTTTTCGTAGAATCAATACGTATAGATAGACGAATATGGATGGATATGAATAATTACTTGTTCTCCATCGATGGCCAATCTTCCACGCAAATGTATTGATTGCATCTTTCATATTGGTCCGATGGTTGAGACAGCTTCGAAACAACAGCGATAGGCAGCGATATTACCATAGCAAGCATCCACACAGCTAAAATCAGAAGTTGAGCTTGCCGTTTGCTCAATCTTGGCTTCAGTGGCCACATAATGGCTATATAGCGATCTATACTAATCGCAACAAGTGTGTACGCGCTCACCAACACTGACACCGCCTGTGAAAATGAATACTTTTACATTGACGAATCATTTTACATCGCTGTTATTACTTCTTCGAAACTGGCACTTTCGAAGACAAACGATTTATTTTACATCCATTAATTATTAGTTGCATATTATTAACATTGTTATATAATGAAGTTACAAATATAAATTATTATTCGTTATATATAAAATAATTAGTAAAGAAAAATAATTTTTCTCCTAGAGTAAAGAAAAACTCTCTGTTGAAAGGCATAATGAAGTTACAAATATAAATTATTATTCGCTATATATATTATTAATAATTAGTAAAAGAAAATAATTTCCCTCTTAGAATAAAGAAAAACTCTATGCTGAAAGGTATAAAGAAGTTACAAATATAAATTATTATTCATTATATATTATTAATAATTAGTAAAGGAAGATATAAATTATTATTCATTATATATTATTAATAATTAGTAAAGGAAAATAATTTTTCTCCTAGAGTAAAGAAAAACTCTATGCTGAAAGGCAGCGATTCTACGGATCTCATTGCCAATGTATCTGGATTTTCGAAAGGACAGGCTTGTCACTGATAACCAGATGTCCCTTTATCATTTTGCCGATTACAATGTCACGATTCATCGCAAAATCAAGGGTCGACCGACGAATTTTGAGGCTCAAGCTTGAGCAAAGGGAATTTAGCGTTACTCTAATGTAGTTGCAGTTTACACGAATATCGTGGAGAACTCGAGGTATAATGATTGTAAGTGGTTGGAATTTCGAATGAAATTTTGATTCAACCAAGTGGCCTGATGTGTCTTCTTATTTTATTAGACAAGACTGGTTTATAATAGTGTCTCCTAAAATTTATAAAATCCTTAGAACTCATTATTGGCTCGCGAGAGTTTAACATTGTCGCACAATGAATTGAAATTTAATCTCAGAGTTTGAAAATACAAATTTAAAATATTAAAATATCGTTAGGGAAAATTCGCGGTGAATGTTGGGGGAGAAATATTCAATACCAGTATGTATAATATATATAAATTAGAGTATCAGTGAAGGAACTGTTCGAGAATTTTTCGGTTTATCCGATAATCACTTCTTTTAAGGAACTTTCATAGACTTCTGCGATATTTCCTTTCTCGAATGAGTCTCTTGACGAAATTTTGCAAAGAGCGAAATTATACAAAATTTCATTTTTACTGATGATTAAAATCTCCTTTCAATAGGTGGAGATACTTGTATTGAATTTAACCAGAAATCTTAGTACAGAGTGAAGTTTGGAATGAAATCTGCTTGGTCGATGAAGTGTTTATTGGAACTGTCTCTTCTTTTTTTAACTTTTCTTTTCGTCCAATGTTTTCTTCTACAGCGATTATCACGATAGTTACAAAGTATCTGAGAATATTTGAGCGTCCCAATCGCGAAAGTGAGCGGTATTCAAACAAGTGGCAGACAGAAGAGCAACAGGCGATTGTCTTCCTTGGTACTTCTTAGCCACCCTAAATCAATGTTTTCTCGAACTCTGGCAGTTAATCCAAATTATTAAGAAGCTTGCTAATCGATCAGAATTTATACAAGTCAACGATTATCATAATACTTGGGAACAAATTTGTAGAAGTTAGTTAGTAGAAAATAAGAATAGAATTTTTCACTAAGTTCTTAACTGAGATTTCTTTTTTTTCTTATTTATTTTTAATTTCCATAGATTTCGTAACACTTGTGGCTGTATATTCTTATTAGTTTCTGCTACTTTATTAGCTTCTAATATCAGTAACGTTCAAATGTTAGAACGTGTCGAAAAAATAGGAGAAACATGGTAAAATGGTTCGATGGAACCTGTTTTAGTTCGATCGAAAGAAAATTTCTTCGTATGAACGATTTGTTAAAATCGGCCCGCTTGACGACGAGCTTGCGTGTGATTAATGAGACGTCGATATTAAATGGTCAGAAGAAGGCTGGTATGTGAACAGGTTGTTTTCAACCAGGTTATTGTTACACTCGGCCTTTCGATTAATAAATTGTTCCTAGATAGATAGATGAATACGTCTCTGAATGGTGAGTAATTACGCTTGTTAATGACGTCATCGTGACTGAAACTGGATTTCCGTGTTCACACGCGCAGCTGAGCCTGCTTCGACAACTAGATAACTGCTTTTGTCTCATTCGATCAAAATCCACGGATCGACTCGCTCGCTCGTTCGCCGATTTTACACATCGGTTAATGTGATATAATCGGCGTTGTCAATATCACGTGTTATTAATTTACGGCTGAATAGAATATGTAATTATGTAGAATAATTAAGTATAATTAATTTTCCAGGCGAGGATTTTATATTGTACCGTTAGAGAGATACTTTTAGAGATTTTAGTTAGGAAAGTAAAGATTTATCATTTGGTAAAAGATTGTTTCTTTGATGTAGGTATTATCCAATAATATCAACTGCAATAGTTAAATAATTTTCTTCTTATTTATTTTTTTTCTTTTACCTTTTATTTCGATCTATGATGAAAAGAAAAATGATTCAAGATATACATTAATGTGTGAACTTTGTTATTTGAAAACAGCTGTTAGAATTATAAACTTGTATATATTTGATCAATGGTTAAGATCAAAAAATTGGAAAAGCATTTTTCTTGTTCGTGAATTACTAATTAAGTATTTTCATGTGAGTCAAGTGCTGTCCTTTCGAAAGTTTCACAAGAACTATCGCAAACATCTCAAACATATTTACTTCTTGCGAAGAAGAATTTTATATAAGGCGCAATCCGGGAGATTTACTGGCAAAATTTTCATATATATTTTCCATAGTTTCTCGAGATAACGTTAAAAAAAGTGGAACTTCAATGTAAACTTTTCCTCGAGCTTCGGCAAACGAAAGCAATAGCACGATTTTGCTATATGTTTGTCTTTTATTCAGCTCAATTCTGAGTCAAACATCAAGTTTTTCGTTGAAAAGTTTATTCAATGATATATCTACGATCCTCGTAGAAAATATTATCAAGCTGGAGGTTAATCAGAAAATAATCCATTCGATAATATCAATGAAAACTGTAATTAACATTTATTATATTCCTTTAATTATTCCTCGATGTTTTCAAATATTCGAAAATTATTAAATTTACCAATAATCATTAATTTATAAATTTTTTAAGCCACGTTCGAACCTACAGTATTAACAAAATTGTCCTCTGATAAACTAACTAAATGAACCATTATAATGAAGGCATTATTCGAGTAAAATATTTGTAAAATGATTACTTAAATATACATATATCATCTTACTCTGACTCAATATTATTCTGAAATAATTCTGCGTCAGTTTATCCGACTTTTCTCTAAATTGTTTAATCATTCAGCTACCAAATCGAATGATTTCCTATTTCGTTTTGTACTTTATACCTTCAAATAGTTTCTTCAAATAGTTTTTCTAATTCTATTGTATAAATTTCACCTTGAATTAACTCAGATGAAGGATATATTTATTTAATCCTTGGACCCAAGATGAAATTACTTTTCCTAAGCTATTTCTCAAATAATATGTAAACGATTCGTTGTTTTCAGATTGTCATTTCTAATCTTTGTTTCAAATGAAATTGATCCTGAAACGAACGTACAAACTGCATGTTTGTAACGCATCATTCCTTCAACGACCATCAAATACAGTTCCTCATTAAATTTTGCAACATCGATATACGTATAATACCACAGAGCTAAGAAATCAATTTTTCATTCCAATGCCAGCACTATTCTTAACACTATTCCTACCGACATTTCACGTATACCTATTCCTACCACGACCGGTCAAATGACCGGTCTTTAGCACAACTTATATTTTTTAACATAAAATGAAGATAAAAGCCGATTTGACAGTATAAAAATATAGTTTCTTTTATTCAGAAGTGTATAATGTACATTTTATCGTTTTCACCGTATTTTTTATTTATTTTCACAGTCATAGTGGATAAGACGGTGTAAGAAAATCCGAGGTTCTGGAGCTCCGAGCTTCGGATACTAATCATGCAAATAAGCACCGCGAGCGAGAATTGTAAATAATTGAAAGTGCCGTAAATCAGTCCCTGGAAGGAACTTTTCGGCTAAAATCATGCCACAAATGCGTTGCCTTTCGTTTGTAACGGCTTTATAGTTTCGGAATTGAGTCCTTGAGAGAATACTGTTACAAAAAGATATAAATCGTTTTACCGGTGAAATGACCGGTCGTGGTAGGTAAGACAGACTACAAATTTTTCTCAACAAATAAACAATAAAAAGAAGAAGTGAATATTGAAAAATGTATTATACGTATTCGAGGAAAAGTCGTGAAGTTTAAAGTCGATTCAATTACGTTGTATATAGGAAATTCTAATCGAAATTTTGAAAACGGTCATTTGACCGGCCGTGATAGGAATAGTGTTAACACTTTACCGTGTATTAGCGGTGAATAGTTAGCCGATTAATAGGCTACCGGTCGGTAAAGTGTTAAAATATGTTAGCCGATTAATAGGATACTTGTCGGTAAAGTGTTAACCAAGTGTTAAAGTCACCATGTTCTGAAATGTTATCGCAATCTTCTCTCATATTCTTCTGCTCACCTTCGAGCACAAGGACAGGGAGGCTATTAAACGCACCTGTAGATAAATAACGATGGGACAGAGTTGTGGACCGAACGGCCAATACTGTAGTATCAAGGTGATTGAGCTAGTTGGCACGCAGAAAAGTGCCATCAGGATATCTCCGACGGCGAGATTCACAATGAACAGGTTTGTGACAGTTTTCATTCGTGGGCTGCTGTGCACTACGTAGCAGACCAGACCGTTTCCGGTTAACGCGCTCACGAAAATGACGCTATACAGGGAGTAGATAATACCGCAGAACCATTTCGTCGAGAAGATGCTCTGAGATCCGGCGAAGTAGTCGCAGTCCTCCGTAGTATTCGTTAGATTCCACACCTCGAAATCATGCAGTCTCTCCAGCGAGCCATTTACTTGAACGTCCATATTCATCGCGGCACGTCTTTGTGGAACATTCTCACCTGGGGACAGATATTATTCGAAAAGTTATTAGGGAATCATTTTAGGGCACAGCGAATTTAAATGGCCAATTTCGTGGTCTTTGATCATTCGTCTGGAAGGATTTGGAATTACGTATATACATATATATAGCGTTGGAAACGAACAGTGTTGAGGTCATCGCTGTTAACGACTCCGGATATCCATATTTCTGTACACATCAATTTAAAAAAAAAAAATTAAACTCAGCCGAGTGGTTGTTTTTATTATTATTAATAATATAAAACAGTACAAAGTCCACAGGATATAACGGATATAAAACCTAATGGGCCACAAAATATACGGCTGATCACCCTAAATTAGACCTGTGGTTATGGCAGCAAGACCAGATAAAGCTGCAGTCTTATGAAGACAATTTCCTACTGTTATCCACCTGGAGGTTTCACCACCTAATTTGGATGGTTCAATAATAATTAAACTGCATTCAGATTCTAATGCTCTTTCTAGTTCATATTCAAACGTCTCATATGCGTTTTCATTATCGTACATTTCTTTGATAATGGCAACATTTGAAATTTCTTCTCTGTCACCAGCTTCATCTACCATCTTTACAGTCAGTCTTCCAAACACTAGAACGTTGGTCAGAATCCCTCGGAAATATTATATAACAGGTAACTGTACTTTGGGTAGTTGGTATATTTTTGCATTCTATGCGTTTTTTTGTGGAGTTCTTACAAGTATGTAGACATTCGCAGTCCTTTGAGTGATTTTTCATCCAGTGTCTAGCGTATCAACGAATTATTTTTTTTTCTCGTTTAAATTGTTCAAACGTCTCTTTTATTTTTTGAAATTATTCACCGAATCGAACTGTCGTCGGTGAAATTATAGCTACACCGTATATAACATCTGTTGCAGTCGTAAATTTCAAACTCTTCCGAAATAAAGTAATGGCTTTTACAACGTCTATCGAACCCATGATTTATTTATTGGAGGATATAAATATTAATTGACCAACAAATGATTCGAAAGTAAACGCTGGTAAACCATTCGAACATCGTGATTGAATTAATTGAATATCTTTTCGCTCGATAAACTCAATATCAGCGGAGAAACAAATTGTGCGCGTGGATACACGAATTTTGCCTGCGTTGTACATTTGAATGGCAGACTCAAGATTCCGACGTTGCGGCTGGAATTGCACTTGATATATTAGAAACCATTGTGATCGTGGTTAGTAGAATTTCCAGTTTAGGTGTTTTAGGAGGACGCTGATTAATGAAACTATAATGGCTCGTTTCATGAAAAACTAATCAATTTAACAGTTTCCATCTGTACACGTATGTCGGGAACTTTCACCAAGCGATTCAGTTGAAATTAATCGTCGAATTAATTGTCGCACAAATTGAAAAGTGAACACGAAATAATTTAATTCCGGTGAAACAGTCTCTGCGATAACGACAGATGAAAATGAGAGAAAGGGATATTTCCCCCCCCCCCCGCGATTTTATCGTAAAAAAAAGGTGTTTATCAAGCATCCCTCTGAATTTGTCTGTTGGCTGAAAAACACACGAAATCAAATGAAACTGTGAATTTCGCGTTTAACGTTTGTTCTGCATACACAATTTATATCGTGAAAGTTTTATAATTCGTAGACAGTAACTCGTTAAAAAATTTCGACTTACGCTTTAATCGATGGAAATGAAAATTAAAAGAAGAAACGATGAATGAACGGACAAATTTTCAATAGTAAACAACAGATGATCACACATGCATGTATGCTGTAGATATTTCCGTACCGTTTGGGATCAAAGGATTTAACTTATCAAAGGACAAAAAGCTAAATGTTAATTAAATTGGTTCACATCATGTTGGCACATTTCTCCATGATGAACAAAGAACACGTGTTTTTTTCCCGTGATTATACATTGAACACGAATAGTTTCGATTGCTTGGTCAAAGTCAATCGACAGTCTTTTAGTCATTCATCTGTTAACACCAAAACGATTTATCTCTTTCACGCCTGTTTGCATTTTTAGCAAAACGTCAGCCACGTGTGTGGCGATGCCCTCTGTGAAAATTCAATGAAATTTACAAACAAAATTTCAATTTCGCCACTTTATCCGACGAGAAGAAGATTTTATCATATACGCTAACACATTTGTATCCGTGCTGAGAGAAAAGAGATCAACTTTTTTGTTTCCAACGAATGGAACACGAGCAAATTCCCGTTTCATTCGTAATAGTTAAAATATATGAATCTCATTCAATAACATTCAACAAATTTCATTTAATATCAAAAATTTCATTTACGTTTAGCGTGCAGTTTTTAATCGTTTGTTCCTTGCTGTACGACCGAGTATGGCTTATAAAAGAAAATTTTCTGAGGAATCGCAATAGTTCGCTGGTCAAATGTGTGCTATATCACATATGTGGAATTAATTGAAAAGGAGACAGATAAATAAAGTGAATAAAGTCTTGAATATTACGTTGAAACTGAAAATTACATCGAAGATCGAAAAATTATCATGTATCATCGTTAAAAAAAAAAAAAGAAAAGGACTGTCCATGTATGAAACAGTGTATTATTCTGGAAATGTTTGACCATTTTTGTGTGTTTTTTTTTTTTTTTGCTGTTTTTGAAAAAACTATCGATAGAGGTTTGGTTTCAATCTAGAGCTTTTTTTTTTTAGGCCAAATACACATACATCAATAACGATTACTGAATTTTGAATCGTTGAATTATAAATTCATCAATAACGATGTTTATCAATTACAAAAATAGTGACTAGAAGCTGTTTTTTTTTTCATCCATAAATATCTAGAACATATATTTAGAGAGTACATAAGCTACTTAAATAGGTCAATCAATTTCTCATTTGTGATCAAAAAGTTCAAACAAAGGCAATCATGATCGAAGTGATTTTATTTTTATTGCGTAAAACGGACACTCGTTTGTCAAGCCCTTTTGTTCGGTAAAAAAGAAAATCATTTGTTCACAAATGTGACAGGAAAGAAAGAAAGAGAAAATAATAGAAGATCATAGGCATGGAAACGACAAGCCTGATAACCACCATAGATAGTTGAAAAAGCAATGGACGGGAAGATTGAAAAATAAAGGACCATTTCAGTATACGAATGTTCGATTTTTATAGCTCGAATACGTGAAGCTGGTTTACGTTTGTTAGATGTTGTGATACGAGTATTTGCTAGATATTGAAAATAGAAGTTTTTAGAGTGAAACTAATCCAAAACAATTTTGAAGCAAACGCATACGTTGTACTGAACAATTGAATATATTTTGATGGTGAAACATTCGAAAACGAGAGCTTCCCATTTTAAAAATATATTTGCTCCTGTGTTTATACGAAAATTTCGAAATATTCCATATGAATAGTCAGTGAAATTTATATTATTTATCTCTTTATTATTTTCACAGAGCAGTAACTTTAAAGTTGAAGTATGTTGTCAATTGATTTCATGTTAATGGGAAATTGTCCATGTCTTTCCCAACAATTATGTTTTCATAATATTCGGAAATATCGCTTGCCACGACATTAAAATATTAAAACGAAAATTTACAGTTTTCTTCCTATAATGAATTTCTATTTTGCCAATTGTAAGATTTGCATTTTTCCGAGTCACGATGCCCGATACTCATTTCATTCGTTATATTTATACCTTTGTTGCGCTTATACTTATCATGTTCTCTGGAATCCGTCTATGTAATTATTTTGCATGACTGAATAATCATGTTTGTAAAAGTTGTCGCAAACATGAATAAATATCATGAAAACATCGCATGCGTGAAATATTATCTCATACCGTGTTACGCGAAATTTAACAAAAGAGTTGCGTCCGTTTTGAAATAATATGTCTCAGTTTCACTGTACATTATTATTATATTTTCATATCGCGTATCCTCGATCAGTATTGTTGTCAAACATTCACAATACCTTTCTATATTTATATGAACTTCCTGCAAATTACTGTACTTGTTCTCGGCTTCTCCACGAATTTGATCGAACTCCTCATTATCAGTCGTGTAGTCAGTAGTTTGTCCAGTAGGTGCGTAAATGTGCGTAGGTGTTTGTCCGTAAATGTTTGCATATTCAGCGACTAACGATATATTTTTGTTAAGAAATTCCCTAGTTGTAATAGTCGTTGGCGTAATCGTACAAACATGTTTGTAAAAGTTGTCGCAAACTTAACAGTAAAAAAACAGGTCTCTGAATCAGACCATTAACTAGTTATCGTTAAATTGAACACGTGATCTGTAATAATTTCAGTTTTTGCGAATTTTTCGACTGCAAATAATTATTCTTCGTCTAACTCTGCGCAACATTGATAAAACACTCAATTCCACTTCTTCGATTTTATTAATTTTTCAATTTTTAAAAGAACATGTAGCGCTGAATTTTTCGTCCTTAGCGTATTTAATTATGCGAGTTGTTCTCCCCATTAAGTTCGTTTCAAAATTACACGTCAACGTAAAGGAATGATTCATTGAAACCTTTGCGAAAAAATATATCAATCACGTGATGGATATATATCAGTAACAACAGCTGCTCGTTAATTTCGTGGAGTGAGTGTTATCTTATTTCTGATTATTCACCTGATGTGCCACTCTATAAATTATGCCGAACCGTGTGCGAAGAGATAATGCCAATTAATCTTGCACTTAATGTGTAAATTTCTATTTCATCGGCGTTGGGCTGGTATGCATCTTCTATAAGCCACTGTTCTATCGCTCGAAATATATATATATATATATATAAATATATATATATAATACATATATATATATTTATATATTTATCAAATAATATATGTATAATAGTATATATAATAATATATATTTATATATAAATAATATATATATTTATAATAAATATATATTATATATATTGTATATAATATATATATTATATATAATATATTATATATATTTATATTATTATTATATTTTATATATTTATATATATATATATCGAACGAGAAATACAGTCAATTTCACCAGGATTTGTCCAAAATTCAGACTTCTATCCAAACTTTGACTTATTTTCAAATATCGAGCAGCGATATTTAATACATAATTCATCAATTAATTGATAACTGAAAGAATGCACTTTAACATGATATTTATAAGAATTACAATATTTTATTCTTTGCTATTTCCTCGTATTTATTTTTTTCTTTCTCAGTTTGACATATTTAGAGAAAAGGGTAATCCATTTTTTCGGTCGAAAGAATGAACATTTCAACGTTTCACGTTTCGACAGAGTATCAAATAAATTGTGATAATGCGTTAACGTTCCAGTTAGGTGTAAAGTTAAAACGATCCAAATGTAAAAACGTGCTATTCCAAGTGAAATTCAAATTTCCATATCACTTCGAAGGAGAACAGAAGGAACAGTTATGGAAAATTGATGAAGGGGAAATTGGTCGATGGCCTAGATAGTTGAATTACGTTTATTGATAGCGGTTTCTTTTTCCATTCTAGAAATAGAATCGACAATATGTTCTCACGTAATATTTACGTACTAATGATACTTTCAGGGACGGCGTTCAATTGTTTCACATCGGAATGATCGACTAAGATAAATCGATATCTGCTGCTACGACGATAAAAAAAGATGTAGATATAACACATTCTTTTGTATTCGAAATCGTCAGCACACGATTATTCCAGATCTTCTTTTCTAGATATTACTTTCTAATTCGAAGAGAATCTCAGAGCTCGCTGGAAAGTAGTCTCGTAGAGGCTAATTTCCAGTAATTGGAACGTATTTATTCCTCGATAGGAAAGGCACATTATCGAGAGGCAATTTCTTTCTATCACGTAGACTATAGAAATGTCTATGACGTTATTTCACATTTCAATATTAACACTAAACGTACCAAGCGGATTCAAATTACCCCGTTTTCAACATTTACTTTAAAATCGTACATTCATCGTTATTTCATTCGCTAATCCTCGACTTTCTGTAAATTCTTATATTATCTGATTATTCAATTTTTCGCTTATCTGTTTTTCTCTTAGTTTATTTTTTACCGAGAAAAAAAATTCTTTGCATACCTTATGCACCGCGAGGGGTCGTTCGACCCCTTACGAAATTTACGTATTTTTCTGACTGAATTTATAAATCAAAACCAACGAAAAAAATTACGATACTAAGTTCGTGACATAAATGCGTCAAAACCAAAACCAATGGAGAGCAAACACCCGAAACAATTAATTATTATAATAATACTAAATTTGGCGTCGATGTGGTTGCCACCGCGAGGAGTCGTTCGACCCCTTACGAAATGGCGCGAAAAACACAGCGTCAAATCCAAATGCAATTGATGGCCTGTGCACGTATTCTCCGATATCCTGGATTTAGCTGAAATCAATGCATGGATACTCTATCGGGAAACAACTGGAATAAAGATATCAAGACAGCGTTTCCTGTTACAATTAGCAGACGAACTAGTCACAGAGTATCACGAATTTCTTGAAGAAGGAAAGGAAAACAAGGAACATCAAGCAGCCCGAGCAATATTTCCCAATCACGAAGAACACGTTAAATAAGATTGTGCACGGGCAATGAAACCACTCAAGCTTGCATAATTTGGAAAAAATTTGTCTGCGGACAAATGTACGAAGGAGAAACCAATCTCATATGTAAAAAGTGCAATTAATCGATTATTTTTTTTATTTAAATAAAAATATAAATTTGATTGTTTTATTAGAAATCAGATGTTACGTCGTGAATTATTTCCTTTAATAAATTAAGAATTTCTTTCTAAAAATCAACGTATGGTATGATAGGTATATGTAAAATGCCGGTACGTTTAGTGTTAATCGTCAGAAGTACATTGTGCAATTAATTGATTATTTTTTTTATTTAAATAAAGATGCAAGTTTGATTATTTTATTAGAAATCAGAAGTTACGTCGTGAATTATTTCCTTTAATAAATTAAGAATTTCTTTCTAAAAATCAACGTATGGTATGATAGGTATATGTAAAATGCCGGTACGTTTAGTGTTAATCGTCAGAAGTACATTGTGTATTAGAAATCGATCAATGATCCGAATAATCTACTTCGTACAGTCGGGAGATTCATGTTCGCTTCCCAGTTTAGCAATTCCATCTCTTTCTTATTAATTCAGAATAATCATTCCATCTCTTTCTTATTAATTCAGAAATAATCTTCATCAGTGTGACAATCAAATGCAATGTTTCATGACATTGTTCGTTCGGTTGATATGCGTGCATGTAATTCCCATTTATCAAGTTGCTGGAAATATTCATGATATCCTCGTGATTGAATCGCGGATTACTGCAAAATATTTTTGTCGTCATATAAATACGTGATAAAGGAATTTTATTTATTTCACGGAACACACGACTACTTCGTGTTTGATACATTTTACGCATATATATATATATGTGTGTGTGTGTGTGTGTGTGTGTGTGTGTGTGTGTGTGTGTGTGTGTGTGTATATATTCTTTCTGATCCCATATATTTCCCCGTAAATGCATAAACACGTCCGTGATTCGACGATATGACAAAATGTAAAACAGTGCCGAAAATGTTTGCGAGCTCGTTGCAAATGAACGTACGTACGTTCGTTAAGCGTTTGTTGTCACAATTTTCGGATAAAATATTGCTCCATAAAGATGGTAGATAACGATGAACACGCTAAATGCATGTATCTCGAGGCGTCAGCGATCAAAGGTTAAAGGTTCTACATACATCGAAGATATACGATACTAGGAAATAAGGCCATTCCAACTTAAATCTTTCTTGCTGTCAAGCTGCTTCTTGTTAAGTCACAGTTTACGAATGTGTCGCCGCGCTTGTTCAACTTTTCAACTCACGTGCAAATCCCTGCCGTGTTTCAAATAAATTGACTACGATGTCAATTATCACGCCCGCTTGAGATTTGGAACCAAGTCTCGGTTCAGTATTTCCGTTATTCGAGTCAACCGTGTCTAACATATTTTACACCGTGACATTTACGCGTGCTCGAATTTGAATCGGTAACGATGATACAATGATATTATTTCCTTCTGAAATTACTTTCTGAAATTTGTTTATCGCATGTTTACGTTCACAACTGTTTGTTTAAATCCATTAAATGTAAGAATTTCAAAAATTTCCTCTCCGCGGTATATATGTTGACAATTAGGTTCAGATAATGCGTCTCGTCGTTAGTTAGACATTATCATCTACGAAAGATTTTTTTTTTTCATTGACTACTCAATTATTCAATTTCTGGTCGTCACTGTTCACTGTTCAACGCACAATTGAAACGATCGAGAAGTCTCAATTGTGCGAATTAATTTCTAATGCAATGCGACGATTGATTTTCATCTGTGTAGAGTTTAATTTAATCAGCCATCAAAATTCTATTATCGCTAATTTCTGCAAATTGTTTTATCGTATTAACTGCATGCCATAAATCCCGAATTAATGCAATATCGGCATGATGAAACGCTATGCACGGTCACTGTCGCGACTTTGTTCAATTAATTATTTATAATCAAATTATCACATTATACGTTGTCCTCTTATTTTCTCTTTTCTTTCTTCAAATACACGTGACAGAACGAACTCGTTAGAAGCTCTTCGTTCGTGTACACGTTTGCATTCCAATACGAATGTTCAATTACTTACGAATTTATGTACACACTTGATTCGCCAAATAATATTTGAATATTTTATCTCAAATAATTTTGCATCACATAAATACATCGCCCGTACCCACGTTAATGTAAATTCACGTTTTAAAGGGCAAATAATTTTTCTTCGTTTTTTAACATTGTGCAAATATCGTTTTAATAGTAGTAAAAATAAATAAACAGTGTTTTCAACAAATAATACTATATTGAGATCTTACAAGAGCACGTATCCTGCGATATTAAACTTTATTTCCGAGTAAAACGGAAGCGAGTATATATTACATTATTATATTGGAAATTTCATTGGTGACATTGATTAGAAGTTTAAATTAATACGAATCTTCTGGTATTATTTCCATAATATGTTGGAAATTCTCGGAATCCGTTGGCCGTCAGATTTATTCGGAGGTTCGGGAATTGAAAATATTTTTCAAATACTTTAACATCCTTTTTTTTTTCCACGGCGAAATGAATTATTAATTCCAGTTGAAATGAAATCATTGAGCATCCACTTTTTAATACTGTCATTATCCATTCGTTATTATATATCCTCGCATATATTTATACAAATACTCGTATACTCGTTCGAAAAATTTGTTACATCCTCTAGCTGAAAAATCAAAAATCTCGTTTGTGTGTTACATTTAACTGCTATGGCATTGATCCTCCTATGAGTAGAACATTATCACTAAGCATTTGACTCGAGTTGCCTTGATTAAAAAAACACAGCAAATTTGCCTGATACATACATCGTTCATCAATGAAACATGGATACATTAATTTGTTAAAGTATCGAAATTTCCTTCCTCTTATGGCAGAAGCATAGAGAGATAGATCTACGAACAGCCCTTGAATCGACCTCTTTCGAATCCATCAGTGTCCGAGCGCAAAACTTACGTTCTCTCTGACGATAAGCAGATAAAACGAAAGCGACATTTCATTAAAATTCTTTCTTATAAAAATTTATCATACTTTTCTCTCGTTTTTTCGCGCGCGCCATCTCGACGGGATTGTAGATTCTTTTTTTTCCCCCCCTCTATTGTACTCTCAAAGTAGATTGCAGGGAAATCGGTGTCGATTTTAATTGGTCAATTTGCTTCCTATGTGAAAACATTTGCATTTTCATCTCACCGGGAGGACGAGATAGTTTAATTGGCATTGGAACTTATTTAGCAAACATTCTCTCACTGTTAGCGATCTGGAAAATAACGTGATTCGTACGGTATCGATGAGAAATTCCATCGAGATTCGTCCATTGGGGATGATATCCCATTATCCTCTTAATTGCATTTCCACTGAACTCCTGTTCATCTAAATTCAGCCTAAATTATGCGAGTATTATCATTTTGATTCTCATTTCTTTTCTTTCCCGATATTTTTTTTTTTTACGCTGGTTGATATTCGATTCGACGAATGTTCTTTTTAATAATTTCACGCAACGTACAAAGTTGGTACTGTGTTGTAACCTAACTCGCCATAGTTCTCGGCGAAATTAAACGATCACTGGTCACTAAAAACTAAAAACTGAATTTGGAAAACTTGCGAGCATTATCATTTTGATTCTCATTTCTTTTCTTTCCCGATATTTTTTTTCTTCTTTTACGATGTGCTCGCACGCTGGTTGATATTCGATTCGACGAATGTTCTTTTCATTAATTTCACGCAGTACGAAGTTGGTACTGTCGGCGCTGCAATCTAATTCGCTTCATAGTTCCGCCTCTCGGCGAAATTAAATGATCTCTGTCACTAAAAACTAAAAACTGAATTTGAAAACTTGCGAGCACGTTCCTTCAGAAACTTTCGTTTGCCGTTTTAGTGAACGGCAGCGATGATTCTGTCAATTTTCAACGCAACTTTCTCCAACTTCAGTTTGTTTGAAGTTCATTTAAAACGAACTTCTTTTTCGTCGAAACGGAAATAATGTCGATAAATGATAAATCAAATTGAATACAGATGAAATTTTTATTTCTTTTTGTTTTGAAACTCTCTTATTTCGTCGCCAGAAATATATAAAAATTGAAGTTTATATTCATTCCTTGCCATCAGAGGAGTGTCCGAGAGATATATCGAATAATTTCGACGAAAATAAATCACGCGGGAATATATAAGATGTCTTTTCATTCGAGATACATTTTTATTAAATCAATCGAGAAAGTTCCAGTGATACGCGTCTTCATGCGAATGTCAAAGTATCTACACTTCGATGGAGCAGCCGTATCGATTTTATGACACGCGTTTGAATGTGCCTTCATCAGAATCATCTATTCGTTTTGCAGACTTGCAGTGTCAGTTCCGCGTTAAAGATTTTCAGTCGAATAACGCGAATAGGAAGCTGAACGGATCATCCGGCGATATTTGTCGATAAAAATTGGCATGATTGTCGATTTCCATTATTTCATTAGCGGCGACATTTGACATAACTATGTCGACAATTGATCTCTTGTCGCTTTAACGTTGACTTCGGTATTGCAATTGTTTTTCGGTATTGCAATTTACAATGCATTTTCTATATTAATTTTTCACGAATATTAATACTGTGTATTTGACTATTTGAGAATTATATCAAAGACATTTGATAAAACTATAATATTGGTCGGTAGTTGATCTCTTGTCGCTTTAACGTTGACTTCGGTATTACAATTGTTTTTCAGCAATTTACAATGCATTTTCTATATTAATTTTTCACGAATATTAATACTATTTAGTTGACTGTTTGAGAAATTTTATCTCCAAGATTAGAAGATTGTTAGGAATTTCCATTACTGTCCTGATGAAGAAACATCACAGTTAGAAAATATACACACGATCGGTTAAGTATAATTCTCCAACCTTCGAAACGTCGTGCGTTTGCTATTCAACTGATTTTTTTTTTTTTTGCAAAACAGAACAGATTTTTTCCGTGAACAGATGCATGCTCTATTTGAATGACAGAACAGATTTTTTCCGTGAACAGATGCATGCTCTATTTGAATGAATGAATGACACTCTACGAAAATGAAATTAATTAAATTTTAGGAAAAGCGCCAAGGGTGATATTAGAGTTTCTTTTTTTCATTCGCGAGACATCGAGTTAATGGTTATTTTGAAAAAAAAGTCATCAATGTTTCAGCGATCAAGGCTTTACGAGATTCTTAAAAAAGCATTTATAGGGAGAACCCAAGCTGTCACCGCGTGACAGCGTGTTAATACTACTTCCGTTGCGACATGAAACAGCGCAAAATGTGAAAATACAACGAGATAGGATGGAAGATTCCATTAATCTAGCTTTCCAAAATCAGCTAGCGTTAAAATCAGTTTCGCCGAAAGAATGCTTCTCGCGACGTGCAAGAAACAGAAAGAAACGCAATAACGCGAAGAGAAAGAAAGAAAGAAAGAAAGAAAGAAAGAAAGAAAGAAAAAAAAATTTGACAAAGAAAAGAATGAAAGTATGTAGTAACAGCTGCAGTTGATATTACAAAACGTTCTAGGAAATAAGAATGTAGAAAGAGGCTGATAAATATCGAGGATAACGAAGCACGATGAAAAAAGCCAAAATGAATAGAGATTGTTAAAAAACATTTTTTAACTTAATATTTTTCGCAAATTCCCCCCGTTAAAGATCTGCTTTTCCTTTAAAGAATCTAAATTTTCACGTTTCCTACTTACAAACAAATAATGAAATTATTCACGTATATAGACAGCGATTAAGAAATCGAATCGCAAGTAATGAAAAACATTATTTAAACGCTATTCTCGATTCTCTCGAATTGTAGACAGTCAGTTTCATTTGTCTGCAATTAAATAGGATACACCTTTACATGCTACGAACGCTGAATCTAATATACAACTTAACACTTTACCGACCGGTAGCCTATTAATCGTCTATTACTTACCGCTATCGGTCGGTAAAGTGTTGATATCGTATAATAATATATTTATATATTTTAACACTTTACCGACCGGTAATATCGTATATTAATATATATAAATATATTATTACACGATATTAACACTTTACCGACCGGTAGCCTATTAATCGTCTATTACTTACCGCTATCGGTCGGTAAAGTGTTAAAATATGTCAACGCAGTCGATGATAATTTTTTCATGCTTTTGAGAATGAAAGGTAAATTTCGTTCTACGGCATGTGAACTTCATTCGTTAGAACGATTAGAAAATTTCAGTTATGCGCAATTCGATCGATAAGTCCCATCAATTGAATTTATTTGTCTGAACACAGATTTTCATTTGAATCAGAAATCGTGATTTCCTATAAACGTAAAAATATTTCCGTTGTTTTCGTTGCAACAAGTAAAAATATTAGGATTTTTCGGGATAAAAAAAATTCGTTACTAGACTGTTACTAGACTCAGTCTAGGAAAAGCGAAACATTTCATTTCTCGTCGCGCGTAACATTCCGTATATTTCAATAGAAATAAAATTTTCTTTCGTCGTCACTTTGAAGATATTTTACGTTTCCCTTTGATAATTGCACGAAGACGTGTAGCGTGGGTTGTACGAAATAAATGTTAATCTACTCGTGGAATTTTTCAATTTTTTGTTGCAAGCTTTCATTATAATTATAACTTTTCAAAAAAAAAAAAAAAAAAACGCGGTTGTATAACCTCTTTGTAATTTCTTCGAACATATAAGAACACACAGATGATGGGTAATTGGCTCACCTTCAAACGTATTTCTTTCATATGTACTTTTCGTTTTTGTGTTGAAAATGTATTCTTGCTGAAATGAAACAAATTCTATTTGTAGACAGAAGCTCGTCATTGTTAAGAGTGCAGATATTCTCGGAAACGCGTGTTTGTTACAATATAGCAAGGGAATTCAAACTTGCCCCGCTAAGGTTTATTAGAATTATAATTCTATCTACTGAAAATAACGTCAAAAAAAAAAGAAGAAAAAAAGAAAAAAAACGAAAGTTTAATTCCAATTTCAATTAGTCTAACTCCGCGTGTGTCCGCAATCCTACGATTATTTTTCTGACTCTTTCGCCGTCTGTTTTTCTGTTATTTGAAATGCAAATTCACCGGGGATTACATTTGAAAATCGGCTTCATTCGAAGGAAACACGAAGCTCGTCGACTTTTTCTCGCACGTTACGCGTATGAGATTTAATAATAAAGTCAGTTACAACGCGTTCAGCGATTCTCGAGATAGTTTCAGAAACAACAGAATACATTTGTACGCGCGAAAACGCCAGCAGAAGCTATTTTTAAAATTAAGAAAGTTCTACCGATGAAATATGAAAGAAGAAATAGAAACTTAATTACAGCCTCTTTGTAAGTTAATTACAGTTCTTGAAAAATATTGCTTTCGAAGGGGATCTACAATGAGTTATGTTACTCATTCTCTTAAGTAACCTTTTCACGAATCTTCTGTATTAAGCAATTGCTGTGAAATCGACATTCTAGTCGATGAATATCTGAGACTAGTGAGAATGATCTGAACGATTTTTATTAATATAAATTTATTGTTGTTTTTCATAAATATCTTCTTGAAATAAGAAAGGCTTCCTCGTGCATAGTCTATTAAATCCACCATAAAAATCGGATGGAATCGGGGAAAAAAATCTGTCTGTTTCAGTTAAATTATTTTGTTGCCTTTCAATTGTTGTGAAGAAATCACACACTGTCAAAGTATTTTTCTCAGGTGAAATCACCTCGTGTTCAGACACATTCTCTCCTTTTTTTTTATCATTTGATATTAACGATAAATTGCAATAATATTTCAATGTATATCAGTAACAACGTCGTGTTAATAAAATAAATCTGGAAAATGGTCGTTCTGTTGCAAAATATACAATTTGAAGAGAAATGGCGCGGCTACCGAAATCTACAATTTCATTCACAGTTTTTTTTTTTTTTCTTTAGAAAACTAGACTCCAGTGAAAAAAATTTGTACGCGTATGAACATTAAAAACCGCATTATTACACTTTTTCGTAGAAATTTCGAAATTCACGAGAAACTCTCTACTACACGGGGTATTGTGTTTCATTTTTAGAGAAAAAAAAAAACGTGTTTGCGTCGTTGCCTCATCCCTTGAAAACTTTTATCATTTTACGCGATGAAAAAGAACTTGATAAAAAAAAAAAGAAAGATACATTTATTACATTTTAACGATGGAATTTCATTTTAAATTTGTGTCACGTATACTTGCCATTATCCCTAAAAATGTAACAATGTTTCTTTATGGCTACTATATTCGTCAAACACCGATAAAGGGAAATTTAAATGGATGTGAAAGATTGTCGAACCCGTTAACCCTTTGAGCACTTAAGGCGCATGTATGCGCTCAGAAGAATAAGCTCATCTCATTAATATTGCTCTCTGAAAGATTAATCGTATCAATGAATTTTTGCACGCACTACTACTCGCATTTGTTCACGGATATCGATTCGGCGGAGAAGATTGGTTAAAGCGACTTGAGGTGCGCGAATTATCTCGGTCGCGGTTAAACTTTTCCAGGTAAATTCGATTACCATCTGGAATTAGCCGCTGATGCTGTTTAACATAGTTGAGGGAATCGTATTTGTATCTCGTGTTATTACGTTTTACACGTCGGGAGTTTTGAAATTTCCCGCGGAAATGTAATTCGCTGATCCGTTTACTACGCGGGAGGTGGGGGAGGGGGAGAGAATTAATCTTAAGCAAAGATGTAATGTTTCAGAACGAGCGAAACGTTTCATTGAATGTCCAACCGTTTCGAAAGATTTCTAAATTTTCACTTTCAGGATCGACGTGTAACGTGTCGCGTCGAGTTCGATAGTAAAATCGAATGTAACGTTGCTGGCGCAGATATTCCATTCCACGAATTTGAATACAATTGCCAGATCGTTGATTTGTATAATCGTTAAATTCTCGACGAAATTAAGGCGGTAAATGAAAACGGCGATCAGGAGAATAATATTATTTATATTATAAATATTCTTTTTTAGTGAAATGTCGCGTTTCTCGTGTTTGCACGAATTCCGAATAGCGATACACATACAAACAGGCAGATAGAGTCACTCTTTCCACCCTGTTAAACCATCCTCGACATTTTAATTTCACGTGCAACGAAATTCCGATATTTTTGTGTCGTTTCTCTGTGAAGTGACACTGAAATCGAGGGTTTAAAGAACGTGTCTACATAGTTAACGAGATCAGCGAACTGTGTGCGTTCCTCTATCCGACAAAATATCTGAACAGTTTCTCTGTGCACTCTCACCTGAAAAATTTCTCCCGTATCTATTGGCCTGCGTAAACTTTTGTTCTCACAGTGGCTCTTTCCATCGATTTCTTTTTTTTTTTCTTTAGTATATCTATTTATAGCTGCGTCGAGCATCTCAAACATTTTACTGAAAATTCAATTTCAATTTATAGAAGCTGTTGGCGAACTGATCTTTAAATAACATTTATTCATCTGTCTATTTAGTAAGCGTTATTATTACTTCGGTATTGTATTTCAATAGTTTTAGATAATTTTTAAATAATAGATTTCATTTGAGCGAAGAACGCACCGTGTACCTGAAAATCTTTTAAACTTTCGCGAGTTACAAGTTGTTTCAAATATTTTATAAAATAGGCAGTCTTCTTGCGACTGTTCAAAATTTATAATTTGTAATTTATAATTCGAAAAATTCAGTTGCTTTGCCTGAAGTCTTTGCTTTTCCCGCGTATCTATCATCGTCGACAAAATATGAACAACAACGTAATTCTATATTTCGAAAAATTTTATATTTTCGTATTTCACGTTACGCGATATTTACTTTAGTTCAGCGAAATAAATTAAAAGCTAAGAAATTCGCAGGAACTTACTTTCATACATTTTATATATTTTCCTCCGAACTGACGAACTTTCTTGTAACTTTTTAAAGGAAGTCGGGCATAAATCTCTCTCCACCTTATCCGAGTCTTGGAAAAAAACTTGTGTTCAACGTGAACAACGTCAGCACGGATTAATCCGCATACTAAATTTAACCTTTAATTTAAAGCCTCTTTTATTCTCGATACACCAACGGCCAAACTGTCTCGTAATGAATTGGCTCCTCGTGTTTCCGACCGAAGTTCCAACAAGGAAAATGTAAACGATTTATCCTCCCGCTTTGAACGTGAACTTCTTTCTTGACATATTTTTTTCCATTTTTCGACGTTGAAATATCCGGGCAAGGAGCAGAAGCTTCGCAAATAAAGTACATCGTATATCGGTTCGCACGTTCACGAGAAAAGTGTCCTCGACGTTGAAACGTATCCCTTGAACTGTATTTATGCATTTTCGTCGAAACTCGTGCCAAAACCGACGAATTTCTGTTACTTTTGGCAGCCGCGGAACAAGCAAAGTTTCGCCAGAGTTTCGTCCCTATATATATATTTATAGGAAGCATCAGCTCGAAACAAGAAACGCTTTGTGCATTAAAATCTGTAGTTTTGTAGTTCGACGTGAAACAACGGCGACTTAGCTCAGACACAGGAAAGGCGTGGACTTTCAAAGGATTTCTGAAATATGGGAATCAGAAACTATGCATGTACCGTCTCTATTAAAATGTTGGACAGAGTGGAATGTTTATTAAGTTATATGCCAACACACAACGCACGGCCTTAGTTTGATGTCGCAAATAATTACGAGATATAACGGGTATATTATGAGCCGGAGGATTAAAATTGCAGATTTAATTTTTTTCTTTTTTTATTACGTTTTCTTTCACGTGCAACTTGCAATTATTCTTTTACCAGTCTCTGAGATATTCGGAGAATCTTGAAAGGTAATTTGAAAGATCTTACAAGTTATTGTAAGATCAATTCTCCTACTCTTTTTTTTTACATAAAGTATAAAAGAAAATATTAGCAATGAATTAATTCTAAGACAACTATAGTAAAAAGATTTAGATATTCTATTTATTATCACAGCACATGCCTGGAACATACAGCCCTGAGAAAGTCAATTTAGATAAAATTGGCTCCAACGTAGCTTATCAGGAAAAGCTTTATCAAAAAAAAAATCCAACGATTGCCCAGGTGAATTTCGTTCAATGCAAATTCCAGCTTCTTATTTTGGAAATTCAATTGATTTAGGCTTTAACATTCTATAGAAACAATCACTAATGTTTTGACTGCTTTAGTAGGCCCTGCTGATTACTATCCAGAGAAAGTAGTAAATTTGGAACATAAACACTTATTTCAGTTTTGCTAATAGAAAGACTTTGGATAATGTGTTGATTAACAAATTATCAATGAATCGCTGCGAAGCCTGACATTTTAATACAGTTTTTGAATGAAAAATTGTCCATGCTTTTATTGTCATTGTGATTCCAGAAATGAAGTAATTACGAAACGGAAAAAAACAAAAAGAAAAGAAAAACTAGAACAATGTCAGATAATGGCAAACTATGAGAATAAAATCTATTATTTTACTTTTAATTTCATTTATCGTTACTAACTATTTTACCGCGCGTATTTCTTTCTTTTTCTTTCACGCCAAGTTGTTGAAAATTTCCAAAATTACTAAAGTTATATATCGTTATATATATTTTTGTTAGAAATACAGTAGTAGCACAATCCTAAATCCTAGAAAGAATCGTTTTAAATTGTTGTTTCTCTTTTTTAGAATCGTAACAATCACATAGCGTAAACTCCGCTAAATCTCTCGCGTAACTGAAATTCGAGTAAGTTTATTTTTTTTTAAATTCATGTTTTCAACTTTTCCCTCGTGGAGATATATATTTCATCGCAGCTAAAAGCGGCAGTTAAAGGATGTATTTTTTATATTTTTCAATATAAGAGTTTCGCCGGTTATACCGAAATTCACAGTCACGAATAACAAGATGTTTTTTTCACAAAAATTCTATTCCATTGAGGTTTATTAAAAATTCGCAGTCAGACACGAGATATAATGTTTTAATGGTTTTATTTTATTCGATCATAGAATTCCGTTTTCAACGGAATTCCCATTCAGAATTGCAGAAATTTTCAATTGGTGGTGGTTTTCAATTAAAAATTTAATTATTTACTTACGTCGAAATTCATACTTACAACAAGTGACAACGTAACATTAAAAGAAGACATTGCTTCGTTCAGACGTATTGAAAAATTTTTCAACTAGATGAAGTGTAACAAGCAACAAGACTGTGACATCTCGCGACACGTGACATTTTTGACAAATGATTTGACATTTTTATTTCACGGGCACATCAAGAAGTGTGAAAATTTCAATATTCTGACACGAGAGTGAACGAACTGCTTCCACTCGAATAAAATCGCGAAGGGATGTCATTTGTACGAATATGTTTTTTTTTAAAATGAAATATAATGATGGGAGAAATTTAATGAAATCGTCCACGAGGAATTTAAAATATCGATTATCTTCTTCTGAACGGTGTAGAATCAATTTACAATTTGTTTCTATCGAAAATAAAATAAGGTGCATTGTTCTTTTGTAATAAAGAAAATTAACAATAACGATGAGCAAAGTGTAATCTTTTGTGGTATGTGCAGGGGAAATTTTGCAGATGCAATAGTCTCGAGTAAATTTATTATACAGAAAATTATCTTAACTTATTTTAATAATTTTATTGCTTTTGGCAAAGTTAAGCTAATTCATGACAAAAAAAGAAATGTAATTTCCCACTGTACATTAAACTGTGAAATGTACCGAATTTTTAATATAATTGAATATTTGTCTGATGAACAGTATTTAAGATACAATTCTCAGGTTTTGAACATCTTGCAAGATATTGACTTTGAAGCTTAAAAAAAAAATTATATATACATATATATATATATATATATATATACACAATATGATATATATATTTGACATAAACACACACACACACACACATCATTTAATTTAATTATATCAATTTTATTCTCGATAAAAAAGAAAATTCTAAATTGATTCCACGTCACAAAAGAAAATAATCAAAATTATAAATTCTCTCTTCGATTTTTCTAAATTTTCTCCCACAATTTTTACTTTAAAGAAGGAAAAATGAAAGTAAAAAAGCAGCATCTTTAACGGAGCAATCATGCCACTTCGAATTTCGGTTCGAAACCGAAGAAAATTTTATCCAGCGTAATAATCGATGGCACATCGCCGCTTTCTGTTCTACGCTTCATAATAAATTTTAATTCATTCTATGTTATTTCGCAGGCATGTTCGCATAATAAAAAATTCCAATAAAGACCACGATACTAGCTCGTTATTAGAATGTCACTCACGATCAATGCATTAGTTGGAACGACCATCTCCATATTTATAACTATACAGCACGATTATAGATTGAAGTATTAAGAAGAGATATATCCATCGATATAGTTAGATCAGAATTTTTCATCAGAATGAAATTTCTGACTACAAAAATGATTAAATTAAATTAATATTCTGTTTATAATTATCTGTTGCAACTTACAAATAAATTATAACATTATCGTTCGCATCACATGAGTATTTATATTTCACAACTTGGTCAAAATAGTTTTGTCACGAAAACCATTGTTAAAGCTATAATTGAAGAACATCTTGATTGCTGAATTTTTTTTACAGTTAATTCTTTACCTTATTCTGCTAAATTTGAATATCTGCTAATTCTGCTAATGTTTATCTACAACGAGCGACTAACATTCTCTAAAGTCTGTGCAAAATTTCAGAACATTTGAAATATATATTTTACATTATATTTATTATATACTCGAGCGTATCTCGATTTCGATCTTAATTATCTGACATTGAAATCCAAAGTTTCGGGTTTAATCCGAAATCGATTTTCATGCACCAAACGCGTGATTATGTATTTAGTGGTTCGAAGACCACGAAATTTCGAGTGGATATCGCCCCTTTTATCATTTGGGCTACTTATCAGTTTGCCTGTTAGAGCGGAGATTTAATCCGTAAAACGAAATTATCACGTCTGGTCCACGTCGAGGATAAAAGTCATTTCTCAATTAACTACGAGACGAAAGAATGAAAATGCGTGACTCCACCGAACCTTTCGACTTACGTCGCTGTAATTGTTTCACTTCAATTTTCACGATCACAATTCACAGGAGAAACATCCTTCACTCTTCAGTCGACGTTGGCGAATTAATGGAAAGTTGTTTCTAGCTTCGAGCGGCCGAGAGCACACGAGAACGTGTGATTGATTTCACGCGTGTTCAAGCAGCTTGCGAATTTTCCACGCATTATACGTGCATTCGCTGCGTAAACCTCCAGCAACGTGACAGGCATTAACGCGCAACTACAACATTCGGAGATATCGCGTGCAGGTAAATTACACTGCGGAACAGGATAAACGATCGATATTTGCTAATGCTATCCAGCGTGTAACATTATTCTTGGCGAAATCTGAACTAGGGGCTCCCAGGGATGGCCCGTGTGTTTTCGTGCAAGCAACTGGAAGATCAGCAGTGACTGGTTTTATCTAGAATCTAAATGAACATCCAACATCTTCGATCCATCGCGCTTCAAAGAGACAGAACGCTCTCCACGTTGATGAACGCGTTTGCAAATTTCTTTGCAAACGGATATACGTGAAACACGATCAACTACTGCGAATTCAAGCAAGTCTCATTGGACAAATCGTATCTAAGTTTTATCGCCTCGTTGAATTTACAAATACCTACAAGTTGCAGAGAGCTTTCATTTTCGACGATTTCTACGCGAATGGTTGAAACCAATTGTACAGGAAAAGTGATTTAAATACTCAAAAGATGACACGTGAAATGGACCTTGGAAAATATGAAAATATATACTCTAGCATCTTTAATGTTGTCTTCAACGTGTTTGAATAGTAAATCGTATCGTAAAGAACAGTGTTTAATTAAAACCACCCGGTGAAGTTGTGGGGTTATAATCACTTCAATCGATAATCAATAATTTCTACTTACTTGAAAATTACCTAAAATATTAATATTACAATGATCGGTTAACTGTATTAAACGTTGTAACTTAATTGATTAATATTATATGATTTTTGAGCCACGCAAGAAATGCTCGTTCTTCTCCTTCGAAATGCTTAATAAACGCGAGGAAAGCTGTTTGTTCTCAGGATTAAAGCTAAGAAAGGTGACAAAGAGATCATCGTGAACTATCGCAGCTATCCTTATTATTTTTCGTACTTGCACGTGGGTAAGGAGAGGTGCAATGGAGAGGCGATAAAGAGGAGAATTGATTCTTTGACCCAGAATTCAAGGAATGAATCTTTATATATATATATAAAGAATGTATATATGAGTTTTTATATAATATATATATGAATCTTTATATACATATATATATATAAATCTTTATATATATAGATTATATATATATATAAAGAATATATATATGAATATATATATATATATATATATATATATATATATATATATATATATATATACAAATTCGATCGTATGCAACGTTTAAAAGAGCACGATGTGTTAGTAGTGATAGAGGATACAATTAGAGAGAATTTTTGTTCAGAACTCGAGAGACACGTCTCGAGAAACATGATTTGGAACACATGTAATGTAACGCGTTGGAATTGATTTGCACGGTTTCGTAGAGGCCGTTTCATTCGCTACGATTTATCGTTTATGTTTCCCTCTTGGATTTACCGTGGGGCGTTTTAATGGATTTTCCTTATCTTTGCATGTGAATTATTTTGCTAAACGTAGATAATACGGCGGAAATTAAGTGCGCAAGAGTTCAGCAGAAGGGTGCTTCATGAATTGCACATGTCGTAACTTAAATACTGTAGATATTATTTTAATTAGCATATAAAATTAATAATTCGCAGTGTACCTACCTAACGTTCCACACGTGCACGTTTTCGAAAACGTGCGCGTGTGGAATTTGCCTTAGTTTCTTCGTTCCCGCACCTTTGTATTATTTAAATACGCCGTGTTATTTCCATCGAATAGTTCTTTAGAGGAAAAATTAGTTGAATGTTCTTTTTCTTCAATTTCAGTTCAGTCGTTGTTACGGTGAAACGACACTATGGGGTAACAATTAGAAACGACCAAAGTCGTGCGTTTGAAATGTATTAATTTCCAGTAACTATCGTTCAAATTCCTTGGCACATGGCAAAGAGACACGACGCGTGCTTATACGCCACTTGTCTAAGTAAGTTTGAAATAAACACACGCGATTCAAATTAATCGATCTGAAACGGTGTGTATACACACGTACGTACGTACAGAGCATCCATTTACATACAGAGCAGATATTTCACGTCCGTAGCACGCGATGTCTCGTGTGGGAATTTTAATGTTATTATGGCGAAAATACTTGGGCTGCATTAGTGAAAACGCCACGAGTCACTTGCCGCCTTTAAGTGTTAATCATCTGTCGAGATGAACGTGTCAGTGAAAATTTCTGAAATGCTTAATAGAGCAATACGCTTGACTCATTTTTTACATTAATATGCCATTGTGATTTGTTACTATAATAATCTTGCTCAGAAATTTTGTCTCGTCTGAGAAGCATTGTGCGTTATATGTATCACATTGATAACCTTGTGTTTGTATTATTTCTAAAATTTTCATTTAAATTTAAATTCGTTCAATTATCATATTAATTAAGGAGCTAATTTAAATCTATTTTTTGCTCATCGGTAAAAGGAATGCAGTTTAAAACATGGCCTACAGAAAACATAATTAAAGGGAAAAGAACACTGCAGGGAAATCAAATTCCTTAACTTTCTCATCAGAGGTAGGACACGTCACGCTGCCATTTATGTTAATGAAATGGCTTTAGGAAACATAAACCAAAGTGTAGCATTCACGTAACATTTCCATTCTTGTTTGTTTTGCAAGCCTCTTAGATAAAATTTCCATGTGTGTTTCTTCCGTCGCATGTCGCGTCACACGTGTTACGCATTTCGTGTCTTTGCTTCTCCGATTGGTCGGAGAATAAATTTCTACTATTTTTTTTTTACAGATCTTTCCCTTTTGATATTTCACGTGGAATATATCAAGTTTCTTCTATTACACCTTCGCTCCTGAGAAATTTTTAAATTTCGTCGTAACGCTCGATACGCTCTGCAAAGAAATTTCTCTTACAGGAGAAGTATTTCCTGTTTTCAAATATGTTCCTTTTAAATTTCCATGCGTGCGTCGTTTCTACCGTTTACAATCAGTTTCACAACAGAATTCATTTCCGTCGCAGTTGTAAGACACGAATTTTTCGTCGTGTGATTAATTACGATCAGTGTGCAATCAACAGGCGAAATTCTTCCCGGAAAAAAGAAATTATTATTCATCTTTTCATTGTCAGAGTCGTTCGCTTAATTCGTTCGTTTCACCGTGGCTGATAAATATTTATGGTTCTTGGCTTCCTTTGCCCCTTTCGCGATCGGGCAACACGGGATATCCCGGCTGGAAACTGGAAAATTACTTTGGATGTTCACTCCGCAGATCGGCAGCACTGCATTAAACGAGCAATTTTGACGATGAAGGAAAAACACAAAGAGAGAAAGAGAGAGAGAGAGAAAGAGAGAGAGAGAAAGAGAGAGAGACTCTGGTGAACAATTTCATTTTATTCGAAGGCTCGTTTACAGCTGCGAAAGCGTCGTTCGCAGCTGCGAACGCATCGTCTGGCTAAAAATTATTTCAATGCCAGTTCATAAACACCCGAGAGATTGCCTCGCCGTGAAAGTGTCGCGGAATTTATTCCCAGATATTTTATGCCTCATAATTCACCCAGCCATCGTGGTTCACTAATTACAATTATCGAATTATTCATGAAAGTTCGTGTCGCGACTTTTCAATGAATAAGCAAATTTTTCGATTTTTATCGATCGGTCGATCGCTTAAGAAGCTAGAAAACGCGCGATGGAAAAAGCTTTCGGGGGCTGTAGACGCATGAATTTCATTTATTTTAATTGGACCTGATATATTTGAAAAGCACTCGATAATAAATTGACATATATATTTTGGCATTGTTCAATACTTTCGCCGCCCGCTGAGCGAATATTAAATGTCGCAGATGCAGTTTTATTAAACGTGCGAACGAGTTTCGTCCCCGTTTCAGAAGAATTTATCTCGAATAATTCATAACATTGAGTTTAATGGCGAACGAGATTTAGCTTCTGTTAAATGGTCCATTCTAGATTGAATATACAATTGAATTGGACGCGAGTTGAATTATTATAGTTATTCGTTACGTTGCTTCTCCATTTTCTTTCTAAGGAACGATCAATCCTATCGTGATTTAGATTATCACTTTCATTCACTTTACCATCTCCTTTTCAACAATTTTATCATGCAATTTTTTATCATGGACAATGGACTATTTCCTTTGAAGCATAGAAACGTGACACGTGTTGTATTTTGACAAAACTATACAAGTTGTTTTAGAATGAGAAATGATTGATTATGTTGGCTCTCATATTGGTTGCTCACGTGCTGTTCATCATATTGATATTTCTCTGGCACGCGTTTGATCTATTTTCATTTTCACACGATTGGTAAACATTATGACGTAGAAATTAAATTATAAAGCAATTTATCTCGTGTGTATACCACAATATGTATACGTACGTACGTTATAGTTTTATTTTTGTCAATCGTTGAAATGAAATCTCGATCAAGGCCGAATGTAGAAGAAAAGTTCAATGAATTCTCTGAATAATCGAAAATCATTAAATTCGTGGAGACCACGAATTTAATGATATAAATATTTAACTCGTGCACGCTCTTCTGGACTTGAGTATCCAAGAATAAACGATGATCGTGCGTTTCGACGTGATGAGAAAACATCGGAAGCGTAAAACTTCCTCAAGTCCTATCCATATGAAATCCATCCAGCGGTCGTCCAATTCACAATCGGAAGAAAATAATCCGACTTTTACTGATATCGTAAAAGATTTTACAGACGACTTTAAAGACGACCGTAGGAATATCACGGTCTTGATGACCGGACATGGAACAACGATTTCGCGAATTACTCTTTAAATTCACGCCGATAAAACGGCCGCAAGCTCTCCTCTTTTGCGCCTCGGCGTGGAAATTCACCGCGATTGTACACGTTAAAGAGCGATAAAAAAGGAAAAGAGGAAAAGCACAAAAGAAGGAAATTATCTATCTACTCTTGCGTAATCCTTCCTTCTGCTCTTGGGGCGTGTCTTTGCTTTTTTCCCCCTCCACTTGCCCCTTTTAACTACGTTCGAGTTCGATTTATAAGAGGTTCAGCCCGCTCGTGGAGCAAGCTAATCGGTAATGAAGTGGATTTTTCAGACAATCCGGACAAACCGTGTTTGAGAAATGACGGCGCCAAACTCTATCCGAGGATGAAGATTGAACGGATTTGAAGAGGAAGTTAAAAGCATTGGTAGAGATCATTTCTCCGTGAAATAATTATTTTTATCGCTTCTGTATCTTTGTTATTCGTAGCGTTCGTATCAATGCGAGTTCTTTCATTGTTTGTATTTGAGGATATTTTTTTCATGCGTGTAATATACGTCGACGTTATTTTGAAAAATTATTTCCCCGACGGTGTTTTTCGTTCGCACAATTTCCACATGAACGTTGTCATTTAATTTTTCCTCCCTTACCTTACCTTACCCCCTCCCCCCTCCTGCGAGAAATAGGAATTATCTGTGCGTAAATTTAATTACGTCGGCGATATCGGTTCGAAAAGTTTCTAGTTAATTAACACGAAGTCCGAATTTGCTTGTTATAGAGTTCCGACGTAATTTATATTTAAATATCCGTAAATTGAATTTCTATGTAGTTTCAATATTTCCATTCCGTTGTAACGTGATATGCTTCGACAAATATAAAATACGACGGACATTTCACTTCGGCCTTACGATTTCGTTCGCGTTCGACGCGATTATTTTCCTTGAATTAATGTAGACAACACTATCCGGGCGACAAGATAAGATGCATTGTTAATGCAACAAAATTCAATGCTTATTCGCAAGACATTTGTACGCAAGCTTTAGAAAAGTAAATGCAAATAAACGATTCGCGAGATTTGTTGAATATTTCTAAAAACGCGGACCCGTACGCCAAGCGACGCATTTAAATGACGCGATTTTATCTTGATTATTCTCGGTTAATGAAATCCACTGACTAGGATGAGATTATAACGATAAATGATGTGAAGTGATACTGAAAAAATTCTCAAAACTTAGCTGTTAGAATTATCAACGATTCGATAACTCGACGTGGAATATACTTGCATGTATTGTTGAAAGAATAGAATTATTGTCAAAAATGTAAAATAAAGCAAGATGTATTAAAATTTATTTAATATATTGTGTATTATATATTAATGAAATTAGAAAAAAGTTACATCTTTTCTGAATATATATAAAACGTGTCTTACGTTAAATTCAAGATACTGTATATTATATATTAATGAAGTTAGAAAAATTACATCTTTTCTGAATATATATATATATATATATATATATATATATATATATATATAATGTATCTTACGTTAAATTCAACACGGTGAATTTATCACCAAACATTTCGATCTAATATATTGTATATTATATATTAATGAAGTTAGAAAAATTACATCTTTTCTGAATATATGTATAAAACGTGTCTTACGTTAAATTCAAGACGATGAATTTATCACCAGACGTTTTGATCGAATGTCGTACAGGATTTTGCAAATCTCGTAGAAAAAGCTTGTAAGGGGAATGGAAAGGCGGAAAAAGTTGTCGAGTTGTCCTACCTTGCTACAACGATGAAACTTACTCGAAACACATGGATGTCGTCTCCTAATTGATTTGTCATTCGTTGTTTTCTCACTTTCACGTCGCCTGACAACTGTTTAAAAAACTTTCGATCGAATTTTCACCGTCACATCAGTCGCTTGTTTTTTCACACGAGGTCCCATTTGTCATCACCGGTTCTTCTTACTAACGTTGTCGTTGTAAAATTTATTTTGCCAAATAAAATTTATTTTATTTTTTATTCGTGATCAAGCTATTTTAACTTTTCACTCGTGGTCGTTCTGCGTGTTTTTTTCTCTTTTTTTTAATTTTATTCCATTTTCATTTTTCACAAATAACTGGAGTTTCGGGTTTTCGCTGCAACCCGCACGTAACAACGAATCCGTTGTCAATTCAATCAATTCTATTACTCAACAAGTATGTATCGGCCACAGTTAATCGCAAACCACTATCTGAACGTTTCGAGCACATTTCCTGTGAACAGCACTATCCAGTCCAGAGTCATCAAGGTACGATCATTACCTTCCCTTGTAATTGCTTCATATTAATAAGCAATCAACAATTTGCAATTAGAACTTAATCAGGCGTTACTCGGAGACACAGTCTCGCGTTCCTGTCTTGCGTAACGACATTTAATTGGTTGTCATCGATCCTCGATCATCGCGCGAGCCCTCTCATGGTTCCATCTTGTGCCATTGATTTCTTTCTTCGCGTTAGTTTCCAACAGTTCCAAGGAGAAGGAAGCGAAGAACAGATGAGAAAGAAATATATATATATATATATATATATATATAACTGTTTCACCGGGAGATAATATCTGTGATACGTGGGGGAAATTGTTTTATTTTTCTTTCCTTTTTTTTTTTCTTCTTCCTTCTTGGCAAGGATAGCACGGTGCAAAGTTTCATGAAGCGCGGCTATCGGCAGACTGCGAACTTTGCTTAAAGGACCAAACGGCGACTAGAAAGCGCGCACCCTTACTGCGCACCCCTAATAAACACGATACACGCTATTCATATTTTCTCGGTGATAGTGTCTATTCGAATCCGCGTGACGTCTCAAGAGTAGTTGATCTGATTTTCATTGGACTATTTTTAAGTGAACAGATGAGCATAGAGATTGATACAAAGCTGTTCGCATTTCACTGTCTCTGAACTTTTCTTTTTTTCGTCGCGAATGCAGTAGACGTTCTATACGCTATCATCCCCTTTAACTTTTTAACTTTTTCAGTTACAACAACTCCAATTACCACCTGTATTGTACTATATTTGCAGATTATGCAGTGTCGGGAAAGTGTAATTCTACTAAAAAAAAAAAAAAAAAAGAAAGAAAAACAGAAAAAGATATAGTATCTTAAATAGATGAATATTAGACAATGTTATTGATCTGTAACTTTTTTCACAGTCAGACGATACTTTTTAACACGTTATAAATCTAATTATTGTAGTTACAAAATTTCTCCCTAATTATCTGTATACATATGTATTACATGCACATACTAGCGTCAAAATACAGCGATTAAATTCATTTTCATGAGTGAAATTAAGAGAAAAGTATGAAACGTAGGCAACGAACCATTCTTCGTTAATATGTTGACCACGCGAACCAAATCTTTCTGTGTTTTGTTTCATGGGATAAAATATTTAATTTCTATAAGATATTGTACTACAACGAAAGTTCTATTCTTCGTTTTATAATATTATCTAATTATTTGTGTCATTTAAAATTCATTAATGATATCCGCCTCGTTTTACTAAATTCTAAAATATTTACAAAAGTAGAATCGACGGTCAATCTGTCAAGTACTACACTTTATATATTTTTAATATTATCACATTAAAGGCCGCGTCATCAATGACTGTAAATTCTATACGGTATAGAATAAAAAAAAAAATTATAATAAATAGAAATGATATCTTGTTATTAGCAATTGAAATTTTAAGCTTGTTAGGGAATGAATGTATTAAGGCTCGCTGTTTGACGTGTAAAAAGATTATAATAAATAGAAATGATATCTTGTTATTAGAAATTGAAATTTTGAGCTTATTAGGGAATAAAGATATTAAGGCTCGCTGTTTAACGTGTAAAAAAATTATAATAAATAGAAATGATATCTTGTTATTAGAAATTGAAATTTTAAGGTTGTTAGGGAATAAAAGTATTAAAGCTCGCCGTTTAACGTGTAAAAAAATTATAATAAATAGAAATGATGTCTTGTTATTAGAAATTGAAATTTTAAGGTCGTTAGGGAATAAAATGTATTAAGGCTCGCCGTTTGTACGATAAAATTTTCCAGAAGTGTATAATTCATAGCTGATTTATAACGCGCGCCACCGCATCGGTTTAATTATGCAGATTTCATCCTTTGGGGAAAAGCGGACAGAGGATTAATGTCACTGTTATTCTTAGGATGCCCGATCTCGAGATAGTACGGTCAGAGTCAATAAACCAAATGGAACGAACTAAATGTTGAATTTCTGCGATTTTGCTATTGTTCGCTCAGCAAAAGAAAAATTCACTCTAAACGGCCCGTGCAAATCTGTTGATTTTCATCACAGAACGCTCAGTTCGTGGTTCCATCAATTGTTAAGAGTTTCAAGACAAGTCTGTCCTATTTCCATTTGTCATCGAATGGAAAAATGGAAGTAGAACAGATAAATTTTGTCGATGAGCTTTTCACGTGGAAAAATCAAATCTGGCGACCTTCTCGATTATTTTCGTCCCTCTGATGATTCGTGGAGTTGTTTTACGAAATTTTTGGATTTTTGGCAATTGTTTTAATCGAGAGGTGTATAACACTTCAGACGTACCATTTTAATATTTATTAATTGATACTTTTAGATATGATTTAAAATTAATCGACGAGAAGGTCATTTTTCGTGTTTGGCTTTGAAAAAGGTCTAGAAATCAGATGTTTAAAATTCGACTTTGCTGCCTGCAATTCATTGAACGATGATAAAATTCTTATTTAATATACGAAATTCATCTGCCAATGAAGATAGAATCGACAGAGTAAACGCTCGGTTATCGTTCAATACTGACGTATAACGTCATTTATTCCACGATGCGTATCGAATTAATTTTTCGTATCGATAGAAATCGTCGATGTGAAACACAGACACACGTTGCCGTTCTGTTTCGTGGAAATAGTCGAAGCTTCTCATTGTTGTCGCAGATTTTATTTTCGATCGTTTCTTATTCTTTCCGCGGCCTCTGTCTGAATAATTCCTTAAAATGAGCGAGCTGTTCTCGTTCTCAAGGATTTACCAACAAGAACGTATTATATATTACGGCTTACAATGGCTTGCGTCGCGAGGCAAAGAATTCTATAAACATCGAAGCGATTTGTATACTTCGTTGGCAGCAGCTTCTTCGTCCAAACAGAAAACGGTTTGATTGACAAAGCTGTTTATTGTAGGGAAGAAGCGGTTTAAGCTTGGTTTTGAAACATAGAGTTAGCATTCTGTGGCGCGCGAACGAATCTATAAGCCCTCTGTATTCTCAATTGGAAATGTTGAACGACGCGAACGATTTATAAGTCACGTATGAGCACCTCCATTTGCCACGTGTACAAGCGTGGGCGTTGAAATATCAGGAGGTTCGTTTCAAAGGTGATACCACGGCCTTGGTGATAGATTTTGTGTATACTCTCTCTTTATGCTTCCGTTCCTTTAAGAATGTCGTTCAGTGGAATACTTCCTATTTCGCTAAGAGCGAAGGAAATTGGAAGATTCTAGCCATCGTCGCTCCGTATGAAGGGATTTCGTGTTTTCTGCTTTTTATAATATACGTGCGGTTCGTTCAACTGTATTTCGAATACGTCGCCAGTATTTTTCTTATCAAATTCGTCTTATAAATTTGTCGAAATTTTCAATGAATTTCCAGATTCCATCTGTTGGGATCTTTCGTCAATCAAATAGCGATCTATGCACAGCAACTAAATCATTATAAAATTTAATTTATATTATATTAATAAAAACGTAAGTACTCTTTGGAATTATTTCAAACAAATTTTAGCCAAATTCTTGAAGTATTCGTTCACATTGGTATCACATTAGATTACAGTTCTCCAATTTGCTACTTATAATTTTCTAATTATTAGAGCCATTAGATTAGAAACACATCGGGACGTAATGATTTAATTCACAAAGGGGACAGATCTGCTCGCTTGAATTTCTTTGGAAGATTTCAAAGGCATGATACCACATATCTTATATTGAACTGTTGAATACATAAACGCTGCTGGAGCTGTTTCGTAAAAGGATACAAACTTATATTTGAAATCCACAGACAGCATTGACAATCGATTTAACCTACTTTTACATAGTTGGAGTTCGTGCTTCGAGGACCTGCTTTGCGTTTTTGCATAAATTCATTTATGTGTAAATCGCGTCCCAAGCGATAGATTATAGCAAACAAACACGATGATACTTATCGACAATTAACATCGACTGACATTCGAACGTTTCTTTATCGCCTTTGGGATTTTCAATCTATAATTATTCCATTATTTATTAAAAAAGAAGTATTCTATTATTTATAAATCTTACGTGAAATTTGGTTGCTTTTCGGTTGATGCATTCTTCAGCTGTTCATTCGGAAATTTTCGGAGTTTTAAGAAAACAGTAATATCGATTATCTACTGTGACACTCTCAGTAAAAGCATATTTTATACTCTCGATTAAACCGCCAGTAATATTTTACAGTTAATGTTATTGCAAACAATTGTAAACAAAATAATCTAAATGTGCAACAACATAATAATATGGAAAAAAATTGTTATGTAATAAAATAAAACAATTTGGATGAATACTTTCAAAATTTGCCAATAAAGGACAAGTTTTTCAATGGAACAATGCTGGTTTTATGCACCAATGAAATCAATTCTGGCTGCTATTCGTCGAACGCAGCACAGTTCGGTTACCCTACATTTCATTCTTTTCGAAAGTTTCACAAAAATTCTACAGAATCTTCGCTTTTTGCAAAATGAAACAATAGCGAAAAAATTGGGTACATTAGAATTAGGGAGAAACTAAGCCAAAAAATTTGGGATATTTGTTACCCTTGGAAAGAAATGTGGAAAATTACCACAAAGCTATCTAATACATAATGGTGTGTCATGAGAATAAACCAGTTTTATATAAAAACGTTGCCTAGCAATGTTTTTCAAATCTATGAAATAACGTGGAAATTCATATAATCGTGAAAGTTGATAGTCAAACAGAACGATAATACTATATTGAAACATCTGGTTGGAAAAACAAGAGCTTTGTCAATGATACATACTAAATACCATAAACATAGTATCTGAAAAATCGACGGTTGTCCCTTTAATGCTACACGTGTTCTATCGAAAAAGCAAAACTCTTCAAGAATATTATAACGTTTATGATATCTGACAGTATCAGTCAGAAGTTTTAATTCATGCTTCTCTTTAACGTTACATGCTTATCGAGAATGTTAGTATCAAATTGAGAAGTTTTGCTGCTCAAAGTTGTGATATTAATAAGTGCAATCTAATGTTATCGATAGTTTTATGTAGATTGTTACGTATGCGATAAATATGTCATTAAAAATTGATTTTTTTAGCGTGATATTACGTTCATAAAATGTTTATGCTAATAGTAACTGGATGATACATTGGCATGTATATAATTCTAATACGACAAATAATTCTCTATTCATATTGAATTGTTATAAGTTTGTTATGCGTTGTTAGTAGTGTAGAAATAATAAACATGTTTTTGATTTATAATTCAAAATATATTTATTTATATTTATTCATAATTGAACGAAGCATGTATAAGAAAGGATATTTTTAGTCATTTTACGTTTGTAACGTAATTGAATATTCTTGTAAATTAAATTATTGATTTATTTTCATGTAAAACATGATTTGTAAGTATTCAAGAGTCATTAGTTCATAAGTCATTAGTTCCTTCAATAACAAAAGTAAATTGCAGCAATCCATTCCTTTAACTGCAAACAGAAAGTTTCGAATATTGAAGTAAAATTTTTACAATTTACGATTTATGGCTTTTGTGAACCCAAAAACTTGAATATTTTTTCATATGCCAAATTCTATCACATTCAGTATAGCATAAAGATTTATCTTTGTCGACGTTCAACTTCTCGTCGCTTCAAAGATTGTCCAAAGTAGATGATGCGTTTTTTTAGCAAAAGCTTCGGAGAATGACACTTCAGAGTTCGTAGGATTCAATATTCCAAGATTGACTTCAAGTAGAAGTTAAGAGTCTCGTTTTACAAATAAAATGACACTTCAGAGTTCGTAGAATTCAATATCCTAAGGTTGACTTCAAGTGGAAGTTAAGAGTCTCGTTTTGCAAATAAAATTTTTAAATAAAAAGAATGAGAGAAAATGTTTAGAATTATTAACGAAAACTAACATATCCTTGGTCGAATTTTTTAATTATTTCTTTCAGTAATAAAAAAAGAAAGGAATTCTTCTGTACCATATGTTTATCTTTAATTATTTCTCATTTTCACAAATTTCTTAATTCTGAGCTTCTGAGTAATTTCATTTCAATCCTCTTGCGTTTTTCTTAAATTTCTCCACCTCAATTTCGTCGTTGTTTAAAATTAATAAGATTGATTAAAATTTTATCGTTCTTTTCTTAGACTTAGTGGAGAATTTATTAGGATGCTTTTTTTGATCTTATACAACGTTTAAATTATCTAAAATTACTTTTTAATTAAATCAATCGTATTATTTCGTAACTAAAATTATTTACAATTACTTTCAAACCAAATTTGTCTAACTATTTGCAGCAATATGAGAAATAACAAGGCTATCTATCAAATTTATTTGAAATACTTTTAAAAAACAGGAAATTTGTCGATATTAAAAGTACGTACTATTTTTCATAATATTTATAGCATTTCATTTGTAACATTTCTGTAATATTTAGCGAAACACTTTCATTCGTAAAAAACAAAATGCGCAACATCATTAACCTAATGACGAGTAACGCCAGTGATCTAATAACATTAACTTCTGTCATTTCTTAAATTCGAAATTCCAGTGAACAACTTTGAATTAGCTAAAGCGTACAACTTCGAGTATGAGCAAGTTGAAAAGGAGAAGTTGACTAGATTGAAATGCAAAGTTTCGCTGTGGAACGGACTGATAGATCTTTCAAGGTGGTGTTGGCACACCTTGATAATGGGCATTTGACGTTTTTCGACGTGAAATGCATTAGGCTTCGGGAATTCTCGATTCGTCGAGCGGATATTCTGAAATCTGTGCCTTCCGAGACTTACCAATTCAAATCTAACGTCATGTCGGCTTCAAAGTGGCTTCAACACTCGACCGAGTATCCGCGACAATGGACGACAAGAAACGAAAACGTATCCGAGGCGTTACTAATACTAATAAATTGTTTCCAGCCTCGAGTTGCCTCCTTTCACCGATGTTCCCGATAAAATAAATCACGCCTGCATTATAACCCAGTTTTCAACGAGTTTATGATATCGGATAGAAATTTCAATTGATTTCCCCGATTTGCTCTTTTTTTACAAGTCGGTACAATATGAAATTAAAGTAGCTGCTTAGTAGCACATTTTCTGCTAAAAATAGTTGAGACTGACGAGGTAATGAATAATCCACGTAACGAAGTAGAGGAAATTAATTAAAATAAGAATCGATGTTAATCGACGATATTTAAATTTAATCCTCTTCGTACGATATCCTGCTTATATTGCTTAATCGCGTTTTACATAATCGCGTTCGACCAAATTGTCAAAATTACTTGAAACATAATTGTTGAAGTATTTTATTATGAAGAAAAAAATAGAGAATTATTATTTTATTCTGGACGAGAGAGAAGCTTTCTTTAGATTTCAATATAACGCCTGATATTTTCCACCTGGAAGAGAAGAAGACTTGTGACTTGAATTATATACAGCGTCCTATCTCGATACTGCTGATCCTTCGTTTCCTTCTCTTGGAAATGTACTTATCGATTTCATCTTCGGTATTATGAGTTCTCGATAAATCACAAAATGACGAAGTGAGATACGTTTAATATTTTCGTGTTAAGTGCAAGCAGCCATACTCTCTCGAAGATTTCAATATCCGCATACACGTATTTTCGCGCGAATTCATGCTGACAACAACGATTGAAATTGATGTAACAATTCTCGTTTCAGTCGAATTGCATAAATATTTTTTTGGGTGTTTCATTAACGTAAAGAAAGCTGAATGATTCGTGTCTCGTTTCATGTTAATAAGTATTTCGTACTAAATGCAAGATACTTAAAGTACTTCGCAGAAACTACTTTTCAAGGCTTCAAACTAACACGAATGAAGTATGTCGCGTGATGAAAGTAATTAAGCGAAAATATTTTATAAACTGTGTTCTAGGACATTCTCCAGGTAGTTCGGATATTTGTTATTTAATTCGAGAGATTTTTGATTATTTTCGACGATAGCAAACTAAGTAAGGGCGAGACTATTTAATGGAATAATTTCGATAATTTCATTATCACGTGACAATAATTTCCCATTGCGTTCTCCAAATATTCGTAAATTAATAAATATCGTGTCAAATTGACAAGCACAGGAATAGAAAAAACAATCTTAAGAGAGATTTCGATTGAATTTGTTATTTAGCTACTGGGAAATCCGATTTACGCTGTACTGATAAAAAAGTGTGATAAAAATTTGAAATACTAGCACCTCCTAGTTGATCTAGGAAATTGGAAACTTCCGAAAGTGACGATAGATCCCGATGAATTTCATTCGAGAACAAAAGTGTGAAATAGAAACTCGATCGAAGTGTTTTATTTAAATAACATCCATGCTAGAATTACATTTGAATGAAATTTATGTATTTCAGAGATTGAAGCTCGTGAATGCAATGAATTTACCTTGTTACTCAATTCATTTTCAACGTCACGTTTTGAAAGAAAACATTCTCTGCTATCAGTTCTTTCATTCTCTTATCTCTATATACGAAAAAAGAAAACTTTACTACTGGTTTTTAACTGCAGCTGAACAAACGATATCGATGCTTTAAAAAAAATTGCATGAAAAAAATTTTAGGGAAAAAAACTTCTGAAACAAGTCACGCGTGCTCCGATTGGTTTCGTCACGTCGTATTTATATGATAGTACTGATATTTTCCACCAAGTTTTTATTGGTTTCTCGCGACTACAGCGGCAGTGCACGATTTCTTTTCGTCGTTGACGAAATATCAGAAATACCGTTTGCAAATTGAATTTGCTTCGCAGTGTATTGCTTAAACGAAAGAATTGATTGAGTTTTATTGGGTTTGATTTTTCAACCGTGAAAAAGGTCTCTCTAAATTTCTTTAAATGATATTGACTTTGCGTTATAGTACTAAATTTGATAAAGATATTAAGCATTAACATTGCGGCATTCTTCGACCAAAAAATATTTTTGCAAAATGATCTTGCAATGATTTATCAGAAATTCGAAGAAATCGTTTTCGACGTAGAGAAAAGTGTTAACACTGTATAATACACGCTGTGTAAATTCAATTTGAGAATAAAATTTTTGTGATGCGAGCGACGATTAATTTCCGTGGCAGGAAAAATTACATTTTAATAGAACGTTAGAGAATATTATAGAGAAACTGATGAAAATTGCAAGTGAAGTTCGTACAAGTGTGCAAACTTCAATATATCTATCAAATTTACATTGTGGCAGACTAATAAAATCTTCAATTCCCTAGTGCAACTAAATCTAAATTTCAGTATGAATCTGTGAATACTTAATGTCATCTTTATTCTATGATGCGATGTTCTCTCTCGTGAATGCATTGCACGCAAATTACAGGGACGCTGGGATTATGTACAAATAAACGTGCCACTGATGCTTCTTAATATTTGCGCATTGTATTAAAACTTTCGTTAAAAAGTACAAGATCCGTGTTTACAACGTATCGATAAATTACATTTTCTTATCAACGCGATACATACGATATGTAATCGAAACTTATTCATTAACGATCTACCTTGCTCATTTTTTATATTACGAATGTTCAATTACTCGCCTCTCGTATCCTCCTTTCATCCTTTCCGTGATTTCTCAATTCTTAAAAGTAATCTTCCGAGAGTACAATTGCCTTTATTCTTTCTTTTTTTCCTTCTTTTTCTTAAGGCAGCGGTAGAGGAAGTAATTTTCTAATATTAATTATACTAGCGCCACCCTGCAAGTTCAACAAACTTTTCAGGTTCAACGCACCTTCTCCAGCGAGCTTCGCAACCGAGCCGAGCACTCCTTGGAGGCCTTTCAATTCCGAAGCGTTAATGCCAAACTTCTCCGCACCTGACAAGCTCAAAATACTTTGAATATCGGCGCCACCCTTCAACGCTGCAGTGACTTTTTCCACCGCTTTTTGGATAATCGTTATGTCTATAGCGCCGGTGCCAATGTTCGTCCATTTCTTCAAGTCCAAGGCACCAAGGTCAATGCCTTTCTTCTGCAACTCAGCGATTATAGGAGTTACCGATTTGATCAGATCCAAATCCAGAAGGCCTTTGCCTTTCAGCAAACCTCCCAGAAGACCGCCTCCCTTCAGCTTCTTGCTTTCATCTCCAGACGAGTTTTTCGCGCTCAGAAGTTTTTCTATGCTGGCCTTTAATTCTGCGACGATCTTGACGCTCGACTCTGCGTTTAAGAGGCCGCCAATGTCTTTGCCTTTGCCCACCATCTGGCCAATCACGACGAGCTTCTGTTGGATCTCTTTCAGGATTTCGACGTCCTCCTCCTTTAATAAATCGTCGATGCATTTGCCTTTCTCTATCGATACGAGAATCAGGGCAATCTTCTTCTTGAGTTTCTCTAAGATCGAGATCGTTTCACCTTTCTTCAACTTCAACGCACCGCCGAGATCTTTGCCTTCTTTCAGGCATCTAAGGATGGATGTAATCTCCTCCAGTATCTCTTTCCATTCTAAATTCGCGTTTCCCCCTTCTGCTGAAATGTTATTCATTGATTTCGCAACGTGAAAGAGAGACGATCTTTTATATTTATATATCTCTATCCTCGTGCGATTTTTGGTATTTGCACGTAGTGTAATTTCGAATATAATATAGAAACTTGGATTCGAAACTGTATAATTTATGAATATCGTATAATTTTATGAATATCGGTTTCTTTTTTTTTTTTTTTTTCATTATCGGAGGGCTCAGAGATCAATCGGTGCATGCCGTTTCTCATTAAAAACGACTTACGCCGTGCAAATATCCTCTCATTCGGGAAAGCTTCCGGTTCGACAGAAACGGTTATTACATCGTATATAAGTGTATTACAGTGGCCAAACTTCTCTGCCGATTTCAACTCGCGAAAGAGTATTTGCACTGGTCAGAATCGATTTTAAATGAAACGTGATTTTACGCTGGTTAGTTTCTCTAATAGTTTTACTATTGAATCACTTTACATTCGCGTAGTACTCTTTGAATTTTCACTAAAATTACCAAAAGTCTAAAAATTCTACTTATCTTTTACTCTTACATATTTATTCAAAATTGATGCTTCACCATTTGAATCTCTAATAAGTAAACTAATTTATTTCGAGCCTGCTGAAACGCCGAAGGAGTCAGTTAGATTTCCTTGATCTTACCTGATTTGCCCTTTTCAACGGAAAGTTTCGCCGATGCGCTTTTCTCAGCGGAAATACTTTCGGATTTCTCGATAGACAGGCTTCCCTCTGACTTGCTTCCTTTTTTCTTCGAGCTTCCCGATAATTTTTCCGACTTCTCCGCGGACAATTCTACGGATGATTTCGCTTCTGCCGAGGCTTCTGCCGATACTTCTATCGTTTTCTCTGATGCGCCCTTGCTTCTCGAGGCTGCAGTCGCCACCTGAGCGCAGACGAACGCTGCCAATACGAACAACGTGATCTTCATGATTCGCTGTCTCAGCTACTGACTGTACGTACGGCGACAGTGTCCCCGCTTTTTATACTTGAGTGAAAATTCAAGACCGACACCTGAAATCACGAAGAAGCCTCTCCTACCGCGGATATTTTCATTTTTCCTGTTGTTTTTTCTCTTCTCGGCGATGAATAATGACGTTCGTTCGCGAAAGCTGGCGCGTATTACGGTCCGGTCCTCTTGTGTTTTCACAACGTTTTTATGTTATTTTAAATTTCGAAGCAGATCACCCTCCTCTCGCCCCCTTTGAGTAACGCGCGACCAGAAAGTTCGGAGACTTTTTGCCGTAACAGAACGTACCATGGATATCTCCTTGAAAAATAGCATCTTCAAGTATTCCCACCGTTCGGAAGCGTTTTTTCACAACGTGTTTTCACAAGCCGATTTTCGAAATCAGAATTCGATTTTGAGGATTGTTTCCTCTCGTGTATTGAAACGTTTCCTCTTCACGTTTTCCACGTTTTAGACATGAGAAAAGAACGAACTTTTCGCGCGAAAATTAACTCTTGAATTAACAACGTCGTACATGACACATTGTGCACACATTCTCCGTTTCCACGAAAATCAGACATGACTAGAAATCATTGAGGTGAAAATTCTCGAACAGTTCCGACCGATTTTCGTGATATGTGAAGCACATTTCGTAGGAGGATGGCGGATGATTATTTCCAAATTCCATTTATTTTACGTCGTTTCCACAATGCTACGTGTGAAAGAATTTTCTGTATCTCTACGTATCATATCGTTTCATCGTGTAATGAAATGAAAAGAAGATGAGTTACATATAATCACCAATTACTTTCGTTTCTTTAGAATTTAATTAAAGTTTTATAGTTTTAATTAATCTTGTTATATTCCCGATTTCCTTTTCTTAATTATTTTTTATACCTTTAATTATTTTTTATATTTAATATTAATTTTATTTTATTTTCCTTTTCTTAAGTATTTTTCACAACAGTTTCATCTTGTTGGTTCATCTGTTTTTTTTAAACACGATATCATTAGATTGGTAATTTTTATTACAAGTGTCGGAATTATGCCAATATTGCTTGCGTGAATATTTTTATTATTTATCACGCGCAAATTACTTACTTTGAATAGACATGTTAAAAGTGAAATAGGTACGCTAAATGGACATAATAAAAATAAAAATGGAAAATTGATGAATTAAATCCCGTCGAAAATGATAAAACATACCACAAAAAAAAAAAAAGAAAAGGAAAACGTTGCCATAAAATGAAAAGTTCCAATTCTCTTTCCCTCGTACGTAACCTTTGTTTTTCAAATTATTCTTCCGATAACGTATTTATCAATGTTTAACAGGTGCCATGGTATGATGACGTACTACCATAGTATGTTCAGGTGTTGAAACAACTAAAACGTGAAAGCACATAAATATAATTGAAAAAGTTCGTTCATTTGCACATTGCACTGTTAACAAACGATCTCTCTACAACAATTGAAAAGCTAAGAACTAGGTGGTGCTACGTTCAAATTTTTATAATTCAAGGCTCACAGTCAATTATGAACTTTATTCATTACTGATGAATGACAGTACTTCATTTTACCAATTAACTAAATACATAATTTTACGGGAAAACGTTATAAAAGTGACTTACGATTCTCAGCCCTCTGATTATTAATTCTTAAATGTCACATCAAAGTAGAAATTATAGTTAAATATAATTTCATAAACGAGAAAAATTAGTCAAATTTAGTTTAGTTGGAAAATTTAGTCAAAGTTTGAAAAAAAAAAATTTTTATATATATATATATATATATATATACGTTACATTTTAAATATAGAACAATGTAGTCATACAGCATTCATGCATCTACGAAAACGAATAAATTGAAAGATATATTTTTTGTATAATTTATTGGTTTTACTTATTTCATTCTATTTTACTGAAAACTGAATATCTTGCCATGTTGAAAACTTATTTGTATCCATATTTCTTTCTACTTTTTTGTTTCTATACGAACGAAATAAATGTCTGATCATCGAGACACATTCTACTTGCTACGTTGATACTGACGATCAAAATATCTCATTTTATATCAAATTTTATCGGCAAGAATTTATTAGGAGCTTTACTGCGAAAATAACTGAGAAATGCAAGAAAAAAAGCACGAGACTAGTCTATGTTAACAAAATTAAAATATAACTGTCCAATCTTGTTTTAGAAAGTTTGCCACAGCAACAAGAACTTAAAACGTACAACTTTTTCTATTTCAAACAAAAATTTCCCATAACTTTTCCCTTCTTATTTTTTAAGAAATTTTAAACGATCGATTTCTCGAACGTGTATGTGAAGTACAAAAAAAAAAAAAAATAAACAATAACTATCATATTATAAGAGAAAGAGAAAATACAAAGCAAAACTTGATTAGCAGAAATTGATTTTATTTGTTGACATAGAGTAAAAATTTGACAAATTTAATGAACAATCAATTGGCATTGTCTGATTGAACGTCTATTTGGCCGAATCGTATTGACGTACCGACAAATTTAACGTGACAGCAACAACTGGACGGAAATCGAAATGATTCGTAGGAAAGCGAATTATTATTCGTAAATCCTACGAGTTGATGATAAATGTATTTCTGTTTACAGATGGTTTTGTAACCTCCCGCAAAACCATCGATTAACTTGCAGCTTGAGTTTTCGTTCCTATAAAAAAAAAAAATGATTCAGAGATCATTCTCAAAGTATCGATTAACCTATTTTTATAATTATTAGCTAATCTACGTAAATATTATATTCTATATAATCATTATGAATTTCGCACTGCACAGAGTTTTACAAAATATTAATATGATATTAATCTATTCTTTTTTCGCAATCTCAGGTAATTGTAACGAGTGTACTCGTTGTATTATGCATTAGTATTAATATTAATTAGCATTAAATTTTATGTTAAACATCTGTTTTGCGATTGACTATATTTTGGACTAAGTTTCGAAGATATTTTAGATATGCATTGCTACAATAAGTTTACAAATGTATCAAATTAAATCATACAACTCTGGGTTTAAATGTTCGCTGATTATGTATTCTTCTGATGTTATGTTGAACTATTCTACTTTCGTACCCAGTGATATTAGATAGCAACTTTCAGCTGCTGGTGTTTTACATCGTGCGAAATAAAAAAAAAAAAAAAAAAAAAAAACAGCGGAAAAGAGTTATTCAAACGTCTTCATTCAGACAACGAAATACTCACAAGCATTTTTCTATGCGAACACCCTGTACTACGTCTTCGTTGTTAACGACGTATAACCACTCGTTTTTTATATTTTGCGCTGTTTTCGGAATGACGATTTGTTCCTGAAATTAAAAACATGTTCGACTATAATATATGATTGAATAATCTCGCTCGATGTTATTTGTGGTAAAATGTTACATGGATACGTGATTATTGATCTGTCGATATTTAATAAATAATTTTGTCAAAATGTTCTACGGACATGAAAAAAGTGGAAAATATTATACGGACACTCGTAATTTATGACGTAATAATTGTTGCAAAAATGAAAACTGCAGCAAGCATTATTATATATAGGTTGAATTATGAATTTATATATTCATTTGTGGGTGGTTTCAGTAGAGAAATTACGTCAAATATGACAACATCAATATGTATCGATGAAACTGATACAAAATTAATATTTATTTTATAGGATAGGGTAAAATTAGTCGTGTTTCATCGCTGATAGGAATGGAGATCGTTTTAAAAGTATTAATTCATAATCCTTCGTGAATATAATGACTCTATATATAGATGAAATATATATGCAGATAATGAAAATTGCTTTTCGCTTTTCGTTATTTTATATTTTCATGCGTCTCTTTCTGAATTCATTTTATAACTTTACAATTTTCATAAGAAGCTTTAATTTTTAATTATAGAATATTTTGACATGAGCGAAGTAATAGTAATAATATGTGTAATATTAATACTAAATTAATATTAAATATCATTCGAACATTAAGAAATTACTTACAATTGACGCACAGAGTGACTCTGTATCGAGAAATGAATTGTCTACCTTGGATCTAAATGTTTCCAACTGAAAGCAAATGATAAGAAACAAGTGGAAAAATATTCATCGTGCGACGAATATTACATCATATTATATTTTAAAAAAATTGGAGGATTTTTTAATACGCTTATCTATTATACAAAGATAAGTAATACTGACCATGTCGACAGTTTTGTAACTTTTAAGATGCGGATTCTTCCTAACGATTTCTTTCACCAAGTTCGAAGGATAATTTGGAACATCCTCGCAGTAGGTTTGCTCTTGACAAGAAGGTACTGGTGCCGTTTCCATTCTCATTGATTTGACATCGGTATCGGGAAACACGATGTTATCGCTTTCTGACATCATTGTAACACGCATGTAAGAAAAGAATAAAAAAAAAAAAGAAAGAAACAACGTTCACTTTTAAAATTAAAAATCCCTGTAATTGAAGGTAATTGCTTTTCTTTTTTTTTTTTTTTAGAGAGAACAAACCGGCGTTGTTCGTCTGCCACGTGGATTGTTTAGTTTCTACTTTTTGCGTCGTATTGATTGATAGGTAATCTCCAGTGCTTTCCGATAAAGAAACGCGGAGATTTCTCCCATTGACGGGAATCACTGTGGACGTTGAACACCTTACAAATGGCAACATTAAAGTTTCGTTATTTTCGACTCTATGAAGTACGAAGAAATCCGATTCTTAAGAGAGCACTTCGCTCTTTCAAATACAGGGTGGTTTTCGTAACTTTCATCACAATCGGATATAGGGTGATTTCTACGAGAAAGAAATAAGTTGAAAAAAGAGAGAGAAAATAAAAAAAAAGAAATTGTTCCGTTGGAGAAAAACAACTCTAACGTTTTATCTAGCGCTATACATTTAAGTACGGCTTGACTTTCCAATCTTATCTCGTAGTAAATTAATATTACGAAGTCAATACTTGTGTTTTATAAATATTTTCAATGTCGCGGAAATGCGTTACAATTTCATTACTTCTAAAATATTTAACATCGTTGGATATATGTTTCTCATGATGGTCGATTCTTTCTTCTCTTTTTCTTTTTTCCTACGAACATTCTGTCAAATGCGGAAATTTTTTCTTTTCTTTTAATTAGACAATGGTTGTAACTTCATAGATAAAAATAAGCCAGATAAAAGTGGCTAGGTAAAAACTTCGGAGAGTTCTTCTCGAGAATGAAGAGAATTTTTTCCTCGTAGAATTATACCACCAGTTACGAACTATTCTATATATAACTGAGAAACATTGTATTTAAAATTACACGCGTGCCCTGAGATATTTCCAATTAAATGACGAAGAAAAAAAAGAAGACAAAATATTTCACTTTGCGTTGTTAAAGTTATCGAAATACTTGAAGCAAGAATTGTAAAATCTTCATTCGTTGAAATTGATTATCATCGCTTTTGCGCATAATCTAATTCAGTTCGAAGTTCATGTTCTTTGTGAAGTTTCTTTGCGAGATTTCCTCGACGAGCAGTTTATTTCGACGGTCTTCAATTTTTTAAACAGTAATTCACAAATTTGCTCGACAAATTTGTTCAGAGAAATTACCGTTCCCTTTACACCGCGAACCTATGCATGAATTCTTTTCAAACACATGGCCAACAAGTTAGTTCCCTTCTTTATTGTTGCGCGGGCTACGTTAATATATTTCCTTCTCCAGTGACGAGAGATTCCAACGAGATACGCAAGGAATAAAGGAAGCGAGCGTGAAACAATTATTTTTAATTCAAACGGTATCTAATCTGTCCGATGTGCTCAGGAGGTCGAGCTCCTCCGTAATCAAAGGCTGACGCTCGCTTTGAGATTTCCGACAAGCCAGTGACCCACGGCTCGGATCGCAAAGACGGTCGGCCAGTTTAAGTTTTAGAAGCAGTCTACCGTGTCATCCGTATTGTTTCATCTTGCCCTAAGCCTTGTAATCAAACTGCTCGATTAAATGAGTGTCGTTCAGTTTGCTTTCGGAGATTATTCGGCTCGTAGCTCGAAAATCAAAGATTTTTAACTTTGTCTTTTTTTTCTTTTTTTCTTTGTATTCCAAGCTCTTCGTTCGTTTTGATAAACAAAAATTCTCAAATATTTCACGCGTGAAACGAAAAAGGTTTTTGTTATTTTGAGAAAGATTTTTAGTAAACAAATCGTAATATCAACGACAACTTTTTCTTAGAAAATTGAGAAAAGTTTTAGAAGCAGTCTACCGTGTCACCCGTATTGTTTCATCTTGTCCTAAGCCTTGTAATCAAACTGCTCGATTAAATGAGTTTCGTTCAGTTTGCTTTCGGAGATTATTCGGCTCGTAGCTCGAAAATCAAAGATTTTTAACTCTGTCTTTTTTTTTCTTTTTTTTTTTTGTACTCCAAGTTCGTCTTCGTTCGTTTTGATAAACAAAAAAATTCTTTTAAACGAAAAATGTTTTTGTAAACAAATCGTAATATCAGCTTTTTCTCATAAAATTGAAAAATTTGTTCGGCAACTGAAAAGTATTATTTAGTCGTAAATGATTTAAAGAGATATAAAATGGAACATTTCGCTTTTGTTATATGTTATATGTAACCTTCTGTTGTTTTTCTGCCTTCGAAGAAGATTAATTATTGATACATGGCAGATAATTTTTCACACACGTGTCGATAATTTTGTAAAAGAAGATGTCCGGAATTATGATATAAAAATACGTTGCAAAAATGTATTATACTTACTTGTGACAAGGCAATGAGAATGCTCAGCACAGCAATCATGTTCCGACGTTCCATCATTTTACACCGACCAAACAACTTCTCCCTTTGCTCGAATTGTTTTTGTTTTTCTTCTGTTTTCTCGTGCGCGACGTAACGAATTGTCTTTCGCAATCCGGTCACTAGACTCGATGAACAAGAAACGGAGTGTGTCGGACACAAACGAAACTAGCAGCGTCGACGACTTTTTGATGACTGATTCCGTTTTTCAAGTCGCGTGGTCTGGCGTGCTGCTATCAACGACATCCGCTTCTTTGTCTTGATCTTTGAAATCCATTTCCAGAGGCGAGATTATTCATCGCGACCAATTATTCATCTATTTATCTACGTTACATAACATAGAGATAAGCGACTGAAATCGTTTCTGATAATTGCAACGGTGATCATTTTTCGCAGGCAATTTCAAATCTCCCGTAAATAGAAAAAATACCAGTTTCGTATAAAAAAATTTAAAAACTTGACAAAAATCGAGCGATCGCTGACAGTGATTCAACGATTCTCTTCGATTCGTTCAATCTAAATAATATCATATTTATATAATATCATTACATTTCCGATTCCGTAAAAAAAAAAAGAGGAAACAGAATTTCCTTTGAGAAAGAGATAAATTCTGCTATCAGTTCGATTAAGTATTGGAAATCTGTGGATTTCCTATTAATGTTACATTAAAACGTCGTCGAAACAGAGGATAAATAAATTACCGTGACTTTTTCACCGATAAATATACGAAATATTTAGAAATTTGCTTATTTCGTCAAAGCTACAACGAAAAATACGAATATTCCAAGAGAACATCGTTCAATGAGAGAGACTTATCGTATTATCACTGTTTCGCCATGATATCAATGGTATACCTGAACGTTTTACTAGTTTCGCGGAATTTACAACGAAATTCACGAATATTTCTCGAAAGTACTGGCGAATTCATTGAATTGGCTGGAAATACGATAAGCTAAGAAATTAGCTAATTACGTCGAACATACAACGTAAAGCAACTATATTATATGTGCACGCTTATCGTCGAAAAAGAGAAACTAAACTTATCACTGTTTCGTTGTGAAATCTACGAAATATCTATGAAATTAGCATCTTTTTTATGTATAATCTACGAAGAAGAATTTGTATGTTTCAACAAAACGTGGTCGAAAGAGCGAAATTCACGATGTCAACGGTATAAATATCCCTTCTAACATGTGTTGCCGAAATTCCAAAGAAAAACTTGAATAGATTGCGAGACAATATCGGCGAAACTTTGCGAAGTAAATAAGGAGAGGCTTAGATCGTGCGACTGCCTCGAAATCGAGTTGATTATTCAATGGATCAACAGAGATGACAGAGTTGATCCAAAACTGACGAAATGAATTTCCCAATTGAATTTATTAATGTGCATGTCTTTCACATGTATGTACATATATACAAACATTATTACAGCCTTTTAACATTACGCGCTACATATCACTGCTTCTGCGTTTCACTGGTTTCACTGGTTTCACTTTCTATTCCTTTATTTCAATGCATTTCTGATAAACATTGTATGTACAGCGATTCGTGGAAGAGCATTCGAAGCATTTACAGGAAGATTCCCTAAGTGTATTATGCGTGTTTATGCAAAAAAAAGATTTCGTACACGAAATAACATTACGTTCTCATTGATGGGAAATAATTATTGCAAACACGTACCTCCGGATTGTCCATTATATAATTTAAATATTTAATTTCTAGTTCCACGTGCATCATTCATACTATATGCTAACATGTTATCACGTTTATTTGTCCAATAAGAATCACAATGTCGTTATCACGATAGTTGTTAACACTAGAACTACCGACAGTTAAGACGAAGTTATTTCTACCAAAATTATTTTGATTTCTAACAAATAAAAATAAAATAAAATTCATTATATTATTTCTTTAGTTATCACTGTAAAAGTCATTGCATCATTTTGGGGAAAAAATTGTAACATGAAATAGAAATTTTAAAATAAAATTGTAAAACCAGTCATTTTGACTGATGTGTTAGTTCTAGTGTTAATATCGATGAAATTTGAATTACGTGTAATGTATTCGCAAAATCTTTCTAAATGTTCGAATACTCTCGCGAGTCGCCGTGCGTATTCCATTGAAAACGGAGTATTGCAGTTATTATAAAAAAAAAAAAGATGATGATCATTTACGTGTTTCTTTTGTTATTTTTTATGATAGTATAATTTTGTTGCGTTTAGATTTTATCTGTATGCGGGATATTGCTTATTTGAGCCTGGAGGATGATTCAAAACTATTTCCTTGGTCTATAATTTCCTTCGGGACTTTCGAGGCTGTCCTCGTGCTCGTCCATGAGAATAACATAATAGCAAGTCGTTGCCTCGTGCGGCTGCTTTCCAACGCTTTTCATATCCTGCTTTGAGTCTTCCTCTGGCTCTAAAATTTCTGGATACTCGAGCGTCCATGTTCTAGTACCACCTATTTGGTAAGCGGTTAAAGCTTCAGTCGGCCATTCAGGACCAGGTGTTTGTCTCGTTTTTTTCTCTTTAACTGAACTAGTAACTGAAAATCAAATCAAAGTGAAATGTTGAATAAAGCGAATGTGCGCGAGTTTGTATCGATATTACTTGATAACTGATGATCCATGTAATTCCAACAAGGGGACATTTGACAAGATTTTGTTTAATTATAATATTTACGAAATGTAAATTAAATATAGTGAAATTTTACAGTGTTAAAAAGTACAAAGATATATATGCCTATATAGATAGCATTTTTAAGGAACCAATTTTTAAAATACAATAAAGTTTGAAATAAAATGTTATACCTTTGTTATCTTCGTGCATCTCTTCACTCGGTATTTCCTCAGTCTTTTCACTTTTCATTTCTTCCTTCAAATCAGTTTCTGTTTCTTTATCATCAGCTGCATCAGTTGCCACCAAATCAAATTCCTCGTCGCTGTAAGTCTTCTCTTCCGGGACAGTTTCTCTTCCTTTATCATCAGTTGTATCTTCCACCGAATCATCTCTGTCTGATTGGGTTACGGATTCTACATCTTCCGATCTCCCGACTTCATCATTCGCACTGTTCGTTGTCCACAGCGAATTGTCTTCTCCCTGTCTTGGATTCCTTTCGATTTGATCCTCGTAATCACGACTCTCACAACTTTCTTCATATCCCTTCACATTTCTTTTACCTTCGTCTTCGTCTTCGTATTCAATTTTATTCTCGATAATTTGCAACATAGACCGAACCTTATATCTGTTGCTGTTATTCTCCCAAGTCTTCGACGTTCCATTGGTCATGAAAATAGAATCATCCGTAAATCGAAGGCTACAGTTCACGCATTTCGAAAGTGGCTCCTCGATTTGCGTCTTTGTTGTAATCCCATTTCTACTAGCGACTCGATCAATTCGGAACTGGGGATGAGCGTGCTGTTTCGCAGGAATATTTCGTTTCAGTCGATTCTGCCCCGTCAGCGATCGTTTTCTTTCACTTCTCTCGTCCTCCAGTTCCGTTTGCGATTCTGCACGGTCCTTCGTAGATCTAGGTCCTTCAGTCCATTCGTGGTTCCTTAGATATAGTCCGCTGATCTTTGTTCTCTTCTCTTTGGCATCCACTCGTTCTGGAACGAATGGTAAACAAACCCTTTTCGTCACCAAGCTTTCATCCTGTTTTCCCACAGGCTTCGCTTTTAAAACATTCACGCAAATCCTTGTTGTACCTTTTCTTTTCCTCTCTTCTTCTTCTTCCTCGTGTTCCTGCTCTTTCTCCTCCTCGTGTGACAGTGTAACGATTTTCCTCACGCTGGTCTCCGTTTTAGGTTCAATCGCCGTTGATTCTCGAATCTCGATCGTCGTTCTCTCCGTAGGTGGCAACTGCGACAAAGATGGCGTCGTAAGCGTCGATTGCCCATAAGTGGGCAATGTAATCTCTTCTCCACTCTCTAGCTTCTCTTCCAATTCCTTTATCATCGTCTCAAACTCGTCTTTCTCCTTCTGGAATTTCTTCTCCCTTTCGTCTAATTGTTTCTCTTGCTGCTTCAACCACTTCTCTTTTTCCAAGTACTTCTTCTCCAGGAATTTAATTTCTTCTTCGAGCTCGTCTTTCGTTGTCATTGCAGCAGTTACCGTCGTTTTTGGTCTCGTTGGACCAATTCGAGATGTAGCCTCGGTCGAAGGCATTGTCTTGGATAGAGCTGGCGATTCATCAGTATCAGGTTTTGAGGCGAACGTAGTCTGTCGTTGAGCAGCTTTCATTTCTTGCTGTTTCACATAGAGCGAGTGTATCAATTTCGCCTTTTCTCTCTGCCATTCTTCCTCTCTCCTTTCCAGATCTTTCTCCCTCCTCAGAATCTCTTCCTCCGCTTTTTCTAATTTCTTCAGCTCCTCTATTAGCTCTTCCTTCTTCTCCTCTTGACGTTGTTTCTTTTCTTGTTGATTCGTGGTACGTGTCACAAGGAGGCCTGTCACGTTGACAGAGACTGGTAGCTCGGTGATGTTTGTGACTGTTTCTCTGGTAATGTTCGATATCTCCGGAGTTGTCACTTTTTCTTCCAAGTAATCGAGCGGCAAGCGTTCCGTAGTGAACTCCAAAGTTGGAGGCAGCGTATACATCGAAGTAGTTCCGAACGTAGTTGGCCTCTCCGACGTTGTTATTTCCTCAGTGATGAGTGGGATGGCAATAGTAGATATAATTTCAGGTACGGTTACGAAGGGAGTTGTAACGTTCAGTTCTTCCTTGATGATTGTAATTTCTATTCGAATAATTTCTTTCGTCGGGGTTTCCATTTTTGGCGTCGTGGATGTTACGTTTTCTTCTGCGTACTCGTACCATATTGGACTGAATGTCTCTTCCTCCTCTTCTTCTTCTTCTTCGTATTCTTTCTCATACATTGTTACCGTTTCATACATTTCTTCTTCTGTTGTAATAATTCGTTCAGTTGTAATGACGGATGTTTCGGTCATTTCCACGGTAAATTCGGTTGTTACATAAGGAGTTGTAACGTTAACTTCGTAATAAACTACTATCGGTGTTGTTATCTCTGTTATTTCAATCAGTATCGATGATTCGGTTGTAACATGATATTCTGTTGTTATTGATGTTGGTTCAGTAGTTTCCTCAGTTGTAGTCGTATTAGCTGTTGTTTCCTCAACATATTCATACGCGACAGTAGTTGTAATTTCTTTAATCAGCTCAGTTGTAAAATATGTGAAAAATGGTGTTTCTGTGGTAATATTTATTACTTCGATAATAGGCGAAGTAATTACAACTGCAGTCGTCGTTTCAGTTGTTTCTATTGTTATAGTTGAAACGGTTGAAGGTGTAATTACTAGCATTTCAGTAATGGTGAGTGGTGTAGTAATATTTGTTACTCCAACAACAGGCGAGGTGATTTCAACTTCAACTGTGATCGTCGTTTTAGTTGTTTCTGTTGTTATAGTTGGAATTGTTACAGTTGTAACTGGTGTTTCAGTAGTGATAAATGGTGTGGTAATATTTATTAGTTCAACAGGCGAATGAAGTTCAACTTCACTTGAGATCGTCGTTTCAGTTGTCTCTGTTGTTATAGTTGGAATTGTTACGGTTGTAACTGGTGTTTCAATAGTAGTGAATGGTGTTTCTGTAGTAACATTTATTATTTCGATAACAGGCGAGGTGATTTCAACTTCAACTGCAATTGTCGTTTCAGTTGTCATTTCTCTTGTTATTGTTGGAATTGCAGTTGTAACTTCTGGTGTTGTAATGGTAATTAATGGCGTTTCCGTAGTAATATTTATTATTTTGATAGTAGGCGTCATAATTTCAACTTCAGTTGCAATTGTCGTTTCAGTTGTTTCTGGAATTGGGACGGTTTTTGTTAAAATTTCCGGTGTTCCAGTAGTAGCATATGTGATTTCTGTAGTAATATTTGTAACTACTGTGATAGGAGATGTTAGTTCTACCATAACAGAAAATATGGTTTCTGTTGTTTTCGTTGTTGGTATTGTTACTGTAGTTATAATGGGAATTTCAGTTGTAACATATGGAGTATATGTAGTAATATTTATCATTTCTGTAGTAGAATATGTGATTTCTGTCACAGGAGAGGAAGTTGTTTCCATTTGCTCTGTTACAGTAGTAATCTCGAGTGTTGTAATTTCAGTAGTCGTATACGGCATTTCTGTTGTAGTATTTTCCATCATGACAGAAAATGTAGTTTCAGTTGTTACAATAATTGGCACTATTTCTGTTGTTATAACAACTAACTCAGTTGTAATAATCTCAGTAATATATGGTATTTCTGTAGTTATGTTTGTAATTTCAATGGTAATGGATGAGCTCTTTTCTGCTACGACATGCAATGTTGTTTCAGTAGTTTCCGTTGTTACAATAGTTGGTACTAACGTCGTTGAGATAGTTGTAGTATATGGAGTTGTAGTTTCAGTAGTGATGTATGGTGTTCTTGTAGTTATATTTGTAATTTCAGTGACGGGTGAAGTAATTACAACGTGAAATGTTGTTTCAATAATTTCCGTTGTTACGACTGTAGGGATTATCGTTGGAATAATTTCAGTTGTAATATAAGGAGTTGTAACAATCTCAGTAGTCGTATATAGCGTTTCCGTAGTAATATTTATAGGTGTCGTAATTTCAATTACGCGCAAAGTTGTTTCAGTTGGTACGATAACTGGTACTGTTTCTGTTGTTGCAGTGGTAGATTCAATAGTAATATATGGGGTTGTAATAATTTCAGTAGTAGCAGTGATATTTGTAACTGTTATTATAGGCGTTGTAATTTTAATTTCATGTACAGTTGTTTTATCTGTTTCAATCATCAAAATAACCGGTGTTGTTTCGGTTGTTACAACGGTAGATTCAGCTGTAATGAGTGAAGTTTTAGCGATAGTTGGCGTAACTGCTGTAGTAATACGTTCAGTAATAAATGAGGATATTTCTGTAGTGGTACTTTTAGTAGCAATGGGTAAAGGTACTACAGTAGTGGTCTCAATTGCAGTAGTACTCTCTGTAGTACTGCTTTCAGTAATAGGCGACATAATTTTTGTCGTCCTTTCTGTACTTTCTGTGGTAACTAGTGATGTTACTGTCGTAGTGATTTGAGGTGACGTTGGAAAAGCTTCTATGGTAGTCCTTTCAGTTGTAGTTGGTGAAATTGTTGTAGTAGTTCTTTCAGTTGCAGTTAGAGGAACTTCTGTAGTCGCACTTTTAGTTGTAATTGCAGAAGTTTCAATAATGGTGCTTTCAGTGATAATTGGCGTAACTGTTACGATAGTACTTTCAGTAGTAACTGGTGAAATTATAACAGTAGTAGTCTCAATTGTAGCAACAGTACTCTCAGTAGTAGATGATACACTTTCTGTTGTGGTACTTTCGGTGATAACTGATGAAATTGTCGTCATAGTGCTTTCAGTTGTTGGAGAAAATTCTATAGTAGTCTTTTCAGTTGTAACTGGTGAAATTGTTGTAATTCCAGAAGTAGCAGTAGTAGGTGATATACTTTCTGTCGTAGTACTTTCGGTGATAACTGGTGGAATTGTCGTTATAGTGCTTTCAGTTGTTGGAGAAAATTCTATAGTAGTCTTTTCAGTTGTAACTGGTGAAATTGTTGTAGTAGTACTTTCAGTTGTAGTTGGAACTTCAGTACTCGTAGTTTCAGTTGTAATTTCAGAAGTAGCAGTAGTAGGTGATATACTTTCTGTCGTAGTACTTTCGGTGATAACTGGTGGAATTGTCGTTATAGTGCTTTCAGTTGTTGGAGAAGTTTCTATGGTAGTCCTTTCAGCTGTAGTTGAAGAAACTTCTGCAGTAGTTTCAGGTTTAATTGCTGAAATTTCAGTAATAGTGTTTTCAATGATGGTTGATGTAGTTACTATAATAGTAACTACATCAGTAATAGGTGATATAGATTCCGTAGTAGCTACTGTACCCTCGGTGGTAGGTAATTTTATAGTTGTGACTTTCACTACTGTGGTGGATTCAGTAGTCACTGTAGTTATTTCTGTTGTACTTGTTATAAGTGGAGTTCCTGTAGTCGCAATTGACATAGTTGTGATTTTATACCAAAGCAGGGGACTAGTTGTTGTAGTCATTAATTTCGTACTCTCTCCATACTCGTGCCATACCAGTTTTTCAGTTTCCTCCTTTTCTTCTTCTTCACATTCTTCTTCAAGATATGTCTCGGTCTTACTAACATATTCAGTTACTGATACCGTTATTTCAGGTGGTATTGTGTGTTCAATAGGAGCAACCTATGTCGATAGTTTAAAATCGTTACATAAACTAACTTTAATATAAGAGTGGAATTAATGAACATCGAAACCGATTTTCTCTTGAGAAACTTTCTTTGAATATTAGACATATCAGAAGTAAAATAAAAATTTTACTTACTGTTTCAGTTGTAGTGAGTAATGTAGTAGTTGGTAACACATAAATCTCAGTAGTAGTAAACGGCTCTGGTATAAATTTCAATGTTGTTTCTGTGATTAATGGTAATTCAATAACAGGAGTAATACTTTCGATTGTAATTTCAAGTTCAATTAGTGTCGTTAATATTATCGGAGCGGATGTAACTGCGATCTCAGTAGTAAATTCGGTGGTTGTATAGGCTGTAAATTCAATTAGAAATTCAGCAGAAATATTTTTGAAAGTTGAACAAATGTAGAACATTTAATTACTAATATACCAGTGATCATTTCAGTCGTTGTAAGTATTTCGCTTATAGTTATTGTGGTCGCCATTGTAGTTGGGAAAGTTGTTTCTATAATTTCAATGGGAATTTCTGTTGTAATAGATTCTGTTGTTGTCATTACAGCTTCCGTTTTTGTAGTTTCAAGAGTGGTTAAAATAAACACTTTTTCAGTTGTAACAGGAACTGTACTAATAATTACAGTAGTTTCAGTCATAACCGTAGTAATTGCAGTAATTGTTGTACTCGTCGTAAGGGGAAATATAGTTGGTGTTATTTCCTCAATGGTTGCTACAACCATTGTTGTGGTTGGTGTAGTAGTAGCTGTAAAAATGACAGGAACAACACTACTTGTCTCAGCAATTCGAATGGATATCAACGTACTTTCCTCTGTCATGAATTCTACAGTCGTTTCAGGAATTGGTATTACTGATTCTGTACTTGCTTCAGTTATGGTCTCTATAGTGGTCGGTGGTAATACCATAGTCGTAGTAATAGCTACACTCGTTATTTCAGGAAATGGCATTGTTGTTACTGTAATTTCTTCTTTTGTGATCTCCATGGTGGTCATTGGCAACATCATAGTAGTAGTAACAAGAACAGTAGTTTCTCCAGGAATTGGCGTTGTTGATACTGTAATTTCTTCTGTTGTAGTCACCATAGTAATTGTTGGTAACATCGTAGTCGTAGTAACGAGAACTGTAGTTGTTTCAGCAATTGGCGTTGTTGTAACTGTCATTTCTTCTGTTGTGGTTGTTGGCAATATCGTAGTCGTAGTAATAGGAACAGTTGTTTCTACAGGTGTTGGCGTTGTTGTTTCTGTCATTTCTACAGTAGTCGTTGACAACATCGTAGTCGTAGTAACAGGAACAGTTGTTATTAGCGCTGTTGTTTCTGTCATTTCTTCTGTTGTAGTCTCAGTGGTAGCCGTTGGCGACATCGTAGTGGTAGTAATAGGAAAAATAGATTCTTCAGCAATTGGCGTTGTTATTGGTGTTGTCATTTCTTCTGTTGTGGTCGTTGCTGACATCGTACTCGTAGTAATAGGAACAGTAGTTACTTCAGCAATTGGAGTTGTTGTTACTGTAAGTTCTTCTGTTGTGGTTCTTATGGTGGTCGTTGGCAACATCGTAGTCGTAGTAATAGGAACAGTAGTTTCTTCAGCAATTGGCGTTGTTGTTCCTGTCATCTCTACAGTAGTGGTTGACAACATCGTAGTCGTAGTAACAGGAACAGTAGTTATTGGCGCTGTTGTTGCTGTCATTTTCTCTGTTGTGGTGGTCGTCGTTGGCGACATCGTAGTTGTAGTAACAGGAACAGTAGTTTCCTCAGGAATTAGCGTTGTTGTTACTGTAATTTCTTCTGTTGTCGTTTCCATAGTAGTTGTTGGCAACATCGTAGTGGTAGTAACAGGAACAGTAGTTACTTCAGCAATTGGAATTATTGTTACTGTAATTTCTTCTGTTGTGGTTCTTATGGTGGTCGTTGGCAACACCGTAGTCGTAGTAACAGGAACAGTAGTTTCTTCAGGAATTCGCGTTGTTGTTACTGTAATTTCTTCTGTTGTGGTTTCCATAGTAGTTGTTAGCAACATAGTAGTCGTAGTAACAGGAACAGTAGTTTCTTCAGGAATTGGCGTTGTTGTTACTGTAATTTCTTCTGTTGTAATTTCCATAGTAGTTGTTGGCAACATAGTAGTCGTAGTAACGAGAACTGTAGTTATTTCAGCAATGGGCGTTGCTGTTAATGTAATTTCTTCTGTCGTGGTCTTCATAGTAGTTGTTGGCAACATCGTAGTGGTAGTAACAGGAACAGTAGTTACTTCGGCAATTGGCGCTGTAGTTGCTGTCATTTCTTCTGTTGTGGTCGTTGATAATATCGTAGTCGTAGTAATAGGAATAATAGTTTCTTCAGCAAATGGCGTTGTTATTTCTGTCATCTCTACAGTAGTCGTTGACAATATCGTAGTCGTAGTAACAGGAACAGTTGTTATTGGCGCTGTTGTTTCCGTCATTTCTTCTGTTGTGGTCTCAGTGGTGGTCGTTGGCGACATCGTAGTCGTAGTAACGAGAACTGTAGCTATTACAGCAATTGGCGTTGTTGTTACTGTAATTTCTTCTGTTGTGGTTCCCATGGTGGTCGTTGGCGATATCGTAGTCGTAGCAACAGGAACAGTAGTCACTTCAGCAATTAGCACTGTTGTTGCTGTCATTTCTTCTGTTGTGGTTGTTGGCAATATCGTAGTCGTAGTAATAGGAACAGTTGTTTCTACAGGTGTTGGCGTTGTTGTTACTGTAATTTCTTCTGTTGTGGTTTCCATAGTAGTTGTTGGCAACATCGTAGTGGTAGTAACAGGAACAGTAGTTTCTTCAGGAATTGGCGTTGTTGTTACTGTAATTTCTTCTGTTGTGGTTTCCATAGTAGTTGTTGGCAACATAGTAGTCGTAGTAACAGGAACAGTAGTTTCTTCAGGAATTGGCGTTGTTGTTACTGTAATTTCTTCTGTTGTGGTTTCTATAGTAGTTGTTGGCAACATAGTAGTCGTAGTAACGAGAACTGTAGTTATTTCAGCAATGGGCGTTGTTGTTAATGTCATTTCTTCTGCCGTGGTCTTCATAGTAGTTGTTGGCAACATCGTAGTGGTAGTAACAGGAACAGTAGTTACTTCAGGAATTGGTGCTGTTGTTTCTGTCATCTCTACAGTAGTCGTTGACAACATCGTAGTCGTAGTAACAGGAACAGTTGTTATTAGCGCTGTTGTTGCTGTCATTTTTTCTGTTGTGGTCTCAGTGGTGATCGTTGGCAGCATCGTACTCGTAGTAATAGGAACAGTTGTTTCTTCAGAAATTGGTGCTGTTGTTGCTGTTGTTGTCATTTCTTCTTTTGTGGTCGTTGGCGACATTGTAGTGGTAGTAATAGGAACAGTTGTTTCTTCAGGAATTGGCGTTATTGTTACTGTAATTTCTACTGTTGTGATCTCCATGGTGGTCATTGGCGACATCGTAATCGTAGTAACAGGAACAGTAGTTATTGGCGCTGTTGTTGCTCTCATTTCTTCTGTGGTCGCCTTAGTGGTGGTCGTTGTCGACATCGTAGTCGTAGTAACAGGTACAGTAGTTATTTCAAGTACAGTAGTTATTTCAACAATTGGTGCTGTTGTTGCTGTCATTTCTTCGGTTGTGGTCTCCGTAGTAGTTGTTGGCAACATCGTAGTGGTAGTAATAGCTGCACTCGTTATTTCAGGAAATGGCGTTGTTGTTACTGTCATTTCTTCGGTTGTGGTCTCCATGGTAGTTATTGGCAACGTCGTAGTCATAATAATAGAGATAATAGTTGTTTCAGGAATTGGTGTTGTGGTTATTATGGTTATTATCATTTTGTCTGTTGTGGTCTCCATGTTGGTCGATGACAACTTCATAGTCGTAGTAACAGCAATAGTAGTTGTTTCTGGAATTGGTATTGTTGTTACTAACATTTCCTCTGTTGTAATCTCCATGGTCACTGATAACATCGTAGTCATAGTAATAGGAACAGTAGTTGTTTCAAAAACTGATGTTGCTACTGTAGTTTTTTCTTGCAGTGTTATTACAGCATCTTCTGCAATGGTTGTTGTTGTAATAGGTCCAACTGTTGTGACTTCAAATTTTGTGATTTTGGCCGTGGTAGAGTTAAGAAACGGAATAAACGTTCTTTGGGTTGTTTTTTCGAACATCACTGTTTTAGTAACTGTTTCCTCTCTCGTTTCCTTCATCGTTGTCGGAAATGTTCTCGTTGTAACTGCAATTAGGTCTGGTGTTGGAGTTGTTTTATAGATTGTTTTTATAAATTTCTCTGTCGTGTGTTCAACAGTTGTCGTTTCCAATGTCACTGTAGTTATTGTGCTTTCCTTAGTTCTACTAATAGTGTTAATTACTGGAGTAATAGGAAAACTGTTTGTTAATACGGTTGTTACTTCTGTTACGAACATTTCACCTGACTTTAAATATTCCGTAGTGCTAATAATCTCTGTTGTGTGTTCTCTCCTCGCCACAATATTTTCAGTCGTAAATAACGTTGTACTTCGTGTAGTTGTCTCTGACGCGGTTGTTTCTTTTAGCGTTACTGATGTCGTACCGGTATATTCAAGCCAACTAGTGATCTCTGTCGTAGTTTCTTCTTTGTATTCATCGTATCCATAGTTTGTTTGTAATTCTTCAGTTACTTTTTCTGTAGTTGCTGTCTCTAACTGATCCAGCCAACTCAATGTCGTCTTCAACAGATCTATCTCGCTTTGTTCTTCGGTGTTGTAAGTTAACTGTGATTCAACGTGCGATTCAGTCGTATGCATCACGCGCATAATATCTGCATAAACAGTGAAAATGTGAAAATTTTCCGTCGTCCAGTCATCCGCGACTTTCCTATTCCCAATAATTCTTTTTCTCCTTTTCTTAACGAAAGCGGTGGTTTTCTTAGGGATTAGGTGCAATCTCAATATTCGATGCACATCAAAATTTTCACTTGTGAAATGCGACGTGGACAACGTTTCACTGATGATTCGTTCTACCTGCGACGCTCCTACTAGTTTTGGCAGTAAAAACGTTTTGTTCCACTGATCCGCCGATTTCATGTCTTCATCGATCGAAGAGTTCTGCCTCTGCGACTTTTTCCGTTTGCCACGAAAAAACGTGTTCAACCATCTCCTCGCCGTTTTTGCGTTCTCACGATCATGCGCAACTGTAATCGATTTCAGATTTCTGACAAGTCGACGGTGCTGCTTTTTATAAGTACTTATGGATGAATAATCGGCGGAAAATCGAGGGTGAATATAATCTGTGAAATGATAATGATAACTGACTTCGTGATCCGTCATAGGAACCGACATCGATTTGTACCGTGCCTCTTCGATATTTACTAATTCTAGATCGTTCGTTCGAACGAAATTCTTTCTCCCCACCGTTCCACTGCCATTATTCCGTAAATTAGTATCACGCCGCCATTGTTCGACGATCGCGGTTAAATCGGTGCAGTTAGCTCGATACAAATTCACTAGGATATCTTGTTGCGATTTGTTCACTGTTTCCGTAGTATAAAAATTAACGTTCTATAACGAACATTCTATAATTAATATCCCTAATTACGTGGTGTAACGTGACGATAACGATTCGATCATGACCATAATCTTCAGCAGCAGCTGCCAATTGGTTATGATCGTGACATACATAATCTCACTCGAATTTTATCGAATGAAATTGCAACATTTTCGTTAAACGTTCGTGGCAATACTACTTCAGATTGTTCGACGCGATTTCTTTTTATATGTACTTACACTATTATTATCTACCATTATAGTTCTAGCGGTAATGTTACTGTAAACAGGATGGTTAACAATGTTCTCAGTGATGTGGACAGTTGCACGAACGTTGTCTGCTGCTATCATCATATACATCGCAATCAACTTACAAATCACAGTGAGAAATATATTTTGCATAGCGTCATATCACGCACGTTCATTGATATTCTCGCGCTTCTCTAACGCATGCTTATCAATAATCATGTCGCGAATCATCGTGTCAAATCGAATCGTGTTACGCGAACGTAGTATTGTAATAATTTCATCTCGGTGTATAACTCGATCGTGTACGATAACTCGATCAGTTTTCGACTTGCGATAAATTATCTTCGCTGAATGTATACTTCGATAACGTTTTAACAAAATGTCAACGCACTTCATGGCAAAGGTTATACCATAGTAATTCTCAGTTGTAAATTTTCCTTTACTTTTGTTTATTAATAATCGTGTAAATATGCGTGACAAATATAGTTATATTATAAGATAATATGTAAATATTTCTTATGAACGTGTGTACGCGTGTTGGAACGAAACACAATTTTGAAATTTCATTACAACACAGTTGTAAGGCCCGATTATGTCGCAATTATATCGATAAATTTAAAATGTTCAAACAATTTCAATTATCTGTTATATTAATTAATCGCAATATTCAGCGAGGATCTTAACCTTCGTTATTAAATGTTAGGCTTGTTTATCTATTCACCGATCAAATGATGTATTACCTAAAGGTTAGACGGTGAAAAGAACAAGTGACACGTTTGTTTCTAATCGTGTTTAAACGTCAATATTAACAATACCAATTAGTGACCAATTATTTACGATTTCTTTTCGATTAGTCGATGAAACGTTTCGCAGTATTTATTACTATATGCACATAAGTGTATAAATTAATTTCTGGCTTGTGCATTCAATGAAAGTTATGCTATGATATTAGAATCCATTTTCTCGTGCACGAATCTGATTTTAACATGCGGATCGTCCATTTATATCCTGATGAAACACTCTTACGCACAATATTCGAAATTATTAACACACGTTGCGTTCGCGTGCGCCGGTATCGCGATGGTTGGCTCTCGATCATTGATCGTTCTTACGTATAAACTTCTCATTAAAAAGTACAGTGAGTGATGCATCCTTTCACGATCAATTAATCGAAGATTGATTTTAAAAAAAATTATCTTAACGATCGAAATGAAGGATTAATAAGTAAAGCCGTTCTTATGAAATTAATAGTCAATCCAAAATCAAAAATTAATCTAAAAAGAAAGAAATTAACGAAACGAAGATTTCTACCTCGATGAGAGTTTTAATTTTCATTTCTTAGCTTTCGATCCAGTTTCGATGCAGTTGGAGGAGGAGAGGAACAAAGAACGATTCAATATTTTAGACGAGATCTTCAGAACATTGAGCATGGCTGGATTAATTTATTCCCTGTACTCTTCTCACGGATATTACGCGCTCGGTGTCTGCGTTGTAACTAGCTTATCAATTTTAGATTTGTTCAAATTGTACAGAATGACGAAGAAGCATCAGGTATATCTGTTGTATAAAATATATCACGCGAAAACTTTCAGGACGGTTTTTAACACTTTACCGACCGTGTATTAGCGATGAATAAAAGTTAGCCGATTAATAAGTTACCGGTCGGTAAAGAGTTAAAATATGTTAGTTAGCCGATTAATAAGCTACCGGTCGGTAAAGTGTTAAATATGTTAGCCGATTAATAGGCTACTTATCGGTAAAGTGTTAAAATATGTTGACCGATTAATAGGCTACCGGTCGGTAAAGTGTTAAGCTTCGGATTAATATTTCGAGGATTAAACCGTTCTAAAAAGTTTCCATACACAGATGATCGCAGTGCATTATTAGAAAGATGCATCGACTTAGATCTAGATTTTTCGAATTAAACGGAATTAATTTTTTTACACATTCTCAGAAATAAGAATATAAAGCAAGATACTTATTTGTTCATTAAAAATGTTAAAATAATATGGTGTATAAATTGCTAAATCTTCGTGTAATATTAATTAACAATTCTTGGCTTCCGACCTGTGAAAGAATTTTTAAAATTACTTACTTCGTTTAATTTTGATAAATTTCGTTTAATTTAAAGATAAAAGCTACAAGACTATATATATATGTGTGTGTGTGTCTTCCAGATAAAAGATGCATAAAATATATTTCAAGCGTGACGGTCTGAATTTTAATTTTTTTCAGGAAATATCGCGTTTCTACGATAACGTTAATCAAACGAAAGCCACATACGAATCGAGGCTAAACATTTTCAATTGGGCGATACTTGGTGGAAGCTTCGCGTACGGAAATTAATTACAAATCGTATTTCAACTAATTGCATTAATAATTAGAAATTAATTCAGCGCTTTCAATGATCAGATACGCAGTGAGCAACAATTACGCGGTAGTAGCAAATTATCCTTTGCTTCTGGCAAATTGGGCATTATCTCCAGAAGGATTTTATCAGGGATGGACCATTCGGCGTACCATTAATGATTACTTGATGGCAACTTATGTCATGTGCATGACAGAAGCTCTACGACAAAATCGCACGTCGTAAAGACTTTTTCTTTCTCTCTCTCTCTCTCTCTCTTGCTTTACACACACATACACACACACACACACACACACACACACACACACACACACACACATGTATTAGAATTCCTTAAAATGTCTCTACATTATATGTATATGAAATTGAACTATACATGCAGTGCAATTCAGTCACCTATCCTCAGTAACTTTCTGTGAAACAATTAATACTTTGTTGATCATTGAAGCAGGTAATATTTAATATTTCCTTCCAATGAAATTCGAACGAAGAGATTTCGTTAATCATTGTAAATAATTTCCACAAATTCTTCTTTATATTTTGAATCGGTTATCTCGTACGAGTGTACGAAATTCCAGTTCGATTAATTGCAAATCTCCGGCAATTCGATCGAAAATTCTGTTACACGAAACAAATTAAAAGCCAAAAAAAAAAGAAAAAAGAACGATCTCGTAAATATATAAGTGCAATTAGATCTTGCAAGATGATTTGATTCTGTCATAAAAAAAAAAAGAAAAAGTAAAACTTGACTACATCTAATGATTTTTATGATTATCGCTCATCGAAAATTGATCTTCGACTTCTGGATCGTCAACCATCGTGGAACAATACGTGTAACATTTAATTCGAATAGCAACAAGAAAGCGTGAATATACCAAGGATGATGTGTGTACAGAGAAACAATCGGATGAAATGAATTCAGAGCTGGGTGTTGATCGTTTCAAACTTTATTTCATTTACAACCAACAACGATTTTTCTACAGCGCTTTTTAACATTTAACACGCACGCACGCGATATGTACAAAAAGGATTGTATATCGTATTAAATACAATGAGCGTATCTATATAAAACGAGGATTTCGCGTTTACAAGAAAAGAGAAAGAAAAAAAGAAAAGAAACGAAAGGAATGTAAACGTCGCCGCTGTGATTACTGTCTCTCTCACACACACACGTGTGCGAGCGATAGTGATAATACTCGTTTGATACGACACGAGCTAATTAGGGCTATTACGTTCGATTAACACGTAAATGAAATTTAGAGAATTATTCTCTAAAGTCGTATCGTACAGCGATAGCTGCCCTAACGAATATCGTTACTCACCGGTCAGTTCGTTCATCTTAAATATATCTAATCACGAGTAAAAAAAAAAAAGAAAGAAAGAAAATAGAAGGAATAAAGATAAAGACGAAGAAACTGTCTTTAACTCGCTCAAATTTCGCAATTTACTCGATTCCATTAAAGTCCTCATTAAAGGCTCATTGTGCCTTAAATTATCGGCGATAAAAATCTTCTGAAATCTTCTTTCTTTTTTTCGTTCTTACACAATTAGTTGTTTCTTTTTTATATATATATATATATATATATATATATATATATATTTTCAAAGGGGGAAAGAAACTTTCTGTTTCTGCTTTTATTTTTAATAAATAAATATAGAGTTTAAAGACGGCCCTGTTCGATTTTTCACTTCATCATAAATTAGTCTACTCGGCGGCAGTCTTTTTCGCACTCTTCTGTTCTACTATCTCATCGTGTAGTATCGTATAATGAACGGATAATTGCCAAAGAAAGCGCTTAATAAGCACGATGTAATTTAAAATGGCGATCAATTTTCTATTGCTGCGGTGCTTGACAGCAAGTGAAGGACTCATTGTTCGTTCCTCGTGAAACCTCTTTCATGGTTATCGTTGTTCACCTGAAAAAATATCTGTTTTTCTTAACTTCTCGATCAATCGATCAGTTCCATTTTTATCTCATTGCGTCAATCATTCAGATGTTATGATATTAACATGTGATTCAAATACACGCAAATACATGGCACAGCGATGGTCATAAGCAGACTAATTAATCGAAATACCAATTGAATTAAACGCTCGATCATTTGGGATACAAATAAAAGTGAACTGTTGTTCCAAATTATACTAGCTACAGCGACTAGTATTGCGTAAAATTGCAACATAAAGAACGAAATAATATTCTAATCACCGCTATTAACCACTTGATCGCCGTGCACGCCAGTCCCTGTACCCTAAATAAAAGCGAAATTAATTTCGATTTCTTAACGGCGACATCTAGAATCATTTTCTAACACTAAAAAAAATCGAAAAATATATGTATATATATTCTTCGTTGATTTTGGATTCGAAAGCTGCATCGAAAAGAAAGGCAAGAAACATAATTCGCGCGCGAAAACTGTAAAATTCCACTCTGCCCGACTACTTGCTTCAAAGCATTCCACACCTCAGATAAATATTATTTTTATCGTGTATGGTATATATTTGTATTTTTTTTAGACTATAATATTATAACATTTCAAATTTAACAAACGTGCACATAACTTTTTTAATCTTTTTAATATTCAGTATTTGATCTATTGTGTGGCAACCCTAGTGAAAATCAAGTGTCTTTTTTTTGTGCAAATTATATCCCAATTAATTGTGGCTCACCAATTATGTGAGTAAAAAAATATTTAAATTATTTATTTGTTAGTAAAGGTACATTTTTTAAAAATTGAATATCAGCGGCTAGCTGATGCGGCGATCAAGAGGTTAAACAATGCGACACTAGATTTCTTCTAATTCGACGATAGAAATTTAATTAGGTTACATCTTGATAATTGAAATATTACTGAAAAGAAGTTTGTATCTGTCAAGCGATATCTATTTCGAAGGAAACCAATCATTCAATCTTCAACACATATCCGTCCGGCATTATTTGCACCGCCATTGACCAAATTGGCCGACATTTTTTGACACTATTTGTATTACAGAAACGATATGCTCTATATAAAAACGACCTAACTTTTAAAAAGTCCATATATTTTTTCAGTGAAATTTTGGGAAATGAAATAAAATGAATTTGTATTCATATATACACCTTTATTTTTCGATTCTTTTTCTTTCTGAAGTTAAATAAAAATTAAATCCACAAGAAAGTTGAAATTAATTACCGAGAACATACTCATTATTTTATTGAACAAAGTAAATTATTTTCGAAACTTTAATTTTCATCAATAATTAATAGTTCTTCACTTCTTCGGGTGAATTTGGCATAATTTTTACAACAGGCACTCCTTCAAAAGGTTCAAAAACGGATTCTATGTCAGTATCAGACCACAAATCATCTTCAGAATCACTATCATTTTCAGAGTCACTATATTGTAAAGGATTTAGACGTGAGCGTTTTCTTGTCACAACAATATCACTATCGTCGCTATCGAAATTAGATTTTAAAAGATCTTCAATGTTATCAGTAGACTCACAATCAGATAAATTGTGATCTGCACATATTTCTTTTTCGTTCTTCATTTTTAGATTTACTTTATTATTTGATTTTCGATGAAAATAGGTGAAGAAAATTAACAGTAATATCCCTGAAATTTCTTAAAGTATCCGAACACCCAAGTAGCTTAAACTTTGAATAAACTTCTTCTATACGCAGTACCGACTAATACGTTTTTTAAATTAATTTTTTTTTTTGTTTTTTGCGTTTGCACCCTTGCACGACACAAACTGAAGCTGAAATCAGTTGTTTTTTTTCGTAGAATTATCTCTGTGTTTGGTAAAAATTACGTTTCAATTTATTCGGATTTGATGAAACGACAATCAATTATTTACCGCATATATACAAATGGCGAATTTTCGTCATGCGGACGGATATGTGTTAACATTTCGTAATTCGATTACCTACATCCGTGAAGAATTCGTCCTTATCAGATATTAGTAGTGTTCGCTTCTCTCCACGTGCTTTGACCTAGGTTGTGAAGTCTCAGGCTACTTCCGGTATTTTCGTCGGGCTCGTAAGCGGAATTCGCGTGTCCCTCGAACACGTCCTTTACAGAGATTTGGCTGCTCCTCGAAGGTCGACCTTGTATCCCTAAAGGATTGCCCGCCACACCGTAAATGTTGTTCGCCCCTAACGTTTGCATCTGCGATTTCCTTCTCATCGCCATTATGCTGTTTCGACGCCCCTCGAAAGCTTTAAAAGCCTTTGCGGACCTTCTGGTCGACATGTTTCTTGGAAGACCTAAATTGAAAGTGGTCGTGCATCGTAAAGTAAAGATGTTTCGTGCAACATTTGCTGAATACTTTGCGTAACATACTCTAGCATTTGCTGGATAGATACGTGGTAGAAAACGTGGAAATATAAATAATATAATAGAATAATAAAATAGAAGAAATTGAAGAGAGCAGAAAGTATAGGTTTGTTTGTACTCTCAAAAAAAAAAAAAAAAAAATCTAGAGCCAGTATTTTACTTTATATATTTTTTTCACATTCATTTTTGCACAGATTTAAATTTCCTACATTTTCTACATTTGTAAATGAAACTATGAAATGGATTGGAAAATATTGCAGTTGATTATTACGATCTGAAGCTTTACGAGTGTGAAAATTAAAAGAACAAGTATATTATACTTTTCATTAATTCGTTCTCCGTCTTTTTTTTCGTCTTAATTCAACAAAAGACTCAAATTGCAATAAACGCTCGAATAATTTCCAATATTCTCTTTTATCCTTTATAATTTTTCACTCTAAGTCTCTTCAGTATTTTTTCTTTCCTTTTTCTCACGTGTTTCGTCCTTCAATTTATAAGAAAGCCGCGAGGTGTTTTTTTTTTTCAATCCAAATATCTCTTCATTCGATCAGTTTCCATTAGGTTTAGTGCAAAATATTTTTACGTACCGTTGCCGTCGTTGAAGAATCGTCGTCTGAAAGCAACATCGAGCGTATTGATCGCCTGAGTTTTTCTACGGCTCTTTTCTAAATTTCTTATGGTTTTCCTTCTGCCTGGACCGCTGCCGCTTCCCTCCTCATAATCACCCTCCATGCCGTCTAATCTTTGCAAATCCCTGACTATTTCCACCGCGTGTTTCGACAACAATGCCTCTTCCGACAAATCTTTGGTCTGATGGTTCAAGTGAAAAAAAAAAGAAGAAAAAAACATTTAAAAAGTTCTGCACATCATAAATTACAATCAAATGTTCTAAATTGTCTGTGGTCTATGAAGCTTTGTTACAATTAATATCGAGAAGTTTTTCCCCATTGTTCAATGATGACTTTTCTAGGAAACTAGAAGTTAGTGATGAGAAATTCTATATTTTCTTGTTATTACTTTCCCTATTATTATCGTTGCCAATAATTAATTATACTCCAAAGTTTCCAAACAGAAACGAGAATAAAGCAACAAAAGTGATAAAAAAGATTCTCTGAATTTTAATTTCCTATTTCTGTTTCAAATCTGTAATACTTTACGGAGAAGAGAAGAGAGATTTTTATTGTTTCATTTATAATTCAATTATTTAAATAGATTATAACTTAATTGAGAATGTCAGTGTGCAATTTGTTGCACTATCTGCGTAACGTAAACAAGAAATATTTACTGTATCCAAATGAACCCATTAATTAGCCCGTAACTGCCATAATTTAATTTATTTATATATCCTGTGACTAGCGAACAACACGAACTACATAAACTTTGGAGTATAATTAATTATTGGCAACGATAATAATAGGGAAAGTAATAACAGGAAAATATAGAATTTCTCTTTCACTAACTTCTAGTTTTCTAGAAAAGTCATCATTGAACAATGGGGAAAAAAACTTCTCGATATTAATTGTGGCAAAGCTTCATAGACCACAGACAGAATTTCAAGAAAAATACTCACCTTTTTGCAGCAGTACCAATCTAAACTGGTGCTGGCTAGAATATGAGCGAACGTGCCAAATCGATGGAACAGCATCGCGGTGAATTGAATGACCAATATCAACGCGAAGAAGAATACGAATACGAGGCCGATAGGTTCGAGCTGTAGATACTCCTTCGTAACGTGTACCTGCGAGATACGTTCGATATCAGCGAGAACGATAATCGATAAATTAATGGTAACAAAGACCACAGTGTAGACAGAGTGTAGAAAGAATACAGCACGTAAAACAATTCACAATAGTTGCGGTTTTGCTATTGTTATTTCATTACGAAACGAAATACATGTACAATGAAAAATCATAATGGCGTTAAGTTAAGATTTCGAGGATTTAGATTTAATTGCATGCTCTTACAACTTGTCCAAGGATTTGTCGTGCATCTACGAAAAATTTAAATAACGAGTATAATATTAAAGAAATATCCGAATTAAAGATTAAAGAAAGTTCCTATTTAATTTTCACTTTTTTCAACACGATGCGTCCATAAAAAAATTTCAATCTGCGCAATTATCTTTAATCTAGTTGAAAGTTCCATTTCCCCTCCGGGATAAGTTTTTTTCACGACTCGAGAAAACACAATGAATTCTTTTGTAACAATAAACGCAGAGTTAACAGCAGACTGACTCACGCCACGTACTTTTCATTTTTTGCATTACTTTTTCACCCGTTTATGGGATGTAAAATGTATGTAAATGTAGTTATGATTGGTGTACGCGTAACGAAATAACAATAATTCATTTTCTGAACGTGCGTGAACGACAGCCTTCGAAAGAATAATAATCAATGAACTTCTCTCGTGCTAATTGAAATTTCAATCAGCTACGTATTGCAGATTTTTTGTCAATTTTAATTTTCATCGTTATTACTTTTGTTAGACGTGTTCGAGAAACTATTTGTTACGAAAATATTCACCGATTTATTTCGTATTTATCTTTACGTTGGCTATTCGTCGTTCGTACGAACAGAATCACCGCGGAAAAAATACGCTTTAAAAATTCCAGACACATGTATAAGCCACCGTTTAGTTATATTGACGGTAACTCGTTAGTGGTGCTCGTCTGCTGCCATACCTAGCAGTGCATTGTCAGAATTAGACACACACAAAAAAAAAAAAAAAAGAAGAAGAAGAAGAAGAAGAAGAACATGAGAACCTGTGTGACAATTCCTGCCTCGTTCTTATTCAAGCAGACGTGCAAAAAAAAAAAAAAAAAGAAAGAAAAGAAAACTGAGACGGGACAAGATTTTTTCGACAATTTCGCGATCTAGAAAAATCGTGCACGCGCTGTACTGTACACTGAAAAAAAAATAGAAACCAAAACTTGTAGCTCGAGCCCCGGCGAAACGGACAGCTACGAGAAACAGAGAGAATTTACAGAAAGAAAATTTCGAGAAAATTAGAAAAAAGATTCTCAACTGAATGGAAACTGCGATTTCAAGATCCATTTGTTTCTATAGCGTTTCAATTTAAGTATCTCAGCTGCCGAGATTTTATTCTCAGTTTTACACTGACAAATTTCGTAGCAACGAATGTCAAAATCGTTTGGATTTCATTGTTACTGATTAATTTCGCGACGATTCGAACTTCACGCCAATTGAGATTTTATATTAACGAGAACTAGAAGAAAAGTTATCTACATGAACATTCTCTGCAGTATAGAAATAATACGAAATCTACTTCGAAACTTTTCACTTCAATACTAAAATATCACTTCCATTCAGCATTCAAATTCTTTTCAGTTCTTTGATTAGGTTAATAAAAACATGATTTACGCAAGCGTACGCATATAACGTGACAATCGAATCAAAAAATAAATTGTGATTTTATATTTGGTCTTTGGACTTCAGCGACGTTAATTGACGTATAAAAATGTCGACGATAATCAAGATGAAAAATTAATTAACACTTTACCGACCGGTAGCCTATTAATCGGCTATTCACCGCTAATACACGGTCGGTAAAGTGTTAACGTGAATCATCAACGCTCGATGACGTTCTTTCTTTCTTTTCTTTTTTTTTTTTCTTTCTTTCAAGAGAGACACATTACAAGAAAAAGTGAAACACAGAACGAGGAAGGACGAGGGGATTAACAAGGGATCGATGTTATTTCTGACTTAGCTAACTAAGTTTCTAGTCAGTTGGTTGTTTCCGCTCCAGGTTTTCCATTCGCTTCGGGAGTACCTGTGCAAACATGTTAATGGTAAACTCGCCAGGTGCTCACGATCCACGTTATTAACAAAACATAAACATGTCCCAACAAGTGCAACATTATCACCGGGTATACCATTTCCAACGTGCTCCGATGCTCACTATTCAAATGCGATCATTTTCTCCGTGCGCTTCGCTCCCTTCTTTTCGCAACTTTTTTAGCAATTTCTTTGCATCTTTTCTCTAGAGAGAGAGAGAGAGAGAGAGAGAGAGAGAGAGAGAGGGAGTAAAGTAATTTTCTCTGGAGAAAAGAGAAGATCAGAATTCATTTCTCGACGCTTTCTGTATTGAAAAATTTATGTCTTCTGAGTTTCATTCACCACGTTCCCTTCAATTTAACCCTTTCGCTTCCCTGAAGTGCCGTCACTGAACGGAAGTACGCGCCAGAAATGTGCACAGTGCGCATGGTTTTTGTATATATATATATACGTTTTTCTAAGTCTTAAATATCAACTGTGCTTGATAAAACAATCGTTGCTTTAATATAACAAGTATAGTTCACATTTTTAATATGAAAAGACTTGTACAAAATTATATTAAGTTATTCTAAAAACATTGGACCAATTACAGTTGACATATTTTTAGGTATTTACATATTTACAAAACTTTACGATTAAACGTTTTATATAATATGAAAAGACTTGTACAAAATTATATTAAGTTATTCTAAAAATTGGACCAATTACAGTTCACATATTTTTAGGTATTTACATATTTACAAAACTTTACGATTAAACGTTTTATATAATATGAAAAGACTTGTACAAAATTATATTAAGTTATTCTAAAAATTGGACCAATTACAGTTCACATATTTTTAGATATTTACATATTTACAAAACTTTAAACGTTTAATATAATTAATAATGTAACGCAAATTATTTAATATATTAATATGTAGAGGCTAGTAATATAATTCTGTATGATACAGATGGTACTTGTATACGCATCATATGGATGCCGAAAGCGAAAGAGTCAAAAGCCAATTTTTCTGTTTCCTAAATTCACACGAAGATGCAACGTATGAAATTTACAACTCCAACGAATTTAGTTCGGTGATCTTTCAACTTCTGATTCTCAAATTTGACCTTGAAAAGTAGTTTTAAATGTAGTACGAACGCTGAAAATCAGAAATTGCTAAATATCTAATTGGCATCTATCCTGAAACCTAAAACTAAGAAGGCAAACAGCAAAGTGTGAGAGGTTTTTTTCACTATCGCGTCTAAATAGACAGAAGCTCTAAATTTTCTCAATCAGAGGCAAGTGTGTCCAAAATTACACTAAAAAAAGGGAGGGGGGCGATCTCTGAAATTAAAAAACTAGATGAAATGATCTCATTTAAAAAAAAAAAAAAGAAACGAAAGATTCGCTCTTCGAATTTCAATTTCGGGCTATTTTAACAGATCTTTTCTTTTCTTCGTTTACGCGACTTCGATTCATTCTTAAGTTAAGTCGAAAGTTAATGTCAATTAGAGATTTCGAAACGTGTATTACAGCGTGATCAATCAGTGTTGCACACGAGTGTTACGTTTACAAAATCAGCACACTGCACGCGCGTGTAAAACGAAGTGAAAAGAAATTATTTACAAATTTGCGTTCACCGAGAAATGTTAAAAGTTATATACGAACGTGTAATATTTGAACACACGTGGAACAGAAGAAACCTTTGAATTCAAACACTAACGTCATTACAAAAAAAAAAAAAAAAAAAGTGTGAACGAAGGGATAAAAAAGAGAAGACAGAAAAAAGAAATGAAGAGAGAGAGAAAGAGAAAGAATTAGGTACGAGCAACGGAGCACACGGATGTTGTGTTAGTCTCCCGAGGTATCAGTGAGACAGCATCTTTTGTTTTTTTTTTCGTTTGGAACACTATCAGGTACCTCCGAGGTCTCTTCGATGTAGGTGATATTCGTCCTGACGCCGAGCGGCCAGACAACGTGCAGCTGATCTTTGTTCAGCTGGAGCAAGAATACGATCAGAACGAACAACGCATTGAACATAAAAAACGCGAACACGCTCTTGTTCCGCAGCTCGATTAGGTCGGCGGCAATGCGAGCCTGTCGTGGAGACCAGGGGCGAGAGAGAGAGAGAGAGAAAAAAAAAAGAAAAAGCACAGATTAGCAAAGATATGAAGAAAAATACGCTCCGTCCGCTTGTCGATCGTTGATCCATCGGCTCCTTTCCAGGGAGGGCGGAAGGGGGGGGAGAGAAGAGAGGGACGATCCTCTCCAAGATCGTTCAAGTCCTTCAAGCATAATTTCATTCGCTAGAAAGCTTTTCAACAAGCGAAGACAAAAGAAACACGTTAAAAATCGGCTATTCTCGCTGCAAAACAATTTGAATGCTTCAACGTTCTTTTATCGAGGTTGCAACGAAATGTTTACTTCCTTTCTATAGTTCTTCATCTCGATTTTTCATTCCGATGAGAACCGAGAACGGTTCTCTATCGATTATCAAACGACTTTTTATCAAATTAAGATCATGCAAAAATAAATGACTGTGTTTAATTTCTTTAATGGGTTTCTCAGCATTTGAAATGTTTTGCTATATTTCTTCTCTCTTTTTTTTTTTTTTTTTGTTTTGTTCTGGTTTGGGGAAGAGGGATTATAATATATGTATAAGAAGCAGGACAACGCGAACGTGGACGGAGCGGTCTTTACCTCCTGCGAGTGATCATCATAGGTGATGTTCGTCTTGATACCGAAAGGCCATTTCACGTGCAACAAATCTTTGTTTAATTGCAGTAGAAAGACGATCAGCACGAAGAGGGCGTTCATCATAAAAAATGCGAAAACACTCTGGTCACGTAGGTCCTTTAGATCTTTGGCGATTCGTGCCTGACGCAAGTAGCATCGATTATTTTCATTCATCGATCATTAGCATCGTAGAGAACGATCGTTATTTCGTGTACAAATTAAAAAAAAGAAAAACAAATCATTTTCCCCGGTTGTTTCTCCCAAATTTTCCTGTTTTCTCAAATTCTAGTATTTTGCTGATAAATTTCTTTATCCTATTCTGGCGAGGTCTAAAAATTCTAACTATGTGAAATTAAAATTGAGTATGCTACAGAGCACTGAAAATCAAGACACTGAAAACGATTTTAGAACGATTATTTTTCGTATTGTTTCTATTTCAATATTAAGTGAGTTTAATTTAATGATAATTATTTGATTCAAAATATTCGTGAAATTATTTTAGACTCTCGCGGTTTGCAAATACCATAGCTATGTAGAAACTGGAAATGAAATTCATTAAACTGAAACGAAGAAAACGAAATTAATAATTCTACCATTGCGAAACGCTATCTCGAAATTAATGATACATGTTCGATTAACAAATATTACCAGATACTTCATTAACAACTAAAATATCGAACATACTACAACCTTACAAGTAATTTATAGATTCTACACGTTTGCACAGCGAGTTTCAAACTTTTGTCTCTCGTCGCAGAACGAAATACAAACACGAACGAACAAAAAATTTTCGAATAAAAAAATTCTTCCGAGTCTATTGAAAATTCTAAATTCAAGCGATTACAGAGAAACGAACGGAAGATGAACAAAAATTCTTTTCAAATTTAAAGAGATACGAAGTACAGTGTCTGCCAGTGGTTACGTCCGAGTTGAAGCTTCTTACCTTTTCTGCTTTGTCTTCGTCTATAGGGTACAGATACTTCTCCAGAAGATCCTTCCAAAATTGTTCCTCCTGTAGCGAAAGCACATCGATTTCACCTTTCTTGAGCCCCTCGTCGCTCAACCAGTAAGGTCTGCTGAGGAAATTGCTACCCTCGCGATTCCCTTCCGTATTCTGACTAGTCACCGTTTCAGCTTCACTGTGACAGTCCTGATCCTCTGCTGGATCTTCGCCAATAGCGCCTAAGTGATCAGCTGTTCGAGAGCCCACGGAAGATGCACGACGCCGGCTTGTCATTCCATGAGGATCCACGGCTCTAGGAAATGAATTCAAATAGAGCAAAATCATATTGATAAATTTTATTTAAAATAATTTCGATAATAGTGATTTTATTGACTTAGAATGATTTTGATAATAGAGATTTTACTGACTTGAAATAATTTCAATAATAGTGATTTTATTGATTTAAAATAATTTCGATAATAGTGATTTTATTGACTTAAAATAATTTCAATACAGTGATTTTATTGACTTGAAATAATTTTAATAATTGTGATTTTATTGATTAAAAATAATTTCAATAATAGTGATTTTATTGACTTAAAATAATAATTTTAATAATAGTGATTGAAAATTGAAATTGATCGATAAGCTTTTTTACAGAGTTTTTGTTCTTTGAATTCTGTCAGATATATTAATAGATAGTATGGGAATTTGATCAAAGAGAGGCAATGAATAGAAAATGAAAAAGATTCAGACTCCTTCGTCGAAATAATTAACGAAGTTAATTGATAAATATGAAGCGTATAATTTATAAAGGGAAAGATTTTTTTTAACATAGCATAATATTAAATCAATGAACCTTTCAATGACTTCCAAACGTTTGCTAACTTGCTCCATAGATTCAGCAATCGCGACCAATTGCTGTTTCTCGTTCGAGGTCTGTCCATGAGTGCAAAACATGCACTTGAACAACCCTGCCAGGGAAATTTCTATCGATCCTTCTTCGTCGTCGTTCGAGCCTACGCCATTTTGAAGGAATCCTAGCAGTGATTTCTGTTTTGCCTTCCGTTTCGCCTCTTCGGCTTCCTTTTTCTCTTGTTCAAGTTCCTATCGATTTAGTGAGAAGAACGTACATTTGTTGATTCATTTTAATTTTTGATTATATTCATGAAAAGCTACACGAGAGCTACGCTGTTTTTTTTTTTTAAGAGAAATAAGAAGAGCCAACGGCAAATATAAAATATTAATTGCATATTAATTCGTTAGTTGTGATTATCGTTATATCTACAAATGTAATAATATCAAGTATTAGAAAGTATTACATCTTGAAACAAATTTTTTACAAGAGTGTTCAACGTTCGAACGTTCTAAACGCGATATGTATTTCAATTATTTTTCACTCGATGGATATTCGAGTATATACAAATCATCGACATCTTGATACATGTTTGCATTTATAGAAAAATAATATTTTTCGAAAATTAATAACCGCTTTCAATGAAATTGTTTCTTTTTTTTTGTTGTTGTTGTTTGCTTCGTCTGAAACTGTTTGAAATAACTTAAATTCTTTAAATTTTATTAAAACATTTACGGAGCTAAGCACGTGTCAAAAATACTGATTCGACTAGTTCCTTTGCTATTTCTAACATAACTTCTTAATAAGTGATTTCCACAATAGAAACCATTCAGAATTCCTGTTATCCCAACTAAATATCATCCGCGTAATGTAATGTATTTAGCTTAACCGAGTTAAGAGAATTTACTCGTGTAGTTCACTCGATTGATGTATCTGTACGTGCAGGATAAATTACATAGATTGGATAGTGGGATTTAATCGTAATCTGAATGTCAGCCAATACTATCGACGTTTGATGTGAAAAGGATTTGAATTTACTAATTCGCTTCGATTAGAGATGTACAGCATGTACACGAGATAGTCGTATGATCATTCTAATCCCTAATATAAAAAATAAGAAAATTAACGAAAGTCAAGAATAATTCTTCGTGCTTGTTTCAAGGTGTATAATTCTTAAACTGTATATTAGTTTCGTAAAAAAAAGAAGAAAAAAAATACAGCTTATCAGAAATATAAAGTGCAGAGAATAAATGGATGGTGGCAGATATAAAATAATATGAAATATCTTTTAACAAAGTAAACTGCAATCGTTTAATTTGATTATTCGAATTTCGAGCGTTTCATTTTGCAGAGAATGATTAGTTGGTTAAGTGTGAACAGATAATTACCGCAGCAGTTTTCTTAGTCTTCACCTCTCTCGTACCCCATGTGATGTCATTCAGATTACTGATCGAGTAAATAATAAGCAGCACATACATGGACGGAACGGTGATGAAGTATATGATGCTGTATATTAAACAGTACATCTCCGCGGGGTGCATTAGTGCAGTTATAAACATCTGACTTATTATTAATATTAGAAATATCACGGTTGGCGATAGTGCACCGTCCTGAACCACGTTAATTGCAATCCCAACGATCACTGCGATCATCAGTATACAGTATACGGTACTTATTACCGCTGCCATGAAAACCTAACACACCATTGTTAACATTAGTGTTCACGCGTGTGACTATTTGTTTGATCTCGTAAAAAGGATATATATTCGTAATATATTGAGGATACTGGAGTAATCTCTTTGAATTTAATATACCGATTCATACTGATTCCTTCACGTTCGACATTTCACGCACCAGCGCGTTCGGAAATTCGAAGCACATTTACCTTTTCAGATGAGATAAATCTTTTTATACATTTCGATGAGTATCACTAAGTATAATTAATTTCATTTACAAAGCTTTAAAGTATTAAATATCTATTAAGCGAATCAATATTTCTGTGCACCATTTCTTTTAAAAGTTCGATTATATGGCATCTTTGTCTCAATCGAAATTTCCTATCCTATTTCTACTAATAAGGAAATATTTCTCCAATAACACGTATCTTCAATATATCACTCTCAGTGTCTATTTTATTATAAACAAGTTAAGAACGTACATGTGCAGACGATAAAGCTTTCGGCACTATAAAGCTTGCTTGCGGCATTTGATTAAAAGCACTCGTCGTCTTCGAGAATCATTTCAAACGTATACACTTCAATCTAACCGACACCACTAGCACCACTACCACCATCAAGTGTCTCCTTACGATGGTTGGCACGATAAATTTTGCAGTCCTTTGCAGAAAGTGTTAAGCAAAATCTGACTAAATAAGAAGAAAAGAAAAAAGAGAGAGAAAATAGCGCACGCAAAGGAAACGAACCTTTTTGGTTTTCTTCACCTGGACCTCACGAGTTCCCCACGAAACGACGTTCAAGTTTATAATCGAGTACAGGATCAGGAGGAGGTACATCGACGGGATAGAAAGGAGATATATTATACCAGGAACGACACACCAAAATTCTTGTGGATGCAAACAGGCTGCTATGAAGAAAGAGCCGGACAATGATATTAAGAATATAGCCGATGGTGAACCGATACCGTCCTCTCCAAGCTGGAGAGCCGTACCTACGATCACCGCCATCATTATCATCGCGTATCCTGTTGACAATATCTGCGCGCACAAAAGCTGAAAGACATACGCACAAAACAAAAAAAAAAGAAGAACGGTTAAAGCAACAAATACGTTGAAGAGCACATGGAAAGAAACACGATGAGACTATTTTCTGTTGGTTTCCTTTTCATTTCGATATCACTCGATGACTAAGATCATTGGAAATGAAATAATTCCAATTATATTGCGTATGTATATAATATATAATATATAATATATACAGTGTATGTATCGTCAAACATAATAATAGAATTTTAATTACTAATAATCATTGAATTTTAATTATGAATGTAAAAGTCATTCAATAAATCGGAGAAACACGTATTCGAATCTCATGGAAAACGATAATTTCGCTAACGATGGATCGACGATTGAATCTTGAAGCTGCTTCATCATATTCCTTTCCTGTGTTCTTCATTTACGATAAGCACGATTGCACGAATCACGGATACAAACTTACCTGAATGTTCGCTTTACAAGTGAAACATACGATCACGAAAAGCAGGATCGGAATAATGTTGTAATAGAAGCTGGTCCAGTTGTCGATCTTGAAGGCTGCGACGAAAGCGCCGACCAACATGAGAAAAATCGTACCCGGACCTAAAATCGTTCCACCTGGAAACGGAGGATTTCAACAACGTTTTTAATCGGCGATTTTCTTCAAAGAGAAACAAAATCGAAGAAGTATAAAACCATGAACGACTGACCCATGAGCAGGATTTGATAAGAGATGTAGGGAAGAGAAATGTTATCGTTGATCTTGATCGTTCGTTTCGCGTCCATCAGAAGGTCCATGATATTGGCAATGGTGGAAGGTACCCATCGGCGACGCTGGTTGTAAAATTCGTTGAAACCTTCGGGTGCGTGGGTGTAAGCGTCGCTGGCTGCTGAGTATTCGACCTGCAGCATCGATAAGAAGAAGAAAAAAAAAAGAAACAAGTAAAGTAAAGTGCAAGTAAATTTAGAAACATTGTAAAATATTTAATTTCTACAAAGGAAACTCGTCGCTCGTCGATTTTAGAATCGAGATCGCATGTTACGAAATTGCAATAATCAGAGGCTGTGTATTTAATGAACTTCGAAGAAAGTTTCAGGGTTTGGTGGTTTCTGTGAATACGCTACCCTGTAACCACGTTGCAAGAGAAGCGTGCAAAGCCACCGATCCTCCCCTTGATCATATTGAACGTAATGTCTAGCCTCCTCGGATCTCGTTGTGTACTTCTTCATAACGTTGTCGTCCATCAAAGCTTTCCCTCTGAACAGCGAGAAACAACCAGGACTACAAAGTACACAGCCAATCATGTGCTCCGTCGCTTTTTGCAGCCAATGGCCGATAGCGTACTCGAACATCTGATACCACACCATAGGACCTAACGTCACAAAGAAATGAGATGCATAAGAAAAAAATGTTCTTCAAATTTCTAACATTCGATCTTGTGCGTATATTTGTCAACTGAGATTGAAAAAAAAAATTAAAGAAAAGGAATCACCTGATCCGACTGGATGAATACGACCGCAAGCTGCGCCAAGATTTTTGTTCTTCTTCATCAGATCGACGAGCAGTTTCACAGCGGCTGGTTGGAAGTCGATATCACCGTCGAGTGTTAATAAATAAGTGTTTTCCGCGATCACCTCCTTCCGGTCTACGCTAATCGGCAGCTCCATCAATCGATGCCCCAATAAATAATACATGTACATAACCTGGAACGATAGTTCGGGAAATTCGACGTTACGAGCACAGTGAAGAGATTTCGTTCGCTCGTGCGAGAATGTGAATTTTGTCGAATTTCTAAATTTCACACCTGGCTCCAACGTTTTCGGTGACGGATCTTGCTCTTGTCTTTCAAGTGGGCAATCATCTTCGTTTTTCCAGGAAGCGTCCAGACCAATCGTCCGCCGTAAGGCGTCGGATACTTTTTCGGTGCTCTGACGTGCATCCGCGTCTGATGAACGTCCGACGCAGCCTCGTCCAACGTGCCCACCAACAATTTCACGAACCTGTTCACTTGCGACTCGTTCTCATCGTGATCCGACAACTCGAACGCGTCGTCGAAAAATATGTGAGCTAAAGGAACGAAATTCGGGAATTCGTAAGTTCGAATTTCTTTGATGATAAACATTTCCTGAAGGATTGCCCTCTTCGATTGCTAGTCGAAGACTTACTTTCCAATATAAATACGAATTGCTGTGATATATTAGAAATATTTTTCATACAGAGAAATACGAATTGCTGTGATATATTAAAAATATTTTTCATAACTACTAAGTTACTGCCTGTCAAGATTAAATGGACCACAATAACTATAATATTAATCTTAATACTAATACCGATATTAGTATTTATAATGTAACACTAAACGCTATAATATTAAATTTGAATTTTGCTCAATTACGAGGGAAAGCAAAATCTTATACTTCACTTTTACTAAATTATAACATTCCTCTAAATTAGAATGTAATATCATTATTAAATAAAGGAACTCGATCTAATTCTACAAATTATGCGCTTCTCTCCGTTAGATAGATGTAATTAGACAGATCAGAACACTTACTTTCAAATTCATAGTAGTCTGGATCGACAACTTTTAGATACTTTTGGGCCACGCGTCTAGCACACTGGTCCTCGTCTAAACGTAAGATACTTTTCAAAAACTCCATCATTTCCTCCTTGTTTTCGTGCCACATTGTCGCGCATGCGTATATCCGTGTTACGTGATCGCTGCTCTTTACAGCCGACGGGGGTGTAGTCGAGCCGTCTGTTTGCTCGTATATGGTCTCGTAATCTCCGTCGCCCTTTTCTTTCTCTATTTCCGCCAGATCCTGCCCGACAAAAAACAATTCTTACATTTTCATGCAAACGACTTCATATCTCTGGCAACGCTCGGGCTGCTATGGGAAACTACTTTACTACATGGTTGCACGTTTTCTGGATACACGTGTATGTGTACCGCGAGAAAGTTTGGTCCAACATTTCGACGACGTACAATTTTTGTAAGTTAATATAATTAATAGAATTTCTAATCGCCAACTATTAAATTATAAGCTTTCGGGCGATGATAGAAAATATGCTTTCGCAGCTAGTCTACGTTAATTAATAGAATAGGTCAGAAGAAGGAGAAGACCGAAGGATCAAAAGTATCAACTTTCTCAAAGTTAATTGGAGAGACAGATTTCATTTTATTATATTCAGAAATAAGAATTGTAGATGTATTTGCAAGTAAAAAATACACTGTAAGAAACTACTTTACAGATAGAAATATACGTGTTCCTTTCGACTGGCAAGGATTTGTATCGGAAACTTATGTATCGGATTAGCCTTATTCTGCGTGATACGAAGTAAAGCTTCTCCGATATTCAATGCCGTGTCGATAGAGCTTCTTATAACATCTCCATGAATATATGAAACATTGTTGAAGACAGGTTTACGAATAAAATAGAGAGAGAGAGAGAGAGAGAGAGATTGGCACGACTATCTCTAGAAAAATGACTTTCTCTTCTGAAATAAAATCGTTTTCCCGGGAGCTCTGCTTAGCACAGAGAACCCATAAGACAGAAAATCGAATATCGAAAATGAAACTTTTGCTCTAACACTTCATCTTTCTTCGAATATAAAACAACCGCAAAGATTGTAAAAACATATTTGCTATATGAATAATTTTTGAATTATTTTCACTCTTTTGCTCGGCAAAACTGTAACAGATTGCCAAGTCAAAAATAACGAGAAGACAGATTTAATTTAAGGTTACGAATATATATCAGTCAATAATTCATCAGGACCGACGATGATATTTTTACTCTGTTCAGAAAGATAGAAGGATACGTTTCTTTTATTCGTTAGACGTCGTTCTTATTTGCAACAAGAATCCAAAGAAACGGTGTAAAAGAAAAAAAAAGATTGAACATTCCTTTAAGAATTACGCTCTGGATAAAACTAAAAAAGAAAAAATTATCTTAATAGATTCTTTAAAAGAAATTGTTCAATTCCAGAAGAGGTTGAAACAAGAGATTAGTCTTTCGGAAAGGCTAATCGATCCCAATTTTAATCGAAATACTCGCAGACAAAACTCGAACAATTTCCAATACTCGTTGTAAATGTTAAAAAAAGAAAATTCTTCAAGTCTCAACTTATGATATATCCACTCGACTTTGACAGGATGCTTCATGGTGCGTAACTACTTAACTAGAAAATACACTCGACATCTGTATAAATCCACAAGCTCTTTCTTTCCTTCAGGAAAAAGAAAAGAAAAAAACTCTTCAATTGTATTAACACAGAAGATACGAATCTGAAACTCTGATAAAAAAGAAAAACTCTTCAAACGAATTACCTCTACTTTCACTTCCGGTTGGTCGTCTCTCTTCCTATTCAGACCCATCGATTGATCGATCAACAGGGAGTTGTACATAGGGACGACAAATAGTTTCTCCGTGGCAGCGAGACGCTCGCATTTCGGCGTCCAGACGTGCAGAGTAATCCAAGTTTGCGACAGCAACCACAGCAACCATACCCAAGCGTACTGCTTCGATACGAAATCGTTGAGGAAATGCGAAGGTGGTGACTCGTAGAACAAATAATCCGGTATCGTGTCTTGAAATATGCAAGGATCGTCGTTCCTCAAGCCACAGGCGGCAATCAATAATGATATGGACACCGGAATCGTTAGATTCACCGGGAACGCATAACTGAAACCCTGTATCAGAATTTTGCACGCGAATTTACCTGAAACAAAACGAAACGCCGCCTTATTTTCTCTTCTCTGCTTCTTTTTTCATTCTTTCTTTCTTTCAATATATACAATTAAAGGGATAATGCGTTGTACATTTTTCTCGCTTTTCTTTTTCAGCTGTTAATTCAAAAAAAATCTTTAATTAACAGATAACTTTCCGCGCTTTAAAACGAATTAAATTCTCTTCGACTTTTGGATAAAATACACACACACACACACAGAGTTTTCATGCGCGCAATATTGTTGTTTCGAAGATATTGATCAGGTTGTAATCATCGGTTGTGACTTTGATATTTGTCGAAAAGTTTTGTGAATTTATTTTGTATCCTATAACAAGGTTGCTTCTTCCTTTTTCAATGGCGCGATATCGAAGAATTCTATTCCTATATTGGTCAAGTGACATACATAAATTTTCATTTGCGCGAGGCTGTATTTGATCTAGTGAATTTATAATTAATAACGTCAATTTTTAAATCTTCTCCGCTTTTTTTCCGTTCTTTCTTTTTCCCAATATATACAATCAAAGGGAAATGCGTTGTACATTTTTCTCGCTTTTCTTTTTCAGCTGTTAATTCAAAAAAATCTTTAATTAACAGATAACTTTCCGCGCTTTAAAACGAATTAAATTCTCTTTGACTTTTGGATAAAATATATATACAGCTTTCATGCGCGCAATATTGTTGTTTCGAAGGTATTGATCAGGTTGTAATCATCGGTTGTGACTCTGATACTTGTCAAAAAGTTTTGTGAATTTATTTTCTATCCTTAGCAAGGTTTAGCTTAGGTTTAGGTTAGGTTGCATCTTCATTTTTCAATGGCGCGATATCGAAGAATTCTATTCCTATATTGGTCAAGCGGCATACATAAATTTTCATTTGCGCGAGGCTGTATTTGAATTTATGTATATGATCTTGTGAATTTATAATTAATTCAGATCAATTTTTAAATGATAGCTCGCTCGATTATTGTTCGTTATTGTGGCTTTCGAAATTCATCGAGTAAACTAATATAATTTATCAATTGAACCGATAGCTTTTCAACGTTCGCGAATTGGCGAACCATCTTTTTTAAAACTATAACTTTATCTATAATAAATAACGTAATAATAATATAAAACTATCTAATGGATCAGTTTTAAAGGATGCCAAATATCGATCAGCACGGTAAAACAACGCGTGAATTTCCAATGTAACAGTAGTTGCGAAGAAGCAAAAAGTATGTCATACGTCGGAGCTGAATCTATCTTAAATCCTACGCGCATGGTCTTGTGAATAAATAATGTGAACTTATTGGTATTCACTACAGGTCGTGCGCTCAATATTATATCGGGCGTATACTACTAGAACACAGGCGAAATTCTATTTTCAACGTACGACGAACATCGTCGCTTATTTTTCCTGTTTATAGGCAAGGCTGTATAACTCTGTTTCAACGTAATAAGATTTTCGAGTTTTCCGCCAATATGTATGTAATATAATATACACATCATAAATTCGGTTCGCTCGAAAAAATTCTTCAATTCCTAATCTCGATTCTAATCTTCGCGTTGCCAATTCTCTTCGACATTTTTGAAATATCTTCTTTTTTTGGAGAGGGGGGAGAATCATTTAAATGGTGAATAATACTCATTGATCAGTAAAATGATCGATAGGCTTAGAGAACGTGACTGATTAACACGATCACGGAAAAGATGGTACAAATATTGGCAAAGCTTTCAAACTGAGATATGTAGAATTTCGTTCCATGCAAACTTATAATTGGAATTTGCGCGTTGACGTTTGGATAAATAGGTTCAGCCTTCAGGGGTTCGTTTAATCAGATGAAGTTCTATCTAAATAAGAGTAGAATAGAATTAGACAATTTGCCAAATGTTTGTAAGCAAACGAATGTAAATTTAATCACCTTATATCTGAATATTTAATTTCTTTTAATTTAGAGTTGGATTACTTAATTTTGGCGATTCTTAACTTATTTTAAAATTATATATATAATTCATATATAATATATAATCATGTATATAATTATATATATATATATATATATTAGTCTTCATCACCATAGAAGAGAATATATTATAAAATAAATTTTAGTAATTATTATATTGATATTTATGATTTAACAGTATTACTTGAGATTCAAGTATAGACACTTACCGAATACATATGTGAAGTAAGCACCAAATATTTGCAACAGTAGAACGTATATAGGAGTGTCTGTGCTGGCTGATACAGGCTCTTTATCACCAACTTGCAAAATATCGGCGATGTCAGTGATTCTGTCAGTGGCATCGAACCGTACCGCCGATACCATAATGTCATGGCTGCCGAAAGCATCGCTCAACATCGTGAACAAATGGCCAACGGTTTGCCCTTTGACGTGTAATATCAGTATGGAGCAGATAATGAACGCCACAATCTTCCAAAGCGGAATGAACATATAAGTGAAGTATCTCGTCAGACGCATTTCTTTCTTTACCCTTCCCAGAGATCGGACGAATCCTAACGAAAGAAATGATGAAAATCGATCGTGACAGATCTTTCAAGCTCGTAAGCGAAAGAAAAAAGAAAGAGGATTAATTTTTACAACGATCATTTTTCCACAATCTTGAATATGATTGACATATCATAATTTTGTATAAAATAAAGTGAACTTTTATAATTTAGATAGGGAAAATCATTTTCTTCGTTAAATATTAGAGAGAGAGTATTGATTGACTTCAGATATTTCATATATTTTTGTACATTACGCGTGTATTTTTGTTACCTTTAAATTTCTCTATCCGATTATAATAGTAACTATTATACTAACAGCGCTACTCTTTTGCAAATTGAAATTCGCTCGACAGATTTCTGATCTACTCTCGTCAATTTTTTCGATCGTTGCAAATTTCGGCGACAGTTTCCTAATGACTTGTCACCGACACATTGTGATACTTACCGATCGGGCTTTGCATTGAAACATAATTTTCCCACCAACCGCACGAAACCAGGAACAGTGATGGTGGTATGAGCCATAACGAGGGCCGGGAACTATCCAACAATGGCCAAAGGAAGAAACTTGTTCCTTGTGCAGCGAGTGCGGCAATATCGATCAGCACCAAAACGAATCTCTTCGATTCGTCTTTGTTCTTATTTCGAGAGAGCAACCCTTGAACAGTCGAAACAAGTTTTCTTTTTAATCCAACGTCGATTACCTTTGAAATTGAAAAGTTGAAACATTCTCTCAAAGGGAAACGATTTCCTGAAATATGTTTAAGTACTTAATATAAGTACTTAATATATTTAAGTATGAAATCTTTTGAATTAATATATATTTTAGTACTTCATATAAATTATTAAATAATATAAATAATTTAAATTAATATATATTTAAGTATGAAATCGGAGAATGTAGATCGTTAATGTTTAATATATATTCTATCATCGATCGAAACGATCGACTTTCTTTCGTAAGACACTTCATTCGTCTTGATAAAAATTCCACTACGATTATCAATGATAAAAGCGCAGTGAAATTGTAATTTAAATTAAAGTCTCAAGCGGATCTGTCAATATTGCGGTTGGAAAATTTTATGAAATTTCATAAATCAATTTTTTGAACTTCCAAACTAACAATCGAGAGACTGAAAGCATTCACTCGTGACAATAGAATTGAATGTGATTTGAACAACAATGTGAGGTCAACACGATATTGTAACGTTACTTTCAAAATGTCACATCCAATTGATTGCAATACTTGCTAGCTGAAACCATTTATACGCTCTATTATGTCAAACGCCAACTGAAAATTGGTTGCTAATTCTAAATTTTACGAGATTGTTAAAATTCCCGAAATTCTGATGTTCCAAAAATCTTGGAAAAAGAAGAAAGTTATGAATTTACGAGATTGTTAAAATTCTCGAAATTTTGACGTTCCAAAAATCTTGAAGAAAGAAAAAAGTCATAAATTTACGAGATTGTCAAAATTCTCGAAATTCTAATGTTCCAAAAATCTTGAAAAAAGAAGAAAGTCATAAATTTACGAGATTGTTATAATTCTCGAAATTCCAAATGTTCCAAAAATCTTGAAAAAAAAAAAGAAACGAAAATTATTCCGAAGAAATTCTTCGAATGACCAAAGCCACTCGAGTATTTGAATCTCTCGAAATTCTGATGTATCAACAAGTTTCTAACTCTGTAAGCTAAATTCGAAATCTCCAGAAATTTCTATCGGTAGAATCACGAATAGGGTTAATCACTACGATTATTATTTCTGGCTAATCGAATATACATAATTCACCTTTCCACTCGCGTGCTAAGCGCCAAATCGATCTTCTCTTCTCCGCTCGCGATCACGCGAACGAAAAATGTTGTTCTACCAGTTTCCAAAGTGCACGAAGGAATGCGTGAAAAATTGAAGTTCAAAACACGTTATACGTGATCCCTTACCTAGTAAACCAGGTACGAAGCACACGCAGTTCGTCAGCATCGCGCCTTTAACAACGTCCAATTCAGGAAGCACTGCCATAAACATCAGTGCCAGACCAGTCACGTGGAATGTCTCCATGAGAAATACGAGAAGGAAGTGAGAAACCGGTGGTTTCTTCCATGACTTGAAGATGCATATCCTGATGCTGCGGATCAACGTGCCGAATTCCGGCACCGCGAACGCGATTATGATGCACCAGATCCACGCTATCCTCTCCTCTTCCGGTAACGTTGCCATCCATTGCTTGTCACGACCTGTAACAAACTGATCGCTGAAGAAGTACACCTATTGAAAGTGAAATTATAGCGAAAATACTTTTCTTCGCAACTTAGTTACTATTTATTATTACCTATACGCGTTACAGAATTTATTATTGTCACTCACTTGCTGATAATTCCTCGTAAATTACTCTTACTTTCTGATGTGTTTTCATATAAATTACAGACTATTCATCAGCATTTTTTGCATTTATCTTTAAGATACACGTTGCAACCAATTATTTGTACACTCGTCTAATGTGACATTAAGATCAACAGTATTAGAAAACATTATGCAATTGAATGAAATTAAATTCAAATACAATTATTTATTAATCTATTTAACTATATTTACGTTACATTATCATTGAAAATTAATTACAATTTACTTGTAAAAAATTTTACAATATCTGATGACAATCATGTTTACTCATTACTAAAATTATTTACATTTCCAAACTATTATGTCCTTTTTTTATAATTAACAAAACTTGACACATTTTGACAATCACCATTTCGAAATCATTAGTGTAGTCATTTCAATTCAAGAGGAAACTTATTATTCAATGTGTAAAACAGGGTTACAATAACGAAGTGCAATTCGAAGTGTACTGAGAGATTTTCAAGAGAATGAAATATATCGGTGAATCCAAGTTATCATCCATATTTTGGAAATTTAGTACAGAAATATATATATATATATATATATTCAAGTTTTTTCTAGCGTGTTCAGTATATATATAGTTCAGTATATACTGAACACGCTGAAAAAAAAACTTGACACTGAGGCAATGACAAACAATAACCGACAAATAACTGACAAAATATGTTGAACACGCTGAAAAAACTTGACACTGAGGCAATGACAACCTGATAAAGAATCTAAAGTTTCCCAGGAAATCCGAGTTTAAAGCAGAAAGCCAAAACTTCTCCGAAAATCACATTTATTAACACGCGTTTCGTCGAAATTCAACCGGGCGAGCCTGTTTTCATTCGATGAAAATTCCAACATCATTCACTCCAAAATGACGAACCTATTTAAAAAAAAGCGTTGTAAAAGCGACATTCGCGTCGCGGAAAGAAGCCAGCCGAGGTTTATCCTTGATTAACTTTTCATTAATTAACTTTCAGAATCGAATGATTTTTTTTTAGATGGCAGCCTCGCGTACGCGGTGCTTCCAACCTGGTTTCCCGTACTTTCTCTCCTTTGGCTGCATTGCGGTTGTACGCAGCAGCTATGATGCGAGCACACAATCCACATTTTACGTCATTCTATGAAAGTTTTGCCGCTTTGATGTCAAAACAGATGCAAATGAACGTTAATTTCGTCATCAATGACGCTTTACAATCCGCCACACATGGGCATCTAACGTAGATAAAAATGCCAGTAGATACTTAGAAGCATAATTCAAAGAAAAGGTTGATAATCATTTGCTTCTCCTTGTCTCTCTCTTTCGTCAAAGCGAGCAAAAGCACAACTTGCGGTAGTGTAGTACGAAAGTAATTTCAGTTGTTATCGAATTCAGCTCGTTAGAAATTTGTTGAACGTAGATTTCGAGAACCTCGCGACCTTTTCACATTTCAAGTGCTGAGCAATTGAACACAGCCCTCTCGCCAAAAAGTTTGTCATCAATCCCCCCCCCTCCCCCTTTTCACTACACATCTCTTACGGAGAAACAAATTATGTTACTAAGCGATCGTTTTCTTGGACATTCGTCGCGATTTATCCAAGTTTGTCGGGCACCCAAGCTTCAGTCGTAAACGATAAATCGAGCAATCGCGAGCTATGTGCTTTCGAACAATCACGAAATCGCATCGGAGAGCGATAATTCAGACGAGCTAAATTTTGGATAACAAGACAATTCGCGGGGTAGCGAACATGTCGATAAAAGTATTTATTCTACTTTGAATAGAACTTTATTTATCCGTGTTTATACGAACCAGTTAATGTTGAGGTTCAGATATTACGAAATTAAAATTGATGAACTATAACTGATACTACTATTTGTTGTCTAAACAAATAAAAGTAGGATGTAGAGAGAGAGAGAGCTAGTGTGTCTTTATTATTCGTGTTTTTTGATTATTCGAAATGATCTCGCCTGCGACGCGATATGTTCGGATAAACGAAGTTCTATCGTGCATTCGTCCCTCAATTTACGCGGATTACATGAAAGAAAACCACGTAAAAAAAGAAGCCAATGTAAAAATTTATTTCACATATTTTCACCGAACAATCGATGAGAATTGTACGTTACTAAATAACTACTCTAGTACTTTGATGATAATGAAAGAGGAAAGAAAAAAAATCGTGTAAATTGACCGCGTATAAAACGTTCACACACACACACACACACACACACACACACACACACACAGATTATTTAAAAGTGACTCTCGTAAGTTACTCGCGTAAAAAAAGATAAATCGAGGGTGTATTTTTTTACAAATTACGTGTATTCTTAAATTCTGCCCCTAAATCCGTAATACAATTACCAATTTTAACAGAGTTAACATTAAAAACTAGAACTGAAAATTTTAACATATCATTATACAAGGATAATGATTCGTTTTTTGGATTCGTCATTTCACATACAATAAACATCTGGATTACTTTCGATCACGCTAAATTCTTCCTGTTATTTTACTACACGATCGAGGAGTTAAAAGAACTCTATTATTTCACAGTAAAAAAAAAAAAATAATAATAATAAAAAAAGAAAGAAACAGAGAAAAATTTACAAACATTTTCACGGAACATTCTGATACTTAATCCCGCGTTAGAATCCTCTAAATAGTATCTTCACAGACACACAGAAAAAGCGTATATGATACGTATAATACCTACAAAGTCAGTCATTTTCCAAACGTTGATTGGCTTATCAAATAAAAGAATAGGAAATCAAGGAACGAGAAGCAGAGATAACGCGTCACGATCGCATCGAGCAAATTCGAATTATTTCCGTCGAATTACAATATCGTATCGAACGTCGCATTCGATGCACAAACTTTGAATGCGCAATTTGAAGAAAATCCATTTGGACGAACGTAACGTGGTTTGCAAAACGAAACGGTTCGATTCAGAACGAGGCTTGCAACGTATATAAACGATCAATTTTTATGATACTGTTACTTTAATTCCATTTGCTGCACAGATATATAAATGGGCTGAAAATAAAAAGGGAACTTTTAATTCCGCACCGATTCGATTTCATTTTTATCAAGCTTCACGGGTTAATTCTTCGTTGAATCGATGAAACTTCGAAATAATAAACTTATTTCTTACATTACACTGCTTAATTAATTAAGTTACTTTTTTAGATTAGATTAATCTAAACTGTACGGATGGACTTTTGGACAGTGTCTGCTATTGAAAATAAAAATCAAAAGGAAGTGAAAGAAATATTTTCACTGCGAGAAAGAGCATTTGTTATATAAATAAAGAATTTACAAATTGAGGAATATATGCGCAGTAATAGTTCACGTTACTAAATCTAACCTAATCGACAAAGCCAAGGAAGGAAAGCCAAGATATCGAACTCGGCCTGGAGGCAAGTGACGCGTCCAAAAGTCGCTAGAGATTAATTGAAAAAAGTATTCAACGACACAACCATGGTGTGTGTGTGTGTGTGTGTGTGTGTGTGTGTACGGAAGTTTAACGATCACTCACCTAACTTCCTGTTGCAGTGGACGATCGTTCGATTGGCTCTTAACTGCGACGTCATAAATAGAATTGTTCCTTTGGCAACTACGCCGCTTCCTAGGACTATCACAAATACTAACAGATACACGATCATCTTCGTGACTTGTACCGTCACCTCCAGGCATCTTTGATTCGCCATCGAACCGGAATCGATCTTTGGCGGTGGATTCCGGAACACGTCCCATCCCTTCGTCTCCACGACCGTTCTTTGACTAGAGATCAAAAGAGACAGTTGTCCGAATGAAAAGTGGTTACACATTCGAGTGTTGTTATTAATTATGCCAATTAATCATGTTTCGCTACTATTACAGGAAGTTTCAGAGTTTCAGAGTTCCTCTGGGATAATTGGGATAAATCTTAAATGTTGTTATCTCAATAACTGGATTTCGTCGAGTCGGTCAACGTTGGTGGTTTCATTTAAATCGTATTATTAAAATGACTAAGGATGCACAATTGCTTTGGTTCTAACAAATAGAAGATATTTAAATAAAATAAGAAGAGTAATGTATATATAACATACCATAGTACATGACATAAGTGATATTTTACGAAGAACAATGGAAATGAAAAGAAATTTAATCCATGTTGTTAAGAAGAGAAGAATAATCGTGAAACAATTCTGATACATCATTAAATGAGTGTTAAATTTGAAAGCACAATTTGACAGCTTCGTCGAAAAGTAATAACCGTGATAAAAATAATTCTGCAATAATAATAACAATAATGATTATGATAAAAATTGTACAAATTAATTGTTCAGCATCATTGAAACATCATTGTTGAAAGGAGAATTAAAATCGAGGCAGCATTTACAACAATTTCTCAGAAAGCATGGAAGTTCAAGTCGAAGAACGCAAAGCAAACCTGGTTTGTCCATTTCTCTCTCGGTTGAAAAATAAAACGACCAACGTTTGCGAATACCATTCGCTGTTTGGTTAAGGACACTTTTACAACATACCTGTCGCCATAGTCCTGAGTCAATGGAGTACTCTCGCCATCGGAAAAATCGTCAGCGCCAACCACCGCGTCACCGCCTGGTATCATTCCATTCGGTTGCTGATTTTTTGACATTCTGCAAGTAAAAAATATCTCTTTGTCGCACAATTCTGCAAGTGAAAAGATACATCTCTCTGTTACACCAGTATTATGTCTTCTGAGAGATTAAATAAAATAAAATAAAATAATTCTAATTTATGAATCTTAACACTTTACCGACCGGTAGCCTATTAATCGGCTAATTATTCACCACTAATACACGGTCGGTAAAGTGTTAAGTGTCATCGTAATTTGGAAATCTTACAAACGAGTTCTTATCTTGTTCGATGAACTCTAAACTAAATTAAGTAAAATGATGAGTTCAGTAAAATTTCACGTGTCACATTTTTCATTAAAACATACCGGTGCTCTCTTTCATGCAGGCAAGAATTCAAAATCTAAAATTCATGAATAAGAAATATTAAATGTCTGAATATTTTGGATGGAAATTTCGTTGAATTTTCGCAGTTGCCTTTTCACTTTAAAGAGGACAATATATAGGTTTGCCCGATGGAAGGGTTATTTAAACTGTCGTCCAATGTTGTTTATCATTTGGAGAAAGTGGAGGTATAATTTATGATTATTCATATAGTCAGTTGAAGTTCTAAGCTAACGTAACTATGGCATTAAACGTCTTCGCCTATGTGTATAATTCCTATGCGAAGCGTTCACGCTGGATTGTTTCGAATAATAACAAATGAACTAGAAAGTGTGAACTGTACTTCAAAAATTGTACTTTCTACACAATCGAATAGTTGAGTTGTTACTGCTAATGAATTCCCATTCTAAAATAAATGTTCACCGATTTGTTCCATTCTTTTCGAATAATAACATGTCATTCGTCGCGAGATATTAATAATCATACAGAAAATGTATTAACAATATTTTCTAGATTTTCACAATTATCCTTTCGATCGCATCAAGTTTTTACTAAACGTATATTTGCAATAAATATTCTGTAACCTTTGGATCTACTTCAAATCATGGTATGACTTACTACTAGATTGTAAATTTTTATACGCAAAATACTCGTAATGTAAAAAAAATATATATATACGTAGTCCTGTAATATTTCATCAGAGTTCGACTTTTTAATTTTCATAAAAAAAAAATTCGCAATCTACTTCGGTAAGAGCTAATGTAAAAATATTTTTATATAATATACGGATACATAACGAACGTAATGTTCTCAAATACTTTCACGAGCCGCAGACTATGTAGTAAAATGCAGCTTATAGAGAAGACTATAAAGTGGAGCACGCGTATTAAAGAAGAAAGTTGGTCAATGAAAAGAAACCGCTGCCGCTGGAAACATCGCGTAACGATCGAAAAAATGAAAAAAAAAGAAAAGAGAGAGAAAAAATATATATATAGGAATTCTATTCCTCGATGAAACGCGATATTCCGACGTTCAAACTCGCCGAGTAAATGTCGAATATTATCGAAATGAATGTGGACGATGAAGTAAACGCTGCGTAACGGATTATGATAGTTGGCAACCGACTTTCTACATTTTCCACCACGTTTTACTCTATCAATTCCATGTTAACTGCGTTTTTTACCGCGAGAAAAATTGGCCTATATGAACTATGCGCGAGCTTGCACACTTGCGAAATGGCGAACCTCGTGAACTAATTAGCGATTCATTGAAACCGGAATAAGAAGTTTCTGCAATTATCCGGTTTATTGCCTCGATGGAATGTCTGTCACTCGTGTTGTCTAAATAGATTAGAATTTTTCTAGAAATGTAAATCTTGGCCTCTGACAGTTTGCAATACACATAACTTTCATAGATAATAACTAATTTCCAAATTTCATCGAATTTCATACATTGACGAGTAAGAATGAACTATGACGACGAGAAACGAAAGTTCGAGTTGAAGTAAAAGAAAAAAAAAAAAAAAAAAACACTCTGTTTTAAACACTTTACAACGACTAAGAATTGACGAAATTTCCTTCGAAACGAAATATACCAAGCTAATCCGAATTTTCCTATCTTGTTCAATTCCTGCTGTCAACGAACAAAGGGATCTCTCTAACATAAAATTGAAACAAGAAACCACACGTGTTGATTCTTTCGTTCCTTCTCAACAATTAAAAAAAAAGAGAGAGAGAAAAAGAAAACACAATTTCGCACGTCCAACGACAACAAAAATCATCGCTCACGCTCGATTCATTGAATCGGAAAGAAACACCGTATTCCCTCCATGCTGAGTGCTGTCGTCATCGAGATATCGTGCGACATATGTTACCGAACTCTCGAAGCATCGCGGAAAATCGGAACATGGTGTCACGCGTCGTTTGGTAAGTGTACCCTGCCTGTTTCCTCCGAGATTTTTGTAATTATCGGTTCGCCAGAAGAAGAGGCGAACTTCGCTATTAAGTGACGAAATAGGGCAGAATGAAAGAGAAGGAAGATAAGTGGGAGGGAGTGGAGGAGAGCTGAAAAGATCTGGCTCGTGCTCTCTCGGCGTGTTTCAATCTCGCGCGGACAACGCGCGAGGCGGAGGCGTATCTTTGTTCCGTGGAGGTCTGGGCTTTCTGGTTCCTGGACACTGAAAGTGAAAGGGAACGAACCGTGAAAGATAACGTAGCAAGGACGTCCACTGCAACTCGCCGTGTCGGTTGCTGCCCTCGAGGCACGTCACGGATTCGTTCGTCCCTCGGTCTCACCCCCTCGCGGGACACGCCGCTCACCAGGTATCCTTTGCCAGCCGATTCGACGATCCTTTGCCTACCTCACCCTCCTTTGTCCCGACCAGCTTTCCGCTTGATCCTTGTTTTTCAGCGTTGTCGATCGAAATAACAACTCGCAACTCGATTGCTTTTTTCCTTCTCTTTTATTTCGATTTCCTTTTATTTAGTTTCTGGCAACCTCGAAAACTGTATTCGTAACACCCAGGCGATAATTTATCATAACAGCGTAAAGTGCGTCAGTCTGTTGGAACTTTCGATGATCAGTTAGATTTTAGGATCGGTAGTAGTATCATCTACGTTTCGTGGTAATTTACGTTCACGCTTCGAGTCTTTTTGACAGAGATTTTTTTCGTAGAATCCCAGGGGCAAGACACAACGACGCGAAACCTTGGAATTTCCCTGACATCGCGAAAGCAGAGTCGAGTGTTGTGCATTAATTGAAACGAATTGCAAATGGAACGTTGCACTAACGTTGACAGAACAAAAAGATTCGACCAAGAATTGGAAATTACAAATTGCGATAATTATAATTGTGATCGAGTTTTCGAATATTTATGAAAGTGGTCAGTCTCCTTTGTTCCGAATGTTAGCTGGGTTCCTATTTGCTATAGGTCTTCTGTTTCATGTTGAATCTCGTAGAAGGTCGTTCTTGTGGCGAGATCGACGAGATCTCTATTTGCCGTGGAATTTTTTTTCGAACATTTCGTGTTTCAGTTGGAGTAATTCAGAAATTCCGGTTCTATAATGTTCGAGATACAAATGGCAAAGTTCAAAAATAATATGATCGAAAATGTCAAATATTCCAATATATGTTTGTCTTTTATACTTGTAGCTTGTATCATGGTTATACCACTTGTACTTTGATACTTGTGAAATTTTGCAAATACTAGAGATAGTGATAACCCTGAACGTTTTATACAATCGATATTCTTATTAACTGTGAATGACAAAATTTATGAAATTTAATATAGCTATATAATTGTTATATAAATGTTACTATTTATATAACGAATGCAATTATATACAAATATATATAATAAATAAAATATATGTCAATATCTTTTGTAGCCATTATAAATTGCAATAAAATAATGCAACATTAAAAATACTTATTAAACACAAATCAACTACACATGCTCTCTTTGACTATATAAAATCTCGAATTTCCTAATATGGACGAATTTCAATCAGGCTTATTAACTAACAATGTAATCATGTGATATATATATATATATATGAGTTACTTTTTTCACTAAAAATCGTCTCTAATTCATCACTTATTTTATAACAATCATTTAATCGATGGTCACCTTTCTAACTGTCCTATTCTACTTGTCCACCTAATCTCGGCAATAACTACTGTTCATCGATTCGTCACAAAGCAAACAGTTAATAGTGAATTCGCGTGCTTGAACAACCGGGCGTTTTGTATTTCGTCGCACCAATACCAATAAAATCCAAGCAATTCTACCTGCTTTCTGCAAGAAAATGGGATTCCAGCGTGAGGATTTTTCAGCGAAGCTTCAGATGCAAAGAATTCAATATATCGGAATGTAGAGTTTCTCGAGAGTGCTATACCATTGGTATCTACTGTGTATCAAAATTTCAAACTTTTCATCGTCTTTTAAAGAATCGAAACAACCTGTCGAGATATAGATTCCTGCACAAAAGGCCGGCCACGTCCTCTCCTTTTCCAGATAAAAAGTAAATCTTTCTTCCAAGAGATATGAAGAACGTTGCAGCTACTTTATAAATATTATCAACATCACTATACTAAACAGATATCAATATCGTTAACGCATCGTCTTTCATTGTACCGTCTCAAACTCCTAACGTAATGTGTCGTAAATTTCCGACATGTCCGAGCGCGAACGTCGCTTTTATAATACATGTCGCCGATATCAAGTTGCCAACGTTTAGACGTTGCAACACTGAAAACGGGCTCCCCCAATTTTTAATATAACTTTACAGGCCGATAAATCCTGTCAGGAGATTCAAAAAAAAAAAAAAAGAAAAAAACACCAAGCGCTACCAAGCGCGTCCGATTGAAGTTAACAGTTTCCAAAGGTTCGCAAGGTTCGGAGTATCGTGATTCAAATCGCCGTTTGAAATCAGCGGTAAAAAAAAAAAGTTTCAAGAGTTTATCACGGCGATAGCCGTGGAAAAAATACGATGGAACGTCCACGTGTAGCTTATCAATGCGCTGTTCGTGTGCTACGCGCATACGGTCTATACTTCTTATATTTTATTTCGAGCATAATTTTCGCTTGTACGCATAAATGTCAGGATGCATGCCATAGGTACGCAAGGTGAGGCTGTGCACGATTATGTGCACGGGTGTCTCGACTCCCTAGACTACCACTTTTCGTCGTCCTAAGGCCGTTGTCCTATGAGTCATTGTCCACCATGGAATTGTGCGCCCTTCCCTCCCCCTCTCCTCGTGTGCTTTAACCCCTGTCTAGCTTGGCTTTCACGACCACTTGTCTCTGTATTTAACGAGGAATTCAACTTTTCACAAGGCGCGAACTTTCCGTTTTCTCTATCGACTACCTGCTTCGAATGCTATTCGGCCACGGCGTTTTCCTGTTTTGGAAGGATGCGTGTGTACGCGCGTCGCGTAGAAAACGAGCTGCGTGGATAACAGGATAACATTCTGCGTGGATGATAAACGAGTCGTTATTTTTTGAAAGATGGAATAAGTCCACTTTTGGAAGAAAAATGAGTTAATAGTAATTTTAATAAGATATAGATGTTCTCTTTTTATATTTATAATCATACATTCAACGGAGCACGATTTCTTGATAAAGTCAAATCAAAAGAATTTTAGCAAAAAATGTTATCGCAAAAATACTTTTTTTTTGAAAGTGGAATAAATCCACTTTTGGAAAAAAAAACGAGTTAATAGTAATTTATAATCATATATTCAACGGAGCACGATTTCTTGATAAAGTCAAATCAAAAGAACTTTAGCAAAAAATATTATCGCAAAAATATTTTTTTTTTATTCCTCTAACCTCGTTTCGCTTCGTCGTGACGAAATTTATTATTTATTTATTATTTACGTTTACCTTCGTAGGAAGATTTTTCGATGATTTTCATATATCTTTCTATTGCTTGCTCAAGGTTGGAATGATTTGAATCGAGAGATTCAAAGAGAAACGAAATGCGCGAACAGAGATTTTAATTGAATTGTATATTGATTGAAAACTGCTACGAGCAATTCGGACGAAGATTCGACTATCGAGAACGTTGAAAATTGATTAAATTTTTTTTTTTAATTAGTAAATTGGCCAACAAATACTACGAAACTTTCTATAAGCATCTCTTTTGCTTTAAAAAAATCGTATCGTCTCGAGTACAACGATTTTTAGCGCTTCTCCAAAAAAAAAACCGACCACTTGAACTCTTCCTAACGAACATCCTAATTTTCACTATTGTTATATCGATGTCTACTGCGTAACAACTGAACACATCACGCACATTTCGCTTCTATTCTTTCCTTGCTACAACAGCCACTAATAATTTGCAAGTTTCCCCTTTATAATCACTATAATTTGTTCGTAGAAAGGTCGATTAATTAGAAAACCTTTCTGTCATCGATGGACGAAGTTTATATCGGTTATCGTGCGCAACACCAGTCGCTGCCGATTATTCGACAGAAGGAGATAACGGTAACGCTTCCTTGTAGCTGTGACACCGATGACAGCGATTTAAACATCGCGCTACATCTACCGATCGAACCGACCGCGCACCGGAATATAGAGTCTTCCATAAAATTCGTTTTGTATGTATCAGAATATATACAGACTGTCCGATAGAATTGAATGAATTTGAATTCAGGAGTGGTAGAAAAAGAAAATATATTAATTTCTGTTAATGTTTGTCTATTATTGAGAAGCAATATTTGAAAATATTTAAAATATCAAATATTGCTAAAAAAAAAAGAGAGAGAGAGAACGTAAATCTGATATTCCAGCTCTCAGCGACAAGCTTTATACAGACTTATAACGAAGTGTTCAGCTATGTTCAGAATTTTATTGCCATGATAAAACCGTGTTTCGATAATCATTTCTAGCCATACTCGTAACTGTAACTGATAGCAATAATAAATACTCTTTTAATTTTATCAGTAGTTTGCAACAATTGCAACTCCTACTTGGGTACCAGCATATGGACTGAGGATATATCTTAAACAAAGAGCTCGAAAAAATTGGCCTTCACAACGTTCGGAATTGAAACCACGTGAGAAATGAGAATTCCTCTTCGAAAAATTAAGATAATAATTCTTAATGTGCCAACCTTGAAATGACGGAAACATTATTTACTAAAATATTAGATGAACCACTCTCGAGGAATCAGAATTAAAAAGAAATTTTCATAAATCATCTACTTCTTAATAAACGAATCTTAAAAGAAATTCTTAACAAGCTAATTCTTGAAACAATCGAAAACCATCTATTAACGTATCTGACGAATCGTTCTCAACATACTGTTCAATAAAGTCGATTACTTCAAATTTTACGCATTATTTACTCAAGTACTAAATAAACCAGTCTTGAGGAATTATAAAATTAAAAAGAAATTTTCGTAAATCATCTACTTCTTAATAAACGAATCTTAAAAGAAATTCTTAACAGGCTAATTCTTGAAACAATCGAAAAACATTTATTAACGTATCTGACGAATCGTTCTCAACGTTCTTACTGTTCGATAAAGTCGATTACTTCAAGATGTTCGCGCAAATTTTACGCAAAGACAAGCCAAAAGAATTCGCGCTCGAGATTGTTATGTCCAGCGAACGAAAGTTCTCTCGTTCTGCGGAATGGCAACCAAAAAAAAAAAAAAAAAAAAAAAAAAAAAAAAAAAAAAAAAAAGAGAAGAAGAAAAAAAGAAGAGACACGAAAGAGAACAATCGATGGTTCGAGTGGCGAAGGAATTTCAGTGGTATCGCGCCGCCGAATGAATCACGGGACGAAGAAAAGGGAGACAGTTTCGCTGAAGAACGCGAGCCCAGGGAGAAAGGAATGACCTTGCGACGGTGGATATTTCGAATTCGATTGGACGACTACAAGACGCGTACAAAGAGGCGCGCGACGATTAACCTGTCCGCGCTTGTGTGTCGCGATTTCTTCGTGAATCAACAGTTTTCCCCGCGTATCCGGTAACCCGCTTCCTCTTTTATACCCGCTTCATCTGTAGTCTCGCTACGTGAGATGGGTTTACCGTGTCTCTACGCGTCGCGCGTGTTTCCCACGCGACGATGCGTGCGTCATTCACTTGACTTTGTCATCTTCATGATCGATTTCTTAACGCCACCTCGAAAAGTCTGCCGCGGGAAATACTCGAAACGATGGAGAGAGAACACATTGATGTGGTTGATTTTGATGGACGATGGAATCCGAATGGCTGCGCTTGGAAAGGAAAATGGAAAACTTTCGTGAACAGAGCTTGACTGATCATCGTTATAAATTACAATGATTAACCTAATCGCGGTTGTTCCGCGTTTCTGACAAACGACGGCACTTGGGGATCGCATTAAAATGTAAAATGAGCCGTTCTCAACTTCGTGAACCTTGGAAACTATGTACTATGCGATGGCTAAACTTTATAAAAATTCACTTTTTTTTCACGACAGCTATTAAAGAAACAGTGACATTGCTAAAGATTAGAATAATTGGTACATCGCTATTGCAAACGATCGGATTTTGCGAATTGAAAACGAAAATGTAAAACGGAAACTATGCTTAGAAAACTGTGCTCATCGACTTCGTAAAGAAAAATCGACTAGAAAATTTAATGAAAAATTCTCAGAGGTACTACTAAGGAAATAGAATATGAATTTGTTTCACCTACTAAATATTCTGATAGTAATCGCATCTTATGTCTCCATAAATGTTTTTTTTTCTCGCACGTGTAAATATTCCAGTGCAAATCTCTTTAACGTTGCACATTGTTTTCTTAACTTTTAAAGTACGCATCACTTCGTTTATATTTGCTCTTTCATAGCATTAAAAATAAGGTATTAATATCTTATGTTAAGAAAACAAAAAGAATATAAATAATATAATAGAACATTTAGTATAATGTATAGTTGATTAATATTTTAATATATATCTGTCGGAAAATTCTGTCTAGTTCCTACACTATAATGTTCATGATATGTCGTATATAGTCATGTAATGAAATTTATAATGCTCAAATTCATAATAGTTTCATGTATATATCTTTCGTTTTGTTTATCTTTTGCATTAACGGTGACGTTATAATTTCGATATTTACCGTGAGTATATGTAATCATGAACGTGATTAGTAGCGTAATCTATTATTGGATTGCACGTCAAATACTAAGCTGTTTGACCGTGAGAAAGAAAGGATTCTTCTTTCGATTGTGCTTTCGATATCGTATATAAACGATCAATGATTTCTCTTATATGTTATTCAAATATAACGTTCGATAGAAATTCTAGTGAATGAAATTTTTGTGTAATTTTATTTGAATATAAGTTCCATTCTCAGAGGATCTTAATTCTCACAGTTGGACGATATATAAAGTTTTATTGACGATTATTGTAAGATCGTAGAACATCTTTCTTTTGATAATCGTCTCCGCTGACGGAAAAAGCAAAAGCTGCTGACTTGTATTTTCCTATTTTTCGTATCGTTTAAATTAACTTTTAATGATAACGATGATATAAAGAATGGTCAAGATGACACACTTGATAGATGACGTATGGTATCAGAATGGTGTGAATTTTTACAAGTCATCCTATTGGATTTCAAATAATATAATGCTCGTAAGATATGATTACCTACATACTTTCTTTTTTAATTTATCACCAGTATAATGGTAATTCCACGAAATTTAGTGTTACTAAATTCAGAGCTACGAAAAAACGAGGTGAAATTTGATGAAATTTGTAAAATTTAATAATGAAAGTTAACAGAATTCACTGTACACGCAAGATAAACAAAGTAAAAAAAATTTACATGTAATGCAACTTGAGAATATTATGCACAAAAATATTATTGAATTTCATTTAATGAACAATATTTTTAATATTGTAACGAACAAAAGGAAGAGATAAAATGAATAGAAATAGAATTTCATTGAATTTATCAGTTGCATGAAACTTTATATTACTTAACAATTAGCCTGTTATTTAAATTGGCATTGCATAAGTTTTTGAAGCTTCTAAAATACCCTGTAATTGACATTACTGTTTCACAACGAAATTTAATTTAATCAATTTAAAAATATCACAACACACGCGCGTTTACACGTCCAATTGAAAATCAAATATTTCAATCTCTCCGGATTGTTTCATTTTCTCAGAATAACCGAATGAAGAAACAAGATTACTTCAACGAGTAACAGAAAGATAATAACGTTCGCAGATATACGATATTGCAGTGAAAAGTTAGATCAAAGCAACTTTAGAAGTTAGATTACGTCTGTCGATGGTATGAACATTGGAATCTCTCGGAAGTGTTATTGATACATGCGCGTACAAGAATGTATCATCTTTCACTCGAACAATTCAATGTAATTAGACGCAATTTTTTATGTGAAAAATAGTTACCTTGATCCTAGATGAAGCAATGAATTTCCAACGACGAGAAACAATCCGTATCTAAGAGTTTAGACAATGAGTTTAACAATGACTTTCTTCATCTCGTTCGATCACTTAATTCATATTATTTTACTCTTGACTTGATTCAAGTGCGATTATAAAATAGACTTTGCGATAAGAAAATTGCCCATTTTTTTGTGAAACAATTACTAAAATTAAAAACTGAATTCATTTTATATTGTCAATAATCTGAAGAAATATACTTGTGATTATTTCTGACTTTGAGAAATCTTCACGAAAACTATGTATAAAAATTCATATTACAAATAAATACATGTTGAATGTCATTAATGTCATCAAGATATATATTTCAGAAAAATGTAAAAATTTAAAATATCAGATGATTTTTGATAAATGATATGTAAGAATAAGTAAGAAAGTTTTCAACTGAATTCATTTTATATATATGGAAGTTTTCTATCATCATCTATGTCATTATTTTCTAAGTTACAGTATATTAAAAAATCAAATTGTACGTATATTCATTAAATTATTCTTTTCTCTTTTAGCTTCACAATCAGCCATATGTTTGTAACATCGTATTTCCTTGATCTGTTGATTGCAATAAATTTCAGAGCGATAAAGTATTGCATTTACAATACTGTGAATTGTATCGTGCATCGCCGTTATCAGTTAGTGTTTCTTCACTAACTGATAATCTTCAATCCAATCTATTTGTCACATCTAGCGAACATGATGTGGACCCGACGTGTAAGAGATAAAACCGATAACGATCATTATAATACTATTTGCACAGTTACAGGTCAATGTCAATATTTCTGGTGAAGAATTCAGAAGAGAATGGTTTTTATTAAAAACAAAAATCGTATATATCTCTTTCCTTATGGACGGATAATCCATCTTTATCAGTAACCATAAACAGACAACTATTGACGTAAAAACTCATAGTTATTGTGACATATTGTTCCTCAGTGATCTAAGACAGATGATAGTGAGTTTCATTACAAAGAAAAGGTCTTTGATCAAAAGATAAGAATAGAATTTTTCTAAAACGCTATCGCTCAGAGATCGTACCATGAAACTTTCAAAGGAATATTACTTATCTGAAAGGAATACTATGCGAAAGAAATATATCTGGTTCATAAGTTTGTGCGAAATCTCCCGTTTAACTTTTCAAATTGCACGATGCAAAATTTAAAAAGAAATTGAATTAAAACGCTGTCACCGAAATGGCAAACAAATTGTACGATATTATTTCGTTATTATTTGCTTCTAACAGGAAGAAATCATAATTGCTTGCAATTTTTTTCTTTACTTTAGCCTAAAATTCGCGAATTTGTAGATTTTGCAAATAAATCGTAATAATTACCGAATGTATATTAATAAAATACACTACACAGATACGGCAATTGAACAAATTAAATAAAATTTTATAAAACATGGACATATGAATGTGTAATTTCTAAACAGCACTATATTATATATTTCGTATATTTTTTAGCCAAAAAATAGAATGTAGAAGATGTCAGATTCATCAGTTTATTTTAATAACGTTTCTCGATATCGTTTCTTATAACTCGATTTTTATGCTATCTGCGAAGAAATTCACCTGTTCAAACAACACCATGTTACGATTCGTTGATTAAACACTATACAAATACGTAGACAGGCTCAGATCTTTCATATCTGCTGGATCGACAGAAACATATGGCAAAAATATATCGTTACAAGTCACAAGCCACCAATTATTTGATCGATTATTTTATAGATGCCAAAATACGAATACGAATACATCAGGATAAAAGGAAACCTCACAAATTATTCAGAATCACGATTCAATATCGAGCATTTGAAATTGAAATTGCAGAATTGTAATTCGCTCTTCTGACTCGAAATTTTTATATATTTAATAACTCGTCTAATTAATCGTATCAACAGGAAAAATCCGAAAGATTCTAGATCAAAGTATTTTTACTATTCGTAAATAATAGTAGATTTTGAATAGAAACGAAACTTTGACAGCGAATGAGTCAGTAAATTGACGACAATAATCAGCAAATGAGAAGTTGTTATTTAATAAATATTATTCGCATAAAAGTTTCTATACGTCTCGATCTATCGACGAAACGCGAGGGGAGCCATTTTCTTTGCCAATTATGCAACGTGCAAACGAAAACATAGCATGGATCACGCAATATGGCCGCCATATAAAAAAAGTCGAGTAAGAGAAGCACATTGCGCTTCGATTCTTCGCCAATTAGTCTCTCGAAACAACGGAGGGGGAGAGGGAAAAAAGAGGAGAATAATCAACGAAAGTGAGAACAGAAAGAGAGATGGAAACACGTCAGAAGAAAACGTTCTATAAATATCTAATTTCCATCTCACGCCTTCGTCTCTCTTTTGCAACAACCGTTATACGTTCGCGTGTTGTCTTGCAAAAATGATCAATGAAATCTCGATCGTTAGTTCTACTGACGTAGAAATCACTCATTCCCGTAATTAGGCAGCGAAATCGTACAACAGGCACGGCGCGAATATCATTTCCTTTATTTTTCGAGATTTGATAATTAACTTAAATTATATGCGTGAATATTCTAATAAATTTTGCATTGAAACTTTGAGTCGAGTTTGCTCTGTTGAAAATAGACAGCGCATGATCTAGTTAAAGATAGTTGCGAATTCAATACAATTGGAAAAAAAAGAAAATTGAAATTTAAGTAGAGATTTTTTAAAATATTTTAAAATAAATTTAAATTGCATTTAAAAATGTTAAATTTATATTGCACTTAAAATAATGATGATTAAATGTTAAAGTTAAGTAAAACACGTTGTATGGTATTCTATATTTTATACTTCTCATAAGTGGCGTGAAAATTTATTAAAAATTTTATTAAAATTATAATACTTCGAGTGATATTTTTTTGTCGCGCGTATAATAATTCTCAGCAACCATGGGGCTACGTCGCACTTTTTGATAGTTAAAGATAGTTGCGAATTCAATACAATTGGGAAAAAAAGAAAATTGAAATTTAAGTAGAGATTTTTTGAAATAATTAAATTTAAATTGCATTTAAAAATGTTAAATTTAAATTGCACTTAAAATAATGATTATTAAGTGTTAAAGTTAATTAAAACACTTTGTATGGTATTCTATGGTTTTTCTGTACCGCTACGTTTTTTATACTTCTCATAAGTGGCACGAAAATTCACATACTTATTAAAATTATAATACTTCGAGTGATATTTTTTGTCCCGCGTAATAATTCTCAGCAACCATGGGGCTACGTCGCACTTTTTAACGCCATGATCAACAGAATACGCGACACTTGTCACACTTTCTTTTCGTAATTCCGTGACAAGGGACCAGAAACTGTTCCCCCAGTTGTACTTAATTAAAAGTTTAATTGACCCTTAAAAATCTCGCTTCTCTGTTTTAAAATAAAATACAGACTTCTAAGTTTATATACACGAATGTAGTGATTTTGTAATAATACGCATTGTGGTGACATAGTGTAAAAACGCTTTCGGAATATTTTACAATTAAACACACGCTGAACATATGTTACCGGAATGTATAATTTCTTAAGAAAATATATCTTCTCTCGCCTTTCGATGTATACTCTTTTATCATTCTCCAGTGAAAATGATACCAGATTGTTATAACTTGCAAGCTCTAGAATGCGTGAAACTCGAACGAAATGAAAAGTGAAATAAAAATCTTACGATACAAAGTGAAAGCTAAAGGTATTTCTAACCAACCGAAAATTATGAACTTTTTACTACGTAGAAAATTATAAACTTTTTATTAACGTATCATTGTACCGTGCATGCTGTAAAAATTGTCATATTTCGTATAAAATGATCGTATTGAATGAAACTATCTTTAATTTAAACAATGAACATCGAAGAATGAATATATCCTGGTAATATAGAACTGCATATTGCATGCTGATGTAAATAGATTGTAAAAGAGAAGGCAAAATCCCCTATACATATTCATAGATAAACGACGAATCTCTCCTGCGTAAAGATCCTAAACAAACCGAGTGTAATTCGATGTGTAACTCGACCAAGCCAATTCGATGTATCTCTACGCTGCATTTCCATCATTCATTCGGTTCATCGCCTTCCACCGACGATGCATAATTCGTCGGACGCATCGCCGAGGCAGTTCCGAAGTGGAAAACAGCTGTTATCGTACGGCGAGCCTCGGTCGGAAGCGATCGGATCATTCACGATCCGAAATTACGAAACCTCGTGGTTTATATACGCTTCGACGTGTACAATAGAAAGCCAACAACAGTCACGCCAGAGAAAACGTTCCTCCTCCTTCCCCCACGCCGTTCCCCTCCGAAAGAAGGAAAGAAAGAAAGAAAGAAACGGGTCACGTACTCTCGCGGCGGGACCAACCGATTTCCAACCGATTGGAATTCGCCTTCGTCACGCGTGGACCAACGCAACGCCGCGTTGAAGGAATCCACCAACACGTGAGACAACGTGGGACAATAATAATAAATAATAAAGATGGGAGTGTATAACATTCGCGCCATGGAAGGCCATGTTGTGCCGCGCACATTCATCGTCGAAAACACACACACACACACACACACACAGTGCGGATCCCACACTTTCTCCACCGTTTCTTCGCTTCTCGTCGTCGATGGAGAAAGAAAAGAAAAGGAAAGAAAAGAAAACCACGTACCTGCCGGATGAAAGTGAAACGTCCAGTCGCAGCCGAAGAAGTAGAAAACCGATCGCGGACCGTTTTCGTCCGACAGGATCAGGATTGGCAACGATGCCTTTTTTGACGTTAGACGTACAGGCTGTCTAACTTCCTGGCGAGCAGCAGAACCCTTCGTTTCCCTCTGATCGCATGGGAAACGCGTTATTTCCACCAAGGGAACGCACCATTCAACATCCGGGAGACATGGGTCCGATCACCGATCACCGGCCACGGTACCACGGGATTTTCGTGTACATACGCATATACGGTCGGAGAGAACGGTTGAACAGAATTCGTTTTGTTGAATTCGAATCGCGGTCGACGACCAAGGATCCTCGTAATCGGCCAGGTGAAAGCCGTTTAGGTGAGCGGCGAGCGAGCGACTGGCTTAGCCGCGATCTGCCAGAGGTACCAGAAGCGATTCAGGATCCCCCCTTGCTCGCCGCTCTCCACTATAACTTTCACGACACACGCGAGGCTAAAGAACCAGTGTCTCTCTCTCTCTCTTTCTCTCTTTCTTTCTTTCCTCTCGCGATTTTACAGCGCCTCCTCTTCGTCATCCTGTCGTCGCCTCACGAATCGAGCAGATCCGCCGCGTGTCCATTCGGCGATTTTTTTGACGTCGAAGTGCGTCGGTTCACGCGTGTAACAATGGCCGATCTGCTGCTCGGAATTCAGACTCGACGCGACATTTTTCCCGCGATACCAGGAAAATTATTGCAAAGATAGTATCGAAGTGTAGAGAGAGACGTCTCTCAAATCAAAGAGAAAATCCGGTTTCTGAATATTTTTCAATGCAGAGTCTCTCTAGTCGCGGTGTTTCATAACGATTTCTTCTTAATCGGCATCCGTTTACGATAAATGTCTTCTTGTCACTCTTTTTCTGGTCCACAGAAAAAGGTAGTTGAAGGAGTTTGGCAAAATATACAGACGAGTGGCAACTTCGTTCCAGGATCCAGACTTTATTGCTATTTTTGCTCTTCATCTTGACTCGGATTATTTCATAAAGAATTAAAAACACGCGGCACCGAGATTCCTTCCACGAGGATATTCCAGCGAAATTCCAAGCATGACGTCGATGAAATACGTTCGACAAATATCTTGAATTTAGAATCACTGGAAACGTGGATCGCAATAGCTGAGCCCAATCGCTCTATCGACGTCCTTGCGTCATGCACTATCGTCTGAAGACGATATCGTTATCAGATTATTTCATCGATCGTTGATACCTTTATACGTTCGATTACGCTCGAATTGAGTTCGATTACGATAGGAAATTCGTAGCGCACGTTAACGAGGAACGACAGAGGTTGTAAAACATAGTTCCTCCAAAGTAATATTCCTCGAGAAGTGAACTGCTCCGCAAACTGATCGACACTCGGAATATACTGAAGATCAATTTCTTTCAACAATTGAAACAGTTGTACAATAATCTCGGTGAATCTGCGTGTTGCGATATCGGCTACGGCCACGTAATTAATTGTGCGTGCAACGAAGGCGTCCGCTTAAATTGCAGTCGACCTGAACTAAACACCTTCGCTGTTTCCGTACGTTGCATTCACCCAGAAGGTCGTATTTGAACGCCGTTCGCCGAGATTCGCGGATATCCGTTCTGTCTGAATAGATGGCTTGATCGAGAATATTTAAGTAAACCATACTGGCAGCTGTCTGCCAGCTTTAACGACACTTCGTTCAGTTTTCTTTCGTACACGGCTTGGGACTTTTAATTTGGATAATTATTTTTCATTTGGATCACGCTGCACGTTACTCGTTTGCTTGTTTTCTCTCTAGAAAACACACGAAGACGCCACGAGTGGAAATTAGTATAATGTTAAACACAAGATTGATTACAATGATGAGAACCAAGGATACTGCTCACTGTCGAAAGCGCATTCATTCGCTAATGGTACTCGTTATCGAGTTCTTTTTTGTTTTTTTAACAATTCTTCACGGTTGTTCGTCGTGGATGTTGAATTGTTTCACTTTTGCTTGACACAAATTCAATGGATATTAACGAACCATACAGATGAAAGAGTTACAAGTGAATTTATAAGATTTTTACAAGAAAAGTGCTTCGTTGTACCTGTATTTTATAATTGTTCGGACAATGCATCGAGTTGCATTCTTTGAATCCTCGAGTTACATTCTTGTATTATTAAATTGCACTCTTGAATTGCAAATGTAAGATTCATTTTCCTGACGTTTAGAGATAGACGTCAAGAGAATTTGAACGTGAACTGAATACTTTCACGTGGCCGCGTGTTCTACGAGGCATTGATGTCTCCAACGTTTTAGAAATGGTCACTTCGTGCTATTCTAATAAGCGTCAAGTCCTACTTTTGATTTTCATGATAGCAGACTCTTCCACGATAATCCTATAAATATGATGATGCTTTTAATATTACAAAACGTTGTCGAACTTGAACTTACGTGAATACAGTTTCGACTTATCGAATTATCAAAGGAAAGTGAAATGGAAATGAGCATGGAAATATCTGACGAAGAAAAACTAGAGAAATTAACATATATCTGTCAAATTTCGATAATTTTACATTAAGCAACAACGAAATTAAGAAACAATCAGCTGGTTTAAAACAAAAAATACGCAGATATATATATATATATATATATATATATATATATCTTTAAAAAAATTGTCGCAATAAAGATTCGAGAAATCCAAGTTCTCCAATATGGCGACAAAGTGGTACCCTTTGTGCAGCCACAGCTTTATTATGTGTCAGTACTCACCAACAGATGGCACAACATTATCAACATGATGATCGTAGCACAATAAATACACATTTACGTTTCTAGTATCTACTGCTGTCTTTTATTTATTTCATTGACTAGGATAGAAACGGACAACCAATTTTTTGGGGGTTTCACATATTTTCGGATTCACCTGACTCGTGTACCATTTTCGTGCGACATTCTATCATATCGATTTAGGCAGGTTCTGCTACCGCAGCGCTAATACTAAATTTCAACTAATAATTTATAACAATCGACTGGTAATTAAATGTATTTAAGAGAAATGACGTGAATTACTGAATGAAATATTTAATTCAATTTTAAAGTTTAATCGTAATAGAAAGGTTGTGAAAATTATATTAAATAATGTTATAGAAATGAAATAATTTGATTCTTTTATAAAACTATGAAATAATACGTTTCTATGATATATTTCTGTATATCATTTGACTATTCGCTTATAACAATTTTATCGAATCGGAAAATACGATACAAATCGTATCTGACATCTTGTATTTATTTTTGCAATAAATGACACTGTATGAAGATATCAGAAACTTCTGCACAAATTTGCTTAACACTTCTATCGAAGGACACAAGAACTGCAATCACCGTGTGGTTTTATTATAGAGAAGGCCAGATATAAAGGCTATTATTCTCATTGTTGGCCTGTTATCTTTTCTATGCGAGTCGAGACGCGACGAAAGAGAAAGATGGATTAATGTCCTCGTGCTAAGATCCATCGCGACAATTTGTAATTTCGACGCGCAATAATTTTACATAAGTATTTAAATTTTTTTACAGAAGGGAAATAAATATTCTTTTTCCTTTTCTTTCTTCATTACCAAACTGAGAATGTAATCGTGTAATTTATGAAAAATAAAAAATATGTAGAAGCACGTATGTGCTACAGATATGCGACATTCAGATTTTTTAATAACACGACGAGCGAATTTCAGATTTCTTTGGATCTTTCATTGACATTGACACGATAATGCTCGAATGAAATCGTGGAGTTTCGAGATAAAACCGGCTAGCAATTGTAGGTGATTAGAATTTCATTCAATCTACGATATCACTCTAACATTTAATGGGCCGTGTGATTTGTACGAACAATCGGTTTGTACACGATGTGAATAACAAATATCATGTCATGTGTCGATAATGTGATAATCGGCTTAACGTTATACGTAAATCTTTCGTCTTTTCAACGATAAATCAAATTAACGATTTCGATCGAGCGAAATCACAGTGATTTGCATATTTGTATCAAAATTCAAATTTCTTTACTTATATATTGCTAAACAAAAATATATATATAAATGTTATCTATTAAATATGTATAAATGTTTTGATATATGAACAGAGAAATATTAAATAAATTCGAAGTCAAACGACAGCCTCAGAAATTGGCTTATACGACCCTTTTTGTAAAAATGAAACAAGTACAATGAACAGTACATAACGTTCAGGAAATTTTTTTCTTGTCAAGTTTCATGGTTACGTATATAGTGAAATATTTCAATGTTTCAAAATGTACATCTGAAATATATTCTGAATCTTTTAAGTAATATTAAAGTCTGACTGAATGAATTTGCCCCCATTTTCATATCTCGAAATCAAGATGGAGTACGAGTCAAAACATAACACTCATTGTGATGTAAGTGACCCTAACCCCAAGAGAGATTGTACATAATATTTATAAACACTTATCGACCCATATGAAATATCTTCAACTCTAACGCTAATTCTGGATAAATAAAAATCAAACTTATTTGCAACGGCCGATAATTATGTTTTAATGTAATAACAATAATATCATTTTTACAACTCTGCATATTTAGTAACTTTCGATATCAAAAAGCGATTATAAAAAGCATAAATTCACGTGGATGAATTATTTTATTTCGATGCAACTCGAATTTTTCCTAGAACTAATTTAAGACTTCTCTTTATGGTGACAAGAATAATTTACTTTTATTTGATCAACTTTCTTATTATTAGAAGGATTGCATTCTCTCCTCGCAAAAAAAGAAAGAAGAAGAAACAATATAAGAAACAACAGAAATGAAAACACCGAAATTTCTACAGAAGCACAAAGTACAAAATATGAAGATCACGAGAGAGAAGAAGAGAAAAACTAAAATCATCAGCGACGTTTCGATACTTGAAAAATACTAAGAAGAATATAAAAAAGAACTAGGAAAATTAATCGATATTACTAGATCTCCAAAAAATCTTCGTTCCGACAAGAGAGTCGTAAAACGAATAGTAAAATATAGGAAATAAAATTTAGAAGCCAAGATATAGCAACCGTTTACTATAGCAACGAGTAAACAAATTTCGACCGAACCAAAGATCAAGCAACAGAATCTGATTTCGTTTCTGGAGACCAAGTTGCGAAAGCAAGTCGGAAGAAACAATGAAACATACTCGACCATGTACAACGTGCAAAGCGTTCCAAATATTCCAGTATAGTAATCTCGAGCGTGTATCTCGTCGACGTTATTCACGCTTCGAACACGCCGACAGAATCAGCGAAAACTTCAACTGGGCGGCGAAACCTCTGTTGCAATTACTTAATCAGAAGAGACGAGAACGGGGCATGGAAGAAGAAGAAAACGAGCGGACGAGTACGCGTGCACTTGCACTCGACACGATAAATCAAAGGACGAGATCGGGAAAAAGAAAAGTCGCGGGTGAGACTTCGTCTACCGCTATGACTGATCGCTTGAAAAATGTTTTCGATAAGCATTCGAACCGGCCGGCGGCCTGTTTCTATATACTATTCCCCGATTCGGCCATGATGGATCAGTAGCAGTTCGCGCCTCGTACAGTGTAAACGCTTCTTCCTCGCTTTTTAACTATCGTCGATAATTGACTTGATCTCTAAATCTGTGTGGTCGTCGAAGCTAAGCCGTCAACGTTGTTAAATTTCGGTAATCAATTTATCATTCCCATATATCGACGTCGTCGTCGAAGAATAATTTCTTAATCTGAGCTGTTCTCTATTCAGTCAGAATTCGCATCGAAGTTCGGTATCATCGAAACATTTTTTTCTTTTTTCTTTTTAATTGGCTCACTTTGAAATTTATCGTCTTTCGATCTACTTACTTTTTAGTAATCTTGCCGATTGTCACCGGTTAGAACATTTGATATTGAATCTCTTCGAAAAAAGTGTTAATATATCAGATAATTAATAAATTTATCGTTATGTTAAATAATTTTCGCTATAAACTAGATAAAGCAATATATAATTGCGTAGACTGAATGTGTGTTTGAAATCTCAATAATAGTTTTTCGAACGGTGGCAGGTTTGTCGCAGACATACAAATCTACATCTTATTCGAATATTAGAATATATAATGATATCTTTATGAAACCCCGTCGGAAAGTGGGGTTCTTCGAGATTTATCGAGTATAAGATGATAGATCGTTGACAAAGTAACAAAGGAAAACATGGAAGAACAACCGGCCACCATGGAGATGTCTGCTCCAATTGAAAACTTAAGAACTAATGAGACATCGGAAAATTCCAAAAAACAAGGTACGTGTCGAATTGATTTTATGGTCTTTAAAGAGGAGATGATATTCGATATATAGGTATCCTTCTCTAGAATTGAAGTTTTCTCTGGAATTAAAGAGCACGATCAAAGCGAAGTTCCGAATATTTTACAAAACATTTCACTGATAAAAGGGAATGATAATTGTTGAGTTTTTTTTAAATATTCGATATTGTAGAAACGGAGACCACGAGGATCAAAAAAGGCGAAGTGCGTGATATAATCATCAATGAGATGCAAGGGCAGATGCAGGTAAGTTGAAAAATCAATATTTACATTGATTTTTTAATTTTTAATTTACAGCGTTCTGAGCCATTGATCTTTTTAATCCGAGGCAAATTTCAAAATTCAAATTTATGGTTCAACTAAACAATTTTTCGATCTGATTAATTCCTGTCGAATTTTCATCATTACTGAATCATCACTTGCTTAATAGCAATTATTATAAAAAAAGACTGAAAGATAAATCATCTTCAGTTAAAAGTTCCAATAATACATCTTCTTCTTCTTCTTCTTTTTTTTTTTCTATAGGAAATCAGACAAGACATTTTGGAGATTGTGAGTAGCCGAATGAATGACATGATCTCGGAAGTAATGAGCAAAATCAATTCAAAGGAGTTGAAAGATCTGCTGGACTCAGAGAAATACTCTAATAGAACGTAATTATATAATCGCTCTTAAACCTTGATATTACACGCTCTATTCTCATATTACTTTCCATTTACACTTCGTTGTACAACGTTGGTGTTAATTTTTATTCACGACGCATGATGCGCTTCTTCGTTACAGATTCATCCTCCCAAAAGCAACTAGCTAATACGAATTACATTTTTCTAAATTAAACAAATGAAACGTTGTTTGTTTTAATTGTCGTAGAAAAATTGTCGGAAAACCATCTTTCGAGGGAGAACTTTTTTTCTTTTTTTTTTCATTTAAAAAACAAATTTAATCTTTCGGACACAAGAAATTCATTTCGCTTTTAATTCTTTTCAATTCACGGAACGAACATTTAATATTTGCACGAGATTGTTTAACAAGGGTCAAGATTGTTTGAAAAAAATTGGTGGCAATTTTCGAATGAATAATCTAATACGCCGTGAAACAAACCTAATTCGAAGATCATTCGAATACACGCGCACTTAACCGCTTTGACCTGATTCAAAACTTTTAGTATAGACTCTAGCATGTGTTTGTACACAATATATATATATATATATATATATATATATATATAGAATGTAAAGAAATAATGATATTAACAGATTAAAAGAATAAAGAACAATATTATAGAATTACGAAACTGGAAAGATATTATTGCTAACATATTAGTGTGATTCTTACATATGTATTTCATGACAATTTACGTGCATACGAACGTCAAATACGAAGAGAATTAAACCGAAAAGAATTTATATAAACAAAAGATTCGAACATCTTTGAAAAGATATTAAAAAAAATCTTATCATATGTAATAAAAAAAAAAAAAGAAATCGATCTATCATATCTGAGAAGAACTTTAAACTGTGTTTGAACAGATTAACAAGCTAAAGAAGCCAAGAGATGAACGATAAAATAACATTTGTCGTTGCTATCATATGCATACATGCTATGAAAACATGATAAAAACGTCAAATCGTGATACACTTAAGTGCATGCGTACTCGCTGTTTTCGTGATACCAATAATTTCCAGTGCATTTCGGTGCATTTCAGTGCATTTCGGTGCATTCCTTTTCATTTCATCATGTAACACGTATTTTAAATTGTATTCATAATATGTATTAAATTGTCTATAAACATTTAATTAATATCAAATTGGTATTTCTGTCGCTAATCTCTTTCTTTTTCATTTTTTTTTTTTTTTTTTTTTTTTTGAATGCTAATCATTTCATTACGATTTCATTACAGGAAGCCAACAAAAGAGAACACTTTGCCTAGCAAACAGTTTCTCCAAAGAAATTCACTATTGACCGACCTGTACGAGATCAAACATATCCGCACGCTTTACAATGCGATTGTCGCGATGTTGATAATTCTGTTAATACACACCGCTGTGTACGATATTCGACACACAGGCTCGTAAGTATCAAAAATCAACATTCAAGGAAATAACTGTACGAATCGATCACTGTGTTGACTATCAATATCCACTAAAAGCAGGAAACATTCTTTCAATTGAAATGAACAATTTCAAACATCAAGTTTAATTACACCATTCGTAGCATTGCTGAACCTGATACTTTTCGAACTTAATACTATTTTAAATAGGACTTGAATAGGATTTGTTTTCTCACAAGTTTCATAGATCTAACAGTGTTGAAGTAAAAATGTCTAAAGTGCAGAAAATGATAAAACAAAATAAGATAAAGATAATTCTTTCATTCTTTCAGGCCCAATCTCGGCATCAACACGGTGCGAGCTGGCTTCGCCAAATTTCCAATAGTACTTCTCATTTGGTCCTTAATGAAACTCTCGGTTCTAGGAGTATACGTTGCTTTCTGTTGTTGGGCCAGTCGTCGTCTCGAATACGCGCCAAATTGTAAGCCAATATCATCAATTCGATTATTGTTTGCATTTTCATTAATTTCATTCTGCAGCGCTTACCAGAAAAATTTGGGACTACGCATGGCTGGGAGGTACCGTCTTGTATCAAACGTTGCTCTTTGTACTTCCTACCAGAGCTGTACTCGACAACGACTTGCCACTGGCGTCTAGTATGATCATTCTTATGGAACAAGTAAATATTTCAGTCGTCATTTAATCAAATTTCCTTAATTATTTTTTTTTTATGGGACATATTTGAGAAATTTGTAACAGATTTTCAGTAGTTGCACATATAATGCAAATTAATCATGAATTAGTGATCGTTGTACTGTGAATTGTAGAAATGATAACAAATTCATCGCATCGATTAATAATTGTTAAACGTTGCAATTATTAATATATTGCAATCTTTAACAACACGATGCAACAGATTTTTCAGTAGTTGCACATATAATGCAAGTTAATCATGAATTAGTGATCGTTGTGTACTGTGAATTGTAGAAAAGATAACAAATTCATCGCATCGATTAATAATTGTTGACAAATATTTCAATCGTCATTGTTAAATGTCATTTAATCATCTCTCCTTAATTATTTTTTTTTTATGAAACATAATTGAGAAACGATTTGCAAGAGATTTTCAGTAGTTGCACATATAATGCAGATTAATCATGAATTAGTGATCGTTGTACCGTGAATTGTAGAAAAGATAACAAATTCATCGCATCGATTAATAATTGTTGACAAATATTTCAATCGTCATTGTTAAATGTCATTTAATCATCTCTCCTTAATTATTTTTTTTTATGAAACATAATTGAGAAACGATTTGCAAGAGATTTTCGGTAGTTGCACATATAATGCAGATTAATCATGAATTAGTGATCGTTGTACTGTGAATTGTAGAAAGGATAACAAATTCATCGCATCGATTAATAATTGTTGACAAATATTTCAATCGTCATTGTTAAATGTCATTTAATCATCTCTCCTTAATTATTTTTTTTTATGAAACATAATTGAGAAACGATTTGCAAGAGATTTTCAGTAGTTGCACATATAATGCAGATTAATCATGAATTAGTGATCGTTGTACTGTGAATTGTAGAAAGGATAACAAATTCATCGCATCGATTAATAATTGTTAAACGTTGCAATTATTAATATATTGCAATCTTTAACGATTATTATTGCAATTGTAAATCGTTGAGAAATTACCTGCTTACGCATCTGGCAGGTTCGACTAGTAATGAAGACTCATGCATTCGTGAGAAACGTAGCACCAAGATTTCTCTTGTACAAACCCCATTCAGAGACACCGGTACCGCAGCCACCTGATTTTTCCAAGTACCTTTATTTCTTGTTCGCGCCAACTCTGATTTATCAAGACAGATATCCTAGGTAAGTTTCGAAAATTTCGTACTTCATACGTATTAAAGTTTAACGATGACGTTGTTACACGTGAGCTGAAATTCAACATTCTGCGAGAGACAGACTCAGAATATCTTCTTTTCATTCGGAGCAATTAATATTATTAAATGTTAATCGAAATCAAAGTGTTCTTCAAATTTGTCGTTCCATCTTGTCAAAGAAACATTATATCTTGAGACAGCAGATGTTACGTTTATTACCAAATTGTTTGTGCGATTGAATGAATTTTGTCGACCTAGATATCTCTCCAGATTACTACTGTAGCAAAATATTATAACTATACGTCGAATTATCCACGTATTTTTCAAGCACGTGTACTTGATAAAAACGTAATCGAAGATATTAGACACAATCGAAAGTTATTATTTCAATTTCAGTGCTCTGTACTTTCGTAATAAATTTAAAAGAGCAATTATTCGATTTAAAAAAAAAAAATTCGACCGGGTGCTTTGTTACACGCATAGTAATTTTATTAGATCTGTGAAAAGAAGTTTTTCACTCTCTTTGCAATACGATAAAAAATCCGAAATTTCAGTGCTGCACTTGTACAATATTTCAAACTTGTACAAATACGTTGTAAGAGAAAGATCATTTGTTATATAATAAATGAAATGTTACACTGTTTAGGGCGAAGAACATCCGATGGAACGTCGTACTGAATAATTTTATCGAAGTGATAACGATCATCTTTTTCGTCGCACTTCTCTACGAACGACTGTTGTACCCGAACTATCGGGATTTTGGAAAACAGGTCGAGCTTGGAACACTGACGCTCAATGTACTGAGCTCGATGCTGCCTGGAATTTTAATGTTCCTTTGTGGTTTTTATCTTCTCCTGCACTGTTGGATGAACGCTTTCGCTGAACTGTTGCGATTCGCCGACAAAATGTTCTATCAGGTGAGTGTTCTTCTTCATTTCAATTTAATTAAAAAAATAGAAAAGCGATCGCGATGAAAACCGATTGTCTGAATAGGGAAGTTATTAAAAAAAATATGAGTCACTCTACGTGATAATTTCAACGACTACTAAACAACTGGATTTCGCTTTTTATCGTAATTGTTGGCTCAAGCTCGATTCTCATGTCTCAAAGATAATACTTCAATCGTAAAACTAGTTCTCGCGGTTGATCCGAACATCGGTTCTGGATCGAGGCTTTCAAAAGCGGAATTTTACCGAAAGATCGAAAGCAACGTTCTGTAAAACAACGAGAGAGAAAGTTCTAACATTCGAATTTTTCATAAAATGGTAGTTTTTATAATGGTTAAAAAAAAAAATCTTCATCGGTTTTTTACAGAAAAAAAAAATCAATGAAACTCTGTTCGAAGGAAAAAACTGAAATTTCCGACTTTTCGAGAAAATTCGAAATCCTGAATGTTTGAAATATTTATAATACTCTAGCAGTTTCGATATTGACTAATTATCAATAAAAAGTCTGCCTTTGCACACGACACATTCTGTAGAAAGTAGATCCGAGGGACATAGTAAGCAAGAAATTCGTCACATTCTCCGCTCATAAAAATCACACGATGATGAATGCTCGCGGAATCTCGTTCCTCAGAAATCTGAATCTGAATCTGAGTGATGAGGAAATGTTCGAACGTCGAATCCATAGTTTCTACGTCTACGTATAGTCTCGTCGTCGTTCCTTTCAATCTGACGATTCCCTTCAATCTCTACCATAGCTTTCTATGAATGTCTATCGATCCGAGGATGTACCCTGTACAACTGAGCACGGGTGACGAAACGCCAATAAAATCATGTCACGCTGATACAATTGCAGGACTGGTGGAATTCGATTTGCTACAGCGCTTATTATCGCACCTGGAACATCGTGGTCCACGACTGGCTATACACGTACATCTACAAGGACGTGTACGAGATCGTAGCGCCAGGAAATAGGATTCTATCCACTTGTGCGGTGTTCGCCATCTCGGCGATCATGCACGAGTACATTCTCAGCTTCTCCATCCGCTTCTTTTATCCAGTTCTGCTGATACTTTTCGGCGGTATTGGCCTCACCGTCGTGTTCGTGTTGAAATCAGCCGGTAATATATTCCTCTGGCTTACCTTGAGCTCTGGCAGTGGAATATTGGTCAGTTTGTACTGTATGGAGTATTTCGCCAGGATCAATTGCCCTTCGGCTCGCGACGATTTCTGGGATCTCCTTATCCCGAGAACTTGGGCATGCTTTCGTCTTTAAATGAATAAAAGACGAAAAAAAAGAAAAGAAAAGAACACGAGAGAACAAATGACTAATTTGAGTTTAAGTAAAATAAAAGTTACGCGTTGTGAAAATAAAGTATGCTTATACGATGATAACATGCTGCGTATCGATGAAATCGCTGATTTCGTGCGAGAATTTCTCAAGTTACGTTCAATTGGATTTCCGAAAAGGAAAATTTCAAGTTTTATATAGACTGAAATAATTTGGCGATATTTCAATGGGCTCGGGGGCCATTCAATGTAATTGGATGCAAGATTAAATTCACGGCTGAGAATAAAAGAACGGCATCTGCAATTGAAGTTGCATAAATTAGTACAAATAAATTACGAATTATCCGAAACAAAAGGAATAAGATACAATACAAAGTATTGACTAAAATTCGTGATATCTTGATTTAGAAAGGAGATTCGAGAGTGGGTAATTTTAAAGAAAAAAAAGATAAAAAAATAAATAATGTGAGTGAACGATGTGAACGATGATTATATCGATTGATGGAGCAATTTCGATGGAAAATATAATTTTGTTCAAAGTGTCTCGAGAATCTTCGAAAACAGACGAGAACAAAATCTAACGTGAGAAATTAAAAACGTCTCGTTAATAGAAAAGGAATACATGTTTTTTATGCATAAACTGAAATAAATAATTATAAACAACAGTCGGTAACCGAGTGCATCTGTCTACGTTTTCCTTGCCTCGCCGTTTATACATTGAAATCAATTAATTTTTATATATTCATCATACTTGTATATTCTTTTTGTTCCTTTATTACAGCACCGCTTGCGCAGCGTAAACGCGTTTCTAGTTCTATATACATCATTGTGAGTATTGAAAAAATAAACCACATTTTTTTTTTCCTCGGGAGCACCGGACAATTTCCTCTTCAAGAAAATCTTTCTTTCTCTCTTTCATTCCCTTTTCTTTTTACCTGTCGAAGCAAAGTATTGTCTATGATACGGTACTCCCGCTTGAAAATACAATTTTCATCAAATTTACACCTGGAAAGCGAACGTTATCTTAATCAACTTGTCATTCTCACTCTCTCTTCAATATTTTTTTAATTATCCGCAACAGACATATAATTCGTTTATTCTATTTCATATAACTCGTCTGTTTTGTCTTCTTGATCTTTGGTTCAAACATCGAATAATCACGCCGCTGATTGATACACCTAATTCATCTCGTCGACGGTTATTCGATCTTTGAACCGAAAAATTTTTCGCCTAATTTGTACAAAGACAACGTGTCCATTTTCCGAAGATCAGAATTTCAATCTTTTGGTAAATGCAAATGTTACTTAAAGAACAACATCTAGAACAATATCAATGACCATTGTTACCAAATTGCTAGTGAATTATAAGCTAATTAAGTTGAAATTTCATTTCGTTTTAAATTAATTTGAAATAGCTTGCTGAGATAATAAGATAAATCAAAAGCAACATCAAAGAACTAAAATTCTATCTTCGAAAAATCGTCGTTTTTCCTTCTTTTTTTTTTTTGTTTTCTTTTCTTTTTTACCTCTACTTGGCACTTGGTACCTACTATCTCCTCCCTTCCATTTATTTCCTTCGATTCATAATTTTCTATCGCGCAGCCCGAGGACACGTAGAAAAATCTTCTAATTAAAAATTATCGATTTCGATGAAACACCGATAAAAATCCAGCGAACTCGTTTGCGGAGAAGTGTTTCACAAGTTCCGACGAATTTTTATCACGCCGCGCGGTGTCCTCCGATACTTCGATCCATGATTTTTCTGATATCTATTCGTTCTAAAATATTCTTCGTAAAAAAAAAAAATGAAACATACGTGTCAAACAATACTCTGCTTGAATACAATGCCACTCTTCATTCTCATTGCTCTTGTAAAGTTTCACTGTCACAAAATACGTGAGAAAAATTAATTTTCGATGCATTGGTAAACGTTAATCTCGTTTCCTTTTTTTTTTTTTTTTTTCATTCTTCGCGAATATTCACGAATATTCATCGACGAGCAAAGGATCATCGCTCGAATTATGGAAACAATTTTCACAATGTCGAAGCGCTGATTTTTCTTCGTTGTAGACTGCCGAAGAACTGTTACGAGGAAGGATAATTAAAGCGAGTACAAGAACAGAAAGGATAAAGATAAAGGACTCGATAATTGGCTACATAATCGACCTCTCTCGCGGCTCTTCGTCGAATAAAATTTCTTCGCGGCACGGTATTTCCAAAATAGTGTACTCCGCATGACTAAAGAAATTTCCGATCAAAAATGAGCGAGACATAACATTCACAAAATATGACAATTTCCTTTCTGTCTATTTAAATATCTTTTAAAGAGAAAGAAGCTTCTGGTCAGAAACGAACAAGATATATTATTCAATACGATGGTTCTCCTCTTTCTTGAAATAACTTCCAATGAATTTTGAGTAATACTATTACCTTCGATTTATTTGTGTTTGTAATTGGTAAACGTTTCAGACATGTGAAATACACTAGCCAGGAAATATTCTATATATTTAATACCGTATGCCTATTCCACGGTGCCCTTACAAATATTGTCCAATATGGATTTCTATCGAAAATAACTTGTTATGCACTTGTCTATATTACTCCTCATATGCTGCGATCATTTAATACATCGTTCACTCTTTTTCACACATATTACATCTCTCTCACTCTCTTTCTTAGAAATCTATAAACAATTGTTTTATTGCTAGCCTCGAGTCCTCCTATCACGGCGTCCGAATTTTATTTATAATAATAAATCACTCTGATATACACAATTTTATTTTTTCTTTTATATATATATATATATATATATATATATATATATACTTTATATTTTATATATATATACTTAAGAAAATTGAATTCGCGTCAATATTCGCATACGATGACGTAAATGTATATATATATGTACTATGTATTCGGCAGGACATTTCAGAAGTGAAAATTCTCATTTAAATACAGGGTGTCTCCACTCGACATCTATCAATTGTTTGATCCTTGGAAAACGAATTAAAGTGCCTATGAATTTTCAAACGCACAAATTTTTTCTAAAACGATTCGCAAAATCTCAAATAAATTGTCAAGTATAATCGAGTAAAATACATAGTTTGAGTGAAAATGTATATGCAAATGTATATGTTATTTACAAAGATATTTATCTAGTCAAAGAAAATAAAGAAAAGAAGTATACTCAATACTAAAATTGATGTTTTATATATACATATATAAAATACCAATAATTATATATATATAAATAAAATACCAATTTTTATATATATATGTATATATAATACCAATTTTAGTATTGAGTATACCTCTTTTCTTTATTTTCTTTGACTAGATAAATATCTTTTACCAGTATATATATTACTTCTTATGTATTACTTCTATTTCAATATTGTTTCGTATTGTTTATTAATATCAGTCAAACTTGATGAATCTACAGTTTCATTTTTTACAGCTTTCTTGACAGTATTCAAATTAATTAACAGAATCGATTAATTATGAAGCGAAAAAAAGATATATTGATTGTGTGAACGGAGCAGATTATTCTGATACTCAATTATTTTTATTTTTTAAATAATTAATTTTATCTAATCTATAAGCTACGAAAGATTGGAAGTTTTCTCTTAAGGAAACGATTTAATTTGATCAGATTTTACTTAGTATTGAGTATATATAAAATACCAGTATATATTTATATATATATCTGATCATATTAAATCGTTTCCTCAAGAGAAAACTTCCAATCTTTCGTAGCTTACAGATTAGATAAAATTAATTATTTAAAAAATAAAAATAATTGAGTATCAGAATAATCTGCTCCGTCCACACAATCAATCAATATATCTTTTTTCGCTTCGTAATTAATCAACTCTGTCAATTAACTTGAATACTGTCAGGAAAGCGTAGAAATTGAAGCTGTGGATTCATCAGATTTGATTGATATCAATGAACAATACGAAACATATATATATATTGAAATCTTTCACGATTATTGTTACATTCGCATGAAACGATTCTTTGTAAATGACATTTATTATTAAATAAATATTCAAATACAAATGCACACATCTTCACTTGATCAATGAAAACTAGCAATCCCGCTGCTACTACGTCTCCCTTTCATTTTTCCCCTCGATGTAAAACAGTCATTCGTATGTAAAAATTACAGGAAAAAGAAACATGATAAGTAATTTTTTTTTTTTATTTTATTGTCATTTACGATCGTCTCAATACGAGAGAATCTATTCGAAATATATAGCTAGTTTTATCCAATCCAAAATTCAAAGATACAGTTAGTTTTGACTGAAACCGAAGAGATATTATGACAAACAATATTTCAACACCATGGCAAGCATAATTTTAAAAATTATTTACGAGCCTACAAACAATCAAAAGAAGAAAAAAAACAAAAAAGAAAACAGAGAGAAAACGACCTCATCGCGTTTCTCACCTGTAATTTTTATTTGTAAAATTCCCATCGATCGGACAACAAACAGAAAGAAAAACAAGAAGCCAGATACAGAACGAAAGAATGAAATTTCCAAAAGAAATTATTTCATAGAAACACATTCCTTTTTTCCCAATGTTTTTCGGATATACTCGAGAAGTGGAAATTATAATTCCGAACTGTGCGCCACGATATATCAGATTCGAGACGGCCGGGCAACGTGGAGCACAGCGGAACAGGACCGGCTAAATTCAATAGCAGCCAATCAGCCAACTGGTTTCAGAACACCCTGTGTGTGCCAATCGTGGCTAAAATTAAATCTAGAGTTTCAGTAACCTTCATTTACCCATTCCCACCAGCGCCTCGTCCATCAGCTCGTCGTCGGTGATGCACGGCGAGGCAGAGTGAGGCGAGGGCGGAATAACTCTCGGCGATGGCGCGGGACTTTTCACGATGTGCACGCTCACGGAGGGGCTGGCTGGGAATGCAGGCGGCGGAGGCGGTGGCGTGTTCCTGCGAACCGAGGCTGCCTGGGTCATGGCTCTCTCGGGGATGCTAGTGAAGTTCAGACTCTTGGCGACTATGTCTTTCGGCGTGGAGAAATCTAACAGCATTTCGGCAGCTTCTTGAGACGTGGTCGTGGATAACTCGGTGCCAGGAGGCTTCATCGCGCTGGACGAACTGTCCGAGGACACCGTTATCCCCAACGAGGACGAAGAGGAAGATCCTCCGGAAGACGGAACTTGCGGCAGTTGTGGCTGTTGCTGTTGAGACTGTGGCTGCGATTGCAATATTGCCTGTTGAGATTGTTGCTGTTGTTGCGTGGATGGTTGAGACTGTTGCTGCTGCTGCTGCTGCTGCTGCTGCTGAGACTGTTGTGATTGTTGAGACTGCTGCTTCTTCTCGTCGGATTTGTACTTTGTCATCGTGGCATCAACCGGCTTGATGCTCAGGTTCAAGCTCTCTGACGTTCCGTTGCCAGAGCTCGCTGTAACCGTTCCATTCCCGCTGGTTATTGTGCCTGTCGTCATCATCGTAGGATACACGGATTTACTGGTAGGCTGTGAATCGGATCCTTTCGGTAGAACGGCCATTACCGGACCACTGCCACTGTTGTCGTCTTTACCGATAGCAGTGGAGTTCAAGCTGCTACTCAGAAATTGCGCGTTACTCCTACTCATCGGTGGTTCCTTGTCGCGGGACTCGTTCTCCGTTGACTGCATCGAGAGGTTCGTAGGGATGTCCATATCGTGCGAGCTGCTGCTAGATAAAGCGGGAAGTAGAAGATTGCTGGCACTATCCGTGCCGAGGTTTATTATCGAGGTTGTGCTTGTCATAGAGAGATTGTCAGGCTTCGTTTGTACATGATCTCTTCTACTCTGGCTGGATTGATCCTCCGAGCTTGTTTTCGAAACAGCGCTCGACGTATTCGACAACGTTTGCAGTTTCCCTTGTTGTTCCGTCGTCTGCTTCGCCGCGAGATTGTCCAACGTTTTCCCACTGTCGGGTAGCATGGACAGTTTCTCAGATTTCTTGTCGCCAGAGTCCGCGTTAGCTCTGGCAGACAACTTTGGTATTTGAAATTTCGTGTCCAATTGCTTCATAAGACCTTCGACGACCAGTTGCGGCGGTAAATTCGGCAGATTCGATAGATTCGACATGGAAGCATGAGCGGCCAACAGTTTAAATGCTCTTTCGCTCTCGCTTTCCTCACGTAGTCCCGATGGGCTCGACTTCCTAGTGTCCCCGATCCCTTTCGAAGGAAATATACCCTTGTCGCCGGATTTCGACAATCGGGATTTATCACGATTCCGACTGAGATCCGTTACACCGGAACTGGCCGTCTTCGGAGAACTCGAGGACGATTTCGAGGACATGACGTTCTTAGAAAGCAAAGCACTACTACCGCTGCTACCAACGCTGATCCCCCCAGCTCCGTTACCACTTCCAGAATTCGATCCTGAGATAGACTTCAAAGCAGTCAACATCTTTTGTCCTAGAAGAGTCGTTTTGTTTCCGCTGCTACTGCTGCTGCTGCTGCTGCTGCTGCTACTGCCGCCGCCGCCGCCGGAAGTGGATCCAGATAGCTTTGGCGACGTCTGAGACGGAGGTTTCTTCGACGCGGGGCCAGAGCTTACTCCTGGCTTCAAACCAGTGTGCGTTTTCGGTGAACCATTGCCCGATATAGTCGCCGACGACCCGGATGAACTCGAAGATGTCCCAGTCGCGACATTCGCCGACGACGAGGACAATTTCAAATTTGCCCCGGACTTCGAATCTTTCGTGCGAGTTTTATTAATCGTTATCTTCATTCCATCGGAGCTATGTTTCACCATATACTCCGCGGGATTTTTCGTGTCCATGGATGAATTTTTGCTGATACACTTCCCCTCCGCTGTCTTGTTCGACGAGCCACCGAGACTCCTTTCCTTTTGACTGCTGGAATTACCACTTCCGGCAGTCGCCGACTTCGTCCCACCGTTGCCGCCGTCATCCGTACAGTGTTGAGCATTCTTCAACTTATCGATGACGGCGCTCAACGATCCCTTTCTGTTTCTCGCCTGTTGTTGAGCGATGGCCGACTTGCCCGGTTCCGAATTTCCACCGGACGGCGGTGTGTTACCGCCGCTGCTTGGCAACGTTGCTTGCGTCTCTCCGCTAGGAATTAATTCCAATTGTTTCAGCTTACCGCTGGATGATTTAGTCTTTGGACTTTGATGGCCGCTCGAGCCACCGAACGCTAAAGACGACGTTTTCCTCTCCTTCTCGCGATTCGAGTCCTTGCTCGACGACGACGATGAAGATTTGATCTTTGACTGTCCAGAATCGGTAGCCTTGCTGGATGGTGAATTCGCCGCGGATTTCAACGCGGACATACTCGGTTTCCCCGTGCTTGCCGAATTGCCATGCTTTGGCGACGAGGTGCCATGTTTCGGACTTACGCTCGCTGGTACCGGCGTGTGTTTGGGACTACTGCTATATACCGGAGAGTGCTTTGGACTTTGCACTGGCTTGTTTGCTGACTGTTTCAACGTAGGGCTGGACTTACCTACGAGAGCCAGGGGGCTGGTATGCGTCGGCGACGGACTAAACTTTCGCAATGTCGTCGCAGGTGACGACGGCCGTGAGCTCAAGTTTGGCGGCGATTCAGTCGGCTTAATGCTTACCGAGACAGGCTTCGACAATGGATCCTGTTTCGATGGTATTTTGTCCGGTGGCGGTCCCATAGGACTGTCCTCTCTCTTACGTTTGCGTCTCTTTTCCAATTTTCCCTTATCCTCTGTCGACTTGCCCTTCGAACTTTTTCGTTCTCTACGCTCGTCCGTCAGATTTTTGGACTGTGTCGGTCCAGCTATCGGAGTTATAGTGATAGAGCTCGGTAAAGTAGTTTGCGGTGACGATGCGATCGGTATTATTTCAATACCTGGCCTCCTTTCCAAACCCATCCCCGTAAGTACAGAGTTATAGTTCGTAGCCTGAGCCAAACTACTGCTTGAAATTGGTGTTATACTTACTGACGGTGGCACCAGACTTTTGTTCTCTTCGAATATAATCGGGCTCTTTTTCTCTTCCCTCTTCCTCGATTTACGATCACGTTTGATCAGTTCTTCGACGTCTTGTAAATCGTGAACTTCCGTTATTTCGCTCTCGTTATCGATATCGTAATCGGAGCTCTTGTCCGTACCGAGAATGTCCGTCGGATCCAAATTAGAGAAATCCAAACCGCTGGTCAAACTCGTGGCTGACGTTGGCGTCGATGTCCTCGTCTCGTTTAAATTTTCCCTACCACCGGTCGGTGTACCGAGCGGTGTCGAATCCGAGCTAGAGCTCTCCAACAGTATTTCAGCGCTTTCGTCACCCTTCCTTTTCGGACTTCGCCAAATACCATCCGCAGTTTTTCTCTTGCGCGTTTTTTTCGTGCGTTCGTTCATTGGATTGGACATAGAGTTTTTTGCCTGGCCAAGCAACGCTCCCAATTGCAATGGATTTAGCATAGCAGTAGTGGCGGTATCGGATTGGCCGGAATACGACGGAAACCCGATACTATTCTCCGTTCCGGCATCTAAAAAAGACTGCTGTTGTTGCTGTTGTTGTTGCTGCTGTTGCTGTTGCTGTTGCGATGTCTGCTGCCTACCCATTGTTCCGTTCCCATTATTCAATCCAGGCTCCTGTTTGATCTTCGTTTCGCCATTGGTGAAGTCAGGCATACCGGAACCATTCTGGCTGCTCGGATCTTTCCCGGAACCGTGATTTACATTATAGCTGCCATTCCCGCTGTTCAAATTGTTCATCGTACTTAAAGTGTCGCGACTCTCCCACGATTTCATGAGAATTCTCATTGTCAGCGGTATGCTTAAACACTTCTGTAAGACTTTCCCGGTCAAATCTGACGTCTGTTCCGTGTTCGTTATACTTATACCGTACAATTTGCACTTGAGGGCAGAGATATCTGTTAAATCCAATTCCGCCGTCGCCATTGTCTCTTCGAAAGGATGCTCCAAACTTACCGATATGTGTTGCCACGATAAAGCGCTTACTTCGAATATCGTTGCGTGTTCTGGATCTTGCCGAGCCATGGGTCTAACGCAACTGGCGATCAAAGTGTTGAAGAGCGCTTGTTGACGCAAGTACACCAAAATTTGTGGGACGTGTGCCGGATGAGTGAAAGGAATACTACACACTAACACACCTTCCATATTTTTGTTCTCCGTCATGAAATAACAATGCTGTTGATCTGGTAAAGTCTATAACAGAAAATAATGTTCGTTAATTGTAGCGTGATAATGTCTGTCGACACAGTTAATGTTAATTATCACGTAAAACATCTTACATATATACATACAGCGTAAAGTCCTCTGTTATTCCGACAATCCAATTGTCCTTCGCTGGCATGCTGAATAATCAAACTAAGTAACGGATGGGGAGCGGATATGTCACCACATTCCAATTCCGTTACTTTTTGTATCCTACGTACTAGTTCCATGCACATAGGCATCTTTTTAGCAAGCTTCAATACAAAGCAAGCAGGTAACACTGATGAATTTGTACCAGTTAATGGAGCATAAGACGGGGTACTATAAAATATTATCAGTTAGAAATTACTGATTCAGATAGATGCAATTTATATGTCTTTCTTATATGTATAAAAAAAAAAAAAAAGAACTAAGAACCTTTTTCCTGTAGGACTTCTATTTACAGTTATGATACTAGATGTAGGCAACTTGTGAGCAGTCGAACCTTCCATACAAACTGTAACGGAATGACCAATCTTCCGTTTAATAACTACTTCTGAATTCAATGCATCACAGGTACGATTCTCCTGATCTATCAAGTCATAAGGAGAAACAAAATACGTCAACTTCATCGCATGACCTCCTCTTCTTCGCTCAAGAATTCCTGAAATAAAAAGTTACTCCCTCGTTATATAAATTCTATCTTTCTAGTTTTATGAAAATAATTCATATAATTTATCACTAACCAACTGGACTTTTATGAACAAGATTAAAAGGTTCTTTTATAAATGTTTGCAACTGAGCTAAGATACCCAGATCAGCTTCCAATGACTGCAGAGCACTGAATGCTTTACATTTTACCTTCTTATCGGCATTTAATTGGTATATTGAAGCTAAACCTTCTAATTGTACTGTAAAATCAAGAAAATCCCCTTTCGATAAACAAGACACCAGTACGTCGCAGCTCTGTAAAAATTCCATCAAGAATTATAAAATATATTTAAAAAATTACTTTCTAACAAAAATCAAAAATCTGTACCTGCTGTTCGTTCTTCCCTTCATGATGAATTTTAACATCTTTGACTACGCCCGTTGGCTCCAAAAGAACCTCCAAAAAGAACATGTCTGAGGAAATAAATAATTCTGTACCTGGTGGACCAGACATCATAAACTTTAAGCTGTAACCCAATCACAACACAAATGTTAACTAAATTATCTAATTATCTAGGATTTTCTTAAAATTTCTGAGTATTTGCTATTATTTACCCCAGTTGCCTGGTTAAACTCTCCAAACGTTCTACCATAGATTGTAAAGAGGTCACTTTAATGGAATGTTGTAGCGTATCTAAACATTTTTGCAGTTGACTTTTTTCAGCGCTGTCAATTGCAAACCTTTTATCCTAACAAAAATAATTTCAATTAAATCAATACTCGTTCCAATGTAACCTAATCAATATATTACAAGTTACATACTAGCATAGCCATTCGCAAATTTTTGGCAGTTTCCACCAATGATTTGAATGTAGAAGCTTTGGAACGTAATTTTTCCATAAGCAATTCCATCTGCCACTCTTTTCCCTTGTCCATCCCTGAACCACCAGTGGCAGAAGGTTGCCCACCTAAATGATAAAATTCATACAATAAATTGCGTAATGATACTCGTAGAATATTGAATATCTATCAAATGAACGATAAATAACAAAAATCAATTTCAATACAGTGAAAGCAAACTTCCATAATCATAAGTAGCTGTGTCATTAAAAAAAAATTATTATCGTTTTGCATATATAATACGAATAAACGTATAAATCGAAAATTTCACTCAACGAACGTTGAAACGTTTAAAAATAATAGCATTTACACGAGTATTTTATTCAACGAATTGAGATACTCGATTTATAATCTCGAAATAAAATAAAATTACATAAATTGTATCAAATAAATTGCAAATTACACTCACTAAGGGGCTTTTGTCCGTTCGCAACATCCATGTATTCCGTGGCGGATCACACGGATGTTGTATTTACAGGTATATCGATATACGTTTACTATCGTAATATCACAATGACATTCTTATACACCACATTGTGACGGAGCTGTTATTTTCACCTAACCCACGTTCGATCACTTAACTGCTCCTAACCTTCACGCACAATGTACTAACTATACTTTGAAGCCATACGTTTCTAGTAGCTACGTATAGGCGTTTTCATCCATAGTGTACTTCAAGAAAGGGAATACAAGTCTCGTTTTGTTGCACCCTCTATAGTTACATTCATCAAACTGATATTCATTAAAATATTTAACATTTCATAGATAATGAATTATTTGCGACAAGTAATTAATCGTACTTAATTGTGATAGTAAAGATATGCTTCTTAATTTGATAGGAATATAATCATATATCGTGTAATTGAAAGCTTAAAGCTTTCAGAAATGGCGAATAATATGAAGTACGTTTCCATGTAAATTATTATATTTGCGTAATATTATTTATCTAGCAAAATAATCAAATTTACACCGAGAAAAATATTATACGCGATAATGGAAGATATTTTAGTTACAATTCAAATATATATTACTACTTTTTGAATGCATTTATGAACGATATCAAAGTGCAGCTTTGCGACATCTTCCGTCGCGTCCGAGGAAATAAAAAAATCTCCGCTTTCATAATTTAGGTACTATAACAAATGCATGTATAAATGCATATACAAATTAATAAACAAAATAAACTTCATTTGATTAATTAGCATTTCTATTAAATTCTATAAATTTAAATCAAACTAATTAAATCGCACTAATTACTGTAAAATTACAAGTTAGATGTATTACATGCAAGATATTATATCAATCAATTAGATATTAATTCATTTTTTAATATTAATATCATATCATATTTTTTAATATCATATTATAGGAAAGGGATATTGGAGTGTCATAACCACAGTTAACATTGAAAATATTCTTTATTAGTGGACATTTTTTTTTTTTTTTTTTTTACTTGGACTTCGGCTAAAACTTATGCAAATAATTTCATAATTAATTATTAAACATTTTGCCGAGATACTAATAATGCTACTACTTTGAAATGTTCTTTATTCAAAAATATTATATAAAAATAATTTCTAAAAAGCTGTATTTCAACATTTTTCCTAAAATTTTTTTCTATAAAACTTTTAGATACTCTGGTTAAAGCGTTCTTTTTCTTTTTACCACTAAAAAAATTAGGTACTCTTGTACTCTTACGATCAATATTTGCTACGTATACTGTAAAAATTTCCATGTCTACCTTTTATTACTCTAATACTTTATGGCATCTTACCCATAAATCTCTGTTACCACCAAGCAGATTTTATTTAATACTGATAGCTTTTCAAACCAACAAAAAACAACTTTTTTTTCTAAATAAAAATTACGAAACAACTATATTTTCACTCTTCAATTTTCACTGTAATCGAGAAATGAATTTAATGAAAAATCAATTTCAAACTTGTACGATATACCAGTCAATCGTGAATCTCTCAATATTGTTACATTAGGAACTAATTTAATGGATCGAGCGTCACCAATTTGAAATTGAATATCTTTCAAAATTTCTTTACAAGTACTCCCGAATCTAATCGTCAATTATTCGTGTACCAACTGTTTCATTCTACTCGCAGACTCGAACTCTCAAAGTACTTACAAAGTTATAGACCTACTTAAAGAAGAAACAAAATATTTGCCTATCTAACTGTTAAAGCACCGATTGAACAGGCGCACAGTCTTATTTAGGAAAGTCTTTAGAATCATTCATGGACTGGCCCTTTTTCCGTGGTAACTGCAACGTGATTGGTTGAACATCCTGAACCTTTCTGGGCCCCTGGTTCGAACTACGAAACGTAATCTTCAGATTAGGCACGTGCTGTTCGGCCGCCCAATCGAAATTGAAAATCGGCGTTTCCGGGTGTAGCTCAGAGTCTGGAGTGTCGACCGGTGTGGTTGGCGTAGCTACGTAAGGGCTAAGTTCCTGATGAACCACATCTGGCACCCTTTGCAACGTGTCCGACCAAACTGGGCTCGAGTTCCAATGTTCCATAGATAGCTCCGAAGGATCTGCTGCCGATCCTCCTGTTACAGACGCTGATAACGCTTTACCCGGTAGTCGTTTATGGCTGTTGTTCCTTTCGTTGCAACAGTATTCCTTATCTAAGTCCGTGATATAATACTTGGGCGATAACGTGTCCATGCTGTATTGGCCGTGGCATTGGATAAACTTTGCCCGATAACCGCTCAAATTCAATGAATTTTTATGATGCGTTTTGTACCTATCGGTGAACTGACTAAGCGCATAATGGCCATGTTGAATGTTCACGTGCACGTTCCTGTTTTCATGCTCGCTACTGCTGATCGACATGTCAACTGGTTCCGCATCTTCTCGCGGGTTTCTCGTTGCGTAATCCTTCAGCTGCGTCTTCGACGAATTGTGCAGATCTTGCTCCGAATTTCGTACATCAGGCGAATGTTGCGTATCGTTGTTGCGCGGTTGGGACAAGGAACGAGTATAATCTTGCTGTTGATTACTTTGTTGGCTGCCGGTAGCGTACGGCACATTGCGGTTCTGACTTCCAGAGCAGATGGTGTAAGTGAATTTAGTTTGGGACGAGTACTGGTACAGCCAGGAACTTGAGCGCATTACTTCCGCTTCCCTGTCGCTGTAATTAGTGCGTCACACCGAACACGCTTTTCGTTAGTCTGTCATCTTTATTTTATCGATAATTACTCTTATGCTAATACTAGTTTGCTTAATTTATAAGAAAAATAGTGGGCGATGTTGCAAATGGTATGCCCAACGTGAACAGAAGAAAGCGAGGATAATTGGAAATAAAAAAATCATACAAATGTGGGAACGCACTTCAAAACTTGGTTTGTGCACACAATGATTGGATGTTGACATTCTTCGGAAGTGTCTTTGACTTGCAAAACGCAATGTACCCAGAACCACCGTCCAGAACGGCTTTGCAGTCTCAACAGTGCGGTTGCAGAGCGTTCTTGATCAGACTGAATAACTGAAACAACAATCGTGGACGATATCAGATGCTTTAAATATTGATTTTCTTCTTTAAATTAAAGCGTCCGTCTCGTGTTCTCTAAGTTTGAGAAAAAGGAAACGCAAGTTTTTTTTTTTTTTTTTTTTTTTGAACGTACCAGTTTGATGTTTGCAATATGCTGTTCGTATCGAATCCCAATGTAACAGATTATACCATGACATATTTACTAATTCGTTGCGGGTATGTTCCAAATGGCTTTCAGCCCTGAAAATCGATGGGAAGAAGTTTTAATTTCCGAGATTATTCTCAAAGTTTCCCTTCATTATTTTTCAAAACAAAGAAATAAAATTGTTACGTTTTATCGATGTGAAGATACTTCATATCCATAGAGTGAATGGTGGTGAAAATATTCGTCGCACCCTGCACGATACTTTCTCTAGTTTCCGGTAAAACAACGGGCGTACAGGAAGCAAGGAAAACAAATTCATTTCGATTACAAACGGGAACGAAAGGTAAAAAATGGCCTTCAACTAAAACCACCTATAAAAGAATAACGATAAAAACTACACGTACAAGCAACATATACATATTACAAGGAAAACACAATGCGTATCGCCAGAGAGAAACAAAAGTTAGAAATATATATATAATTGTTAGGATAACACGAAATAAAAATGAAAATGAGACGAAAGAAAAGAGAGAGAGAGGAAAGATATTGATTAAATGTCAGAAATGCGATTCATTTCCAATTAAATAGGAAATTTACTTTTTGATCGCCGAAACGAAGTTGCCTCCGAGAATTCCTGGATACGTTGATCCGGCAAAGAAACAACCTTCTATCGCTTGGAATTGGACTATTTCTAGATAATTGATTTTGTACAACCATGTGATCTTGCTTGTCTATCACGTCGTAAACACTATCGCCGTGGATAAGCAAATCCTCCTAAAATACATTGCACAGTGTAGGACAGAATAAAATTTCATTCCTCTAATCCGCAAAAGGCAAATTTTTATCATAAAAAAAATTGCGATGCAATTTTTTAAATATCCGTTCTCTACGAATTCTCGATATGATTGATCACCGTAAGTTTTTGCGTGTCTTTGCAAATTACTTTACCATTGAGTGTCCAAGATATTCTGCCGCATTTTCCGATATATACAACAGTTTCCCTTGCTGAGTCATCATCATTATAAATCCGGACATGGCCTGAAAAATTGCATGCATTGTATGGCCAACATTTGTACCGTAGCAACTAACGGTCAAGAATACAATGCGATATCATGATAAACAATATTACTTTTGAAAATCCAATGTTAGGGGTCGGGATATTCGAAGAGTCGGACGGACAGTTTTTCAAGGCTGAAACAAAAAGCACGATCAATATGCAAACACTCGGTAATTGGTGGTAACATCGGTGGCAACAAATTTTTGTTTAACACTAGAACTACCGACAGTTAAGACGAAGTTATTTCTACCAAAATTATTTCGATTTCTAATAAATAAGAATAAAATAAAATTCATTATATTATTTCTTTAGTTATCACTGTAAAAGTCATTGCATCATTATGGGGGGGAAAAATTGTAACATGAAATAGAAATTTTAAAATAAAATTGTAAAACCAGTCATTTTGACTGGTGTGGTGGTTCTAGTGTTAAAATGAAATCTACTAAATAGCCAATTAGCTTCTTAATGATAATGATTTGCCAAACTAATAACTGATTAGTGATTCAACGAGATGCAAGTTGTAAATTACTGACAGTTTTTCCTTCACACAATTTTACAATTAAAATCGAACTTGTAAAATCTACTTCATACATCTGTAGAGGTTTTATGGTTACGAATATCAATAGGAAAAGGACAATAAACATAGAATTATACAAATATAGTTTTAGTTTAATTTAACACTAGAACTACCGACAGTTAAGACGAAGTTATTTCTATCAAAATTATTTTGATTTCTAATAAATAAAAATAAAATAAAATTCATTATATTATTTCTTTAGTTATCACTGTAAAAGTCATTGCATCATTATGGGGGGGAAAAATTGTAACATGAAATAGAAATTTTAAAATAAAATTGTAAAACCAGTCATTTTGATTGGTGTGGTAGTTCTAGTGTTAACGTGCTCTAATTTTTACGTGTAGTTCTAATTTTTATACGTAAGTTTCATTTCATCACTGACACATTGTTTAGTATGAAATTAGTATATTCTGTAACAAACCTGCAAACGTTGATAATGTATATAAATACATATTTGCAAATTAAAATGAAAATTATACACGTAACGCGATAAAAATTTTTCATGGTTCTTACATAATTTACGTATGACAATATCATGATAACAATTGCGATATTCAAGAATATTCCTAGGACCTTGTCGTTAACGTTGTTTTATTATTCATAAACATTCATGAACTTAAAACTTTTCTAGATAAAATCCCTCTTTATCTCAGTAACTATAAAACAGTTCCTTATACGTGAACAAAGATTAACGAGAAAAGTAAGAAGAATATAAATTAAGCGATAAAACCTCGTAATGGATAGCATGATAGTCGATGACAAAGAAAGGGCAAGACTGAAATCGAAATTTTTCAATAGCAATAATTAGAACTGAAGAAATAATTAGAACTTGGCTCTGATTTTCTCAATGTTAAATGTTTTCTCTCTCTCTCTCTCTCTCTCTCTCAGAAACCTTAACTAAAATACGACGACACTTGCCAAAGTGCATCGTCGAAATTCTATCGATAAATAATCAAACTCGCTCGCTCTCGCTGTGAGAAATAATCGATCGACGGACGATCGATTGGAAATTCATCGGATAGAAAAAAAAAAAAAAAAGCAACGGCGGGAAAATTCATCGAATCCGCGCGTTTTCCATGGTTTGTCCCGGGGGGAAAGAATACCCGGGAGAAAGAAAAAAGGAGCGAGAAAAGAGGAGAGGGAAAGAAGCGTATGCTAATGCAGCTACGGCTACGTTTACAAACGGCGCTACACGGGACTATAGTATCGAATACTGTGAAACAATGAGTATGTAGGAGAGAAAGAAAGAACGACGGAGAGCGGAGAGACGATACAGAGGGAGTATGGGTTACAGGAGCGTGAGAGTGTTGTTGCAAAGGCCGACAGGTCAGCGGATCACCCGGAACTCGCGCTTAGACTCCGCTGAGTTTGAATGTACGCCGATCTTACCTTCTTGCCTTACCTACCTCCCTACCTTTTCCTATTATATATATATATACATATATATATATATATATGTATATGTATATATATTACTCTCTACGCTTGCACAACGGAGATGCCCGAAGTTTTTGATGCTCGAACGACCGTTTAATATTCTTGTCAAATTCGGCCGTATTCTTCTTACGAAGAATTCCTACGAAGGATATTTTTCGACTGGATATTACAATTACCGAGAAATCACCACGACACTTCCCTATTCGAAATTATGATACTCCTTATTCATTCTTCGTTAGAGAGAATTATTGCTTATTATTGAGATTGAGAATGCTTACGAAAATAGGTATCTTTATGAAAGATCAAAAATGACTGTAATATGTGGAAATTGTTACAATATTCGGTAAGTGAGAACGTTTGCTAAAAATTTATTATTTCCCAGGGACGTTGATCTCGATTTGAGAAAACGATCGATTGAAATTTATATTTCAAGTTGAGCTTCAACCGAATGGCGAATTTCATTTTAAAAAAATTATCGAATAATTCACATTTGGATGTAAATAAAAGATGGTTTCTCTTTTTTGGTCTTAACTTAATATAGATCGAAACTGTTTCAAAAGTAATGCAAAAGTGATACAGCTGAGAAATTACGGAGACGTAAGAAGTGAATAATTGTTTGGATAATATAGAACTGGTATTGCAAAATCGATGATATATAAATCATACTGAAACGATGTAATGAACGATTTATGAACAGCCTGAGTCGTTAATAATTCATCGTTTTGAATTATTAACGACTCGAAGATAATTTCGTTACAGAACATTAATTTAAATGTGAAATTATAAATAATTTAAAACATTATCGTTCCACGTCGCGAGGAACACATTTAAAAACACTATTTCACTAAACAGCATTGTCGTGGTTCGTGCAATTTTCAAATTTTCAAAAACAAGCTGCGCCACCCGATAATGACTCTTTCGGTCGTTGCATTTATTATTTAGCTTAATACCACCTTGAAATAACTAACACAGTTACTGATATTTTGATAGTGGTTTTTGCGGTGACATACAGGTCTACTGGAAGACGGAGAATGTAAAAATTAAAACGACAAGCGTCTCGCCATGAAACAAAGGCATAGCGTTCACTGTACAGCAAGTATATATACGCAAAAGCATTCGTAATTTTTTTTATCTTTTCCTTCGACAACTCTCAAATATTTATTACAACCTTACTTGTTCTACCACGTGACAAATTTTCCTTGCGACATTAGAGAGAAATAAAACGATGTATTTCAAATATTGTGCATGTAATAATGATTACTGTGACGTTTAGATGCTTTTACTTTGTTATATTCTGTAAAATTGACTTAACTTAAATTATTTAATCATTAAAAGAAAAAAAAGAAACAGTATCTTCTTACAACAGATGATACGCTATAATCTATGATTCATTATCATACGATTTATAATGATTTATGAAAGAGCTAATGGCGCTATTCACAAAGTCAAAGTAAAATCTGAATGATACTTATGTATTAGAGACATAAATAGCTTGACGAAGTTTTCTATGATACACTGTTGCGAAGTAGAGATCAAATCACCGACGATCGAAAATACAGCATTCATTGCTCCTTTTATGAATCATTGAAATTACACAATGAAGGAAGCAACGATATATTACAAGCACAAAGACCTTTCTCATAAACTCGAAACTTTTGCATTTAATCTTATGCAATGTTATTTTAGCATGAACATGTATTTATTGTCATTTTATGACTTTCATCGTAATATCGAAGTGTAGAAAAGATCGCAAGATATCACCAAACGCAATTTTACATTTTTTAGACACTGAAAAACCAATGAAATAACTTTATGCGATCTTCTTCTTCGACTCGCGTAGCGTGTATTCAAGAAATTATTAAACTAAACAAACCAGCTACTTTATGGTAGTATAATTCTTTCTGTTTCTAATGTAACGTAGGTACTTTGGGACTTGCTCACGTCGATGAAAGAACATTTTAAAGCACTGATCGTTGAACAATTTACACATCTTGAAGCGTTTATGCAAATGTTTACATCAAACAATTCTATTCTTATCAAATTTTATACAAAGCAATTATCCGTAGAATCAAGAAATATAATTATCAACGCAACATAATTATCAAAGCGATTATGTTAAGATGAGAGCCAACTTCGTTTATTTTCGCGGCGTGGAGTTTCCCGGAACCAAATATGGCGGTCGCTGAGTACCGTTTAAAAAAATCATCTAGATATCGCGAAAAAGATAATCATCTAACAAATAACAATTATAGTCTTTTACACATTAACCGTGTACCAAGACGAATGATGAAACTCGATGAAAAATAAACGATACTGATATACGACGAAGATATTGTCAATGTATACCTAGAAAATTTGGTGGGACGATTCAAAATTTCGAAGCCCTTCGATTAGAAGATTGAATTTGGCTTTGACGCTCACCTTGTTGAAAGTAATTGGCTTTTCGAAGAAATACGCAGACCAAGGCCATAAGCTGTAGCTGGGAAAGTCTCTGACGAGTGGAGGGCGGTAATGGCAGTAAATCACGTAAATTGGCGATTTCGGCATTTATCAGGTCCCTTCGAAGTTTGCTGGCACCTTTCGTTGATTTGCTCGCATCTATCCTTCAAGCACACACGGATGTTACCGATACGCTATTATGTTTCATGCGATTGTCGGACGGCTGACTCTACTACGAGAAATTGTCGCGCGTTTAATACACACTTCTACTAGTTTTAAACGACTCCCTTACGAACAACGAGAAACACGCGTAAACGACTTCGCACGGACTTCATAGAAAAATGGAAACTCGCATCATCGAAACTGCCATGAGAAAATGCTACGTTAAATTTTAAAAGATATCTCGAAAGATTACTCGGCGTATCGGCGTTGACGAGAACAAACCATTATTGGATGGAATATATAATACAACACGATAGCCGCAAGGAAAAGTCTGTAACGAGTCTTTTACGTTTTATCATAACGAAAGTAACGGGTCTCTGCGAATTAATGGAATCGAGTAATCGACGGCGCGGCGGACACCGTTATCGAAGCCGCTTGACGCTTAAGGGGTAGAAATCCGAGTGAATGCTTGAATCCGAGTGAAGCGGATGGATTAAACATATTTTATCGTTTCGACACGTGACGTCGAGCATTACTTACCGATTGAACATATTTCGGTGGCCAGGAGGACATTAGTAGCGGATCACTTGTAGACGACGAACGAGACATCCGGGTCGGCAGGTTCTCGCAAAACTGCAGCTACGATCTAACATCCGGGTCATAACGCGCTACTACACTGAACACGTGGATACTGGCAGAGGCTGGTTCTCCTGCCTTCTCACCTCCGCAGCCCCCCTTTTTCTCCTTTGCCGCCGCCACCATCGCCACCCACCTTTACCTCCCTTTACCGTCCACCAAGAGCACCAAGGCTGTCCTCTTCTAACACGCGCACGCTATGATAATCTCTTCCCTGTTTCGCTGTTTATATTCCTCGGTCGCTCCCACTCGTCGATTTATCTCGCTCGTTTATTCCCTTTCTCCAGTTTTTCGCTCGCTCGCACCTTCACCCCATGCTGCTACTACGGTCACGATCGAGCAGTCGTGTCCCTCTACCACCGCCATCATCGCCATCATCGCCATCCTCGCCACCACCGTCGGCTACTGGTTGCGTTTCCTGTACATGCGGTTTTGCCCGAATCATTTGTGCAAAGTCCCGCCTCGAGGCCACTTTTCGCTTTACCCTTTGCCTGGCCGAAATCGCGCGCGCCAAGGGGTAAACGATTAGAGTAGCAGTCTAAGCGGGTAAGGCTGAAATTTTTGTCCAAGTGGTCATCAACCTTTCGAAACAAGGTAAATGTTGTTCAGTTGTTTACGACGAGCAACTCGTAGCTCGTTTCAAAATGTAATTTAAGTTTTTTTGTTCTTTTCTTTTCTCTCTCTCTCTCTCTCTCTCTCTCTCTCTCTTGCAAGTTTGCAATTTGCTGTTCGTCAGTCGGAAAACGAGATACGTAAGACAAAGTGTATCAAGTTATATACTAGCTAAAATTTGCAATTTGTAATTTAAAAAAAGGAGAAAACGACGATTAAAAATTTATTTTGCATCTCCTCTTTTCTTAGATATAGTTATCTCTTTATTACGTGTTCGTCAAATATCTCATATTCTATCTCGTATGTTTAAAATATTGTTTTACAAGATTATTGGCATCGGAGGCAGCTTCGTGTCAACCATTAAATGATTACACTGATTAGACTATCGATCGAACGAATTTTCTCTCTTTTTTTTTTTTTTTTCTTTAGAGTTATTAATTACTTAATTCATTTACCGGAATTACATCTATTTTAATAATATTGGGTAATTTTATTATCACTTGTTTTCTCGTGTTTCTTGACACAGTTTTCTTTTTCTTCCTTCGCGGCAGATTAATTTACCTTCATGTAAATCGGAGTAATACATACCATTTGATTTACTTATCTTATTTCATAAGCACAAGAAATTTACATTGCTCGAAATAATTGGAATAACGCTGTAGACATCGGTAATGGACTAAGCTTACGTATTTAATTTATTTTATAGATTTAGATTTAGTTCCTTAATTATTTTGAGCAGTACAGATAGAAGTACGATAGATGTTGATTCTTTATATTAATTGGTTCATTCGACAGTCAAAAATCATGCTTAAGCTTAAAAGCTATAGTCAGAACGGAATATCGGGTCGTGAAATTTCTGAATCAAATATGATTTATTATATTTATTATATGTAGCTTTTCATACACTTTTCAAATTACTTCATCTTTTCCTCCTAAACCATAAATACTTGTAATTTATAAACATATGAAATCAATACCATCCATCAATACAATTTTATTATTTTATTATTATTATTATTATTATTATTATTATTATTATTATTATTATTATTAATCAAAATTATTTTGTTTACGTCAATAGAATAAAATAAAATATTTTGTTTCTTTAGAATAGATAAAATTCTGAATCACTGATAAATCATATGCACACAAATGATAATGATCATATAATGATCACGTTAAGAATCATATTTCTTTTTAATCTCAGAAATTTCTCGTTTCAAATTATCTAAAGGGCAATTAAGAAAATCTACGGAAGCACCCTGTACATTTTCATTCATCGAATAATTAAATTACAAATAAAGTAATAAAGAAATCCTTATATGTAAAGAGATAAGTTTAGTGAAACTTATTGATAAAATTGTGATGGATTATAATAAAATTATTTTCATGTAATCGTCAATTGTTTGTAAAAATATTGTATGAAAAACATTTTACTATTACGTATGAAGTGATTGCTTATAATTTTATAGTGGCTAATAATCGAATTACATCACTTTTATTCTCCTCTATTCGATCCGTATTCTAAACTTCTAGTTTCCTTGTTTCTCCAGTTTTTCACTCCTTATTTGCAATAATCTAAGATTTAAATGAAAAACGATATATTTATCAACCAATTGGTCGATTTTCCATATGAAATTTTCGCTAACGCTAAACATTCGATAAAATTGAACTCATTAATCTATAGCATAGTTTCAATGTTGCTTAAATTGTTAATATCGTCGTACAGAATATAGCACGGTTTTTCGAACTTTATCTATAATATATTATTTTTTTTCATACTTGCTTAAGATTAATATACATCTCGAAATATAACTGCAGGTTCAATAATTATTGCAAACTTAATCTTTTGGTAATACGAGAATCGATATATGTCGATTCGTTTGATCAAAATTCCACAATGTAGAAAGAAATAACTTTTCTTAATTTAACAATATAATAATAAATTAAATAAATACAAAAATAAAATATCCTTCGATTCTAGATATCTCTGCTGACCTTGAAAGATTCTTCAATTTTAAAAATATTGAAACGAAAGGTAGTTGTTGCACCACAATGTGTTATGATAACGAAGTTGTGTTAATATTTGACTACATATATTTCAGATAAAATTCTTCGACGTTACAGTTTATTAACCATGCCTAGCTCGCAGTAAATGAACTTACAAATTACGTATTGACGGGCTATAAATTAGTATTTTTCATAATGCATGCATATATAGAATGAGGCACTTAATACGCGCATTATGACAAATGTGATACTTTCCGATACAAGATATTTGCTTTCCCAAAAGAAGTTGCAAGCTTTAACATTGTGACGAATAAACTTTTCTTTTTTCAAATTAAATATAAAATAATTATTCGAACATTGATTTGAACATTAATTTGTTACTCTGTTCGAATTTTCTTCATTTCAAATGATTTTCACTTACTTGTACGTACAAAATATATTTCAATTTCAATCTTTCATTCTTCTTAATAAAAACGATTCTACGAAAATAAAAACCAAAAAAAAAAAACCATTTAAAGCCAAATATACTATATGGAACAGAATAACGGAAAAGTAAATTTATTTGTTTGAACGAGCGCGTTGAAAATATTTCAAATATTTCTAGCATATTGTATATTGCATCTATTTTATTGTAATTTACATTCACGTGTGACTATTCGCCGAATTTTACTAAATCAATTATAACTTGGGACGCGTAACAACTGTGAACAGCATCCATTATGATTTTCATTGGATTTATCGTAATTTTATTCTAGTTCAAGATATGCTAAAGACAATCGAATAAGTGCTGGTTAATTATGAGAAAGAGAATTGAATAAATAAAACGCGTTAAGTGACTCACGCTGTACATGTACAAGACATTTAAAACAGTTTATTACGAAAAATATATGTTTTGTGTTTTCTTTCTTTTTTTTTTTACGCTTTCTATTTTATTCTTTACGCTTTACATTCTATTTTTTAATATTAAACAAACTTCAAACATTTCATTACAGATGTATGACGTATCATCGAAATCATATTTCGAGAACGTAAAGAAAATGTTATTCATACTAGAATCATATTTTTCATGTAGATAATATATAAATTCTATTTGTATTGCTTTATTCAAATACTTGTACAAAATTAAAAATATTTGAAATAATACGCTTTAACATTTTCAAATTATATGTAACGAAATAAATAGCAAAATATATAATTTGATACAGGCGAAATGATTGTTCTTTTTTTTTTTTATTATATTAATTCCAACAAAAAAGTATATTAATAAATTTATAATAAAATGATAAAGAAATGATAACACCTTAGTCATCATTGTCGCTTGAGTACAATCTTTTTGTTTCAGTATTCTTTTATGTTTAGCTGAACATCAAAATAAATACTTTGCACATTAAAATTACGCGAAACACTTTGCACAAATAACTTTTATCAAATTATATAATTATTTATATCAATGGATAATCATCGAACTTTATATAGTTTCAAATTGATGAAACATTATAGAATTTCTGAAAGAAACGTATTACTTCTACTTTCTTTATATTTTAATATTTGCATTGAACATGTGCAGCTAGCAATTAATTAGAAATTATTTGTGTCTCTTTGTTCTTTGCATTTCATATTTGCCCACTGCCACACTTGTGCAACTATATATTCAATGAAATTGAAAATTATGTAGTAATTAAAAATTTGTAAACTGCTTTTTTCTTCTCCATTTCATTAAAGATCAAATTAAATCTCCAACGATTGAATACAATTGTACATACATATGTATAAGCTTTATATACAAATATTTGTATTCTAAAATAAAGTTCGAAATTGAAATCAATTTGCCCGAATTAATTGAAATGTTATTTGCATATTCCTTAAAAGCAAAATAGTTCATTTACATTGTTTGTTCCGTGCCTGTGTATATTATAATCTACCGCACAGAAATCAGAGAAAAAAGTAAATGAAATGCAATTGAAACATGCCATTTTGTTAGTTATAGACACTAATGAAACTTAAGAAACGAAAAAGCTAATGTAAGAATATTATTATTTATGATTCAGCTAATTCTCTACTGTCCTCATCCCACTCTGTGAAACTAGTTTTAATTTGCTTGTTATTCTTTTCCACTTCTTGTTCTCCTTCAACATGCTCTTCTTCGATAATCATAACTGATTCCTGCGATTCGCCTACACTGTTACTTTGTTCGCTGCATTGCTCATCATATTCCACTATTTCTGTCTGCTCTTCCACATATTGTATAACTTCTTCTACTTGATCAGAACTGCATTCCTCCAATATTTCCGATTGTTCGACTTGCATATCTTCCTCCATCACTTTCTCTTCAACCTCTTCGACCACTTCCTCTACTATCTCCTCAGTCTCTTCTGTAAGTTCTTCCGACTGATAATTGTCGTATGTTTGTCTTTCCACTTCTTCAGTTCCATGAATGTAAACGATCATCCCATCCTCTGTACCTTGCATTACGATTTGCTCATTATCTGTAATATTTAATTGTTGTGGCTGTTGTGGCTGTTGCCCATTCTCCTGCTGCTGGTAGTTATCATTATCAATCAACATTATCATATGCTGCCCATCCAGTTCGTGTGTGTTGTAAGTGATTTCGTGCGAAATATTATTTAACTGCATCTCTGGTATGTATGTATCCGACACGTTCGAAGCTGCATCCTGAGATTCCGCAGGGACGCCATCTCCAACGCTTAAAGAAGTCGCTATACCACTAGCCACGTGACTCAAGGCTTCTGCTTCCGAAGAAGGCTCTAAAGAGATCGGTGGCATAGATACTGATGTTGTGTCCGAATCGCGCAAATCCTTGTGCACGCAATCGAGATGAACTTGCAAATTTGTGGCTCGTACGAAAACTTTACCGCAATGAGTACAACGATGGCCCTTCTCTTTGCCCTCGGACAAGTTTCCATGACCTGCATTGATTTCATGAGTCGTCAATTCAGTGACGTCTTTGAACGTTTGCGAACATTGCATACACTGTATTTCTTCAGCCGTTGACGAATGTTGACGTGGCGTTGGTCGATGATTGTGATTAATCTGATGTCTCACCAAAAGCGTCTCTGATAATGCCACGTAGGAACACGCCTGACATTTTGGGAAACACATGCTTTTCGGAGGAGGCACATTGTGTTTTGTATAAAGATGATACATCAGAATATTTCGTTTGGTTGCTTTATAACCACAATGCTCGCAAACTCGCGGATCGAATTTTTCTTCGTGCACATCTTGCATGTGTCTTCTGTACATGTAGTAGTTCGTGTACTCCTCTTCTAAATCACATTTATTACATTTCCATGGCCCGGTCTCGCCGTCCACGCTTCCATTACTCTTCGTCTCGGTTTCTTCGCTGTTATTACTCGACATCAAGTGGTCAGATTTCAAAACTACATAAGAGACTTTCGTTTTGCTCGTTGAATTGCTATCCGAAGATTTCGCTTCTTTCTGCATGATTTTCAAACGTATGTTCTTGTTATTTTTCACTAAATGTGGATATTTCTTCAATACTTCCCGAATAATTTTCGCGTGATTGTTGATCGAATCCTCCGAGTTTGTTCGGTAAGATGATTTCCCCTTCTCCATGTTTTCTTTCTCTTCGAGATCAAATCGCACTCTCTTAGACGGCGAAGGCTGCGTATCTTGATTCCTTTGAAAACATCTGGCCACGGACCAATCGTCATCGGAATTCATTTCTTTTAGACTCTTCTCGTTCGGATGACCTTCGTCTTCCTCATCTTCGGTTGTATCATTTTTACTATCTCTATCTGGAGAGCATTTGCCATTAGGTGAACTATCTCTTTTACAATTGTCTGGCGCTTGAACGATAGGTTTTGTGTTGTACGTAATATCGTCGAAAGACGAGAACACCCCAAGAGCAAACTCCTCGGCTTCAGGGAGATCGAATCGGGAAGGTCCTGGAGTTACCTCTGTAGGCCTATTTGTCGACGGCATCCCATGGAATGTTCGCATTTCATAATTAAGTGACGGCATACTTTGTGGTGTATCTAATTTTCTTTTCCAAATCGGAAGCCTGAAATATTGTACATATAAAATCGAAAAGTCACGTAGCTAAATTATCTTTAATTTATATGAAATACACTTACTTTCTACCTGGTAATGGTTGAGTTGAATGATTCGAAGATGAAATGGAAGTAGTTGTTGGTTTTGTGTTGGATGTTGAAGGCTTTGAAACTGCCACTGCTGGTCGAGTGTTACATTTCACCATATGTTCATTTTGCAGGGAAGCAGTATTAAATTGTGCATCAAGTAATTTAGTTAAAACAGTCATGTTCATTTTCTGTGCAGTACGATACAAAGCATGTTGCTCAGAAGTCCAATACTCTAACTGACCAGTGTACATAAAGCTATAAAAATATTATATATATATATATATATATATATATATGTGTGTGTGTGTGTGAACATTACAAATACGATAATTTTATGTACTACATAAATCGTGTAATAAATAAATAAAATTTACCTTATAATTGATTTCACGCATTCATATGGCATATCCGATGGCATGATAATTACCCCATCAAAATTTTCATCTTTTTCTTTTTGCTCGCGTTCTAGTTGCATGAAGTAATCTGTACATGTTGTTACAACTAAACGATGAGCCTAGGATCAAAAATTTTGTTACACTAAATAATAAAGAAATATTTAACTAATATAATTTACAATATACGCATATAAAATTAATACCTGAACAGTGATATCACTGGTGGGAAATTTGATTGTAAGATCAAGTAATTCTTCTTCAAAATAAAGTTGTTGAAGTCTTTGAAGAAAGAAAGTGCCCCAGTTATCTACCTTTACTTGCTTTAATCCCCGTGAAGGAATCTGTTTTTCTTGATTTGTTATTTCCATTGTATACCTGTTTGTTATTAATTAAAAGATCTTTTTAACATTTTTTGTGAAAAAAAAATAATTAAAATGCTAAAAACTTTCAATGTTTTTTAATATTATCTTCTAGCAGAGTATTAATAGAATTAATAGTAAAAATTAGATACTAAAAAATATATATATACAGTACGACATATAATTTCAGAAGAAATAATTTTATTACCGGAATGTGTTATTATAAGAAAAATAAGAAAAATAAGAATAAGAAAATTAAACTTTCATATCAATTTAACAAATTGTATTAAGTTTCCTTACCTGATATTATTAGTTTAACTGTTTATTATATCCACTTATATCGATACTCCGAATGCACCAAATCCTGTAAAAACAAAAAAATAAAGAATGTTACAACCTTGATCATTGAAATTAGATTATAAGATACTGAACTACGCTTTCTCTGATGAAAAAGGAATTTCGAATCTTTCCAACTGCATTCCTCATGAATATCAGACGTTAATTGCTAATTACAAGATTAAGTAGTATCACGAGAAAAAGAATTATTTATACTATACATGCTATTTCATAGGCTACAAATATTACTTAACATTCCTGAGAATAATTTCTTCGTACTTGTGACTCAAATGCCATACAATCCATGTCACACAAAAGGGAAATTATGCCTCAATTAAGTACTCAGTAGTAACTTAACCTGATTGGTTTCTAAAAATCAAAAGTTTCATATCTAACATTATAATAATAACGCATCAACGGGATCCATTGACATCGGAACATGGTTCTGTGACTTACATAGCGAGCGAAGAAATACGCTAGCGTAGAAATTCTTTTAACATGTACATATATATCACTGTATACAAATTGCTGGGATCGCTTTGCTATTCAATTAGACTAAAATATTGTAAAAGGAAGAATGCCATGCAAATAAAACGAACTGAAAGAGACTTTCGACGAAAGTATCAGCGTACACTTTGTGAAACGCTGAAAAACGGAAGTTTAATAACGATGCATGTCTTCGTTTTACGATCATAGTCGGGCATATTAATGGTTATTTCGAATATATACAAATTCAAAATACCCTGTGGATGTATTGCACATACCTATTTAACAATATTTCAATATTCCACTCAGCTCCATCTCTTATAAATTTCCTTAGTACGCAAGTAATATTGAACATTCCATTGTGTATCACGACTCACAGATGGAGTTATACGTATCGACCACGGGAACAGGATATAAAGAGGCATTCAACTACAATGTTATAAATCGCTACTATAAACTAAAACAGTTCATATTTTGCAATATCATAGCACGAAAGAAAAATATTTTAATTCCACACGATGAAGGTAGCAAACGATTTATGTAGAAAAAGTATAATTAATTTCATAAGATTGTAGATTGAATCTAAAGAACGAACTACGAATATTGATAATACAAACTTACGGCGAAAAGAATAGATGATAGTTTCAAATATCTTAAGGGACCAATTGAATTTGTTGATAAAAAGTTTCTATTATATATTATAAAATTTAGAGTGTCAATCAAAGTTCATGACGTGTGTATGTACACGCCATAGAAAATATTAAAGATTTACTGCGCTTTTTAATTCAATAAAAATTGATATATGAATAGTTCTTCGAATCCTCTCTTTGTAATTAAGTTTTCCTAAAACCATTGAAACTTCATCCATGGTTAATATTTCGAAAACGAATTCTAGGGAATTTACGCAATGCTGCTGAGACTATGTTCTAATGCATGCATCATTTTTTAATAAACTAAACTATACAAGAAAAGAGAACAGATGTAATGTTAACTTTTTGTAACTGCTCGCGATATTATGAGTGGAATGTATGAAACGTCAATTGGCATCGATAAACATCGATGATTAAACGTATAAAGGCTCCGATAAAGAATATAAAGTGATCTTTTACACAAGAGATGACCACATATATGCATTTCAAAAGCTATCATTGGATGCTACCATTTGTTTCTTATTATTTTTATAAAAATGGTTTTGGCCCTTTTCAGAATTTTACAATTTAATAAGAATGGGGAGCAAAGTATTTAAATTCAGTAAAACTTGTTTTTAAAAAGGAAGAGAGGCAGGAATTTTGAATAAAATATTGTAAGTAAGCATGATGTAGCAATGTATCATTTACAATATCATTCACTTTGCAAAATTAATTCTCCTATGTTTTAAGAATAATTATAATTTAAATATTTTCATTCAATAGGTTTTGTAGAATGATGAGGTTGAACTTTAAAACAGTATTACTCATAATAGTAGTTGCAGTGTTGAGTTCAATATTGACATCATGGAATAATTGTGGCAGCCCGTCATTTTTTAAAGGCACTGATTGGAAATCGAAATTTCAGCATAGAGTAAGTAAATATCACAGGCAACATACATAGATTTAGCAAGTATTAATGTGTTTTCATAAAAGTATTTAATGTAAAAAATTCATATAGTGATAATATTTATTATGTATTATTATTATCTTTTTTTGTTTTCTTTTGTTGTTTAAAAGGACCGAGTAAATTTAGAAACTGGATATCAAGAGATAGATTGTCACATAAATGGTGATTATTCTATTGGATGCCGTAAAGAAGGAGATGAAGTTTACGTACCATTTTCATTTATTCATAAATATTTTGAGGTAAGTAATAAAAGTACATGTCGTTTAATTGCAATGAAATACTAACATGTTTAAAATACATCAGATTTATGGGAAGTTAGCCACCTATGATGGACTAGAAAGATTTGAATGGTTGCACAGTTATTCAAAAATTGTTAATCCTAAAGGGAAATATGATCCCCGAGGAGTGTTTATGACCTTTGAGAATTATAATGTTGAAGTTCGAGAACGTGTTAAATGCATTAGTGGAAATGATGGAGTACCAATATCCACTCAATGGGAGAGTCAAGGATATTACTATCCTACACAAATTGCTCAATTTGGACTATCACATTACAGTAAAAATTTAACAGAACCAGAGCCTCACAGAAAGATAATTGAGGACTCTGATAAAGTTAAAAGAGAATGGATTATACCTCAAGGATCTATCGCGTCTAGAGTATTTGATAAACATGTTAACAGCCATGTAATGAAATTTGCAACACCAGAAACCAGTACTTCTGGTATTACTTTAAAGTTAGATCATGTACTAGATTTTGTACTGAAATGGGATTTTAATGTTAAAGATAATGGAAGTATTATGATCACATTGCAATCTAGAGAAAGAAAGGAAATATATTACCTTCATTATGTTACTAGTAATATAGTACTACATACATACAACAATCACGTTTATTACGGAATTGGTCAAATTAATCATCAGTGGAGAAGATTTACTAGAGATTTAGTTATAGATTTACAAAAAGGTTTATATTTAAATGATAAGAACAAGAAGAAAATGTCCCGTTCAAAATTAAAAGTAATATATAAATATAAAAATTACCGTAAAATAATTTAAAAATTAGTAACGAAGATCAATCATTTTACAGATTGTGAAAATTACATTGTATGGATCGGGAATGATCGACAATGTAACATTATCTACAAGTGAACACATGGAGCAATTTTATGATGCAGCTAGATGGTTTGTTAGTAATCAAAACATTAGTTCTGGTGGATGGGCAAACCCTGTTAGAAGAAAAGTAGCATCAGGAATGGCTACTCTCGAGCCTGGATGGTATTTTAATCTGATAAATTGTTGAATTTTTACAAATATCATCGTGCTATATTTTTTTAAAATGAATTTTTTTTTTTTTTTTTTTACATAAACATAGGTATTCTGGTATGGGTCAAGGACATGCAATTTCTGTATTAGCACGAGCATATTATCATTCTGGCGAAGAAAAATATTTGCAAGCTGCTATTAGAGGTTTGCAACCTTTTAAGTTATCCTCTAGTAAAGGAGGAGTAGCTGCGATATTTTTAAATAAATACGTGTGGTACGAAGAATACCCAACGACGCCTTCTTCATTTATACTTAATGGATTTATCTATTCTTTAATTGGTTTGTACGATCTGAAAAGTATAGCAACAGGTAAGGATGCTGAAGAGGCATCCCACCTTTTTAACCAGGGTATGACATCATTGAAAAACATGTTAACGCTATATGATACAGGTTCTGGTACTACATATGATTTACGTCATTTTACATTAAAAACTGCTCCAAATTTAGCTAGGTGGGATTATCATTCAACTCATGTTAATCAGCTTCTTCTTCTAAATTCAATTGATAACGATCCGATTTTTACTACTACAGCAGAACGATGGATAGGTTATATGAATGGTAAGAGAGCTGCGCACAATTAACTTTCTTTCCTTTAAATCGACTGATTTTGCATTTATATTTTTAACTTATTAATATTTAATATTTCATTCTTTCCGCTCTCATTTTGTATCATACTTTTTGTAAATAATTTTGGATAGTCACAGAATAAAGTGGACCAAACTGTACTTATCTTTTTGTGTAATTATTATTATGTGAAAACAGTAACAATCAAATTTGTAGTATTTGTTTGTAAATTAAAATACGGCAACATAGGCTACGCATGTACTTGGTTATCCCATCATAGTAAAATAGAAAATTTAGTATTCTATAATTAAAATTGTATTTAAAGGCAAATGTATTATTACATTTAAAAGTTGTTTATTTAATTTAATTATAGAGAATAAGATTTTCATTTTGAATAATTTTAAAAATTTAGATTAATATTTATGTACTTTTATGCAAATTTTGTACTTAAAGAATTAAATCTAATGTTTTACAAAATATACATTTTTCTTAATTTAAATGTTATGTATTATGTTACAAAATTAAATTAAATACTTTTTTCGATTATTTGAATGTGTTACTTTCATAAAATATATGTATTAAAATAAATACAATATCTTTAACACACGTTATTTAAATAAAATAAGAAATTGTTTCGAATAAAAATAAATAATAAATGTTAACATTTTTGTATATACTATATTGCTTTTATATGAAGTTTTATTAGAATTTATAAATGTAACTTTAATAAATAAAATGTAAAATTATTTTATTCATAAATTTTTGATTCGTTTAATAAATTACTTACCATTTCGATATGTAATGAATAATGAAACTTATTTCATATTTTGAATGTATACTTATGATTTTATACGATCTGTTACATTGGTACTACTGATAACTAAGTTCATGGTATATTATAGTATAAACTACATTCTCACAATTTACAATAATTTTAATATGTATGCAAAAATTGATATTATATGACCTATAAATAATTAATTATGCTATTTTTGTAAGTATAGTTAAAAAAATTTTAATTATTATTATTAATCACCTTTATGACTTAATTTTCAATATAATAAATAGTTTTTTAAACATAACAAAAACAAAAGTAACTTTGTTTATAAGGGATTAATATTGGTATAAAATGAAATGTATTATTGAATATAAATATTCTCACAAGTGAAAGAAATAAACAAGATAAAAAAGATTTATAAGATTTCACTTTATAATTTTTTTCCATTCCTATATTTCAGATTAAGTTAAAAATAAATTAAAGATAAATAATAATAAAAATGAGTGGTGGAGTGGTACCAAGTAAATCAACAGTTTATATTTCAAATTTACCTTTTTCATTAACAAATAATGACATACATCAACTTTTACAGAATTATGGAAAAATTGTAAAGTAAGTCATGAAATTTAAATAACTGATTTTTTGATCATATATAAATTTATTAAATATGTGTTAAAAATACATTACTTGGTTTCTTTTTTTATATATTCCATTTATCCTAATATCTTTCTTAAAAATTGTTATTTACCAAGTGTTTAATCATCATTTTGATTAAATTTTATTACATGTTAAATTCTTTTTTATGTTTTAATATCTAACAAAATATGTTTGACAAAAAAATTTAATAAGCCAAGAGAATAAGATTTTTTTTTATATCATGATGGTATGTTTGTTTACTTGTTTATAGAGTGACAGTAATGAAAGACAAAATTACCAGAAAAAGTCGAGGTGTTGCATTTGTATTATTTCTTACTCCAGAAGATGCTATTGCCTGTGCTAAAAATTTAAATAATACAGAGGTAAACTGGAATTTGCTTTACACGATATTATTCTCTATATATCTTATTTACTACAAATCATCTTTTAACAGATAGGTGGTCGTACTGTAAAAAGTTCCATAGCAGTAGATAATGGAAGGAGCACTGAATTTATACGTCGCAGAGACTATCCAGATAAATCCCAATGTTATGAATGTGGAGAAGAAGGACATTTATCGTATAATTGTAGAAACAATACATTAGGACCGAGAAATCCACCACTAAAAAAGATTAGACTAAGAAAAAAACAGAAAGCTAATACTCAGCAAACAAGTGATTTTAATAAAAACAGTGATGATGAATCAGCAGAAGACAATTGGGACGAAGAAGTAGAAACATTAAGTGCTGCTATCGCATTAGAGGTAATATACTTTTGTATGTTATCTATACTAAAATAAAAAATTAACAAATATTTACTGTTATTAATCTGATTTTAGCAAAGACAGAAAGAATTGGAAAATAATCAAAGATTAGGATATAAGGGATATGAGGAGGAAAATAGATTTCAAAAATCTGGAAAAAAATATAAAAAGAATCAATACTTTAGTGATGAAGAAGATTTTAGTGAATAAGATAATCTAATAAAATAATAAAAAAGATTAAATTTATAAAGTATTATTTATATGTATGTAGATTTGTAAATTGACAATTCATTTATTTGCATATAAATTTATGTACAAATTAATAAATTTATCAGTAACTTTAGCTTTTAATTGAAATTTTTAATTACTATTAGACATAACAAATGTAATTCATTTAAAATAATCATGTATATATCGTGTATATACATATGTGTGTGTGTGTACATATTGATATACATCATGTTTACAATATGACAGAACTTTGAAAAACTTAATCTTTTAAGTACTGTTTGCACTAAATTTTAATGTTACTGTTTTCTTTGTAGTTTCCATTTTGAAAATGATGACTGATTTAGAACAGTAACATTAAATATTATTGAATCGTAATATTATACTTTGATAAAATAAGCGGTGACAAATAATTTTAAAATATAACCTCAAAGTATGAAACATTTACGTTAATTACGAATATTATGAATACTATGTCAGGTTTAGATTTATTAAGTACGTACGCTTCTGATTCCGAAGATGATGAAGTTAATGATAATAAAAAATCTAAGGAAAATTCTGAACGGTATTTATCTTATTTATTTTTTATGATTACTCATAATTTTTCATAAATATTCAAATATATCGCGATTTTATTAATTGTTAGAATTACTTATTATTTGAATAACTGTGATTTATTTGCATAATTGCACATATTGAAACAGTACCAATAAATTTACTTTTTATTTTTTCTAAAGACTTTTAATGATTTGTATGAAAATTTCATACACGCATTCGTCATTTACATTTAGACTTGAAAATGAATAAAACAGATTTTAGTAAATTAAATATTAATATTAAAAGAGAAAATGTGGAAAATAATTTTTATTATTTAGATTACCTTTACCTGGAAGCATTGCAACATGGAAAGGTGTTCCTCATCATGAAGAAGTACATGATGATTCATCACAACATGAGGGAAGAGTGAGGAGTTTTAAACATGAACGTGGTAACTGGGCTACTTTAATTTATATTGATTGTTAGTATCTAAAAGAATAAATATAAAATATTGTCTCAATTACAAAAATAAGGTCATTGTGATCATCAATTTAAATTTCAGACGAACCTAGTGAGGATATGCTCTCATGGATGTTTTCAGTTTTGGGAGAAGTGCCAATTAAATGTAATATATTTTCTGAGCAGTTTCATATTAGTTTATCAAGAACATTAGTTTTAAAGTTTCATTGGATTGAACCCTTCATAGAAGAAACCAAGAAGTTATGCGAGCAGACAGATCAATTTAGTTTGCAGCTTTCAAATATAAAAGCATACACTAACGAGGAAAGAACTCGTACATTTCTTGGGATAGAATGTGTTGACTACAAAGGAGTTCTTGATCATTTTGTAAAAAATGTTAATAAGTTCCTCACTGAGTATGATTTACCACCTTTCTATGATGTAAGTAATGTATGTACATGTATTGTACGAAATCAGAACAAGTTGTTTTTAATAAAAGTTTTATTATTGTACCACATAAGCAATTATAACTGATTTTTTCATGTTTAGGATTCCTCCTATCATATAAGTTTTTTATGGTGTCTTGGCAATGAATTATCAATTCTAGATGATCAAACACATACTTTGACTATTAAATTAAATCAATTTTTGGTTGAGCATACAGAAGCAAGATACGTACATGTTACCAAAATACATCTTAAAATTGGGAACAAATTATATGTATTTAAATTAAGATAACGAATAATTCTTAATACAAATTCAATATAAAATATATTTTTATTTATTTATTGAATTTAAAAAAATCTATAAAGTAAAAATCTTGTATTACATACATGTTTAAACTTTCTCTACTATCTGATAATAAAACTTACGTTTAAAATAATAAAATCTTTCTATACCTTCACCTTATCTTTTTCATTCTTCCCAAATTCTTCATCATTGATTCGCAAATTCTTCAAATTTAAAACTAAATTCGAATATTAAAATTCTCACTTTAATAGGAATGTAAAAGTAAATAAATACGATCATTCAATAACAATATATTTTGTTACCAGTACACAAAGGCGAGTATCGTATATAAATGTGTGTAAAATATTCCGCGTATTCACGATCAACGTGATGTGTGGAAATCTGTCAGACTTTTAAATCGTATAAAAAAACACAATATTTCTGTAAACAAATTATTTACAATTTTTTTAATATTTCTTTTTTTACAGGAATTTTATCTAATTATTCATCTTTACAAAAGAAAGCGTCATTTATTTTATATACAATATCATATACTCGTGTAACGAGCGTCGAGTAACTCATAAAATATATTAAGTACACAACAAGGAATGTATTAAAAAAAAATCTTCGAATTATGCGTGTTTAAAACATAATAGCACGTACAACATATTTTTTGTAATCACGTACTGCAACCGGATTCTTCGTTTTAAATGATTGTTAGTAATAATATATCGCGCGATTAGATATATTTGTCTTTTAAATATATAAATTCAACATGAGCGTCTTACAACCATACATTATATTTACCTGACGGTTTTTTCTTTCCTTAATAATAAGGCTGAATCTTTACCTAGAAGTGTTTTTCACGCTATGAAATTCCATTTGATCCGCTGGTTGTTTTCTCCGGTAAACACTTCATGATTGTTGGTTCTATTAACTTCCACACTTCAGCAAGCTGTGATGTATTTCAAACGTTATTCATTCAGAAAAAAAGAAACTTGATGAAAAAAAAAAACTACTTTGATAATTTTTATTTCAATATATTTACAATCATAACAGAAATATTTTCTGCTCCTTTTTATAGATTGATAAATTACACTTACCAAATTCTCAATGTCTTTCGTTTCAGTTCTTTTTTTTTTCTTATTTTTTTGATAGCATAAACATGGCAAAAATTGATGATTGTCATTTGAAAACGTATTGTGCAATGAAGGAATTTTACCTCAGAATGGCCGCGAATTTGGACGTTGACAAGACTTTGCAGAACCGTGGCAAGTATTTCTAAATGGGCGTGAACGAGTTGCGTTTCCATGTGTAAGCAGTGCAACGAAAAGCAATTTCGTAACTCGACGTTTGCAATTACCGATTCCTGAGCGACCATCTTATTTTCCAGATACTCGACTGTGTCACTCTGTGAACAAAAGCTCTGTAAAAAAAAAACCCTGCAACTAAAGATATTTTACTTTCGATAATTACTTATTTTATACTCTGCCGTATAAATAAACATTATAAAATATATTTACACGTACATATAATTTCAATCACAATACTAACGAGCAAATTGTATATTACTTTAGTTTCTCTAGTGACAATCGCTCGCTTTACTTTGTTATCGCTACTACCATCAATTGTACAATCAATTGTAACACATTTTAAAGCTATCGATGTTACAATAACGCGTTACAAACATTTGGAGTGCAACGCGAATGGTCGTAATAATCAACAGAAAAGAACTTATGGAAATACAGCGATTGCACGCATCAGCCTACCTTCAATTGGAACGAATTATGTAAGACGATACAAGCTTGTGATTATATATTATCACATTTTTCTCTCTCTGACATTAACATAAAAGACCTTGAGCAAGTGAGTTTCGAATAATCACGTAATGAATGGCGCACAAGGTAACGAGTCGAGTTAAGTCACTGGATAAATATACCTTTTTTTTTTCAAAGTTGTAAATCATCGTCTGCCAATCAGCTACCTGGAAGAATCTACTTACGTCAGTGCCGCGTATAACGCCCTGCATTTGTCGCTTTTTCAAGGACAACATCGTGGACAATGCACGCTGATGATCGGCGCTGACACCACGCTCGTGCCTTTCGCAAAGGATTCTATGTGCCACTAGCACGTCCAATAACAGATTCAGCCTTTCACATACCATCGTTTCTTCTCTGACTGCTTGTTGCAGCGCTCTCGTTGAGAGCAGATTGAACTCTCTGAAATTACGAATGTACACGAGTGTTCCTTTAAAACAGAAAAAAAAAAAAAAAAAAAGAAAAAAAGAAAAGAATGACGAAGTAATTAAAGGACCGATGACACGCGATGCAATGTCCGGCGGTTTGTAAATTTTTAACAAAATTTCTGCGCGAAGAATTATCAACGCGATTGCACATTTCATACAGTTTTGTTCGCGAATTGTTTTTAATTATTCTATGTTGCAAAGATATTTTGCGTTTGATAGAAGTGAAACGATCTACTTCTTAATTCATCAAGGTTCGTCGAACGTGAAAATAACTCTCTCTCTCTCTCTGTCTTTTTTTAAATAAACCGACACGACTCTCGTCGGCACTCACTTTGAAATTATATGGAAACCTTTCTTCATCTCTTGCCAAATGGTGGAACCACCGGTGGCCCAAGCGGTGGTGCCGTGAGGTTCCGAGGCCAAATTGCTTAACTGTGTGCCCAGCTCCGCCATATCAACCGCGTAACTGTGTGACCTTATTGCCAGGCAATCGGCGATATTCTTCAGCCGCGATATTCCAAGAAGTATCACTCTGATCTGATCGCGGCTGTTCGCGAATTCGGTTAACGTTTCCGGCGGCACCAGTTCCTTCGCCCTCGACGACAATTCTGACGTCGCGAATTCGTCGGGCACCCGCCTGAATACCTCGCGAATTTTGTGCTGCGTCTCCTCGCCGGTGTAAGTGAAGAAGAATTGTACGATGTGGTCTTTGCTCACTACAGGATGCCGTGCAATCACGGTGAGGAATCTCAGCAGCGATCGTCTCCTTTCCTCCAGAAATTGCGAGTCCGCTGCGAACATTTACATCGCACGGTCATCCTCTCAAATATTATTTATTAACACATATCCAAATTGGCCGACACTTTTTGACACTATTTGTATTATAGAAACAAGATATGCTCTATATAAAAACAACCTAACTTTTAAAGAGTCATATATTTTTTTAGCGAAATTTTGGGAAACGAAGCAGAATGAATTTGTATTTATATATACACCTTTATTTTTGATTTCTTTTCTTTCTGAAGTTAACAATAAAAATTAAATCCACGAAAAATGTTGAAACGAATTACTGAGAACATACTCGTTATTTTTATCAGACAAAGTAAATTATTTTCGAAACTTTAGGTTTATCAATAATTCATAGTTCATCAACGAATGGTACTGTTCGAAACATGTTCCAGTATGAAGGGGAATGTTGCAAAAGTCACACACGCAGATAGTTCTAATTTTTCTGTTGTGAACTTTACAAACCTTGCAATATTTTAAAGGATGTTTTGTCTTTCCTGTATTCGCTATTTTAACGCATTTATGTTTATGTAAATCATAATTAACACTTTACCGACCGTGTATTAACGGTGAATAGTTAGCCGATTAATAAGTTACCGGTCGGTAAAGTGTTAAAATATGTTAGTTAGCCGATTAATAGGCTACTTGTCGGTAAAGTGTTAAAATATGTTAACCGATTAATAGGCTACCGGTCGGTAAAGTGTTAAGTCTGCCAGGTGGGTCAAATTTTGGCGTACGCTTTGTTGGTTTTAATGAAATCGATTCTGATGGTGATATTTTAGAAATGTTTGTTGGTATTGCAGTGGATGTGCTGGGGATTGCAGTAGATGTGATATTTCTTTTTCGTTTTCCATTTCAGATTTACTTTATTATATGATTTTGATAAAAATAGGCTAAGAAAATTAACAGTTATATCCTTGAAATTTCTTAAATATTCGAACACCCATGTGCTTAAACTTCGAATAAACTTCTTCTATACGCAGTACCGACTAACACATTTTTAAATTAATTTTTTTTTGCGTTTGCACCCTTATACGACGCAACTGAAGCTGAAATCAGTTTTCTCGTAGAATTATCTCTGCTTGGTAAAAATTACGTTTCAATTTATTCGGATTTAATAAAACAACGATCAATTATTTACCGCAATATACAAATGACGAATTGTTCGTCATTTGGCTGCTGGTGATTGTCTGTGAAATGACGAATTTTCGGACGGATATGTGTCAAAGATAAATAGAATAACAGAATATCGAACGAAGTATATTTCTGACTTATCTTTTCTTTCAGGTATTTATTTTTACTTAAAGGAGCATTTCTATTTTATCGAATAATTTCTATCTTACCTCCAACGATTTTTTTCGGTGGTAACTTCGGTATCAGCCTGTAGGGGAATCTTGCTAAGAGAAGCTCGTGCAACGATACGAAGTCGTTGTAGCGTCTATAAACGATGGAATTGAATCTCTGTAAATAGAAATTGTGTCCAGTAACAGTGGCCATTAAAAATGGAACTAACTATGATCACTGGTGTGATTGGAAATTTTTAATTTCATTCAAAGCCAACTACGCTTAAGGTAAAAATGAATCGGTAGATAATTGGCAAGTGAAAAAAAAGAAAAAAAAAAAGACACCTACTTTGCTGGTCACTTGGTATTCCACGTGTTTCAAAAAGATTCCCTTCTTCTCGGGCACCAAGTTCACCTCTATCGTGTCCAGATTGCATATATCTGAGTAAGTAAGATTCAACTTAGCCGGATTGCTGCCTTTGTGCAACCTTTGAGCCAAAAGTGTTACCTCGGAGAGATCGCCCAGAACAGGAACAGGTAATTCTACCGAGAACAAGAACGATAAAAGAAGAGAAAGAAGAAAAAAATTAAAAAAAAAAAAAGACTTTGAAAGTGTTCAGTGGAGCAAAATAAACGAGAATCGTAACAATGCTATGTAATTTACAAGATTCTGAAAAATCAAGGCAAGGATAACTTTTTTCCTTTCGCAATTTTATCTATATCCGGTTTAGTCGAGTTTACAAACGATTTCCAACGACTTGACTTGTTCGATTGAAAATCTATGAGTTGCAGTTGACTCTCGAAGGCACGAGTAACCTCTTTAAACATTATCGTTCGACAATAAACGCGAAAGATAATCATCGCCGTAGCTGCAACCTCGTTGTTGGAAAAAGTTTTCCTGACCTCCGCAATACTTGATTGCGAGTGAAGTATCTTCTCTCTCTCGATTGCTTTTTCTTGCTCGCTTGCTTGCGATTTCACTTCTTGTTCTTCAACAAGGATAGAACAATTGCGAGAGAAAGAGCTTCGACTTGCGATACTTTTGTTAGTCTGGAATGACTTCACAAAAGAATTAAGAGTTATTTAAAGAAACTACACGTTGACGTAAAGTTGAACGTAGACGAAACTTATGAATTATGCAGCAATCTATTTACATGATAACAAGTGCATCCTTAATTATGATTAATGATAATACAGTTGCGTCTATAATCCGAGTAGATTATGCAAATGACACTTTTTTTTTTTCAAACGAATCTATGTATCATTCTGTGATGACTTATCATTCATACCGCTATCAGATCGTTAATCATCCATAATTATAACTCTGAGTCTCTAATGGATCATCTGATCAGGAAGAAAAATAAGAAAAACACCTGATACTATACATGCTACTAGCAGTTCATTCTTTCGAGTTTCATTTCAATTTTCAATTGCGAATAATCGAGCCACGGTGAGAAAAAAAAGAGAAGAAAAAAAGAAGAAACCGTCAGAAGAACGGTGCACCGCTTCCGGTAAACCGCTTTCGACAGTGATAAACTTTTTCTCCTTTATTCGCGATAAGAGGAACAACGACTGATTGTATTGGTCAGCGACACCGTTAAAAACCGGGCCCCCCCTGACACAAATGTTAATCACGTATGTATGTATGTTGCTGCATAATCAGGAATTTTTGCGCGATAACGAGTCAATTAGTGATAGCTTCAACAGCACGCACTTCGTTATCCGTCGAGTACGTACTTCGCGACACAATTCTGACCATTTTCGGATTTTCTTTCTTTCGTTTCTTTTCTTTCTTTTTCAAGCGCGAGAAATTCAAGGCGATTTCAAGACGATTCACAATCATTCGAGAGATTAGAGGGAAACTCACTCGTTTGGTATTAATTCGCAGCAAACAATATATTCTACACGTGCGTTATATAAAACGATAAAATTTATATTTTATATTATTCTTATATTTCTTTTATATGATTCTTGGAAAAGAAGCGAGCAACGAACCTTGCGATTCAGAGTTCTCCAGCAGTTTGTCGCTCGGATGTTTCCCTTGCTGAGCAAACGCGACTAGTGCAAGGCCCTTGTATAATCCGCTCCTGGTTAGATAACCCGTCTTGCTGTCAACCAGTTCCCATATCTAATTGGAGGAAGAGAAAAAAAAAAAAAAAAAATAAAAATAAAAAAGAAGAAGAAAAGTTTCACTTGAGAACATTTATTTGCAAAGAGACTCTTCTTCCTTCTTTTCGAAATTAGAATCTCATTATCACACTATGTAGTATGATATTAATATCAAAATATACTGCTCACAAAAATTAAGGGATATTATGCTCCAGCCTTTTGTACAATGTATTTTCATCGATGAAATGAAAGTTAACAACAATCAATCAAACAAAAATCAAATGCAAAATCGTATCAATATCTTCTAATTTTTGTGAGCATATATAAATATATATATATATATATTTGAAGTTTGAAAGGCACAGCCGGCAGAAAATAACACGGTTGCGTGAAAGGCGCACGAAGGAAAATTGCGGAAACAGGTTGTGCGAGGAAAACTACGAGAGAAAGATGAAGGAAGAATATTAGCCTTGTTTCGCGCGGAGACGACTTTCTCGAGCCGCTACCAGCCGCGATAAAAAAAAAGTTCGAGATTTTTGTACGAAATAATTTCTCCCTCGGTTTCTTATCGCAAACCAGACATAAAGTCCAACCATATTTTGGAAAAAAATGCCACGAAAATAGCACGTACCTGTTGTATCGACAGGTGTTCGTGAATGAAAAAGAAAAAAAAAAAAAAAGAAAACGTAGAAATCACAATTACGTCAACAATTTGCACTTCTGTATCGAGTAAATATTTATGCAGGTGAAACTTAAGGAAGTATCTGGTTATTAATAAGCTCGCTGTATTGAGTTTATATCAAAATTATTTCAGGGACTAATCCAAGTTAACAGAGGAAAAAATATATATATATATATATATATATATATATATATATATATCCAGAATTAAGGATAAACTGATAAATCTGAACCAAAATTATGACGATATCGAGACTAATTCGTCTGCAAAAGAAAAAAAAGAATTAAACCAACTGTTACAAAATATACAAGCCAAAAAATCAAGAGATATTAATGGAATTATTAAATGATACAAACGTAAATCTGTACGTCTGAAATCTCAGCAATCAACATTTCACCACTCGATGTCAAATACACATCTACGCGAATGAAAATTGAATGAGCAGCATTGGGCATCGACAAATTCAACTGGCTGTATCTGATCGTCATTTCAATTTACCGGATTGATCGAAAACCAAGCAGACTGTAAATCTTGCTTACAACTTACAAATACCTAAATAAAATAAACTATATAAATAAATACAACTACTATATAAACTAAATAAATAAATATAAATATAAATATAAATATAAATATAAATATATAAATAAATATAAACTATATAAATAAATACAACTACTATATAATATATATAACTATAATACTATATAAATAAATATAACTACTATATAAACTATATAAACAAATATAACTACTACTGTATAAATACTATATAAATAAATATAAACTATATACATAAACACCTCGCTCTAATTTATCGCTGCGTTTCGCTGCACGCGTATATGTGTGTGTGTGTGTGTGTGTGTGTGTGTGTGTTAATTAACACGCGGGTTAATTAAAGGCATTTATTAACGAAAGACACGGGGGCCTGATTTAATGTGAAAACGGCGTAATCCGCGCGACACACTCGACTAACGGCGCAGCCTTAGCCGAAGGATTAGGCCATAAATGAAAGTAACTGCATTCCGAGAATTTTTTATATCCTTCCTTCGCCGTTCGACCTCTCGTTCGTTTCATTCCCACTGGCTCTCTCTGTCTCTCGACGATCTGGCAGAGTACACCGCGAGAGAACGTTATCGCGCATCTAGATTTCTATACTCCAGCACAGCTTGATCCGTTGTCTCTTTGTAATCGAGGATTTCTCACTGGATAATGTGTGAGAAACGTATGCGACATTAACATTAGAACTACCACTCCAAGATGACTGGTTTTTAGAATTTTATTTTAAAAATTTTCTATTTCACGTTACCTCTTTTTCTTTTTCTTTTTCTCTCGAAAAATGATGCAACGACTTTCGCAGTGACAACCAAAGAAATAATACGACGAATTTTATTCGATTTTTATCTATTGGACGTAGAAATAAATTTTCTGTATCGTGGCTACTTATACCAATGCCAGTCGAAATGTAGTGTAAAAGGATCCTACAATCTGTTTATCGAATTAATCAGTTAATCGCACAATTTGTCGCACGTTTCTAGAATATTTTACTGCTATCGTTCCATATGACGATGATAATTGGTCAGGGAAATTGCGCGTTTTCTTTACTAATTGAACGACCATATGCTTGAACGTGTAATATCTCGCACGAAATTCGAAGTGAAAGAAATTTGAAACGAGAAAATTTGGAACTTTCACATTTGTGTGACAGAAAAATGGGGACCAAACTTCCTCTCCAACGCCACGATTTTACCGAAATATTGAGATTTACTCGCTTTGATAAAAAAAAGAAAAAAAAGTGACGAAGTCAACGTTTACAAAGTGATAAATTCGCTTTGATATCAGCTGTGTGGGACGAGTTTGTTCAAAATAGTCAGTGTCGCTGCAAACCAGGTGCAAATATTACAATTGACAAACAACTCTTTCCATTTAAAGCCCAGAGATGCAGATTTATTCAATATTTGCCCGAATGAACCCGACAAATTTGGTATTAACTACGTAACATGCGATTTCTATTGTAAGAAGAGTAATAAATCAATAAATATAAAAATATTCTATCATTACGTTTTCTTTTTTCTTCTCCTTTTTTTTTTTTTTTTTTTAAAGACCAGTCATTTTGACTTACATTCTTGCTCTTTGGAAAGTTTCTCAAGAGGCTCACTCCCGGCGACGAATCGTTCGAATCGAGGGCAACGATAGTTTCGTGATTTTAGAAAAAAATCAAAGCCAAGGGAGATTAAGGTTGGGTTTCATATTGGAGAGAACGAAGATGAAAGTGAGTCAAATCAATTGATAATTATTGGTTATTCTGGCGTGATGAGCGTGAAAGGAAACGCGTTAGTCACAGGATGATTTAGTAGAATTCGACGATTTCTTGGAAACTGAAAACGAGGCGTCGCAAAAGGTATTCAACACTGATTAAGAAAATTTCACTTCTGAAAGTGAGTGATGCAAATAAATGTGAAAAATTTTCTTTTTGCATTTTGAAAATTCTATTTTTCTCTCGATTTCCTCTCAACTTTTTCAACGATATTTCTCCTTGCGCATTTGTTCTTTGTTTTCAAGATCTGCCATTGTTATTGCACGTCTGGTTAAAAGAAAGTTCGCGTCGATCATGCTTAATTTGACAACGTCGTCTCGATTCGTTGTTGTTAACGAAATTCTTTTAAAATAAACACACAGGGAAATACTTCTGAAGAGCCATGCATCTGAAATTCCAACGATAGACTTAGAATTAGAGTGATGCTTTTCGAGTATTTCGAGCATCACTGTAAATCGATCTCTCGAGAAGAATACAAATGAACATTAACGGTGTATGTTTTTTCTTTCGAGAATACAAATGATTTACAAAACGAGTTTTAACAGCGGCTGACGCATTCAAATCACAATTTCATAGCGCACGACAGCAGGATGCGATTGAAACTCGCTCCTACAAAAAGAGTAACAACAATATTCTGATGTTCTCATCGTCAGAACGCATAAATTCCAACAGCCAGGAATTTCCAATTGTAAATGCAAATTGACACGTAATAACGATAATGACTCGACGCGTTATAAAATTTTGTAAAATTTATTTTCGTACGTGTAAAATTTATTTTCGTCAAAATCATCACCAGATTATTGGATAATCAAAATAATCACCAGATTATTGGATAAACTGTGTGAAGAATGTCGATCATCGAATCGGAAAGGAGAAAACGAATTTTCGCGGAGGAGGGGAAAAAAAAAAGAAAAAAAAAGACAAGATTTACTGTTTCTCTTTGGTTTTGATATAGAAATTTCATTCTCAATAATAAAAGGATATTAATTCGGAATATTTTGCATTCGCTTCAATTTCTGTACTATTCTAAAACTAAATTTTTCCTTTCAAACATCGAATCTTTATCATTATTTTTCACGTCATTTTTTTTCTACAATGTATGTTTCAGTGCAGATCGGTTGAATCTGAATTATCCTTCTTAGGAAGACTATTCTTATGACAAGTTATTGATCTTTTTTATCATTCTCTTTAATAGTGAAATCTGGCTCGATATTCTCTTGCGACGAAATTTTCGTGACCTCGTCGTGTAATCTTTAATCTTCTGATCATTTGCATCGAATCTTTATCATTATTTTTCACGTCATTTTTTACTACAATGTATGTTTCAGTGCAGATCGGTTGAATCTGAATTATCCTTCTTAGGAAGACTATTCTTATGACAAGTTATTGATCTTTTTTATCATTCTCTTTAATAGTGAAATCTGGCTCGATATTCTCTTGCGACGAAATTTTCATATCAGAGAATGATAATTCTTGATAATTGAGGATTTGAAAATGAGGGAAGAAAAATCGCTGGAGCGATCTTTAACGAGGATTTATATCACGCGAGTATACAATAAGAGAGTTTAGTTTGTAGAGATCTTTAGGATCTTTCAGATACACGCAAATTTGATGATCTTCGTTTTGATAACTTCTTCGGTACTGTTGGTTGCGTTCTACTTTACGCAAATTCAATTTATTTTCCAAATTTAGGCGAGATTTAGTTAAGAAAATGATTACGATTGTCTCGCAAACTTTTCACCTCCTTCTTCATAGATGCTAAATCCAAGTGTCGATTGAAATTTCAAATTTATAAAATAATTTACCAAAGGTATGCAATCATTTTTTTAAACGTAACGGTACCTTTATTTTTTTATTATTTTTTATTTTGTTCTAGGTAACGTAACGGTACCTAGAACGAAATGAAAATAAAATGAAACAATGGAAAACAGCAGTGATTGTTAAAACTGCGAATATTATACAATTAGAGTTGCTCCTCGATATATTTTATTGAAATTCTTAAAATGGCAGCTCGGCGATTATGCACAAAAACGGGACCAAAGAAAGAACACGAGTTTAAACGTCCCAGATTTGAAAAAGATATTTAGAAAAAAAAAAAAAAATGTTAAAAACCCAGAAATAGAACACTGTTTCTAAAAATCCAGGAAGGAACGTTTGTTCACGTTTCTTCTTTCGCACGCGTGACTCTCGAACGATTCTTTATTTCGTTGCTTAACAGATGGAACTCTGCGGCCTCCAACAGCCATTTTTGTTGCCGTGAAACTGATTTGATTGACTTCCTTTGTCAGGAACAATGAGCCGAGTGAAAAGGGGGCAAGGGTCGTGCGAATGGAACCGTGCCAAAAAAGAAAAAAAAAAAAAAAAAAAAAAAAAGGAGAAAAGGAGGAAAAGCGAAGGCGCGTGAAATCCGAGGCAAAAATACAAAAGTGGTTCGTTGTTTTCCCATCTCGAGTTGTTTCACGAGCATTGTTGTTAAGCTCACTGACTTGGACGAAACCACACAGTGAAAATAAGATCCTTGTTCGCGGTGTTACGTGTGAATCTAGTCGCCTGAACAATCGTCTCGCGAAAGCTGAGAGTCCGACGACTCTTTTTCTTTCAGTCTTTTCAGTTTCAATAAATTCCCCCTCTCCCTCTTTTCTACGTCTTCGACGCGTTTCGAATCGCGAGACGAATTATCCTCTGAAACACGAACGGCTCTCGTGAATCGACAATACCATGGTTTCTTTTTTCTTCTTCTTCTTCTTCTTTTTTTCCCTATTACAAACCGCGAAAGAAGAAGCGATCGAAGTTTCGCAGTCGAAACGCTGTCTTCGATCTTTGTGACGCTTGATCTCGCACATTCTGACAGAATGTTTGATCCTCGAATGGAAGATTCTTTCGAAGAATCGATTCGCAACATCGTAGCGTGCAAAATGTACACGCGAAGTGTACAGAGTATCTCTCGTGTCTTGATTATTTAAAAGTATTTCGGCACTTTGCCAACAAGTATCATTTCACGTTCGAAACTATTTTTAATTTACTCCTTTTTTCCTCCGATTTCTTCAAATTCCGGAAATCCCGTCTGTACTTTGATTCGTCATTGTATATTCATTGCATATATTTATTTCCTTTCAATCTTGAATTATCATTATATTTAGATATTTTTGGGTGTGTATGTTAAAAAAAAAAAAAAAAAAGAAGAAGAAGAAGAACGCAAACGACATCTGCGTGACGTTACTGTTTTGATTCGAATTCTCTTGCTCCTATAAAAATTCTTCTTTCGTTCGATGATTAATTTTTCACAATAAAAAGTCACATTAAAATCTTCGCTTGAAAAAAAAAAGAAGAAAGATATTCACGAAGTGTGCCTGACGTGGAGAAAGAAAGAAATAAACGAAAAAAGAAAACAAAACGGAATTCGAACGGAGAGTAAACAGGAAGAGGAAACACGAACGTAATTACGCGCGTGTAGGGTACTCGTTTAAAACGTTGTTCCCCTTTCTTTTTTCTTTTTTTCTAATCACGAACGTCGAAAAAACTTTCTAACGTTCGATCAACGTTAATTTCATACCGCGAGGATCACGCGTAATTAATTGAAAGAGGTTGCATCGCTCGACGACAAGAGTATCGTCAGAAATACACCGGTGTTCCTCAATTTACGCCAATATCCGTTTCCACGTGGATTTACGCGAATAAAAACCGTGTAAATTGAATCTGTCGGTATAAGAGGAAAAATATTGGAAGTAAAAGCTAGTGAAAGTTTTCGAAATACACGTGTACATATTTATTTCACAGAACTTGACAGAAAAATAAGCAAGACATTTCAGAAAACAGAAGTATGCAAGTTTTATTCGATTAGTCACTATCGCTACTGTAATTCAAAACAATAAGCCTTTTCTTTTTAATTGCGACGAACTCGTCATCTTCGTGACGCTTGAAATATTTGGAAGTTCGTCTTCACTTTCATTGCGAATGTAAATTTTTTCGCACGAGGTTTTCCCTCAATATTTTCCGCTACTAAGTTTTCGTGAATTTGCTGACATTCGCTGCAACGTTTCATGAAATTCTGACGAAATTTCAAGGCTCGTTGAATGGTTGGATCAATGTCTATAATGGCAATTCCAATTTTTTTGGCTAACTCAAGAGCTTTGCAAAGATTTCCCGCAGTGAATGAAACTGTTTCTTCGTTGTCACTGCTACATACATCATGACGTTTGGCTTTCACATATGATATTTATTAACTCAGTATCGGTTAATTTACGATCTGCTAGTAAATCATTAATGTCACACTCGTTTATAGGAAAGTATGTATGTATATACATATCTGATCGCGTAAATCAATTCCGCGTATAAAAAGTGCCGCGTAAATTGAGGGACCGGGTGTACTTATAATTATTCATATTTTCATAGGTTGCTTTATGTCAGTGTCATGCACAATGGCTTCTTATTGAAACAACGAATATATATATATATTTCATCGCATTGTTAATTGCCCGTGTCTTAAATATAAATTATTCGACCAATGTCCATCGACTTTCGTAGCCGTTCCAACAATTACAAGCGCTCGCATACACGAATTATCCAATTACTCAAACTGTTTTTCTACACGTATATAACGACAGAGAAACAATATGAGCTTGATCTCAAATGTTGAAATAAAATTTCGTTTTTAACGGAATGCTTGGATTGAGGTAAACTTGCCGCGTAAAACAAATACTCGAGCAAAAAAAGGGGCCCGTAAATTGAGAGACCGGGGGAATTGTAATGTCAAGACGAGGGGAATAAAAGTGAAGAAGTATCGATAAGCAGGAAGAGGGAAGACATTTTACATGCGTATAAAGCGCGAAACAACTGGAATGTCATTAAACAAAATTAGTCTCGTCCGCGACGGAAGAAAATCAGAGGGAGGGGAGATCGACAGCCATGACCACTGCCGATGGCTTTATCTCACGTGCGTGTTACGTTCGTGTCGATCGTCGCATGGTACGCGTGCGAGGATCCTAACTTCCCGTCAACGTTGCTGTTTGAATTCAATTTTTCTTCTTTTCTCTCGACTCGATTTCATTTCACTTTCGCCCCTCGTTGTTTTTCAATTTTTGTCTCGACCAATTCGCGCTATTAATTTTAACTTATTCCGCTCTTATTCTTTTTCTTTATTATTTTTAATTTAGTTTTTTTTAATTTTTTTCACTTTCAAGCGTGACAAGTGGCACAAGATTGCAGTCCACGAATCTATAGTACCAACTGGAAAAATCATAATCTCCAGTCATTGATACGATCCCTTTTACGATTGATTTTTTCCTCTTCGTCTATAAAGGACAATTGTTTCTTCTTTACAAATTATCAAAAGAGGCACTGACATTTGAAATACAATTTTATCGAAGGTGATTACACGATCGTAACTACGTACATGGTTTCATCTCATTACGATATTCATCGTTCAGTTCGAGAATATATGAAAAACGCATGGTCTTCGAGCTCGAATTTCTTATTTTTCATGTATAGAACATCAAGCAAGTTTTATGTACTTTCAACTTTCAAGATTCGCGTAAGACACGCAAGCAAATTATCTGTTATATTTTCCTTTAAAAGTAGAAGCAAAAATTCCATTAAAAAAAGAAAAAGAAAAAAGAAGAAGACCAATCATTTGAATTGATATTACATTTATTATATTCTTCGTTTATCTTTCGTTACTTAATATTTCGAATTAATTAAATTTATTGCTACGCCAGGCAAGTGAAACCAGAGAGATTCGAGTCGATATCCCGATTACATCCCATTGCAGGTAAAAATTCTACTGCACGTTTCGCATATCTCGAAGAATTTCGCGAGAGTGTTTTCACTCGTTCGTGTTTGAAAACTATCGCTATCGTTGAAAATTACCAGATAACTTAACACGTGTGTTGTTTTACACGAAACAGTCATTCTGAAACGTAACGAAACGAAAAGAAAAAACAACAACACAAACAGATAAAACGTGAATATGGCTACACAAAAAAATTTGCAAAGGTGGAAAATTAAATTTAAAAAATACAAAGAAAGATACACGCGCGCACGCGTGCAACGCGTTTTCGATGAAGTTACTTCTTCGTTCGGAGTTAAAAGTGAGCGTGTAAGCGCGTACGAAAACAAAGGACACGCACTTTGTATCATCTTATATCGCGATGCGTATCATTCTGGATCGGCCTATTTATAGTGACCCGCGATGGCTAGCGATAAAGCGGCGACCCACGTAACGTTATTTTGATTGTGTCATTAATCAATGAACGAGACGCGACGTTCAATCCCTGTTACGTCGTATCGCGTTGTCGTGTTGTGTCACGTCGTGTCGCCTTGTCGTTTCTAATTTGTCCAATTATCGTGTGTCCGACAGATTTTTCAAAGCTACGTGGCCTGACGATCGTCTACCACGGCGAATAAACAAGCACGATGCTGCTTAAATAAATATGTACGACCTACACGTTTGAGCCGGCGTCGGTCCCCGCGGGGACCGACACCTTAGCGGATACTTTGCCGAGTCTGAGAAATACACTCGATTTTATATTATTTATATTTAATATAAAAAATACACGTTCGGCTCTGTCTCAATATTCTCAAAAAAAAAAACGAACGACAAGCGAAGGAATCTTCTTCTTCTTTGAACTTAATTTAAACATTAATTCAGAATGATCCGAGATCGAGTTTCAGATCTTTAGTTCGTGCATGATTTCAATAAATACTTTTTAAAAGCTTTTCAATCGAGAAATAACTAATTTACTTTGCTCAAAATGCGCAAATGTTGCGTAAATATAAGAAAATTGTGGAAAAAAGCAAGATTCTTTTTTGTCGTACGATTGTGTTAATGTAATTTAAAAGCTACTCTGCGCAATAGCTTTTTGTGCTTTCATTTATAAATATACACTTCTCAAGCAGGTTGACGTAACCTAGCAATCATGAATGAAACATACAAAGTCATTTTGCAACGTGCGCTGCAGTGAAATGTTCATTATATTAATTGAAAAATAGGTACACTAGTTATTCATTAATTCTCTCTCTTTTTTCTCTCGTTTTCCAGTTTGCAATTCTAAGGGAAATTTGCTAATTTCAACTGACACGATCTCGAGTAACAATTTAGAACGCATAAGTAATCTGCTAATCACAGATTCATAAATCGCGTATCGAAATGATACAAATGATGTCAAAATGTACGAATGATCGTCGTTGCAAATCACGATCAATCAATTTTATTAATTTTCCGATGTTTTCTTTTGATAGAGAGGAAGTAAATAATTTTAATCCGCCAGTGACAAGTCAAATCTAAAAATTCTTAAATTTGTCGACCGAGAAATCGAGAAGTTTGAAAATACGAAGGTTACTAAGATTATTGAAAATAGGGATGTATTTCTTATATTATAACATAAAAATTTATCGTTTAGTCGAAAAAGAAACATAAAATTTCTTAAATCCAACGGTATCTAGAATTTTTTCAATTATTCCTCTTTCACAAAGAGGTGAGAAATCAGATAATTTTGCGTTTTCGATTCCTACGATCTCCCAATTGCAAGTGTGAAATAACTGTGGATTCGAAATAACATAAAACGTATTTATTGCAAAGAGTTTTTGTAGCTGACCCTACTATGCAATCTTCCACTATTACAAAGGGGCGTCCTGCGCAGACTATCGTCAGCGGGCGTGTTAATGATAAAATAATGATACTGTCACAAGCAGACGATGCTTGGGACAATGCAATCGTTACGAAAAGAAACTATTCAACGACCGTAAAGTAATTGCCGGTGAATGAGTTGTCCTTATGAACGATAATTTACCAGTTCGATCAAAAATTTCACATCGATAATTTGGATACACTGTGACACGTATTTATGTATTTTTCCCCTACTTCTTGCGAAACTTCGCAATATAAAATAATATCACATAACAATGGAGGAAGTTCTAGATAAATTTGTTAAATTTGCTGGAGCAATAGAAGATAGCCTTGCAATTGCGTAACTAATTGCATAAAATAAAGATCACAATACTGATCGGTCTAATTGCAGAACAAACAACTTCAATAGCGTGTAATCTAACACAAATGTAAAATTCAATCTTTATTAGAAAAAAAAAAAAAATGAGAATTTATTTGCACTTTTCAGCATTACGCTTATTTGTTAAATGCGAGATCGATGAAAGCTTTGAACGATGAAATAAATTCCCTTTCTTTCACAGTGTCTCTAACAAAAACATTATTTATGTACACGTGTCATTCTGTGTTTTACAAAGAGATCGAGACAATTTTACATAAATCATAATTAACGAACAAATGAGTAAAACTTAATTAAATGAATTTGTACCAGTATCTCTGATGGTATCTCAACTCGAGTCTTATCAATTGCAACTTACACGTTCGGATTTTCAATTTTTTTAATTTCTCGTAAAAATAAGAATTCCTTCGCCCCTTGAGTCATCTGACGTTTTTCTCGGTTAATTAATTCTAAAAGAAAAAAAAAAAAAAACAAAAAGAACAATCTATCTGACTAGACTGACTACCAAAGATGTTCAATCTTCTCTCCACTAAAGATGCACAATTCGATGGAGATACACGTGATTGCGAAACGTTGATTCATATCATTAAGTATGCGTGTTCCATGTGACCTGAGTGATTCAGAGACACGCCGTGCGTACCAGATATAGTATGTACGTACGTGTTCGAAATGATTGCACGGTCTGAATCTCGTTTTGATCTCTTTTCCTTTTTCTTTTTTTTCCACCCTCTTCTTCTCGTCGTTTTGCAAGAACAACGGGACGAAGGAGAACGATAAGAACCGTTTTCCGTTTAAATGATATTTAATCATCGTGATCATCGTAAAAGAGATTCTGACAAAACCGATTCGGGAAACCGTTACGCGAGAAATTTTTTTTTCAACGTGGCGTTATCTGTTTCGTGTGCCACGTAGTTCGTACCGATTTCGATTTTATTATCTAACTGCGTCGATGCATGCACACACCGTGTGTCAAGCGGCGCGCGTTTCCACTGACAGTGACGTATTAATGATCGTTTAGCGCGTTTATCGTCGCGGACGAACCACAAATTGGTCAAAGTAGATTTAATTGAGAAAGACTATCGGCGCTCGGTGGCAATCGGGCTGTTCGGAAAAAATGTTTCGAAAACAATTCGATGGACGGAGAGTTGTTTCGGTATATCTTCAGATCGCGGGGAAGTTTTTGAATTTTTCCAAAGGAGGAGCGCGTGTGCTCGGAGATTCGGATGATTTGAATTCTTGTAACAATTTGCTTGTTTCTTGAAAAATATTATTTCGTGAAAGTAACGCAAAGAAATTAGACTAAGAAGATGTACTTTAGCGCCGTTTATTTTCAACGTAAGATCACGGGGGGGGGGAATGTATGATTATTTTTAAATATTTTTAAGATCGTACCTGAGTTCACGAAGATTGTAGAAAATTTATATCAATTAAAATTAAAGAACGATGATTTGAACTTGTAACAATTTGCTTGTTTCTTGAAAAATATTATTTCGTGAAAGTAACGCAAAGAAATTAGACTAAGAAGATGTACTTTAGCGCCGTTTATTTTCAACGTAAGATCACGGGGGGGGGGAATGTATGATTATTTTTAAATATTTTTAAGATCGTACCTGAGTTCACGAAGATTGTAGAAAATTTATATCAATTAAAATTAAAGGACGATGATTTGAACTTGTAACAATTTGCTTGTTTCTTGAAAAATATTATTTCGTGAAAGTAATGTACCTGAGTCCACGAAGATTTGTACAAAATTTATATTAATTAAGATTAAAATTAAGAGTGAGATTTCTTTCAACTATCGCGTTTAACGTGAAACTCACGAATGTAAATTTCAAACAATGAAATATGAAAAATGATCTTTCGGTCAGAAGAAGATTTTAAATTTAAAAGAATTGGATCACTCGCTAAGATTTAAAGATTAATATTAGTTATAAATAATTGAATACTGAGAGAAGAAATATCCAATGAATCGAACATCGATAACATCTTTAAATACAAAATATTTCGACAATCTATCGTTTGTATGATATTAACAAATACACACACACACACACACACATGTATTCTATATTATATTATATTATGTATGTTATATATTTGATACGTGTTCTAATTAATTTTCTATAAATTATATATTAATCTTTTTTATAGAGTATAAATATATTTATTTATAGAAAGGATAATACACTCTTAATTATATCAAAATATTCACGTTTCAAAATTAGAACGTTGAACTTACTACTGTTATCAGTAAGAGAGTCGTTGTCGTTTAATATCAACGAAGCATGTTTAATTTTTACACAGATGATCTGATAATAATGATGTTTCTAAACTTAAAAGTAACTGCTTACTAATTTCTTACGCTCTAATTTTGAAACGTGAATATTTTGATATAATTAAGAGTATATTATCCTTTCTATAAATAAATATATTTATACTCTATAAAAAAGATTAATAATATATAATTTATAGAAAATTAATGAGTCATCATCTTTCGAGAAATATCAAAATAATTCAGCGTTGAAAATTAAAAATAATTCATTCTGCATATTTTCAAATTTATTCAGGCCAGTAATTTTATAAAGATTTACTCAACAAAGGAAATGCACCTGTTCTAGTATTCATTACGCAACACAGAATTCATCGCTATATTCGCTAACGGTAAAAGGTTGCATTATTCCATATTGTATGAACCTGTACAGGTGCTTCGCGAGTGAAATCTGCCTTTCAGAGTTCCGTTGATTATCACAATCTTTGACTCCACAAATCTAAATGTTAAGACTTCGAAATATTAATTAACAGTCGAAATTAATCGTTATCGTTGTCATGGGAAATTATGGTGACGAACGTATTAAATTTTAAAAAACGGGAATTTTAATTTTCGACACTCGGTTAGACGATCTACGTTGAAAATTAATTTTCAACGGATCTATCAATCAATTCAATTATTAACCCATATTCGTGCAAAATAACGAGTGGTGTATTTTTGGTGGCAATAATATTAACGGATTAACCTGTGCAAGTTAGCAATCGGGATAACGCTGTGTTATATCGCGATTGATTTCGAATAATAATTATTCCATGTAATTACGAAATAAGATTCACCAGTTTTTAATTAATCACGAAATAATTTTGTTTGCAAGATCAAGCACGGGAAAACGGCAAAAATAATTTTGAAAAGTGTGGCGATAGCGACAGCGATGAACAGATTCTTTTCTTTTCGTCAAAGACAGGAAAAACGTATTTTAGACGTGTATCTTCCGAAGAGTCTGATAACGAGGATGCAATAAAAACAAATGAAACTTCAACGAGTGAAGAAAACGCTAATGATTGCAATTGGGCACCCAAAGATAATAATCGAAAAAATTTTGTATTCACGGAAACACCAGGTACAAAGCCTTTATTTTTGGCCACTGTGACAGATTTATTCAATCTAATGTTGTTGCGACGCGATAGCTGTTGAAACAAATAGATATGCAGCACAGATGTTAAATAGCGAAAATTACAAAAATAAAAAAATACAAAAAAAAGAGAAGTGGAACTACTTGGGAATGTGAACTTTGTGTTTGATATATATATATACATATATAGTATATATAGTATATAGTATATTTTGTGTGTGTGTGTACACAATCTTTTGAAGTTTTTTCTTGGAAAATTTATTATTAATAACTTTATTTAATAATATATAATAATATATATAATAATAAAAAATTTAATAATATATAATAATATTTATTACTAATAAAATATATTATCAATAAATATTATTAATAACGTAATACGTTATATTTTTCATTTTTCTCTTAACTACCATACCGCCATATCATTTCCACACTGCATTGCCTAAGTGGATTTTGTCCAACAAAGTATACATGATGACTGCCGCGCGAACGGGTTAATGGCGATATACGCAATTAATTGGATACGCGTTTCTCATCCAGTATGCGTATGAATGATTAACCGCGATCCAATACGGAAGAGGAGTTAACGCGTAGCATTATAGCGGTGGCATTAACCTGAGCGCGCGGCGTGCGAAGAAATTACAAAGTTAAAGGCACGGCACTACTCTCTCTCTCTCTCTCTCTCTTTTCCTATATGCTATATGCGGTACGGTGGTTGGCTCGACTCGGCGAAAGAAACGAGTGAAAGAAACGAGAGAAGAAACGAAAGAAAAAGGAAGCCTACCTGGCTGAGAACGGAGCTGCTCAGCTGAGACTTGACAAGGAGGGATTTAAACACTTCTCGTTCCACGTTTCCGCTCGTCGGTGAACAGATCTTCTCGTAGACTTCTCTGTAGAATGCCGGTATGCAGCCTGGTTTGGTGCCGCGGCAAGAACCAAAATCAAAAGACATCATCGTCACACTTCGCGGGACGAAATTTCACTTTTCTTCGGGAAAATGGGGGGGGAGGGGGCGAAAGACAAGTGTTGCAACGGGCAGGGACCGATGACTATGACAGCGTATTTACCAGGGAGGGAGAAACCTCGAGGATTTATGCAAACGAGAACTGTTATTGCGTAAACGCGTGTTTAACCTTAGATAGTAAATAGCAACAGTGATAATCAGCGTTCAATTTTAATAAATGTTGTCTAGCTTACACGTGCCTGTTAATATCTTTTACTTTACAGCCGGACGCGATCATTCTTCACGGGTTGGTATTCTAAAGGCTACTAAGAACGCGTACGACGTGCAACGTTGAAAAATCCGTTTGCGTTTAATTCATAAAGAGCGAGTAACAAATTGCGCGAAACGAAAGGCAAAAACGCGTAAAAATACTGTTGTTATTATAGGAAGAGAACGAGGGACGGTGTTCAGTGGCGCTCGGCAACGTTAAAAGGAATACACGTTGGTCTTAAAAACCGGACGACCTCGGGAAGACCTTGTCAAAGGTGCGTACGGTACACAGGTTCATCATTTACCGAACGACAGATCGGTCGACGCCATATTGGATCACTTGTAGGTCATCCGGGATCCTGCGAGATGGTTGCACCGCGGATCACCTTTTCGGAAATACAGTCACGTCCCACGGATCGCCTTTTGTTGTTTTATCTGCACTCGCGTTGCGTATTCTGATCGAGTGACAATACGATCTGTACTAACAGCAACACAAAGACACCAACAACATACGCCATTGCCGTGTGGCGCAAAACTGAGGAGCGCCACCGATTTCACTCACCGGGCCGCTCTTATTTCTCCCGCCGCGCATGCGCCCTCTCACAACGTCCCACTTACACTACTCGACTCCATACGCGGGAAATTCGTATTATTTTGAAGTTTTGCGTAATTCAGAGTAATACTGTACAAGACGTTACGTGTTAAATATTGTACTTGTACGTAAATTACTATATACTATACAAATATTTTGTATTATACTATAGATATAAGTATTTTTTTGTTTACGCACGTACGAATTGAAATTGCAAACTACTGAAATTCGTATCTGTCGAACTTATGTACTTGAATGTACCATGTAATTGAATGAAATTTTAGTTATTTAACGAACGAACAATTGAAAGTTCGCGCGAACAGAAACTCGCAAGTACTGGTGACAATCAGTGAATCTCTGTTATGTAATTATAATTATATGAATTTCATACGAATGAAGTTTTATTGCAATATAATGTTACATCGTGCATATATCGTTTGAATTTTCAAAAATATTTCTCTTTTACCTTGAGTACATGTTTCTTTCTCCTGAAGAGGATACTAGTATTTGTTTTGTCGTGTCTTATCTAAAACACTCTATAATAAGTCCTGTAAACTTGATAATAAAAAATATAAATTAGTTATGTATAAAAGACCATGAATTAGAAAATTAATTATCGTCAAGCTGTCCCAAAGGAAGTGGTTTTGGCAATGGTTTCTCAAGTTCTCTGATTTCTTTTCGAATTTCCTTGGATCTCTGCTTGTCCACAGATTCGATCAATCGTAATTTATGTGCCACTTCTTGCTGTATCATAGGACGATACTTTTTGTCCATTCCGAGACATTGCATGTCGCTTAAAAATTCCATTCTTTCTTGAATTCCACGCACCACTAAAAAAAAAGAATATATTAGAACAGAAACATGGTAATTATTTTTGCTACTTACATTCATCGATTGGATCGGTAGTGTCAGAAAAATTTGGCTCTCGTCTTGCTCTATGAAGAATCCTTGGGCCACGAGGAGTTTCTGGTATATCCTTTCCGTATGCCATCATACATGCTAAATGACGCTTTTGCTTTTCTTTGTTACCTAAATTTTTATAAACGAAAAATTAAACAGGTTAATTTTTTGTAAAATTTATCGTTTCAAACTCGATCTCCTGAATTAGGAGAATATTAACTTCTAATATTATTCGATCACGCAAATAATTATTTTATAAAATTTCATAAATTATCACCGAAATTATAAATATGTTATTATTGAGATATTAAATTAAATCGACGTAAACTTACGTAAAGGAGATGTTCTTCTATATTGTTCCCTTTCATACGCACCGCTTTCGATAATCATATCTTGCGATCGTTTCTTCCAAACGGTAGGCATCAGAACCTATGTATATGGATTTCGTTAATTTTATTTTCTTTCATCTCGGTCAATCTTAATAATCATCAACTTTACCTGGTATTGTAAATTGTGCTTGTTCGATTCAGCCTTCGATTTCTGCACGGCAACGGGCAAGGCTTCACCTTTATTAATCGCTTGCTGAACAGATTTCCTTTTCATCATACTCATTTTGGATTCTTCCATTAGAACTACGATCGCGAATTCATAAAATTCGTAAATTTAATGAAAGAAAATTAACATAAATTAATATTAGAACAGAAGGATAAAATTTATTAGATCTTAGAAAAAAAAAAAGAAAAAATGATAAAACGTTAAAGTCCTCTTTCAAATAAAATATATAATAAATATCAAAGTCTATTTAACTGAATTTTTCATAAATCTGCTTACGTTTGATCAAGTTTTTCGTTTCCTCGCTGTATTTTGCTCTGGGTGGGTGGTGAAACGCACCCACTCCCATTTCTACTCTCTGATACTTCCGATCCATTTTTTTAACCTTTTATAATGATCGAATATCACGACAATTAGCACATCAGCATAGTTCAACAGCTGCATACGAACTGTCGTGTCACGTTAAAAAAAGACAAGTGCGATACGAACCGCGTCCGTCGCGTTTCTATGACTACTTTGAAAATGATTCAACCTCAATCGAACTAACTTTCGAACTGCGATTCAAACTTCCACGATATTGCCATTAACAGGCTCAAACGGCATTCATGTCAATATAATAATGAAGTATCGGCGATTTCTGCGTGATTGAAGCACTTACGAACAATACGAAATTTTAACATAAGAATGTAATACTCTCGTGTCTCTCGATAAACGGAATCATGTTGCATTTAACACAAAGAGATTCGTCGAAGTGAAAACGTCATGCGTGCATAGAATAAAAATTAAAACAGCAATAATTCGATTTCATATTTGTTAAAATACATATTTGTTCCAACCTATCGGCTAAAATAATATATTTTAAATAACTTTTCAGTTAATTTGTACAAGTTAAATAGAAATTAATTTCATTATTTAATAGGTATGTTGACTATATTTTATAATTAACTCGAGAGCGTATAAATTTTCATAATTTGAAAATAGAAAATCGTAAGCGATTGCTGTATATCTCGCTATATTTACACTATAAATTCTAACGTAAATAAAGGCAAAGAATTTAATGATATATAACAAAATATAAATCCGATCTCTAGACAAAATTTCAATTAATTAATTTTCTGTATAAAGGCGGAATATCAATATGTACTGTACGTACATGTACATGTAGAATACTTAGTAAATTACGCCCCACTCGAAACACGTTTCAAAAACGTCGCGGAAGAAAAATCAATCAACGTTCGAAAGAAAAATTTCGACGCAACTCGGATTTACGGGAGCCTAAAATTGAATTATTTTCGTTCAAGTAACAATCAATGATCAATTGGGAACAGATATATGTACCTTGAAGGATGCGACAGTGGATCGGTCTGTGGTGCGCATGTCGTTCAATCTAGCGTTAGGAGTTACGTTCCTACCCCGTTGGACGAGGTAAACTCGCGTTTTGTGCGTCGAACGCACAGAAACGGCCATCACCTGAAAATTGCAAGTTCTTGCAAGCCTCGCGAGGGGCCACGAAATCAGGACGATACATTCGTCGTCCCCCGAGTTCTTTATTCTTCATGTGATTCTCCATTTCGTTTCGACAATCGGATCTTTCGTTTTCATCTACGCGAGAGACAGTGAAAGTTATTGATTCTTATTGTGGGCTTACGTTTCACTGATAGACCGTGCTCCCTTTTCCGCGAGGTGAGTAACGACGCATCGCGTCGCTCGCTTTCCATTCGAAAGCGATGCATCCTGCCAATCTGCAGCTTCGCTGCATTCTCCATTAAAGTCTGACTCACTTCATCTTTCCTGGTTTCTTCTCTCATTTTCCCCTGATCTTTGTTATCGGTGTTATACCACGAATTATATAGCAGTAGTTACTTCGGTTGCAATCTTCGAGGATTGTATCATTTTTATTTAGAAGATTTTACCGATTGTTTCAGTGAAATTTCACATTTCGCATCGTAGTTTTCATGTTTCATGGTTTTACCTGATAATTGGAGGAATGATTTTATTACACGTACGATACATAGATTTCAAATAATGTTTCTCTTTTCTTCAATGAGCTGATAAAAAAAAAATTGAAAGATTTGCAGCAATAAGGAGGTGGTAGCACCGCTCATTATAATTATGCTTATTGGAAGGAGAAAAAGATATAGGTTTCACATCTGAAAGTACAAAAAGATTGTTATTACAAAGATTAATTGATTATGAATGTATAACAATTTTCTTTTTTTTTAACTAGAAGTTCCTTATTACAGGCTTTTCAATTGTTGGATGTAAATTTTGATCACTGTTACTTCTTTTCAGGAATAATAATTGTAGAACATCTTGATTAAAGAGAAAAAAAAAAAAAACAAAAAAAACCGACAAAATGAAGGTGGGACTGTTAAAGAATTTCTTGCATTATTTCAATCTGAAACAGGGTACAGTATTAATAGCAGTGTTCCAATTGGTAAATATAATCTATCATTTAATTGTTATCGCTATGTAACAAACACATAAGAAATGATTACATATTAAATTAATTCACTTTTCAATACAGTTTACATCCGGGTTTAGTATGATATTTTTCGTGCTGGCACTGGCACACGCGATGGGAATTCAAGAAATGGTGGTAAGGGATACAGAAGATGCTCTCGAGAGAGAAGCCCTAGAAGATATATCATCTAATCATCTAAATACTAGGAAAATGGATATGGCGCACCATAACGCAACTGGTGCTTATAATATATAATCTTAGAAATACTTTATATTCTGCTACTTTCGATTAATTATTCATTTTAACCTCTTCAGGAATAAATTTATTAAGATCAGAAAGAAACGATTTACATCGTTCTAATATATTTCTATGAATTATTAAAATATTTAATAATTCGTGTATATCCCTCAAGAGGTTAAAAAGTATAACGTTTCTTCTTGTTTACCTTCACGTTTTTTTCATCAATTTTAAAAATCTTTTACACGCTTAGAAACAGTATATTCGATGTACTGTGGACTGGTGATCACAGTGATACATTTTATTTCCACTATCCTGCTTCTGTACGGTGCGCTGACGGTAATTACAGTTTACATAGCCATACGCGAGAATGATTTCGTGATAAAACAAGGCAAATTTCTTCCGGTAGAACAATCGTCACTTCATGGCGCCCTGGATGATGGTCATGATGACGATAATATCGGCGCTGACAATTTCTTTGTTCTTGGTAGAACAAGACTGCCCGTTTATTGCTACCCTTGGAGGCAAAGCTGATATCTGTGAACGTAGGTTCATAAACGAAAAAAAAAAAAAAAAAATATATATATATATATATATATGATAACAAATATTAAGTTACGACCTCATTGAGACAATAAGGAGCAACTTTTCGTAAATGTCGCATGCATCTTGAAAAGAGTTGCTGCCTCGAAACAAAACTCAAATGTTCTTCGGTTTATGTCGTTTCAGTGAGCGCGTAGCTTTAGATTATTAGACTGGTGCATATGAAATTTTAAAATGACTTCCGCACAATTGAATTACATTAATATTAAACTGTAAAGTTTTCTCAATACTGCTTTCATAATTCCATCGTGAAATCACATGTCGGAATAACATGCTGTTCGAGTATTTCAAGAATTGTGATGATTCGTAAATGCAAAATTAAAAGAATTATAAATAAGGGATGTGGCAAAAAACGAAAAAAACGAAAGATTTCATATGCACAATCCCGATACATTCGCCAATATGTCAAACGTTTGAACCGTTTCAAAAATTCTATCATTACAGAAAATAATTCTTTTGCAGGTATGATCGTTCTCTTTCTCGTGATCACTAGTTCTTACGTATGGTTCGTCGTGTACAGCACCTACAAGAGTCTCGAAACGAAAAAGGGACTGACTCATGTTCTTCATGGCGTGAAGAAAAAGCCCGTGGTTCCGGTTGTACAAAAATCAAAAGCCGTTCAGGCAGACGCAAACAAACCCTACGAGGTTTAAAAATCATTATATGAAGTTATAGAAATAGCGACCAATAAGTCGTATTTATTCGTTACAATGAATGTGAAAGGACGCATTCGATGACGAGAGGTTTCGTTATCGGGAGACATCCTTTAAACGTGACAGTGTTTTTTAAACAGATTTTAAAAATTACACTCGGTCTGCCAACAAGGCCTACAGATTCAATCTTGTCATCTAAAGTTTTGTATAATTCAAATCAAATGTCAAACGTGTTTTCGCCTTTGACGATAATTGAATTGACATAAAACAAAGGCGAATGAGAAAGGTGCGACGTACAAACTTATGTTGGAAAAACACTGTGCAACTTATTTCTATACATAACACGACGGAGATGTTTCATTTTATAAAAGCTCAAATGAAGTCTGCAGTACAAAAAGCTTGCTTCGTATTATTACACGTGTTACTTATTGTTCGTACTTTAATTGTCAATAAACAGCTTCGCGGTGTTTCTTTTTTTTTTTTTTTTTTTTTAATTATATCTTAAAATTTCGGACAACGCGCACAGAAATATATAATTACAATTATTCTTAATGTAAATCTAAACTGCATATCGAAATGCGGCGACGCATATATCGTAATATACATATATTTTTCATTTTAATCCGAATGCCATGACAAATCGTAAAATCTTTTCAATTTAACAACGACATTAGGTTGGAAAACTTTAATTTATATTTGCGTATCCCTCTTTCTGTAAGACTGAATTCTAATTATTAATGTTGCATACGATTTTTCATCAAATTTCGCATTATTATATATTAGAAGAAAAGAAAAAAGAAATGAAATATATCGCTTGCAATTGATCAATATCATTTATATTTTATCATGAACAAATATAGTGTTTTGTCCCGTAATCATTTTTATTTTATATCCGATCTCAACTTCTTTATCATACTTCAAATCTTAATATTTTGTGGTAATATAATAATAACAACTAAATGTAGTTATTTCTTGTGTATATGTATATTAAATGTATGAAACCATAAAATAAAGATTATAAAACTTGATTACGTTATATACGTCCCATTTTTTTATTTAGCTAATTATCAGATACGATCGATAAATAGCCAAATCTCATGATTCTACATTAATTTGTTAACACTTATGACGCAAAATTGATGGATAATACAAATTATATTCGAACACTATATATTTTCTGTAGGGTTGAATAAAACATTTATAATTTTATAAAATAAATATAAAAAAGTACACAATTCGATCACTGAGCGTAATGTGCCACCAAAAATTTCAGAATAATATTCTTCGTATATTTGCATTAGCTTTAGCTAAAAGACGTTCAATTTAAACGTAAGAAAATTATTTTTCACACCGACACGTTAAGCGGAACTTCTAATATAACATTAAGTTCCTCTCTTTGCTTGTAACATTTAAGAACGTATAGTTCCATAAGTAAACATCTCAGACATAGGCCTTCTAACATTCCTTAAAGTTCTTCTTTTTTATCATTAATAGTCCCGCACAGTGCACCAACAAATAGTACTTTTCGTTTGGTCCTCTACTACATAATACGACTTCAAATAACAAACACAGTACTCACTTTTCATATAAACTATTTCATGTGATCTCGCCCATAGACACTGAAAAGAAAACGTTAAAGAAAAATATGTAGAACAATTTTAATATATTTATTATAACTATAGTTTATTAAATGTTAGATATGTATGTACTTTCATTTAATTGCTTAATAGATAGCATAGCTATTATACTTTACCTCCCCTTTATTTTTCAATCACATTTTGTCGTCCGTTAATTCGAGGAACTGTGCATAAAAATCTTTCGTACATTCACCTTTATTGTTAAATACGAATTTATAATAGCTACCGTCTGCGCATATTACTGTAAAAATAACAAAAAGGAATCTGTCATGTAAGGAATCATTATTACATTATATACGTATATTACTACTCTACAGTACTGACCTATAATACTATTGTTATCAGTTCCAAATGCACACATACATTGTGGACCACCTGGAACTTGAAATTTACAGAAGCTCCAGCTTGAACTAAAGTATTTTGGCAGAAAAGTAGCAGATGCTAAACTAGATTGACGATTTAATTTTTGATCTTCTACAGCAAAAACGTGTACAGTTCCATGATCACTCGCCACGCATAGCCAAGTAGAATCATGATTGAAATTGATGCTGCAATAATATAAATTTAAATAATTAATATTATTTTAGTAGTATCTCAATTGTAAAGTATCTCATTTTTATTACCAATAAATGTTTGCATGATTAGCTCCTCTTCTCAACTCATTAATCATATTACCAGTCTGGGTTTCAAATACTCTTATTAAGGTTCCTTTTTCTGAAGCTGTAGCTAATCTAGTACCTTGTAAATTTAAGGCTATGCAAGATAAAGGTGTCTCATGCGCTTCAATATTTAATGGCTGCTTTTCTGTATTAGCCAAATCTATCACTGGAATAGACAGAAGTTATTTTATAAATTAACAAGATTTAACAATATTATTTAAAATTTTACCTTGAACATGTCCATTCTTTCTACCAGGAAAAGCAAGCAATGAATTACTACTATTTGGACATAAGACACATAAACCTCTGGGATTTGGATTAGTTTCAAATACGTGAAGTTGTTGAGGATTTTGCGTAAATGTGTATACTTTTATGACTCCTTCTAAAATTACTACTATCCTATCTCTTCTTAATTTAACACCTTTTACAGGAGCATTAAACTCTAAAGTGATAGCTGGTGATTTTTTAAGGTCATCCCATATCATAACTGAAAGTTTTATGTAAAATAGATACTAAATATTCCATTTCTTAAATCCTGAGGTAGAAAAAATATATAAAATACTTTACCTTTATTTGTTGGATACATGGGTTTTGTTCCACTACCAACTAATGCTAAATAATTACATCTAAATAGCATTTCAACATAACCAAGGCCTCCGTCACTGAAATGACGTACCTTCTCTTTTAAAGGGTCACAATTGTATACTCTGAAACCATTCTCCATACCACAAGCGAAACATCCTACAAGTGAAAAGATTTGTTATCTATTTTTTTACATTATATGATTTTATATCTTTTTTCTTTCAAATCGCAATATGTTTGAAATATACTTTTTATTTAATATACACCATATTAATTACTTAATGTATGTATATATATATATATATATTAACGTAGACACAAAAAAAATTAAGAAGATAAACTACTACAGTTGAATAATTATCATTGAACTCATTATAAAATATCACATGATACGATACAAATAAAAAGAATAAAAGAGGAAGACACAAAGTACAAGAATAAAACTTCTAGCAATTTAGATAAACTCAATAAGTTTAAGAGAAATTTTTTTTCACTGTGTATATACTATGAAAAAGCAAATATTTATAAATGATATAGTTATAAGCGATCAAAATGAAATACAAATAATACAATGTAGTAGAAAAATTTAAATAACTGAAGTAAAATGAGTTGCAGGAATGACTGATGATTTAAAATACGTTTAATGTAATGTTATCATCGAGACTTGGAAATAATTGTACACAAATGAGGTTAAAAGGAAGATGATAATAAATTCCTTTATTTTCAAACATATCAGGCCCCGATGTGGACGTATTTTCTCACATTAAATTGACATCAATCGTACAAGAAAGTAAAGTCGTGATAAATTTACGCGATAAGAGTTCGACGCAAAGGTTAGGAATAAAAAATAAATTTGACAGTACACGACTGGACTGTCAAATGTAGCACGCTCGGTCACATACCTTGATCCTGATTGAAACCAGCGTAAAGCAAACCGTTCCCGTGAGGATTCCCTGCGGTCAAGTTCATCGTAAATCACTTTAATCGCAACATTCGCACAAACGATCGTTTGGTCGTGCAATTCTATCACATCCTCGCCGGCAAGCACATGAGATGCTTTTCGTAATTACGAAGTTCCGTCACCATCATCGAGTCTCTACGCATGCGTACTGATCAGCTGATATGTGCTTTACCGGAGTCGTAGTTTCTACGTAACTGTAATAACGCAAAATATTATGTTCAATCGCATTAAGCGTCGCGATTTTATTTAAACAATGTTTAACTTCCATTAATTATTTTTTATGCAATAGACGATCGAGTAGTACGAAGAATTACAAAAAAGTAAGAATTACGATTCATTTGTGTACATAAATCTTGAAGCTCTCTTCCAGCGTTACTTCAGTTAGGTTATATCATGAAGTGTTTCCTTAGAAATCTTCTCATCGCAAGCAATTTACACACTTGCACTGTATTATTTCGAGAAGTGCCTCGAAACTTGAAAGGGAAGAAGCATAGCTCGCAGTTATGGCTGACGAGACAGTTGCAAGATCCTTACGTAGAGAAGGCTAGGCAGGAAAATTATAGATGTAGAAGCGCGTACAAATTGTTAGAGATCAACGAAAGGTTTAAAATATTGCAACCAGGGCATATTGTAATCGATTGCGGCGCTGCTCCTGGTAGTTGGACACAGGTTGCTGTTAAAGCGACGAATGCAAATGCCGTGGAAAAGGATGATGTTGGGATTGTCATCGGGATAGACAAACAACCTTTGTATCCAATTGAAAATGCAACGTTATTGAGTGGCATGGACTTCACTGCTGCAAAATCTCAGAATGAACTTTTAAAAATTCTAAATGGTAAGAAAGCTGATGTAATTTTGTCAGATATGGCACCGAACGCAACAGGCCTGAGAGATTTGGATCATGAAAACATAATACAACTTGCATACGGCGCTTTGAAATTTGCTTTGCAAATTACTAAAGGAAACGGAGCGTTCGTTTGTAAATTATGGGACGGTGGAAAGTGTCAACAATTTGAGAAAGACTTGACAAGATTCTACAAACATGTAAAATGCGTTAGGCCTGAAGCAACGAGAGATGAATCTACAGAGAAGTTTCTCGTGGCTCGAGGATTCAAAGGGATAAAAAGTACATCCAGTAGTACAACGTAACATGCAGTTTCTTTAACAATTAAGTTATGTACAATAAAAAATGCTTAATGAATAAAATGATGTGTAACGTAATCGCTCATCATGCCTGGACAGGTTGTAAATAATAACAAAGCATGATATTTTGGTACAGGACCAACATCGAGTGATTTTTATAAGCTGTTACGTTCTGCGATCTAGAAACAGCTCCTACACGACACGACACGACAATGTGTAATATACATCGATATATTTAGTTATAAATAATACAATAATATTTTTATACAGTTACAATTAATACACGTTTAAGACGCTTCTTAATTATGCAATGTATATACAATTTTCTCTTAATAAAATTAATATGTACACGAATCAACATTCAAATACACGAGAAAGTGAGATTACACACCACATCGAAGCATTTACGTAGAGCAGTAAAAAAGAATTACTGGCCGCGATGTCAGATCCGTAATTTTCGTTTCGTTACGTGATGATCACACACGTAATCAGGTATAATTACATTTCGTATAAAATCCAAATAGTATCCGATGGATAATATATGACGATAATAAACATTTTTCACACCGTAATTGCATGCACTCTACCGCATAGTCTCGTACAAAAAGACGTTATCGTACGCGTGAAATGTGAGAAAGGATCATCGCAATGACGGTCATAAAGCGTAAACGACATCGGACAGATGATTCGATTCATACTGTTTCCGAACGCATTATTTTCGGAACGTTGCGCTTGCATAGAATAATGATCAAATCGCCACACCGAAAACATTCATACTACATAGATACGTGTTTTCGCTATACAATGTAGGTGTAAGCTTCAACTCAATTACACTGGAGAGACATAAAGTGTTGCAATTTTCGTAGATACATGCGCAAGCGTTCATTGTTTTCCCTTTACGTGAAGCATAAGAGTAATAAAAGAAATGTATATCCGAGAGAAAGATTTTTAGAATTTAATGCAATGTTTTCCTTTAATTGTGCTTCCGGTCAATCGTATCTTGACAAGTTTGCAGATTATAATATTTTTGATGTACAGTGATATATATATATATATATATATATATATAAAATTTGGAATTTAAAAAAATAACAAATATTCAAGCTTTTTTTTTTTGAAGGAAATAGACTTGTTTATTAGAATCCTTATAAGAAAATATCACATGTAATAATATAGATACTAATAATAGTTATCGTATTAAATTGTCACTAATTTTTGCAGAATATTATTTTTCATTAATTTTCTAAATATTTCTTTAATATTTAAGAGTAATTGCGCGTACACATCTAAACTAATTTTAAAAAAGATCTCTATACGAGTATAAGATAGAAGCTTTTCATGTCACGATAATAACTTACAATTCTCCTCCTGTTTTCTTTTTTTTTTCTTTTCTTTTTTTTCAATCCACGTATCAAAAGGAAAAAAATTTTTAAGAAAGTGCAATCGCAACAGTTTATGTTTCCCCGTACAAGAGCAGATACGATGACGCACATGATGGAGCTGTATGGACAATACTTGGTCGCTACTGAGCAGAGCAACGCGCACCTCTTTTGTGAGTTTTATCCGTGACAGAGAGAGAGATTCATGATTTCTGTTCTAAAAATGTTCTATAAATAAAGCAAATACCGCTAAAATCAGTCTGATTCGATATACCGAGGTCACAGGCATGTTCTCCGTCAGTTCACGAACTCAGATTTCCGCTGCGTATACACGGATATTTGCGAATACCGATCTTTTCATGATTCAATCGTAAACATTATTAAATACAAGTATATATTGTTATCATAACCACCAACACTTTGGTGGAGAGATAACTTTGGTGTGTAAGATTTCGATCAACTCTTTCTGATTTTATTTGATTTTATTTATCGTGACTCGATCGTAAAGACGCATTTATTCTTTTGCTTTCAGGGTATAAAACGTTCATTTTTCTTTTTTTTTTTTTTTGAGCTCCTAAAATTACGTTCATAGTCAGGAATTGCCAATTACTGTAATAATATTCCCAACTGTTGGTGTACAATGTCATACGTGCACGCCAGATTCACAAACTTACGAAGAAGATGCTTGCGACCCCGATAGTAGGGGTCAGGTATCATCAATCGTAGTTCCTCCACGAGAGGAAGCTAGGTTAAGGGATGAAATACAAACGGAGAACAATACTACAACTGAACAGTCCTCCTAGTACTGTTGGCCAATTCTACTTCTATTTTGGGTGCTATTGAATTCGGCGACACCGTCGTTGTCGACGAAAGAAGAATTAATATCGGCGACACCTCGGTCGAGTTCGAGACCCGCGACTCCTCGCTCCATAATTCTTGATCGTCGCTGGCGTTCATCGCTTTTGCGTCGGATGTATTGAACGGTGTGGGAAGTTCGATCGGTATCTTGTAGTCGATCACGTCGGAGAAATTCGTGTCGTTCGTGTCATCAATGAAATCTACTACGGGAACTACAGTGTCAAGCGTGGACGTAGTGTTCTGATCGTCTTCTTCGTATTCTGAAGACTCGTCAAAAATGGTGGTGTTCCCAGTGGTGGCATTGGCCTCGTTATCCTCTTCCTCCTCCTCCTTCTCTTCCTCCTCTTCCTCCTCAGTTTCTTCGCCAATATTCAGTATCTAGTGAAAGATGAAATTTTAATTTAGTATCGAATGGAATTATTTGTTTAAAATATCCAAATTATATATAATAAAAAAATTTAAATTGTAATTGTACCATATGTGCATGACATAATTACATCTACAATGAATACAATCACAATCGAGACTTCGAAGAGAGATCCTTCAATAAGTTCGCTATCAATACACGTACTTGTCTGTATAAATATACTGCACTTGAATAAACGAAGTTTTTTCCATTTAAAAAACGAGTTCAAGAACGCTACTTTATTTGGTTCTCTTTTTATCAAAATACTGACGAAACGTTACGCAGTGATGTTACGTACCCCGAATGATATTGCGCTTGTATTCATTCTAATGGAAAGCACTTCATCCGTTTATAAATACGATTCTCATAAATGAAAGAGCTTTTTCATTACCTCTTTCGCTTCTTCTATGCCCTTCGTTTCTTCTACGTCCTTCGCTTCTTTTACGTCGGTCGCTTCTTCTACGTCCTTCGCTTCTTCTGCGTCCTTCTCTTCTACGTCCTTAACCTCTTCCACTTCCTTCGGTTCCTCTGCTTCTTTCGGTTTTTCTATTTCCTTCGGTTCTTCCACTTCCTTTGGTACCTCTGATTCCTTCGGTTTTTCCATTTCCTTCACTTGTTTCACGTCCTTTATCTCGTCCACTTCCTTCACTTCCTCTATCTCTTCGTCTTCCTCCTCTTCTAGTTCCTCCTCTACCTCTTCTTCTACCTTCTCCACTCGGACTTCCTTTTTCGAAGGAACCACGATCGGTATGTTTATCGAGTCCCTGGTTTCCTCGTGGTCCACTTGCGCCGACTTGGTGTCCGTCTCGGCAAACAGCGGAATGTTCAACTGCAACGGGCCACTGGACTTTTTTTGATTATTATTAGACGATGTGTCGGAGTTGCTTGCTTGATTACCGTATCTGTTGTTCAACCGTTGTAAGAGGAAACCGATGTGAGCCTGAGGATTGATGTTCACTCTCTTCACGCACCTGCCCATCGTGTCCGCTCGATAACCATCGGGACAAGCCGGTAGTACCGGTGCGATGAACACGCTCTTAGGCGTGATCCGTTTGAGAAAACTGGCGGAATCCAAGCTAGAGTGTGCTCCTGTCTGCGAGTCCAGAAGGAGCCAAGCTTGCCAGGCTAGGTCACTCGGCGAGCCGAGATTCTGTGACCTCGATTCGCCGGAACTTCTCGATAACGTGGACAACGACGAGGAAGATGAGTCCGTGAGCCTCTTCGTGGACATTGGTTCGCAGTACCTAATGAGGCCGGACAAAATGACGATGGCGAGCAGCATCCTCCAGCAAGGATGCCTTTGACGCTGACTTATTACGAGCATGTTTGCGTCTGTCGACGAGGTTTCTTGCCGGATTCGTTCGAGGTATCTTGAAGATTCTCGTCTGAACCTGCTCGTCACCTTCCCCTCGAACCTTGACGCACCGGAATCGTCTGAAAATAAAAAAAAAAAGAAAAAGAAAAAGATGTAAGATCGTTAATAGTAGAAGAAAGACTTAAGATCATAATATAAAGTAAGATTTTGTTAGATACGATATGATATAAAACAAAAGTACAAGATCTTTCGATTTTCAGATACGACGAGTCTCGTCCTATATTCTACTACGCGGGAACGCTTAGTGTGGAATTTTTATAATTATTTTCGATCGATTTTGGAAAAAAGAAAAACTTTATATAACGTGTCTCCTCATGTTTTTATCATCGTTTTCAACGAATGATGTTTTTAAGGAACTTTTCCCAGTTGAATTTATAAAAAAATTTAGATACGACGAGTCTAGTCTTATCTTCTATTACGTGGGAACGCTTAGCGTGGAATTTTTATAATTATTTTCGATCGATTTTGAAAAAAAAAAAAAACTTTATACAATATGTCTCCTCATGTTTTTATCATCGTTTTCAACGAATGATGTTTTTGAGCAACTTTTCTCATATTGAATTTATAGAAGAATTTTGAATTTCGAATTCTTCGAATAATTACATGGAATGAAAGAAGGAAGTATGTAGGTATACAAGGTTTGTATTCAGCTTCGGTTGTTAGAGAGCTTTCACTTGAGCATTGAATCATCTTCAGCCGCTTATGTTAACCTACTTTTCAACTTTAATAGACGCCACTCGCTTAGATGGCATCTACGCATTCCGGGTATTTGCTTAACGAATTACGCGGTTTTGCTCGGAATTCTAGGCGAACGGCCCTCAATTGATAGCCAGATTTTATTCTATGATAATGAGTCTTGAAATTTCTTTGAAAAAAGAAATAAATAAATAAACAAATTCTAGGACGATACACTTCATTTCCTGAATTAAATCAACGAACCATTTAAGATTCTCTAAATTCCATTCTTGACTATCAACTTGTAATGTTTACTCAAACAAATTGCAAACAAACGACTCGATTAATAATTGAAACGATATGACGAATATAATTAAGATACATATACGTGTACATACAAATACATATATAACTGTCCAATCATCAGCTTTAACAGTAGTCTTTCTTTTTCTCTCGAGAAAATATGATTTTATTTAAAATATTTTTTTTGAATTTATTTAAAACTAGCAAAGCGCTTCAGACGTTTATGCAGCGACATATAAAACACTTGATACATCTACAAATAGGGATAATTACAAAGTAAATGTATAATTCTACGAATTACAATTCTATAACAGGATATCGTAATTATTTAAAGGAAAACGAAATTACGCTACATTCGATTATATTTGATTCTTGCCGCCATGGCTTACGAACTGATGGACGATTATTCGATATTTGAGAGCGTATATATACATATATATGCCCGCTCGTAGCGGTAGAGTTAATCACAATTTATTTTTTTTCCCAAAAGCCAGACTTCGACGATAACGTTCATATTCAGTGGCGATTAAAATTTCAATTGAACCATATCGTTTTCCCCGCTCGTCTGTTCTCTCTCTCTCTCTCTCTCTCTCTCTCGAATCGTGGAGAGCCGCGGCTGATGCAGATCGGCTCCATTCTCGGGGCGAAACACCGAAAGGAAAGGGTAATTCCATTAGAGTTATTTGTACACGGTGACTGGGTGGATCGATGACTGGTCAGTTTTAAAAGGTATTGCAATGCTCGGCAGGCCGGCCAGTCTTCGTCTGGCGTACGCGAGATAGAAACTGCACGCCGTTTCCACCCGGGGAAAAGTGAATGCAGCACCACGCCGCGATCTGTTTTTACCGTTATGCAGCCACGCCACGATTATGTCTACGGCTGTGAATAGGACGCACAAACACGAGATTCGGATTCACGAACGTGTCAGGCATAACTTCGAACACAGCGAACACACCGGCAGGAACGTGCGATGGCGCCGCTGGATTTCGTGATCGAAATAAAACTCACATTAAGTGGATCGATCGATCGAATTTCTTCCTCCCTCCCCTTCTTTCTCTCGCAACGTTCTATTACTTTCGTTTTCGTTGCTTTAAGATACGATAGAGTTTATGGTTGTAAAGATATCAGAGCGAAGAGATGATATAGCTCTTTGCTTTCATTTTCATTGATTTATCGACAAAAGGAATCGACGCATTCGATGGTTGGAGACGAGTCCCGTAGAGATCAAAATTGAAAAGGATGGTTGTTGCGATTATTTTATATGCTTGCGAAATAAAAGTGAAATTAAAAAAAAACGTGTAGTTACTTTGCCATTACTTTCACCACTGTGAAAATATACTTTATGCGTATGTTTATCTTATTGGTTTGTATTGGCCTTTTGAGCGATCGATTTAAAACTCCATTAAGTGGATGATCGATCGAATTTTCTTCCTCCCTCCCCTTCTTTCTCTCGCAACGTTCTATTACTTTCGTTTTCGTTGCTCTAAGATACGATAGAGTTTATAGTTGTAAAGATATCACAGCGAAAAGATGATATAGCTCTTGCTCTCTGCTTTCATTTTCATTGATTTATCGACAAAAGGAATCGATGCTTTCGATGGTTGGAGAAATTATGTAGAGATCAAAAGTGAAATGAACAGGACGGTTGATTTATACACTTGCGACAAAAGTGTAGAGTGAAATAAAAAAAACCGTGTCATTACTTTACCACTGTGAAAATATACTTTATGCATATGTTTTTCTTATTGGTTTGTAGCCTTTTGAGTCTCGTATTACTAACTCATACACGATATCCTTGATCTTTGAATGTATGACAATACGATGCTGAGCGCGCCATTTTTTCCTTCTGTAACACGTGCCAACGTGATTTGTATTGCTGATTTGCAGAAAAATTCCTCTACGGTAATAAGAAATGCATTTCCAATCGATGAAATTTCTCAACAGAAAGTAGACAGGTGATACACGAATAATTATGTAATTAACGTTTCTGCATTGATCACAATCTACGATTCGTATATACATACGCGCGTTCTCTTTGTCTTACGACCTTTCTAAATAACGAAAGCTGCGTTACAACAATGCCGAATCAAAGGTCAGATTATGCAAGGAACCTACATTTTCTCTTGTAATCCGTGAATACAGTGAGTTCATTGCGAGATCATCGAGGTTGCGGTTCGGTGTCTGCACAGTGACAACACTCACTGCTTATTGATTCGATTTAATCTCAGTTCTCTGAACACTTATTGCTTATCCGATTTATTTTCAATTCTTTGAACGTTTGAATTATTGAATGAATTATTGTACAAATGTTTCTGACATTTGAAATATAAGAACACCTATCGTTAGCGTTCAAGATACATTCAGTGATGCATTTTGTTGCAAAAATGTTCGTGTATGTTAACACTTTACCGACCGATAGCGGTAAGTAATGGACGATTAATAGGCTACCGGTCGGTAAATTGTTAATATCGTATAATAATATATTTGTATATATTAATATACGATATTACCGGTCGGTAAAGTGTTAAAATATATAAATATATTATTACACGATATCCACACTTTACCGACCGATAGCGGTAAGTAATAGACGATTAATAGGCTACCGGTCGGTAAAATGTTAAGCAAACTGAAAAGAAAAAAAAAAAAAAATAATGGAAGGAACTGCTTTCTTTCTAAATATTCTAAAATCGTTATGGGCATTTATTTTGTTAAATATTTTAGGATATATCATTAGGAGTTGCAATGATTTTTATATTAATAATTTCATACAAGTATCTCGACACGTTCACTGTCGCGTGATGCACAGCGTTTTGTTCTATCACGTACGGTGTTATCATATGCAATGTTATTAAATACCACATTGCACGTGTACAATCAGCGTTGAATGGATTGCGTGTAAAAAAATATATAATGTAAATTTAAAAAATTTATTCACTGCCAATTATAAAACGCCAATAGCCCTGGACACGTTCATGCTACTTCAGAGTGAAATAGAAAATGTAGGTTTAGGGCCATTTCACTTTCTCGTTCTCGAATAACTCGCTTAACCGTATTCATAGAAATACATCATCGATCGGGAACTAATGGCTGCTATTAAATGCTCGTAGAATTCCTTAGAAAGGGGAACGCAAGCAGCGTGTGTCCCTAATTCGTCATACTTCCCCTAAATTTCGATCACTTTCTTCTACTAAACGAATTCTTTCCATTTGCAGATTTTAACTTCCGTCAAGATTGATTTCTATCAGTGTTTATTCTCTTTGCGTTCATTCGAATTTATTCGTCAAAAGCGACAATTTTTATACGCGACTTGAAATTTCTTCTCGAACTACATCGTGAAATTGAAATTGTTTTAACGATGAAAAAAAAAAAAATATATTGAAATATCTTAGAACATTTTCAGATATGCTTTGCTTTGTTCTCCAGTGTTTTAGAATATATTCATTTCATCTTATTTTTGGCAGTGTCTCAGAATATTTTGCGACATTCATTCAAAAAAAGGACTCGAGTCAAGTCCTTTCAAATCTGATCTACGCGACAACTACGCGATCCATGTTGGAGAACAAATAGACCCGGGGAACCAGGAAGACCGAGTATGCATACTTCCAACGTGAGACATCGATAATAATCGCGTTATCGCGTTCACTATAGGCAGAAACATAAAACAGAAGCGTCGATGATAGAACGGACTGGAGAGTGCTTAGGAATTCCTGTTCGAAGATACCGGCAACTATGTTCCACATTCTTGCACGTGATGATCTAAAGCTAAATGATGATCTATTAAGGGCTATTAAAAGTGTGAGTGCGCTCTAATGACGGAAACTCCTTCTATTTATTTCCTGGGTCTCGTGACTGGAACAAGTTCTTTGTTTTCAGGCAAGTAGATCCTTCGTTTGATCTTACAGCTCATAGCAGAAGTTAAATACAAAAGAAGACGCTTACGCTTCTTAAAATTCTTCTTTGAAATTATTCACTTTCTCAGAGTGTCAGTAACAAGACTTTAGATTGCAAATTATTCTTTTTCTTGCAAAAGACAACTAAAACAACTGAAGAATGTTACAAACTACAAACGTACACTGATGAAATTTCATTACAATGTATACGTATACATGTACAATATATATATATATATATATATATATATATGTACACAGTGTCGTTAATAATTATAAACTCAACCATACATACAAAAACAGTTGTTTCAGGAATTCACTGCTAATGACTCTGATCTTTATCAAGAATATTCTCTTCTTACTTACCTCCAAAATCTCCTTGGTCATTAATTTTATACGATAGAAATTAGTGTTGATAAGTAACTTTTACTTACAATTGATTCATCGTACAGATGATTTAAATCGAATTGCACGATATGAAATCTACAAATGTAGCCTTTTTTCGCCTCACGACAGAGTTGCCAGGAAGAAGTAATTTCGTGAATAAAATTTACGCAGTACTGGGTTGTGCTGTCTAATAAATAATCTAATAAAGATATTTCGTCAGATTCGTGACAACATTTGTATTACTATTGCAAATAAATTGTCACGCGCATCTTTTAATCCATTTGATCGCTTCGGTGCAGCAAACGCTTGGAAGATGCTTTCGTGATCTCATATTTTTGTAAAGTGTTCTCAATAGAAAATTCAACAGATATTCAACATTATTTACATTAAGAATTGTAACACTGTAATTAGCGACGAGCTAAAGATCCATCGTGTTATCCGAAATTTCCAACTACGTTTCCCTCGTCGGATCGAGGTTTTCGTTACACCAGGTGACTCACCAGAGACCGAAAATAACGTCGTAAATTATGCGAACACGCGTACGATTTCCGCGTACTTAAACAAATCAACGTGCAAAACGATGATATTGTTCCAGACGATCGCGATCCATCGTACAGTTTTACGCACGCGGTTTGTATATTTTGCGTGAAAGTCGCGTGACCTACGCATGCTCGGTGGAACGTTTACTCATCGTGGATCAACGTTATCGTCCCGAGAGAAGGAAAACACAGTTCTTTAAAAATACTACGATTTCACCAGCGTACTGCCAGTAACTCGATGTTACAAAAACGATTTTCAATTTCTAGATCGTCCCTTAATAGGAAACGCAACGTATAAATTTTTCATTAAATTCTAAGTACACACGTAATTCGCTCTGAAAAGAATTATCAAGAGTATTATTATACTGTTATAGTATTATTATACTACATTATTATACTATAATATTATTATACTATTTATATATATTTATAATATAATTATATTACAATTACATTATATACACAATTATAAATATGTAATTTATATATATATATAATAATAATTCTTTTATGTATATATATGTATGTATATATATTATAATTCTTTTCTGAATAAATCTACTATTATATGTGTGTGTGTATATATATAATAATTCTTTTATGTATATATATATTATAATTCTTTTTTGAATAAATCTACTATTATGTGTGTGTGTGTGTGTGTGTGTGTGTGTATAATTCTTTTATGTATATATATTATAATTCTTTTCTGAATAAATCTACTATTATATGTATATGTGTGTGTGTGTGTGTGTGTGTGTGTGTGTGTGTATAATAGTAGATTTATTCAGAAAAGAATTATAATATTCAGAATGTTAGATTAAAAAGGTCTAGAGCTTTAAGGTTTGATAATTATAGAGAAAGATAATAACTAATTAAGTAAATATAGTTGCTAAATATTATAAGTAAATACATATACAGTACTAGCGTTTATTAATAATTTAAAAAATCTCGACATGTTTTTTATATTTTCTTCATAGGTTTTATCGAGACGATTTATGTGAGCAGTGATAGTAAGAACGAATATAAACTTAAAAATATTCACAAATTTGTCCTCGTCACGTTACATTCAATCGCTTGTTTCCTCTTTTTTGAATTATCCGCAGATCCACTTTTTAATTAATATTTATGGATTTACAGGAATCGCAACAATATTTAGAAAATGAAGTGAACAGTCCTGTTCGACTGTCTATCGAAGAGAATTCTTACAATCAATTACACGGATAGAGGTATTCACAACATTTCATAGATCTTTCTTACAGGTAAAAGGACGACCATTTTCCTCGTTATTTCGTGGAACGAAGCGAGGAGAATGGTCGCGAATCGAACAAGAAACTCGTAGAACGGACGGGTTGTTCCCTCGATTTCAAGAGTGTTACTCTTGAAAGCTTTACGATCAGAAGAACAAGGTCTGGTCGGTAAGAGAGGCAACTTTGCACGATCGTCGGTCAGTGGAAGCTCTACGAAACGAACGAAAATACGAGATAGTACAAACACGAAGAGAAACCAGTCTAATAACAACGAGCACCATCGTCAGATTTCCCGGTGAAGAAAAACCAGCCCATTCATCACGAGATTATCTTCTTTCTGTTTCAGCGAAATCTCGAGACCTCTTTCACGTTTAGTCAAATTACTTGAATTCAAAGCAAGTCGCCTTTTGAAATTCGCGTTGCACACGACTGACTAATGGAATTACGTCTTTGAAGAGGTACGCGAGGTATTCCGTGATATTGAACGAACGATAAGGATTCCTTTTTCTTCTTTTTTTTTTTTTCTTTTGCAATTTAACAGTGTCTTCTTGCATCCGAAGGAATTTTGGTTTTATTACTGTGAATAATTTCCTCGAGAAGAATCGAGAAGAGATTTTTGAGAGGATTTGTAGATCTATAATAAGTATACAGCTATTTAGTTAAATAATTAAGTTATCGTGAAATTTAAGAAATATTTATTTTATAACTCGTAGAACGTAACCAGTGCGTTACTTTCAGAACTGCTAGAACTTATACTAGAATCATTTCTAAGTTCAAGACATTCCGATGTTAAATAGCTAAATTTTGATTAATTGTATGATTTAATTTTATAATCGACCGAACATGAGTCTCTGTTTATACAAAACATAGTAAATAATGGGAAAATCGGTGAACTTTATTGTACTTGAATAAATGAAGTTTTCATATATTCTTTTTTTATTTCCAACTTTTAAACACAGCGCCACAAGCTTTTTCATTTTTATAATATTGCACGTAGTTACAAAATTCTCGACGGCCAGGAGTTAAGTTACTTACTGAATTCAGGTAACTTGAGTAATCTCAATGCGGTTTCAGACTCATCAATGCGTGTCTTTCGATTTCACGCCATGAAACTGTTGACCACTTCCCTTTTCACCTTTTTTTCTTTTTTCTTTTCTTTCTTCTTTTCTTTCTTTTACGATAAAAGTATACTCGAATTTCACGGTGGTTAATTCAATATTCACGAAACGAATGGACGCTTCTTTTTTCTTCTTCTTCTTTTTCACTCCGTGTCGAACGAGGCTCGATTTTTTATTTGATAATTCGTGCGGTGCGTACACAGCGTGTCGTGAAAATCTAAATGGAAGATAGAAATTGCGAAAAATGCGCCGATTATTTTATTACGTTAATCCGAGGATTTCTGAAGATCTCAGATAAACTTGATTTTCCACGTGGCCGCTTGAGTCTCTTTTATTCTTCTTTCTTTTTTCCTTTAGATTCTTACAAAAGCCAAACAAACAACTTTCTTTATTACCTATTGCCGTTAACGCGAGAGAATAAAATTACGATCGATAACGAACGTTGCTTACGTTGCACAGTTTCCCTCGCGTTTCCCCGAGATTGAATTAAACGAATAGTAATCGCTCTCGATATAATGGAGAATGCTTCGAAATTTTCGCGCTCTCGTTTAGATTTAATTCTACAATGCGAATATAAAGACACATCGAGGTACTAAACCTGTCTACGAAAAATGATCGATGACGATTTCATAGATATTTATATTACACGTATTGATATTAAAATTAAATATCCAAACTAATTATCCAAATATTAAAATTAAATATTCAAACAATTGATATTAAAATTAAATATCTAACAGATTATACAAACTAGGTTGTCGCGTTACGCGTATAATAAATTTGATCAATTTGATCACAAAATTAATTACCAAAGAATCAATTATATCTAAGTTTCATTTCAATAAGATTATAGACATCGAAAGTTATCTGTTTTTCTCTCGCTCGATGGATTGAATCATAAATCTTCCGAAGAGTTCTCATCTCAGTTTCATTTCATGGCAATTTTTCCCATTTTTCCAACGCTCCGTCATTCGGTGGTTCCGCAACGAAAGATCCCTCTTCTAACCTTCTTTCCAAACGACCAGCGTGCCATCGGTGTTCACGCTAGGCTGCGCCAAATCCCCCGGAAGAGATCGCAGCTTCCGTTACGTAATCGGCCGGCACAGGAATTCCACTTTCTCGCCAATACGAATGCAAATATCGCACACGATAGTAGCAGATTATTTTTCTTTTCTCACAGTCGGAGATCTCTTCAGCGAGGTCTCCTCCATTATTACTATAAAATCGTGTTCAATGGTTTAACTTCCCCTGTTTTCGCTGACCCCGTACGATAAAATCGTAATCTCCGTATCGGCAGCTCTCCTCTCGCGCGCGAGATAACACAACACACAAGTCGCTGCTCCAAAACCGGCGCGATTCTTTGAACCGCGAGCGAGATTGACAATGCAACCAGGGCCCCGATAATGTTATCGTTGCGCGCTCGTTTGCACTTGCAACCGGTTCGGGACGTTGCGTTGCCTTGTCCAACGCGATATTCTCTCCGTTTCATTCTCGTTCCGTCTAGCGTGCCCGCAGATAACCGCGCGCGCCATTCAGAGTTTCTGAATTATTGGCGAAATTCATCGGATCGTTCTTTTTCTTTTCTCTCTCTTTCTTTTTTTAAAGTTTTAAAAATCTGTCGCCGAGAGGAAACGGAATCAGATCATTTTGTATTTTTTACTTATCGATACGTTTGACGAAATTGCAAGTTCTATTTCGATGAAATGTATATTCTGCTCAATCTGTGAAAATTTCGTCATTCGGAGGGAACTTTGCAGAGCAGACCAATTTTATTTTATTCGATCGATACGTGGATCATTTTATTTTGCTACTTGTCGATTTACGTTTGACGAAATTGCAAGTTCTATTTCGATGAAATATATATTCTGCTCAATCTGTGAAAATTTCGTCATTCGTAGGGAACTTTGCAGAGCAGACCAATTTTATTTTATTCGATCGATACGTGGATCATTTTATTTTGCTACTTGTCGATTTACGTTTGACGAAATTGCAAGTTCTATTTCGGTGAAATATATATTCTGCTCAATCTGTGAAAATTTCGTTATTCGAAGGAAACATTGCAGAGCAGATTAATTTTATTTTATTCGATCGATACGTGGATCATTTTATTTTGCTACTTGTCGATTTACGTTTGACGAAATTGCAAGTTCTATTTCGGTGAAATATATATTCTGCTCAATCTGTGAAAATTTCGTCATTCGGAGGGAACTTTGCAGAGCAGACCAATTTTATTTTATTCGATCGATAAATGGATCATTTTATTCTTCTGCTTGTCGATTTACGTTTGACGAAATTGCAAGTTCTTTTTCTTCTTTTTCTTCTTGGTGGAAGTTTTGCTTTAAAATCGTCGAATTAAATTATTCAATTATGTAATTTAACTAAAGGCCGCAGAATCTCTACGATTTAATTGTTTAATTATTCAATTTAACTAAAGGCCACGGAATTTCGAACCGTAGAGTTGTAATACGGTGTATAAAAAAAAACTTGGACGATTAAGAAGCAATGAAATTGCAAATAACATACATACACAAATCGTAGTACAAACATTTTCCATCAGAGCTGGCCGTTGGAGATAGAGGTGAAAAAAAAAAAAAAAACGAAATCTATCATCCACTTTAAGCCTCTTAGCAATTCTGTGTACATACTTGCGAGAAATATAGCGTGTTTGTTTTATCCGTCGTGGCCAGCGGAATCGATGGAACTAACATTTACACGCTGGGGAATCTAGATGCGTTAATCATCGTCGAATAACAATCGAACGACGGATCTCCCCCCCGAGAATTCCGCGAAATTCGACGAAATTTCCGAATAGCCGGTGGAAAAATTCACGATTCGCTTTGTTGTTTGAGCAAACATCACCAGCCAGGAGATAGAAACGCGTGTGAATACGCTGGCGAGTTTCGATTTCGTTTTCTCATTTTCGAAATCTCGATCGTGACGAATTTGAAATTTACACCCGCGATTATCGAGTGTTAATCTCGTGCATTGCGATCTAGCAGTTCGCGGTACATTAGATTTCATTTATAACTCTGTCTCTGGTTTCGTCAGCGAGGCTAGAAACCACGGTAGCCAAACCGGTTCAAATCACCTCCCCCGAGGAGGCCGACGTTGTTCTGTCTTTTCAGGCGCAACTTCTCACGTCTAATTGTCTCTAAACAAAGGGTTCGATCGATCGGGTTATTTGAATCTTATCATTAGAAAATTTCTCAACGCTGATTTTCGAAAACAGGACTCTCCGCCTGTCAACCAAATAATTAACACTTTACCGACCGTGTATTAGCGGTGAATAGTTAGCTGACTAATAGGCTATCGGTCGGTAAAGTGTTAAAATATGTTAGCCGATTAATAGGCTATCGGTCGGTAAAGTGTTAAAATATGTTAGCCGATTAATAGGCTACCGGTCGGTAAAGTGTTAACACTATTCCTACCGACACTTCACGTATACCTATTTCTACCGCGTCCGGTCAAATGACCGGTCTTTAGCACAACTTATATTATTTAATATGAAGATGGAAACCAATTTGACAGTATAAAAATATAGTTTCTTTTGTTCAGAAGTATATAATGTACATTTCATTCGTTTTCACCGTATTTTTTATTTATTTTACAGTCATAGTAGATAAGACGGTGTAAGAAAATCCGAGGTTCTGGAACTTCGAGCTTCGGATACCAATCATGCAAATAAGCACCGCGAGGCCGATAAGCCAGCGAGAACTGTAAACACTTGTTGGAAGTGCCTAATCGGTAAATCAGTCCATGGAAGGCACTTTTTCGGCTAAAATCATGCCACAACTGCATTGCCTTTCGTTTGTAACGACTTTATAGCTTTGGAATTGAGTCCTTGAGAGAATACTATTACAAAAAGATATAAATCGGTTTTACCGGTCAAATGACCGGTCGTGGTAGGTAAGACAGACTACAAATTTTTCTCAACAAATAAACAATAAAAAAAAGAAGTGAATATTGAAAAATGTATTATACGTATATTCGAGGGAAATTCGTGAAGTTTAAAGTCGATTCAATTACGTTGTATATAGGAAATTCTAATCGAAATTTTAAAAACCGGTCATTTGACCGGTCGTGGTAGGAAATAATGTTAAATCTTATTATTAGAAAATTTCTCAACGTTGATTTTCGAAAACAGGACTCTCCACCTTCTTTTCAATCCGACTGAACGAGTTACATATAATATTCTTAATACTAGGTTCACCAAGGGGTCATTTTGAACCTTTTGAGAAAACTTTTTTCGTTAATTTCCTTCAAGAAATCTCTTGTGCCGTATTTCGTGAGAATATTTCAATTAATTTTTACTTACATTTATGAGACATACAATCGCAAATCTAATCTTCCCTGTCTTCTGGTTTCGGAGAAATGTAGAAATAGTAATTTTTGTAGAAATAAGTGCCAACTCATGGTAAACCTAGTGTTAACCCCTTAACACACGAATTATATGAAATTCGATATAACCAAAAAATGATATATATTTTTCATTTTTTAACATTTGCGTAAACTTGACAAAGACAAATTTTATACTCTTCTATGCTTGTAGAAATGTCATGAACGCGATACTTGTAAAGAAAATTAATAAAATATAATGAAAGAACAAATTAATAATTCGTCCTTAGGAAACGTATGACGTCTCTCAGACGTCATTATATGTTAACACTAGAACTATCGACAGTTAAGACGAAGTTATTTCTACCAAAATTATCTTGATGTCTAATAAATAAAAATAAAATAAAATTCATTATATTATTTCTTTAGTTATCGCTGTAAAAGTCATTGCATCGTTGCGGGGAAAAAATTGTAACATGAAATAGAAATTTTAAAATAAAATTGTATAAACCAGTCATTTTGACTGGTGTGGTAGTTCTAGTGTTAAGGTGTTAATATTGTTCTTACAATGTAGGCCGCCGAATTAGGGAAAACCGAACGAATTTTGACTGGACCAAATAATTAAGAAAGCTGAAATCGTCGTTTTTCTTGTATCACACCTGCCGTCATCTTTCGTAATCTTTCGTATGTTTCGGTCACATCAGTTGCATACACCGTTTTATCGAATGAGAATCGATATCGGTCGAGATCAGGCTGCAAAGGATCAAACGGCCTCGAGATGAGCGATGCAGACGGTGTCTTCGTGAACTTTCGTTCGCCCGCGAGGCCAACGTGTCGTGCCTTTCGAATCTACAATGATTCATGACTGTCTGACTGACCTCTCTTTAAAATAACTTTTTACCACGAAGTGCGAAAGGACACGTGCGCTTCAATGAATCCTAAGCGCCGGTGTACAAATTGCGAAACCGAGAATTACCCGTTGATTCTTTTTTTTTTTTTTATGCACTCTCTTACCGCTAGGATGATCTTCAACGTTATAACGACGACTGATGGTACGAGATGGTATTCTCGACAATTTTTTTTATAAAAAGTCACTGAACGCGTACTTGGAAAATTTTACGTTTATGTACCTAAAAGGTTTACCTGTTTTCATTTGTCTTTTTCTTTTCATCAATATGAATCTGTTTCGTAGAAGAAAAAGTTTCATTAATAACAAGTTTAAATTCTTATCGATGATATGGTATTGTAAAAATAATAACGGGTTTTTTAGTCGAGGAGAAAGAAATTTCTGATAAAATTAATTACTACGCTTTTTCTTACCGTGTTAATTATTTCCTCTCTCTAAATTGTATTTTACGGACAGATAACGATTTCAATAGCGTGTTGCGACTCTAGTAACATCAGCCTGCTCTCATCGACAGTGTTTTGCAGCAATACAAGCAAAATCCATTAGCGTGTTTCGAGATTAATCAATAATAAAGCTTGTAACGCCATTAAACCCCTCCCCCACCCCCCGTCCACTCATTAACTGTTTTTCTACCGATTCATTCGATCGAATTTTTATATTTAATCGTACGCAAAAAAAAAAAAAAAATAAGCTTTGTAAATATGCATTCACGAGATTACCCTTTTGTGCAGATATCTGTAAGATAATTTCCAAGAACCGGTAAAAGTTGATCAATCCTCGGACAGTATAATGAAATCACGAAGACGTGAAGTCACTCTAAATACCAGTCGCCTCTGCTCAAGATCAAAGCAAATCGCGGGGAACGTTAATTCGATTATACGCGTAATATGACTATCGTAATATAATTTACATGGAATTCCATAAGATAATGCGAATGATTTCGAAACAATTTCAAGGAGCACATTGTATCAAACATTCTCCAAGGAGGCCAAGAATCGGAGTGCATGCTCGCGCTTAGATTTATACAGGATGTGAGGCGCTTCGTTACTTTGTTTTTAATTTCAGGTAAATTTATCGTTCTGCTTGTACATAAAATTTACACTTGTTTTCCAGCGAAAAGTTTTCTTCCTTTTTTTCATAGTGTAATATTTTCTTTTATAAGTTATTTTACTTACTACCTTACGAAATTTTTATTAATACGAAACTACTTGATATATATATTTCATTTACTACCTCGCTAATTTTTATTAATTTTTTATATATTTTATTTACTGCCTCGCGAAATTTTTATCAATACGAAACTGCCTAATATATATATTTCATTTACTACCTCGCTAATTTTTATTAATTTTTTATATATTTTATTTACTGCTTCGCGAAATTTTTATCAATACGAAACTGCCTAATTATTTCATGTGCAAATGTTGCGACGAATTCAATGACGATCTACCTTCCCCTTTAAATTTCACTGGCCAGGTTATTATCGTTGACCATTCTGAGAGAATGAAATAAAATATACTTATTGCACGATCTTGTCAATATAGGTATTAGTTAATCAGTCTAATTCTCTCAATTCACGACGATTCGTGATTGAACCTGTAGTCCAGAAATATACAAAGCAGCATCCTTCTAAAAGTGAAAAATCTAGAAAAATGAAACATTTCTATAACATTTCCAATTACGAGACTGTATATAAATTTACATGAAAAATCTGCAACCTGACGATTAAGAACTCACGTAAAGAGAGATTCGGAAATAAACGAGGAAGAAATTCGATCGAAAGGCTTTCCTTCCAAAAACCACACTCGTGACCGACCTGAAGGGTTCGAAAAAAAAAGAAGAAAATTCCTCGATCGTCAATGAATCAAACACGATCTCCAAGTCTTACAATTGGACGAATTTCTGTAACCGGTGCACACACGCGATCGGCTGGAATACACGCAGCCGCTGGAACGTGAGAGTAGAAGCCTTTCGAAACGACGGCTCTAAGCACATTCCACGGGATTGTAATCGCGGCGTTTCTCGGCTGATTAGTGAACCAGCTACTCTTGGTTTCTCTGGTTCGACCAGGTTCTGCTCGATCGACAGCCGCGTGGCGATCGTGTTCTAGTTCCACAATATAGATATGACTCTTTCATCTCTTTTTCTGTTTTCTTTTTCTCCCTCTGCTCCCTTCTTTTGCCATTTTTACGAGCGTAGGTGTACAACACGAGTGTTGTTTTTTTGCTCGCAACTCGTCGGATCTGTTCGGTGTCAGCCTGATCTCCTCCCGCGGGATGTTTATTCGAGTGAGTCTGAACCTTTTGGATTTTGATCGATCGAGTAGCGGATGGAGGTCGTTAAATCACGCGATTTGTACTCGATCCCTGTGGTGGATTTTTGAAAAAAAATGTGAAGGACTGGATAGTTATTTCTATCGACAATAGCGTTCGAAGCCGAACAGTGAAACAATTTTAGAGTCGCTTGTTTAGAAACAGATGAATTTTTCACTTGTGTTGGAGTTCATTTTGTACAAACAAGTATATCTTGGATATAGATCAATGACAATCATTAATAATGAATTTTTCACTCATCTTGGAGTTCATTTTGTAGAAACAAGTATATCTTGGATATAGATCAATGGCAATCATTAATAATGAATTTTTCACTCATCTTGGAGTTCATTTTGTAGAAACAAGTATATCTTGGATATCGACTAATGACAATCATTAATAATGAATTTTTCACTCGTGTTGAAGTTCATTTTCATCATTAGAAACAAGTATACCTTGGACTAACCTAAACCTAACCTAAACCTTGGAAGGATGAATCCCCATCCACCAAAAGAAAAGGAAAAGAAAATATAAGAAATACTCTTCTGTTTGTAGATATAGCTTACATAGTCAACCAGGAAATAAAATCGCAGATTCGCAAGCTTAATCTAAGAGATTCCATATCCAGGAAGCTCGTTATTGAGTCTTACGCATTATACGTCGATACACGATCTTAGATTCTGGAGGAAGTGCATACTCGTGGAAGATGACGTGGACATTTCTCGTCTTGTGAATCCCGTATTAACATTCAAGGGACAGAGTAAATAAGACAGGGAATAGTTCCTCGACAGTGAAAAATTTACAGATGCAAAAATTCACAGGATGAAAAATCTACAGAAAATACGTTCGTTCGTTGTGATATTAACAGATACATAATCCACCATAGGATATAATTTCTTACAAAAGTTGTAACAAAACATGTGATAAATTAACCACGATGAAAGTATTTATTTAACCTAGGATCTAGCAAATTGTAACATATTTCTCTATTTGATTGCTCAGATTTATTTTTTCTACTTCACGCCAGAGTCTCCAGTTGATCGAACTATCGAACCTAGCGTTTAATTTATTTAACGTTGTCATGGTCGTCGCCGACGCCCCCCGAAGGAAATCAGAATTAATCAGAATATTCAGAAGAAATTTTGCTAAAAATGCGTCTAGTCGGAAGCCTAGATTAGTCTGGTGGTCTAGGTCTTTCGCACGGTACTGTATGAGTATACACGATCCTCGGGCTACTATCGTGATACTAGCGGCGACGAAGGAAAGATAAAAAGAAGAAGAAGAAGAAGAAGAAGAAGAAGAAGAAGAAGAAGAAGAAGAAGAAGAAGAAGAAGAAGAAGAAGAAAAAGAAGAAGAAGAAGAAAAAGAAGAAGAAGAAGAAGGAAAAGAAGGAGAAGAAGCTGCCGCCTCCGGGAGAGGAGGCCTCGAGGTCGTGGCTGCGTAGTTCCTTTACGCTGGCTCCCACGAGCTCAGCCACCAACAGTCGCTTTCCAGATCAGATTCATTGACCCCACTGAATCTCTCTTTCTCTTTTCCTCTCTCTCTCTCTCTCTCTCTTCCCTCATGTACGTGGACTTGGCTGGCGGTGCTTTTTCTTCGCGACACCGAGCAAAGAAGAGGGAGGAGCCGATTGGAAAAGGGGGGAAAAAACCGCGATATCGTGGACACGATTAATGCGACACATCACAGTCCTCACCATTTGTTGCGACATTTCTTTCCGTTAGCTCGGTCAGAGCTTGGATCATGGTAGAGAATATATACCGATATCCATGGTTACAAAGTTAACGCGATAAGCGGCCGAAGACGTACGCGAAGGTTTCGGAAGTTGACCCTGAATGTTCAGTGGGTTGTAGAGATTCTATACGGGCTGACGGACAGTACGAGAGAATTTGAAATATATATTTATTGAAACGAGATTACTTACGTTTCTGAAAGCAAGATACAACGTATAATAATACAAGAGCAACAACTGAATTATTTCCCCAGAAGAACACGACGATCGTCGTTGATGCGTGATATTTATTATTTGAAACTTTCAATATTGATAGACATCAGAAAATATCGGAAGCTTAAACTTTGTTTGTCACTTTCCTTTCGTTTTCTAAATAGAAAATTATTCTTATCCAATCTTCGGGCGAGATTTTCACACGCACAATCGAGAGTGAAATTAATCGAGAAAGGGGGAAGAGGAAAGAAGTAGTGCAGGTTCACCGTGAAGGTCGTTTATCTCGAAGGGCGCTACTGGAGGGTTCCGATGTGGCGCCCTAGCGAAGAAAATAAACGATCGAACAAACAGGAAGCCAAGTAAAAAAAGGAAAAAGTCATGTGCCCTAGGCAGAGTGCCAATGGCCGTGAACCCGGGAATCTATGAAAGTCTTCGAGACCAATTGCTCACCGAAATTGCTTTCGGCGAAAGAGAGCTTTTTTCCTACGTGAAAGCAGCATTTGTTCTTTCCTTGTATAAATATATTCGTGCAACAATTAATTACGAACAATTCACGTAAGAAAGTGATAACAAAAATTTGTAAGAAGAAGATACTTTTTATTTTCATCAAACGTGCGCCCTCGCTCATTACCATTTTCATATATACCTTACATATGCATTTTTTAGTATTTATCTCGTGTGTAAATTACCGTGTAGAAATAACAATCATTGATTACGAAGCAACGAATGTTTATTCTTTAGACATTGTTTCTTAGTCACAACGATACAAAATGTTTCTGCAAACATTTGTGATGTTAGCGTAATGAAACTCCTTTATTAATAATATATCGTGGTGTCTTTCATGTGATTCGATTACACATAAGCTCCGATTCTAGATCATTTGCACGATGTAATCGACTCGGTTTTGTCACTGACACATTTTCCACACGTGTGACAATTGCGCGATGAAACCCGAAATCTGTTGCTACAATTACAGCCTGTTTACATTCAGTCAATCGTGCGATATATTAATGATTGTCATTCATCGATAAAAAATTCTTTGGAGGATGTTATGGAAAGATATCGATTAAGCCGCCCTTTATTTCGGCTTCGTTTCTGTCTTTTTCAACCGGTGTCTGATGATTTTCATGGCGCTTAAAATAGACGTAGAAGTCGAAGAATGGAGTAAACGATAGTTTAATGGCGAGAATGGTTAGTGTCTCTGGTATCGACGATCTCTCGTCTATTTTCACTTGGTTATAATTACTCGTTGTCAGTAACGTTTTTTCAATGTTTTAAATTTTTAAAAATCCTTGCTCCGCGAGGAATTTAAACGTAGAGAAACGTATAGAAAATATAGGAAATATCCAAAGTTAAGTAAATGAAAGAAATCTCGGTGTATGTTCTTTTGTTTGTGAAAAATATAATATAATAAAATTCAATATAATATAATATAATAAAATTCAATATAATATAATATAATAAAATTTAATATAATATAACATAATAAAATTCAATATAATATAATATAATAAAATTCAATATAATATAATATAATATAATAAAATTCAATATAATATAATATAATAAAATTCAATATAATATAATATAATAAAATTCAATATAATATAATAAAATTCAATATAATAAAATATAATTCAAATAACCAAATAATTTACGATCTACGCATCACAACGAAACACCAATTTCAAATGTCAAACAAAAAGTCCACGAAAATAGGGGAAAATGTTCGCTCCATTTGTCCAATAATAATGATCCATGATTCTATTCGATTTCTATTCGATCGCTATACGCAGAAGCGTGAACAACGCGTAACAACCGAAAAAAAGAAGAAAGTCTCCCTCAAAGCGTCAGAATTTTTCCCATGAAGAGCAATGGGCGACGACGCGGCACGTATCGACGAAGGTATTCGCGAGAGGAATTCCGGAGCATGTTTGCAACATGTTTGGCCGGTGGCCAACGAGGTTGGGAAGAGAGGCGGTAATAATCGGCACGACCGAAAGTTCGTCTGGGTCGCCGCAAGAATTAAGAGTTTGGCGATCCGCCAGCACACTCGCTCCGAATACACACTCTTTAATCATAGACACTTGCCCCTGACGATGATCAATGAGTTTGGACTGGCGACTGGTGGATTTCACTTTATTTCATCGCCTCTTTCGCCGCCGTGTTGTGTCTTTCATTCTTCGTGGAAACTTCTGTTTCTTCCTTATCTTTCCTCATCGTACTGATTCACGAACACGGTTAAAATCGTCTGTATGTATATATATATATATATACTCTTTTTCTCACCATTTTCTCGAGTATCGATACACAAACTTGCTTGGAGACTATATATAGTTTGAAACAGCGTGTTGGCTTAGATTCTTGAGAGAAAAGAAGAAGATTCTATCTTTTCGTCTGAAGAGGAAGATTACGGCTGACGTGATTAGAAAATTATTTCAATTATTATTTTCTAATCATATCGTACAGTGACAAATAACTTGTTTGAACATCCAAGTCACTTTGAAATAAAATAAATTAAATAAAATGTATCAATAGAAATGAGCACGGTAGATAGATAGAGTTAAAGAGACGCAGTTGCGCCAATTTTCAATCGATATATGAATGAGTGTACCGTGATTCATCGGTCTGACAATGTTACGATATATAATACAGAGTTTTGTTTCAGTCGGAAATTCTTCGACGATTATTGGCCAACGTGCATATAGTTAAAGAAACGAAAGGTTCCTGAAATTCATCGTCTGCGTGTTTGCAACAGTCTGCGATTCTTTGGTGGATGATTCGAGGAACAGTAAACTTATAAACAATAATTATTATATATTAAACTATCACGTGTAACACGAATTTGTTTGTCACTTGAAGCAATGGTTTTTAAATAGATAGATAAATAGAGAGTTTTAATACATAGTTTCAAGCTCAAAGATTGTGATTACTCATACTCAATTGCGCTGTGAATTTTAGAATTCACAATTCCACAAGTTAAACTAAAAAGAATAAGAATGTGAAAGGAGCATCTGTTATTTTACGTTTCCTTGAAATTTTCTACTCTTATTATATATATCATATATATTACGTATATAATAATATATAATTATATTTATTACATAAGCAATGTCTTAGACTTTCATTTCTTAACGCTCTGTGTACATTCAAGATGATCTAACATTCCCAACGCCGCGACAGTAATTTAACGAATGCAACACGAAATATTGCGTTCAATTAAAAAAAAAACGCGATTCTCCAGTGAAAAAAATACGATAAAACTCTATCTACTTTTAGAGCAGTTGATGCCGCTGAGAATGTCTTCGTAATGCATACTCCAATCTTGAGTAACGTTAAACCCACGGGGCAACGCGCGAAACCAGCGATACCTGTAATTCACACAAGTGCTCTATTACAGAAGTTCAAGTAATTGCTGAATCAGGTGCCAGGAGCGACTGACACAGCCATTCTAGTTCTAGAGTGTTCATTTCAGTTCTAGAGTAGTGTTCCCAAACTTTTTCCAATTACTAGAGTAACTACTAGAGTGACTAGAGTAGAGTGTTCACTAACCTTTTCCAACTACTAAATTACTAGAGTGACTAGAGCAGAGTGTTCATTTCAGTTCTAGAGCAGTGTTCCCAAATCTTTTTCAACTACTAGAGTAATTACTAGAGTAATTAGAGCAGAGTGTTCATTTCAGTTCTAGAGCAGTGTTCCCTAACCTTTTTCAACTACTAGAGTGACTAGAGCAGAGTGTTCATTTCAGTTCTAGAGCGGTGTTCCCTAACCTTTTCCAATTACTAGAGTAACTACTAGAGTAACTAGAATCGAGTGTTCATTTCAATTCTAGAGCAGTGTTTCTTAACCTTTTCCAACTTACAATCCCTTCTTACAATTTGCCACGTATCATTTCGTTCTTATTATATATTTTATGGTGCTTATTACAGAACTATAACTGTTTTATATATTCTATCGAATAAAACAAACGATAAAAGTAAAAATAGCGTGAATTTCCTTTTTTTTCTGGAAGCACTGACACTTATTGTATGCTATTACACTAGTGTATGAAATAATTTTCCAAACATCTAGAATAGCTGTTAAATTTCTATAGCTTGCATACAGTTGTAGCATTCACCCGTTGATTAACTTTATTCAAATATTGAACTTCGCTGTCATTCGATAGTGCGAGTTAGAGAAATGCTTCGCGAAAGTATATTGAAAAATGTATGCCAATACTTTTCATAGCCACTCTATATTTTACAATTGACGATTTCCAGAGTACAGAATTTGAAAATGGTCGAAGTGTCGACGAGAACGACGAAGAGAAAATCAGGCAAAAAATGAAAAATTTAATTTTAATTCAATGGTCTTCGAATACCACCGCGAGTTCCATTTCGTTGGCCTCGTCCATTTTTTCATCGCGTTAACTCGTTGATTTATCACAGCTTCGCGTATAAGCTCTAAATTTCTCGGCCACGCTTGAACGTTACAAGAATCGCGATCCTTTCACTCGGCCGGATATTTCACTACGCCCATTATCGTACACGCATAAGTCTCCGTGATATTTACTCCGAGATTGCCTTCTAAAAAAATGAATTGCAGGCGTTTTCATTGCTTCGAGGAGCCCGATCGTTCATTCAGAGAGATGTCCATTTTTTAGTTCCAATTATAATAACCATTATAAACCATTGCCACGAGAAAGAGAGCATTTAGGGCAGTTCGCGTTCTGACGATAATTAATGAAAATTAATTAACAACGTCAGGCCGGTCGTACAGCCTCGTTCAGTTTAGTTACTTAAATTCAAGTAGTCTGAATAAAAATTAGATCTAGGTACACGTGTACTTATATAACTTCTCTCTTTATTATTCGACCGTGAATTTATTCTTTTAGGCCTCAAATAAAATTCACACTCTTTTACCTACTCTCTGATTCGAAATTTCGACTTATTTTATTTATTTATTTATTTATTTATTTATTTATTTATTTATAGGCAGATGTTAATTCTTTAGAATTAAGCTTCTTTTTCGAACTCTGTATTCACATCAAGTGAATTCTCAAACTTCACCTCATACAGTTGCAATCAATTAAACATGCCTCTTACATTCGTTTTTCGTTCTCTGCGATTTTCTTCTTCGTTCTAACTTTACTTTCTCACGTAAATCGATCGTTTATCCTTTCTTCTTTTCTTCTCTTTTTTTTTATACCAATTCAAGTAGGTATCCATTCGTGTCGAGTTGGACCCAATCGTTTAAAATTAAGTAACTTGAAAGAAGTCAAATTAGCGTTCGAGCGATTCGAATCGAATCGAATCGAATGTTAGCTGAACTAAATCGATCTGAAAACGAGCATCCGTTGAAAACTAACGCGCAATCGGCTTGAACGAGCATTGGAGCGGTGAGCGATTGCTTCCGCGGAATGCGCGAGAATGAGAGTTTCGAGGTATTTATATGGACGACTGTGAAAATATTGACACAGATGCGAACTCGTTAACGTCGATCGCGCGAATTCCTTCGCCGTTAGCCTCGCATTTCTATCTCTGACGATAGACGTGACTTTTTGCGCAAGTTGTTACGTTGTACATCTTACATCTGTACAGATTGTCATACTCGATTCACGTTTCTCGATATCGAAATGCCCTGCGATAAATACTTTCATTATCGTTGCAGACCGATTAGTCGATGAAAGATATCTGTAATAGTTCGTCGAAGCTATCTGTGTAAATTAATAATTTTATATATATGTATGTATGTATATATAAGCTTGAGATTTTCAAACAGCCACGTTTGGCTGTATTTTCGTTTTCAATGCTCTTTCTTGACAAGCTTGAAACACTCGAGATTTCATTCATTCTTTCATGGTTTGAATTAGAAAGCCATCTTTCACAATGCAGAACAAAGATTAATTGATTAATGAAAAGTTCAATTCTAATTTCCAATTAGAAGACTGAACTGCGTGCCAACAATTTGTCAATTAATTTGTCAAAATGAAACTTCTTAATAGATTATCCTGGGAACCTTATCGTTACATCTCTAACCTTCCAGAACTCGTTCCCCTTTTGACCCTAATAACAAGCAATGAACCATCCTCATGATCGCCAAATATCGTTCACGGAATCATTTCGAATAAATTACGCGGCAAATTTCTCACTCAGACGGTCACGTTCCCATTATCTGCGAACAGTAGCGGAAGAAAAGATTCGCGCCACAGGTAAAGATCGTCGAGGTTCGCATACTTTCGCGTTTCACGCGTTGAGCCACGATAAAAAGAAAAAAAAAGGGAGAGTTATTTGGAAATTTATCGGAGATATCTCGAAGTTTTGTTGCAAAAGAAAAACCAGGAGAGGAGTCAGCGAGCTGCTGCAAGAATCTCCCTTTTTCTTTCTTTCTTTCTTTCTTCCTTGCATAGCAAGAAAAAAAACGCGAACGAGCCAAGCTCGTTTTCTAAATCCGTCCGACGATCAGCTGTATTTAGATTGTATTGCAAATGTATTTTTCTCCGCGGCTCTGCGTATCGTGAGTGACGTTTTCTTTTTTGTTCCCTTCTTTTCTTTTCGAGAAAGAGGAAGAGAGAAACGACGATGTGTCATATCTCGGAGGAACTGGCGATCGTCTTGAAGATTCGCCCGGCCGAATCGGTATGAATTTTCAACGAGTTTTCACTGGATTTCGATTTCAATTCGTATGGAGATATACGCTGTGACAAATAATGAATAGCATTTTTTATGACGATAAAAGGGTGAATTGTCGAGTGAATGAGAGAAAATATTTCACAGATTTGGTGTTACTGTCACGTAAATATGGAAATAGGCTAACAATAATCTTGATATAAATCAATTAAAATGAAGATCTTTAATTACGATTACGTGTCTTGATGCATCGGTAAAAGTTAAAGTCGAAATTAATTAGTTTCTCGATTTCTGAAATGACAAAAATCCATTCGTTTCCTTTCATTTTGTAATTATGGGAATTTCTAACGAAGTGACGACGTTTCTAAATATTATAACGTAACCAGACGATGCAATCCTTATGTCAAAGTACTTCTATTCGTAAGATAAAATAAATGCCAATCCTATTCACTGAAATAAGAGAAACCAACGAAAATTTATTTATAATAAGAATTATATACAGCTGAGAATATGAAAGATTTTCCAGCTCGTAAAACATCACGTTACACATGTCGGCTGGAATATAAAATTCGACAGGAATATAAAATCATTATATTTTCACACGTTTATCGTTACGCGCGAGGTCGCAACAAAGTCGAAGATAGCCTCCTCATTTGTCAGATTTGGCCTAATCCAAGATGCCTCCCTGTAATTGTGTGTCACAAAATCGCAAGACCTTGACCATATAATTTGGGCATGCCCGATTTACTTCAAAAAAAAAAAAAAAACAGGGGGAAAATGTTCTCTTTTTTTAAAGAAAACGTAATATCAAACCTTCAATCACTATTAAGCAACTTCTAATCGAACCTGACATCAAGCTGCTCAAAATCATAGATAGCTTCATAAAAATCAACAACATCAAAATATAAGCGCCAGAAGGAAAATGTAATCTAGTGATAAGCCTTCAAGCTCTTTATACACGTTCTTTTATAGTAATACTCTTTTTCTATCCTCTTTTTATCTATCCGCTACAACTTAATTGCCCGCATTGTGAGACCACACACACACACACACACAGTTAATTTAACCTTTAGCTACCTAATTTAATAAAATTAAATATAGCTTATTAAATAAATTTTGTTAATTTAATAAAATTAAATAAAATTAATTTAAGCTACCTGATTTAATAAAATTAAATTAATTTGTAAGATTGTAAGGCACACACAGGCCAAACACAGGCCTAACGCCAATAATAAAAAAAAAAAAAAAAGAAGTCGAAGATATTGGCGTGTACGAGATATAATAAATACAAGATGAACGAAGGGGGTGCTGCGCCTCCTCCAGACCTGACAAAAACATTCTTGCCCGCTGAGCTGTGAACCCGCCCCCCTCGAGACAGCCGGCTTTCGATATTCGTGAACAACGTTGAACAACGTTGATCGTGAGTGTGTTCGTACAGTACAGTACAGAGATACGGGCCTCGAGACTTTTTACGCTGGTTGCCGGTTGCTCTCGGCACGGTTGAAATTCTTTCACGTGGAAATATTGGAAAGGGAAAACGTACACACACACACACACACACACACACGCGCGCGCACTTTATGAAGAATTATAAGCCTAACCCGTTCCAACGGGAGCGTTCTCCGAAGCGTGAAAAAGAAAAAAGACGACACACGCTCTTTCTCTTGTTTCTACACTTTCTACGATTTTTGACATTAATCCGATATACACTTCCGATATGAACTGAAGGGGGTCAGAAGGTAAAATAAAGAGATATCGTCAGGTACCTGATTCGTGCAGAGCAATGAAAATCGATTCAACGAGTTAATTTATTCAGGTTCTCGTGGTGATAAACTGTTTTACTATTAAATGCGAAATTTTGTACCTGTCTCGTTCTCTTTTAATAAATACAATTTTAATTGTATCCGGAACTGCTTTCTTTACTGCTTTCAAATCTTCAATTGGAATTCACTGTTATTTAATCTGTTTTATTTTTTACACATGTATGCGTTTTATATATACGCATCAGGCAAAATTGAATTGAAGTAAAATCTCATACAGTTTGAATGTACGATTTCTACGTACTTACGTTAAAGGACTATACGCTATTTTTGTATAAAAATTTATTTCGTTCAGAAAGGAGTAACGATCAAGTTTGACGAATACCGAAATGTTAATTATTCACAAAAAAAAAAATTCACGTCAAATGTAAATTACATTAGTTCCGAAGACACTGACATATTTTTAAATCGATCAATTTTCAAGACAATTTTCAAACAACCTCGAGACAAGTTCCTTCTTAAACGGGTAATTGCAAAAAATTTGTAGGGATGTAATTTAAATGATTTATTATATTAAATAATAAAGAAAACGGGAACAAAACAACAAATGATAAATACAAGATAGACAACACAGACGACAATAATTCGAATAAACTTAAACGACACAATTAATATAGAACAGAAATTACTCTTTTGACCACACTCATTCGACACTATTTTTCGACTCTCTTTCCTCACTCGCACGACTTTCCCCTTTTCAAAAAGAAAAGCGCTCGCAATGCAAACGCAATTACCTCGACAAAAACGTTGTTACATGTAAAGTAAACACACACGTTCCACGGTTGTACCGTTAATTCATCATTCGAATAAAAGAAATTCCACATTTACCTGAAATGAATTTATTGTCTACCTTCCGCCATGTTCTGAAGCTGTCGGTCTGACCCAGTTGCACGGAACGCACTCCGTGCATTCCTGAAGCGCAACATTTGCTCGCTCACAATGATAAACCGATACAGAATTTTCCACTTTAGTAATATTCCAATAATAACAGATTCCTGAAAAGCCATAAACTTTGACCTACCACACGGCCAAATTCCCCAATAATAACAGAATCTAGCAACACTCGCGTCGCCGTGGAGCCACAACAACGTTCTGAAACGGCGTTCTCCATTCTCTCGTACAGCATCGAATACTGAATTACATAATTACTATGAACGGCGTAGTTCGAATTAAGCAACCAAAGATATCGCGTTGCTCTCTCGATCTTTCTTCTTGCATCGACGGAACAAACTGCGTGCGATAATATCGATCGACGAAATGAATCTCGCCCCGTTACGCGGGCACCACGTGGATAATATTTTGTGACTATTTACGTTGGTGCCATCAGTGAACATTTATGTAAACTAATTAATAATTAATGTCAGCATCGAGTCAGTGCCACGAAGCAAACACGCGTCTTACTTACGCCACAACTTTCTTTTTTTTTTTTTTTTTTCTTTTGCATCGTGAAATCGATCGAGCCGCCCGATTTGAATCGTATCGTAACGATTCGAGACGAATAATCTAACCCGAGTGAAAGCGAAATCGGAGGCAACGTCGCCGTGTGAACGACGAGTGCTAAAATTACGGAAGCTCGTTTTACCTTCAGCTGGAAGCTTTGTACGCAACGCGATAATTATTGTCTCATTTCTTGAGATTTGTCGCGAGCTTGCGTTAGCGTCTTTAAATCGAAGAACATTGAGTTGAAGCGAATTTGAACGTACAGTTCTTGGTTTTGAATTAACACTGAATTAAAACCACCAAAGTGATTAATTCGTCATTTTTGTTCGAAACTTGAACGATGAAACAGTACGTATCTTTGGAGATTGAAATGATTTTTCGCAGAATATACAAGCAAAAGCTACTCCATTGTATTATAAAGTTTCTCTGTTTCTTTTACTTCGATACCTCTGATGGAAATTTTATCATTTAGCCCGTCGATAGTTCGAGTGTTAACACTAGAACTACTAAAGTGACTGATTAAAATGACTGATTTATAATTTTCTATGGAAATTTATATATATATATATATATATATATATATATATATATATATATATATAAAACAGTGTATTTTCAGATACTCGATTGATTTTTAACAAAATATATTAATAAAAGCTTGCGTCCCCTATTGTATCAATAACTTTTTCTTGCGCTTTGATTTCTTTGCTACGAATATTCTACTTAATATCCCCATGAATCGTACGAAAATCATAAAATTGTAAAACGCACTGGCAAGGAATTAAGCGTTCCGAAGTGAAAGGGTTGAGGAAATTTAATTTCACACACTACGTTCGACACACACACACACAAAACGTACGACAAATCGCTTGCTTCCGATATTTCCTCGAGGACTTGGTCAATCGCGTGACCAGGGTTCGTTAAAAGTTCGTCGGTCCGGTTAAAAGAAAGAAAATCGTGCAAGTAATTGCAAAGCAATGGAAGTTTCTAAATCCAACCCTTCAATCAACGACGAATGTAAATGTCAACTAACCACGGATCAACTAACCATATCTATATTTTTTTCTAAATCGCCTCGAGCGTTTTGATACCGAACATCGAGTTTCAGATTTCCGATTCGAGCGACTCGGTGTGAATACCTCAGCGATCATCGTGAAATATTATTTTTTTTCTTTCTTTTTTATATAGTTTTAAATAGTCAAGATTCTTACAAGAGAGAGAAACCTTAATTTTTTCACGAACGTACGTTGCATCTGCTCAATATAAATCATTGCTACTAAAAATTTTAGGCTAGTTTCAATTCAAGTCAAATGCGAATTTCCCTTACCTGAGAACATTATACGCTTGGTCATTGTTTAATTTAATTACTTGCATCGATCGTACGAGAATTTCAATGAAAAGTTGCAATAAGTTTGTTCAGTTCGAACGTTCACGTTCTACTTTCTACTTTTTTCATTTCACTGCTCTCCGCTTTGTCAGATAATTATTACGATCACTTAAACGAAAGAAAGGTAACCAGAAAACGAAACGGTGATAATCTTGACAAATTAATCGCAATTATCTAATTCTAAGCTACTTAATTACTTATTCTTTACATCGATCCATAAATCAACAATTATTATAGCACAGTTTTGTAAATTTACTCAACGAAGATTTAACATGTGTGACGTGTAATTTTAAAACGATGTATATAATTGTAAAATATTAACGATGTATAATTGTAAAACGGGGAATTTTTCGCTACCCTGCGATTAAATTCCTGATCGTTTGCACACACTGCACAGCAAACTGGAATCGATGAAAAATCAATGCAACTGCTTCAGACACGCTCTGATAGACCTGGGTCTATCGCAATGCAACGCTTTCTTATTAACAGTGGTTAAATTTAAAAGCAATGGTTACACCTCCGGAGTCTCGGGCTACAGATTTTTATCCATTTGATCACTTTCCGTATGTAGCAACATTCATTACAAATTCATTATTTTTTTTTTGTTTTGTTTCGCTGACAACGTTTCGCTGTTGGCAATTATCGTTGAAGTCGATCGCGAACTATTAATTATTACACGATGGTTTTCTTCCTTTTGCCAATAATGAACAATTTAATTGGACAATCGATTATTATTATTATTATTACTGGACAATGTTGCTTGAAATTAATTATATTTCACTGCGCGATCAGTTTTCGCTTCAGCCATTTTCAAAAATGAAGAATTTCACAATTATTTCTCTCTTTTGTTAGATATTACTTCGTTCAGAAGACATCGGTTACTTTTATTGTTTAAACCTCCACGTTTTATATATATATATATATATATATATATTTCTTTCAATATATAGGTTTAAATAATAAAAGTAACCGATCTCTTCTAATGAATATACATACATACATACATACATACATACATACATATATATATATATATATATTGAAAGAAATAAAATGGAGGTTTAAATAATAAAAGTAACCGATCTTTTCTGAACGAAATAATATCTAATAAAAGAGAATTGTCAAATTCTTCATTATATATATATATATATATATATATATGCAGAGTTGTTGATTTTTATGAGTATAAATTTCCGGTCAAACTCGACTGAAAAACTTTTGAAGTTACGTCAATGACTTTTAATTGACAATTAAATATAATGCAACGTGATGTAACGAGACTTCATGTAAAGCCATGTCGTATCAAATACTGTTGTCTCTTTCAAATAATTTTTTCTTCAACAGTTTCGCCACGGTTAGAATAACCACTTTGAAAAGAAATGATTGCAAGGCATTCATCAAGGGAGATGATCGAATCCACCGGGCGTGAAAAATCACAGCGAAATTTCAGAGCACGTCGGCATAGTTGGTGATTTTTTTGCACGCCATTTCAGGCACACGTTCAACATTTGGTCGCAACGTGTTACACGATCCACTGATACAGTTGGTACGTGTCTGCACATCTTGACGACCGTTTTTACGCTATACATCTCTCCCTAATTGGGGATTCTCTCGTTTACAATAACTTCGAGACGAGTCTCGAAAGTCTGACAGCGAAATTAGAAAGATAGAAGGAACAAGTTATGACATTCTCAGTGCCTCGACGAGGGATAATAATTTTAATTCTCACTCATTGAAACACGTACCCTTGAAATTAATAAAACGAGATGTTAAGGTATTTTTTCCCCCTTTTTTTAAATTGATGTCATTAATCGAGACGTTATTAATTTTTAGAAACTGTGATGTGAAAATCCGCGAGGAAATCTCTGCTTTCATTCGATACATCGTTGCATAATAACAATTCTAAGCAGCGATATGTGGAACGTAATTCCGTTCCACCGTGTGAAGTTGCAGTTCTCGTATATTGAAAGAACAGCAAAAAGAAAGTTCCAATGAAACACGGTCTTCTCATTTGAGAATTGTTTGCGTGAAACACGCCACGAGGCTAGTTCAGTTACGCTACTTCACCGTGGTTATAGTTAATAGCGCGTGAAATATACTTTTATTGCGTTCGGTTTGTTCTCGTTTGTTACTAAATCATCGTGCAATCGTTCATTCATTGCATTGTCGTTCTAAATACGAAAAGATAGAGACTTGAAACTCGAATGGAATCTTTGTAAGACGGATACGAAAGTTCAATTAAAAATATATATATATATATATATATATATATATATATATATATATATAAAGAGAACATGTTAACTTTAACTTTAATTTTGGTTGATTTTCTTTTTTCTGTCGTTTCTCGTTTCCTCGTGTTCGAACGTGAAGTGTATTGGATTTTTCATGTAAAATAATCATCATGCGCTTGAGAATGACGTACGAGAAACATCGTTTCGTTATATCGTTTTATACGTATTTTATTTTTATCGTTTGTTTCGTTTACATTCGACCGCAGGTGTTTGTGCAATTTTATATTTCCACGAACATAATTAAAGAAATAGAATCTAATTCCTTATCCATGAAATATTAAATATTTTATATCTATATATATATATAGATAATATAATATATATTAGATATATATTATATTTTATATCTATATATATAATATATATAATATATATAATCTATAATGGATAAGGAATTAGATTCTATTCCTTTTTATGTTCGTGGAAATATAAAATTGCACAAACAACATATATATATATATAATATATTATTTTTTATATATATTATTATATATATATATTTTTTGGAACTCAGGTTTCCCAAAAATGTACAAACGTCCAACTGTTGCGTTCAGAAAACTTACGAATCTCAGAACATTCGACAATATTCAATTCGACGTCGAGACTCGAGAATTATTGAAAACTTTTTCGGTATCTTTCTAGTTTAAAAATAACTTCTAAAAAAAAAAAAAGAAACAAAAGATAACGGTGAACGTATTTCAAGGTGAAGAAATTGTCAGCAGAAAGTGAAGCGAACGTGGTCACGAACGAGCAACAAAAGTTGCGATAGCAACGATACCGGTCCAAAAAAAAAAAAAAAAAGACGCTGCAAATTTGCAACAAAAATGAGAAACAGAAGAGTAAAAAAATAAAGAGAAAGAGTCACGAGCTACGATCGTCTCGGCGTGTTTCGAATAAAAGTTGCAACGACGCCATTAGCCCCCGTGACAGGGGTGCGTTCTCGCAGTCGTAACAGTAACCATTACTTCGATCGAAAAAAAAAAAAGAAAGAAAAAGAAAGAAAAAAAGAAGGAAGGAGAGCGCGTTGCTCCGCGCTCTTGCTGATAATTATTACAGTATCTTTTAATTAACGAAAAACGTCTGGTGTTTCACGTATTCGTGAATGTAGATAGACCCCTGCGATAATTACTCCGACAATTACACTCTCGTATGGTCTTTGCTGGTATGTGGTTACCTAGCTGGGGTTATCGTTGGTCAAAGAACATCGCTGTCGTGACCATATACCCATAAGCTATATATCGTACAAGATTCCGAGTTTCGTCTGTCTGGCATTCTAGCTTAGCGTAGTAAACATCGTAAGTAAGTTTGTAAACGTTGCAAATAACAGTTGGACGACGCAGTTGATGATCTGACGTAGTTGAGATTCGGCGTTTCAAAAATCCTCCTGTATAACCTTTTCTTTTTACTACTTCTCTTCTTTCTTTGTCACTTTTAGTTTTCAACAGAGTTGAAGTGCAATTCATTGGAATTTTTCGACAAATCTAGAAGTAGGTGTAAATGGGATTTAGGTTAGGATCGCACGAAAATAATTAAGCGCAAGTTCTAAAATAAATCCTTCAAACACGTTTCGATTAACTCAATCACATCAAACGATTGAGCTGTAGTCGCATGAAGTTGCTATGGCATTTAACAATCGTACTGGTTGCTATGTATATTGCCGAGTTCAATCTTTTAGTATTATGCGTGCAAAATTTGGACGTTGATTTTGTATGATTTTTTTTTTTAAATCATGCTCTCATCCCCACTGACAGGGTATTTAAGTATCAGGGTATCTGACTTCGCAGCAACCAGTAGGGTATTTAAATACGATCTTTTAGTATTATGCGTGCAAAATTTGGACGTTGATTTTGTATGATCTTTTTTTTTTAAATCATGCTCTCATCCCCACTGACAGGGTATTTAAGTATCAGGGTATCTGACTTCGCAGCAACCAGTAGGGTATTTAAATACGATCTTTTAGTATTATGCGTGCAAAATTTGGACGTTGATTTTGTATGATCTTTTTTTAAAAATCATGCTCTCATCCCCACTGACAGGGTATTTAAATCTGACTTCGCAGCAACCAGTAGAGTATTTAAATACGATTTCATTGGGTTAAAACGTTTCCACGTTGCTGAAATATTCAGGTGCTCCATCGTCTCGTGCGACAACACGCAGCAGCTCTCCATCTTGTATGTGTGACACTTCCAGCCATTTTTTCCCCAACAAACAGAAACAAATTCCTCCGACCGAATTGAAACGCCACGTCGGAGATCGCGAGAACGAGAGAGAAACTATCGATAACCAGATTCGTGGCATTAATATGCAACGCCACGCGAGAGCGCGAAAGAACGAGAAAGAAAGGGAGAGGGGAAAAAGGCATAAATGCACAGCGATATGGCTGCCGACACGGTTACCAGTCAAAGAACCGAGCGCGCCAGGAATTCTATGGGGCTAATTAATGCGGCCATATGTGCCTAACCTGGCATAATAAATTCCTCGAGCGAATCTTTTCTACTTCACTTCAGGCTCGTCGATGAAGTGACGCAAGATTCACGGCCGTTTCTTCGATCGAGTTCCGATCCGATTCGTCCCGATTACACGACCGATCCTCCTCTCCCCTTGTTAACGTGGCCAATAAAGCGTTTGTCACGCGCGTGTCACGAACCGGCCGAGGGATGAGAGAAGAGAGAACGTGGGAGAAAGGGAGAGGCGTTGCGAAACGAAGTTTCTTCTTCGGTTCCATTGAAAAGCAGACTGGTCGCGTTAATGGGGCACGCGCGTGTCCCCCTCGCTCGTGAATTATGAAAATAGACGTCTCTCTCTCTCTCTCTCTCTCTCTTTCGAGGGAAGGGTCGAAAAATGATGCGTACGAGGGTGAACGGGGGATAGAAAAGTGTGTTATTTTGCTTTCTAGAGATTTCGCGAGGAAATACTCGCGAAGGAAGTTCGAAAGGGGAATCGACGTGTTTGAAGGTGGAGGAAGATTATTTTCATACTTTTCTTGCAAAAAGATAAGCAACATTGACAGCAACGATGCGACGATAATTGTGTAAAAGTTATTTGTTCTAAGAGAATTTTACATATTTAATCTTCTATTATACCATTTGAAATTGCGGGGAAAAAGTTAAATATATGTGCCTCTTCTACTACTAATAAATTTATATGAAGAATTAATAAATCGTTTTATATTTCAAGATGATTGTTATAATTTTGTTGTAGTAATTTGTATATATATATATTTTTATTATGTAATTATTTATAATGAACTGTGTTTATATAATCGTAATTTTCACAGTAATTTTCTATTATACTATATTTGAAATTGTGGGGAAAAAATTAAATATATGTGCCTCTTCTACTACTAATAAATTTATATGAAGAATTAATAAATTGTTTTATATTTCAAGATGATTGTTATAATTTTGTTGTAGTAATTTGTATATATATATTTTTTTTATTATGTAATTATTTATAATGGACTGTATTTATATAATCGTAAACTTTATTGTCAGCGTAATAAATGCTTCATCCGTGTATCTGTTTTCTCATGATGAAACGCAATCACTACGTTATAAAAGTATGAACTCGTGTAATCGTGCCCGCGATACGACCCACTTCCGGCCTAGCATGAGATAGCAAATCGCCCATGCATCTTCGTCAGCTTCGTAATCGTTACATTGTCATTCATGTTTGTGCGTAATTTCACTTTACGCAGATAAGACGATCGACACACACACACACACACACGAGTCGTTTTATTTTGTTTTTTCTTCCCCCGATTTTCACCCGAGATCTATTTTCTTTCGTATTATTAAATTTTACTTTTCACTAAAAAATTGTGAAAATATCGATGTTACGTCTGAACGATGATCAATGCGAACATTTCTCAAGCACGTTTATTTAAGAGGCGGACAAAGCGAAATTTGCCGAGCGCACGAGAGAAAGAAACGAGTTTACACGATACGAAGAGAAACGTGCCGAATCGGCCGATATCGACAGATATCTCAAAGAAAAGGGGAAGCCGCCGGAAGAATGACACTCGAGTTCTTTCATCGTATCTTCACCATCCAGAAAGATGCTGAATTTCCGATACAAGATTCTCACACGACGAAAGATACTTGCGAAGCATCGAAGAGGAAACGCTTGATCTATTTTCTTCCGCTTCTGCTCTTCTTTCACACCTGATCCTTGTTGGAAATACTACGAATACATTTTGCTGAATATTACGTGCTTATCATGTGTCCTCTCCTCAAAGATTCTTACATCGTTTCGTTCTACTCCTTCTTTTTCTTTCTTTTTTTTCCAACTTCGAATATAATACTTTCTTCGTTCTAAGACAATTACACACACTTTTATACATTTTCAGAATACTGCAATTTTTAATTTTTCTTTTCTTTCCCAATGTTCATTCGTTATTTGTGCATTTACGACTATTCGTGTATTCCTGAATTTTACTAAATTTCTAAAATCTACCGAAAGATGCAGAGATTAAATTCATTTCGAGCTTAAGATCCCTTGAATCCCAAGAAACAAGAGAGTCAGAAGATTAAGTTAATTAATCTAATTTAGATCTAGTTCAGACCATTGACTCGATTGAAAAGACAGATCGAGTAAAAATTGCTGGCCGTATTGTGAAAGAGGAGAGCCAGTATCGACGGAGTTTCGTAAACGAATTTCCCAGGAGTTTTCGCCAGGAGTGAACGATAAATTCCGCTGTAACAGATCGGCGTCCCGTTCGAATCCTGCGCGAGTAAAATACTCGTTTTTATAGCCACCATTCTTCGGCGAGCGGCGTTGATCTAACATTTATAAACACCATAAATATCGCGGCTTAACGTCTGACGACTTCGTCGTTGATGATCTCGCACGTGACCACGCGAGATCGGTTCATCACATCATGGCCATTTTAATCTTCGACGATTGCTCGAGCTCGAGCATCGACTGCTACTATTTTTATAATACAAGCGTCGCGATGGAAATTATTCGACGAGAGACGTAGTAGACCACTGTGGAATTTTTCATTTGCTCGCGTTGATGTCACAACAGTGTGACGGCGATAAGAGAAGAGGCTATACATTTCTATTCCAGAGTTTTCTGCTTCGATTCGATTCTAACGTAACAACAGAAATTGTATCTGTCAATTGAATTTACACATTTGATTTCTCACGTTTCGTTTCAATTGAATTTTCAAATAAATTAAATCCCATGTCCAAGGACGAAACACGGATGACGTTCATTGTTATTGGTGGTTCTTCGCTAACGAGAGCGAGATCAGGTCAATTCCACCTTGCACGGTGAGAATTTTCCATTTCATTCCGCGTCACAAAGAAAACTCGCGAAACCACTTTCGCGACGGGGCCGGAGTAAAAATAAAATCCAGAAGTCGAACACCCGCGAAAAATTCAATCAAATTGGAATGTCAAGTTCCGAATGTTCCGAATTAGCCGCGAGAAGTGTCGATTGTCCGTCTGGAAAAACCCGTAACGCGTATTACGAGCCGCGCGATCGTAATAACATCCTGGAAACACGTTTGTCCCGGTCATTTCACAGCAATTTCTCTCAGAGATCGAAAGATCTCGCGAGGGAACCGTTCCCTGGTGCGTCACTTAGGTCCGGTTTCGTTTGATCGTCGATTACCGTGTTTTCTCTCTTCAATTTGGCGTCCGCCTTGAGGCGACAGACGATTCCACCATCGTTTCAGACACTTCATACGGCATAAAGTAAATATTTTTAATTCCAACCAGGTGGCCATTTTGGATTCCAACAACGTTCGCCAAGAATGGAAATCCCCTTTTCTCTCGCAGGGAGAGGAAGCTAGCTAGGAGGTTACGCCAATGGAGTCATCGAGGGGAATTCAGGTGCGCCACGGTCAAGGTAACAGGGTCAGCAAGGTGCATGTGCACGAAAATAAGCAAAAGCGAAGCACGAGCCACCGAGAGCTCGGGGCCTCATTGTGTGGTGGCTCGGTTGAATCACGAGTAGGGATGGCATCAAGTCCAACATGCGCTTACGAATCCGAGCCAAGCTCCGAATATCGAAGTTTCGTTCCGTTTCGAATGTTGTATCGAAAGTGAAAGTGTTTCAACGAACACTGCGCAATGTGTGCCATTTTACTCAGTTAGTTCTAGCAGTCGCAGGTATTGGATACTCGTAAATAGTTGGAAGATGCACTCGAAAAACTTGGACATCAGAATAACTTTCGGCGCTCTAAAGGCGTTGCAAAAAATATGTGCTTCTTCGAGTCGACGATTAAGAGCTTCACCGAAAGATATATTGTCAATCGTTCTTCGCTATTGTCTTCTTTTGTTAATTGCGAAATTAAACGGCGGAGAATGCGCGGAGAAGCATATTTGAACGAAGACCAACGATAGAAGAACGAGAGAGACTATTTCATTTTAGGTTAGGGTGATTTGCGAGGTGCTCGATCCCATCCCTAATAATGAGCCGGCGTGTATTTTTAACCCTTTAAAACCCTGGGCGTCGGCTGTGTTTTTTCGGGCCGTCGCGCTTTTTCTCGCCTTCTTTTTCGTATAAATGGATAACTCGTTCCTCGGCCAGCCGGGTGAAAGTTTAACCTGGCTACGAGATATGGGCTGGTGTCTCAGCAGTTTGTCGAGTTTGATGATGTTTTGATGGCGTTGCGCGCGAAGAGTATAAGAGAAGCGGCGATCAAGCAAGGGAACTGGAATTTTCCGCTTTGGTTCCGGTTAGTGCATTTATCCAGTGAAACTTCGTTCGTTTATCTACGCTATTTGCCGAAGAACGACTTTTCATGCCGTGAAACAATACTTTAGCTCCTAAGTACAGTATCGTTGGATTCTAAACGATAGATTACTAAAATTTTCACGGCCGTTTTCATTTCACATTTTGTTTTAATCTCACATTCTCCCTGATAGAGCATTGACGACGATTCGATGTTCGAATTACGTCGAAAATTCTGAAACTATATAGTTTATAATTCGGAACTTGTTACGGACATTAACGTGGAATTATATCATTTGAATTATTAATTGAAGACTATATTGTGAAGATTATAGAAGAAAGAAAGTCGTGCTATATTTTCAATACTTAATAAGGAAATTTCAGTTTCAAAACTCAATTAATTTCAGCACGTTCATCAAAATTGTTCTTTCATTCAATTTTCTTCTGGAAAGAGGATTTCCATTTGAACGAGCGTTCATAATAAAATATCGAAATAAATGATTAACTTACGATCACGATGAATTGTTAGAAATTTCAATGAACACAAGGAATTAAATTCCGCATAATCAGACAGTTTTCTTTTTTTTTAATTTTTTATGAAACAAACTGCTGACAAGGAAAAGCAAACCGTTCGATTAGTAATTTATGATAATTTCGATCACTGTTGCGTACATTAAATTATCTTTTGCTTTGATGACGTTTTATTTACTAAAACATGTCAACGTTAGTCCGTCCATTATATCACCGAACTACGTCTTGTAGTTAACAAATTCAAGACAAAAGGAAAGAAGTTATGCGAATCTGCGATTGTTTGTAAAAGAATATCATTGTTTTAACATCGCGTAATTATACCGTTATCAGCGTTGCAGTTTGCGTTATTACTGATTAAACAATTAATTTCCTCGATTTCCACTTGCATACTCTCAAATCTTATGCTTTTATCTTCCTTCATCTCATGTTTTTATCTTCCTTTTATCTTCCTTCTTTACAATTTTATATCGTTATCTTCATGCTGGTGTTTCATCAGTCATCTTGCAAAGATAATATCTGCAGTTGAATATAATTGGGACGATTTGAAATTAAGCACAGAATGCAAAACTGATGAGATTATTGCCTAATATCGTATAATGCAATACCGTACCGATTAGAGACAATAATCTAGGATTAAAATTTAATAATTCAAAATTCCCTTCAGAATTTCAATTTAGCTACGAATTCTAAAATGTTCGGTTTCAATGTCTTTCCATCCACACGATAGCAAATCATAATTTTCGACATAGAAATTGATTCCAGAAATTGTTTAATTATTCCAATAAAATTATTTCTCTTCTATATATACATTCTATATATGTTCTTCTATATATATATATATATATATATATATATAAAAATAATAAAAGTATTATTTAAGTTAAAGTAAGAATGTATATAGTATTATTGAAGTTAAAGTAAGTATATATATATATATATATATATATATATATATACACACACACACACACACACACACACATTCTTACTTTAATTTAAATAATACTAATTTTTAAATTTTTAAAATTCACCGTTTCAGTCTTGCAAATTGGCGTACAAAGTGCAGATTCTCAAAATGCGCGCCAGCAGATTTCTGTCCGGGGTGCCACAGAAACATTCTCCCATTTTCAAACGATCTCGTTAAGCACACCAGTGGCTAATGAAGTCCACGACAATCATTTATCATCTCGCAACGTGGCAAACGAACGATCTATACGTTACTAATAAGCCACGTTTGATGTTTGTAGCACGTTGGGTCGGAAAAGTTAACGTATTATTGCCAGACGCATAAATCCGTTCGATCGTTCGGCGTCGCCGGGGAGACCGACGCGTAAAAATGCGCAATTGGACGCGAAGATTGATGAAAACGTAGAAGATAAAAAAGATCCACGAGGCGGGAACACGTGCGGCGGAGACGAAAGGATCTAATAAATGCCGTTGAAGAACGTACGGGATCGTCGAAAATCGTCACTAGAGAGAATCAGATCGGAAAGAGAACGAGAGAGAGAGAGAGAGAGAGAGAGAGATTGTAGAATAACGTAAATGAAAGAAAATGTCATTGATATAATTATAACGACACGTGAAAACTATTCGAACATCTCATCTATTTTTGAGTTTCTGAAAATTAAAAAAAAAGAGAGAAAAGAAATTGAATTTCGCAGATTGAATGAAATGAAATTAAGGAGACGATGTATTTGACGAGAAAGAAATATCAAATTCTTCGAATTCATAATCACATTTCATAATCACTAGACTACAGATAGAGAAAAAAGAAATTAAATTTCACAAATTAAATGAAATTAAGGAGAAGAAGTATTTGGCGAAAAAGAAATGTCAAATTCTTCGAATTACGTGTTTTCATTGTTTTATAATCACTAGACTACAGATATCTTCGTGCAATTTCACGTTTCTTCGTGAGTTAAAGAAATGGGGCCTGAGAAAGAAATTCGTTATTAAATGTCATGGAAGGTACTCTGCTTCTAATATTTTATATATCTCCGCACGTCGCGCGCATTCCCTGCATTTTTGCATTCTTAAATTTCTCACGTGTGCATAAAAATGTTAACGCAGTACTGATCCTTTATTGGATCAAACAATTGATGTGATTGTTTTTGAAGTGTCAGCGATGAATAAATTATCAGCTGTGATAGTTTGCTCGTGCCTTTGGTTCGTATATATATCTATATGACATGAAAAGCTTCTATTCTCTTACTCGGATAGAGATCTTTTTAAAATTCAAATTAGTTTAGATGTGTACGCGCAATTACTCTTAAATATTAAAGAAATATTTAAAAAATTAATAAAAAGTAATATTCTGTAAAAATTAGTGACAATTTAATACGATAACTATTATTAGTATCTATATTATTAATGTGATATTTTCTTATAAGGATATTCTAATAAACAAATCTATTTCCTTTAAAAAGAAAGCTTAAATATTTGTTATTCTTTAAATTCCAAATTTTATATATATATAAATAATATATATAAATATAAAATATAAAATATAAAATATAAAATATAAAATATATATATATATATATATATGGTCTTTGATACCGATATACGTGTTTTCATTGTTTTCGTGTCGAATGTATGTAAATAGGGAGAAACGTCTCGAAACACGCATCTGACGACGGTATCCATAAATCATAGCCTTTTTACGAGACCGTTAACAACAACCGTGAACTTAAAGCTGTTGAAATAATTCGTAAACCAAGAGGCGCCTACCGCAGTTTGCTTTCACGGTTTTGTACGCGTATACAGAATGGACAAAACAGGGAGCGTCGCACGTTTTAAAGCAAGAAAGCGTGGTCGGATCGCTTTGATTCATTAAAAGATCGACTTGAAAGTTTTATTGTTGGAACTTTCTTAAAAGCTTCTGTTATTTTCGAAGAGTGTAAAATAGGACGTAATAAAATCGGAATATGAATTATTAATAGTAATATCACCGTCATAATTGCTTTCCAAAGAATAAATCAACGAATAGAAGTCGATGGATATTGAGACATTATAATTACCTTGACTCGAGGAGGAAAGGTAGAAATTTGACGTTCACAAGTGATGGTGGAGGAAAAAAATTTATCTCCATGTGTGTGACATATATTTGAGGCTGCATATTTGACGTAGGTTTATACTGTATGAATTATAAAGACACGTATCTCACCTAAGTTCCGTCATAAATTTCTTTTCCAAGGCTAACATTATCTTTCGTGCGGTTGTCACACGAACTAATGTTTTTTTTCTTTTTCTTTCTTTTTCATATTTCTTTCTTGCAGAGGCTGTCCACGCAGAATGCAGTTGCAAAATTCAAGTAAATACGAAAATGAGAAACGAGAGATACCTAAATCCTTGAAAATTGAATTTGAATATTTCGTTGTACCATGATATACGTAATTGAAACTCAACAATTCCATAATTGGAGCTGACTCCAGATTAAGAAATAAATTAAGGATATTTCACACTAAAAATCCCCCCTTTTTTTTTCGTCCAAATCATAACACCAAGATCGAGTACGTTTCGAAACCATTTTACCAAAAGGTTCCTCCAACGTGAATTTTACGTATAAATCTCCCCTAATACGCGAACCAACTCATCCTATATCTTTCCTTCTCTCTCTCTCTCTTCCATTTCACTTTTTGTCTGAAATTTATCACGGTGCGAGCAGCATCTGCCGCGGCTCCAAAGAAATCCATAAATCGTATAGTTTTGCACGCCGCGCGATAACAAGTTGAGCCAAGATAAGCCGAAATAACTCCAGAAGCCGCCAGCTTTCCTCCACCGCCATCAACTAAATCAACTGTGAATTCCGCTCTCGAGAAGATCGCTTGATGAAAGGATCTTCCCCTTTCGTTAGGAGAGATTACTCGTCACGTTAAAACGACACACGTTCTTAGAAAGAAGATGTAACGAACAATTGTTGTTTCGTTTCATTTCTGAAGGGACAAAGGACAATTCAACCTCTTTGAGACTGAAAAGAGTATCACTCAAATGATTTAGATAAAAACGAGAATAGAAATTTGATCTTTATCTCTACAGTTTTATGGCTCGATTGATACTGTAATTAGCCACGACTGAAACACTGAAACTTACAGCGAAATTAGAACTTACAAGAAGTAGGAGAAGGAATACAATCTTTTGTTTACATGCTCGACAAAAGAAATCACATAAATTGATCAAATTCTTATTGAATTTATCATTTTGACCATTTTTTTTTTTTTTTTTTTTTTTAGTATAGTATCAAATATATACTTTTGTTACCGTTTTAAACATGTTGTACAGTTCGATACTAATTGAGAAGAATCACGTTTTACCGCAGTTTTACCCCTTTGAAAAAAAGAAAAAAAAATGATGGAGAAAGAGGAGGAACTTCGCTCGCAAAGAGTCGTTTAAAGGATCAGATTTGACACGAGTTGGACACGCAGTACCACGATCAAGAGGCGTAATATCACGCGGGACAAGATAACAAGGGGAAGGGACCAAAGATAAGCCAGACGGTTGATGGCTTCTGTTCGTGGTCTCTGAACGTCTCGTGGCCTCTTCAACTCCCTCTGCATTCCCAGCAGTCGTAAATATTATTCCCACCGGGACACGACCAGGCTTTTCTTTCGATAACGTTCGAGCCCCGTGGCATGTCGAGTAATGCGCCCAACTGTCTGGAAACTTTTGGCCTCTGGCCAAAACCTAGATATATATACATATATATGTAAGCACGCGCACACCGTCTACAGAATGTTCAGAGAAAGAAGGACGAGCTTTCCTCGAGCAACACGACGATCATCGAGCTTTCATCGCGTTTTCTTATGACACCCTTCGCGGAGATGCTCAGACAGGCTTTGGAAACGCCTTTGAAGCTCGGAGATGCACGCTCTTTCTTTCTCTCCATAGATTATATTTTTCACCGAGCCTCCTTCGCCTCTGTTCTTCGCGGGCCTTTCGGTTAACGTGTATGTTGCCAACTCGGGATGATACTTGGCAATGTGTACGAAAAAAATTGATGCGAGCAGTAGGGTGAAATTAGCGAGCACTTTTCAGATTAAAAAAACGACGGGAATTTCGATCTTATTCGCTAGATTTGTTTTGCTCGGCGATGTGTGAAAAAAAAAAAAAAATGACGAAAGCAGATGACGAGGATGAAATATGAAATTTTACATGAAAAGATATTCGATGAAATTATATTTTCTAATTTAATATTATTATTGGTAATATTAAATAAAAAAATTATAATAATAATTAATATATCATTATATTCGTTAATATTAATATATATATATTTAATATTAATTTTTTTTTATATATTAAATATATTTAAATAGCTTATATATTAGAGCGTAATACTGAGAATATTAATGAAATTAAAAATTTTTAAATATTGATTAATTTTTTATATTGAAAACGCAATATTTAAAATAAACTATAAATTAGAAATAAAGATTTTTTTTTTTTAATCTATCGTATAAATTGATGAAATTATTTAGATGAAAATGACAGGAACTGTGATTGGTACTTTTCATTAGATTTATACGAGATTGTATTATATAATCAAATTCTACTTTATCGTGAATTACCAATTGTATTAAAAAGAAATTATTGTTACGTATGTTAATTATTGATAAATTTTTTTTAACAGAAATATAAAAATCTTATTACTGTTACCGGTGACGAATAATTAGAATATTCGTGTGATTTCCTTGCACGCTCGACGAATTACTCGACCGTATCTAACAATTAACAAGGATTACTATATACGGGCTATAAGCCTAAAGTGTTACAGACTGTTTCTTCCAAAAGTATTAAACGTAACGGCAATTTTTGTTCGTGTGTTGGAGCTTGTTGAGATATTCCGCCTGAAAAGGATACTTGATGGTGCAAAAGCATCGAATAAATTTTTCAAACTCAGATATCGACTATTATTTAGAATTTTTTTCATCTTTTTAAAAATTTTATTCGTTATTTGCTTTTTTTTAAATTTTTGTTTCAACTCTGATTGCTCGCTCCCGATTGAACTCTCTCTCTCTCTCTTTCTCTTTGTCTTTACGCATTGCGAAATGATTCACAGAGTTCATTGAACAATTTTACTCAATTGACAGAAGACGATAATATTGTGTTTATCGGGGAAGAATTCTAGGAATCACTTTGTTTTTACGATCCATTGATGCATTTTCATACAACTGGATGCTCGGTTATTTACTACGCATAATTATTAATATTAAAAACAGTTCGTTTCTTCGTGCAAAGTTCAATCCAGCGTACAATTGCTCGTTTCACCTTGAAACGGCTTGTAGGTGTTAAGGTTTGTTTCAATGTTTGTTCCAATTAATACGAATATTTATGAAAATAAGTGTCAAGTAACAGAGTGTACGCAAGAAGTGATTATGATAGTAAAATAACGTCAATTACGTCACAGAATATGTGCAGGAGGGAACATTATTGTTGCAAAATATTTCGTCAGAAAATACACAATATGAATTAGACGAAATTCAACGTAAGTCAGGATATCGTATCCCAATTTTCAACAAATACGGAAAACAACGCATCCGAAAGGGGATTTCACTAAATCTTTTCCTCTAGATCTCGCAATGAACCATCGAAATGACTCGAAGATTTTGTCCTCGATCGAAATTTTATTTGCACACGAGACTGATACGAAACTCTATGAATAAATTCTACGATAAATCAATACGACGATATACGCATCGAATTAACACAGTGAGAAGCGAGAAACGAACTGAACTGAGATTGCAAAATATATATATATATTCTTATATTAAATTTATATATTTTATAAATATATAATATGTAATATATATTACATATAAATATATAAAATTTTATATATATATTTATTATATATATATATTAAAAAATATATATATTTATATTGAAATATATTTATGAATATATTAAAATATATACATATATATTGCAAAAAATAAAAAAAAAATATATATATATAAACAAAGTACGTAATTTCTACGCACGACGTTATGGGGGGTGGGTAGAGTTAACAGCCTGTAAAAACTGAGAAGCAAACTATCACGAGGGGGAGGGGGGGTTAACGATCTTTAAAAAAGAACCTTGACACGAGCGAAGTAACCAGGCGCGTCAGCGATACGGTCAGCCGCTAATTGCGTTCAACGTGGCGTGCTAATTATTCGCGATGCGAATTATTAATTACATACCTGGCTCGACGAAAATATCCTCCCCCCCCCTCCCCCACCCCGCCGTTCACAGTTCTTCACGCCGAGGATAATTGAGCGTGATCGAACAATTAGCACGCGGCTATCGTCGCTGTTTACACGCGGGCACGCGATAAAAATCCGTTTCGCGGTGACGGAAATTCCTCGCTCGTTTACGAATACTTGCGCAGCCTTGTTCCGGCATCGAAGATTATGAACGGCCACGTTTCACGATCACGTTCGTTCCAGCTGCGGAAGCATAACGCTCCGGCTCGGCTCGTCATCGTCGTTGCGAATTATTGCAGACGCGAGAAAACAAAAGCTGTTGTTGCGTAACGTCGGCTGCGTTGCGGCAATTAATGCGAGAAATAATGCTTTCGTGTAAGAATTTGACGACGGCCGACGCAATAATAATTTCATTCCAACTGAGAATTCATTGAAGGATGGGGATCGTTGTTGCTCGAAGGATACGCGTTCGCAGCGTATTTTTTTTTTTTTTTTTTTTTTGAAAAATCGCATTTCCTACTTTGTCTTTTTTTACTCGACAATTTTTTCACTCGCAGCATTATATATTCTATTCGCAATTAATTTCATCGACTCGGAATCCTTCTCTGGCTCGCTCGAGGTTATTCGCATGTTCGCCCTCGTTAAATTCGTTTCTTTCGTGTTACGAGCCACAGATTCATAGTTGTACAAATAAAATTTCTAGAAAAAAGAAAATGAAACGAAAGATTGCCTTCTCTATTAATTAATATACCAGAGTGTCGCACTTTAAATATTTTATATTTTCTTGTGCATTCCCGCATCTTCGAGGTCCTTGGAAACACGTAAAACTCTGCGGTCCGTTTATCCTACTTTCGAATATTTTGCGAAAAAATGTAAAAATCTCGTTGAAAACTCATCTCTATTAATTTTCCATCCCCCTACCCAGTTCCTGATGAACAACCACATGTTCCTGTGGTGTTCAAAAGTGTTTGTAATCTCCTCTGTGATTATTACCGATTTTCTCTCGTTCTCAAGTATCTTTGATTTGAAAAATATGAAACTTTCCTTTACGTAATGTATAGCGTAGCAATAAATCAACGAGCATCCACGTTTAAATAACGTTCGAACAAAGTGAATGTCGGCTTGGTTTCTCGATCGATCTAAGGGATAATTCGGTTAAACGGGCAATCGGTTCAACCGATCGCATCTGTTCTTCCGACTAACTGCTTCTGTTGACGAATTGACCCGACTGTTAACCCTCGCAGTCGCGTGAGACAAGCTGCGTTTCAGGATTTCGGACTGTATGCCTATATATATGTCTATTTATCTATCTATCTATCTATCTATCTATCTATCTATCATATATATATATATATATATATATATCGGTCGTATTTGGGTCAAATGACAAAATAGGTAATGATAAGATAGGTACGTTTAGTGTTGTCATGATCTCTCTCTTGTTTCGCAAACTTCTCAATACCCGCGAATGCAAAACCCGAGTTTAACGTTCGCGAAGGTTTCAATTTTCTCCGGGTCTGTGAAAAAAGAGAAAAAAAAATGGCCGACGAAACGTAAGACGACGCCGAGGAAATAATGGCGGTCGCAGGAGCCGAGCTCGCGGAGGAATATCTGATTCTATCGTTCACTGGGCGACCTTAACGCCGACTTTAGAATGCCCTTTGGAGAGTTGTGTCGTGGAGACCAGTCGTAGTCGGAGACATCGCCTTCTCGTCGCCGTTTTACGCTCGGGCTCCTCAAGGTCAACGGAAAAGTCGAACTCCTTCGCCGTGAGTGAAGGTGGCGGCTGCTCGGCCACTGCTCGGCTAATCGAACGAAACAATGATTCGAAAACGATTCACTTGTTTCTCAAGAAGAGGATCTCAACTTATGTTTACGAAGTACTCGAGAGTGGATTCGGAAGGAGCATTCTACGCAGCTCGTCTCGCAGCTTCTTTAAACAACATCGTCTGCTTAAAATACATTCGACGAGACGGTGTTTCAATGGGGCACAGATTGTTTTTCTGCGCGTGAACGAACTTGCCAGCGAAAACCGCTCTCCTCGAGCAGTTTCTTTCTTTCTGACGATGAGTAATGAGGAACTTCGTTCATCCGAATTTCATCGGGAATTTATTTTAACAGATGTTCGTTCACTTGTTATTTGTTTTATTCGACGGGAGTATTCAAACAGACAGTAGGTTCAACTATTAACCAATTGATCGCCATGCGCGCACCAGTCCCTGTACCCTAAATAAAAGCGAAATTATTTTCGATTTCTTAACGATGACATCTAAAATCATTGTCTAACACTAAAAAAAATCGAAAAATATATATACTTCTTCGTTGATTTTGGATATATTCGAAAGCTGCTTCGAAAAGAAAGGCAAGAAACAAAATTCGCGTGCGAAAACTGTAAAATTCCACTCTGCCCGACTACTTGCTTCAAAGTATTCCACACCCAAGATAAATATTAGTTTTATTGTGTATAGCATATATTTGTATTTTTTTTTAGACTATAATATTATAACATTCCAAATTTAACAAACGTGCATATAACTTTTTTAATCTTTTTAATATTTAGTATTTGATCTATTGTGTGGCAACCCTAGTGAAGATCAAGTGTCTTTTTTTTTGTGCAAATTATATCCTAATTGATTGTGGCTCACTAATTATGTAAAAAATATTTAAATTATTTATTTGTTAGTAAAGGTACATTTTTTAAAAATTGAATATACGCGGCTAGCTGATCTGCGCTGTCTTTAAAATACGCGGCGACGAAGAGTTTAAGTAAAAGTGAAGTTTTGTTAGCATTCACGATATCTGTGAAGACTCCTCCGAAGAAGTAAAACTTTTCTCAACCTCTGAAACTACAAATCAATATTTTCGCTCTCTTGACTTCTTTTTTTTCCAAGTTGAAAGTTGCAAAAGGCACCGATTCGTTCCTGAAATCTGAATTTCCAACAACGCCTTTTGACTTCCTTTTCGAACAAATGCAAAACGAAACGCCGACAAACGGTGCTCGTTTTTTTTCTTTTTCTCTTCTTTCTTTCTGTCTTTTTCTCTCTCTAGTGTCTAACAGTTTCTTTGACATAGGCTTCCATAAGACTGGCGGCCAATGGTACACGGTTTAATGAAAAGAGTCACGTGGAAAAGCGAGGACGTGCTTTCGAGGAGCAAAATCGGCCGGTTTAGCGTCACCGAGAGGCTCGAAATTAAAATTCAGTTCCCTTTCACGTGTGTGCTCGCGCCAAGCATCGACTCGTGCGATGCCGTGCGATGCTAATAACCAGATTCCAGAGTGGGAGGAAATACGGCGAACACACGGCCGTGTTTTTCGAATTTTTGCGAAAAAATCTTTCGCTTGCTTTTCGATTCTGCCTCGTCCCGTGACGTTGGACGATCGTCAGAGGAGCACACGGCTTGTGAAACAGTGTCAGTGACCGACAGCCTAAGGCCATCGGACTCGCTTTGCACCGAGCATCGTGTGCTCAAAGTGATTCGAGTATCATCCACATCAAAAAAAAAAAAAAAAAAAAAAAAAACGAGAAAAACCGCACGCTTTGATCTCGCTTCGTGATCAACTTCTTATCCGTGCTTGCGCTGTCGTTCTTTATTCCAGTTGTCGAGATTTAAGTCCAACTAACCGAGCCTGATGACAACTGACGTTTCAATTGATTGCCAACTGATTTTACGCTCTTATCGTCTCACTTTCGAGTTTACATGTGTCCATTCGATTTTCAAGATTCCTTTCATTCGAAGTGAACGATCGTTGCAACTAATTCTTTCATTATAGATTTCGAATGAATTTTCACCTCTTTTAGGAATAAATGATCGAGCCACTCTTGGATATACTGGATTATCAATTATCACTTTCCTTAAGCCAGTTAGGATCCAAAAGACCGAAATTCGTCTTCTCGAATTGTCAATTTCTCGTAGAAATCTCTCGAGTTCTAGATTTTTGATACTACACTGTAACTAATATTATCGTAATTCGCGAAGCTAATTTCAACCGTACATATACATACATACATATATATATATATATATATATATACACTTTCTCCAATTTCTTTCTCAGCTTCATTAAACCCGAACAATATATTCAGCCCGTAAGAACTCGATAATTCCCATTTCCTGTTCGTAGGGAAACAGTCGTAAAAAAAAAAAAAAAAAAAGAAAAAGAAGAAAAGTTTCGCCTGCGACTGCGAGATATCGAAGAAGAAGTTGGCTGGTTTCTTCGGCGAACTTCCGTCCATCGTTATCAAACTCCTTTTCCCCAATAACATCGTATTCACGGTTGAGAAATCCAATTACAGAGTTCTCTCCTTAGTTCGTTCTCTTCTTCCAGCGCAGGCCAATTAGCCCAACTGACTTCTAATTAACATTTCCAGCGAGTTCGCTTATTCGTCGATACAGTTCGAGGCTCCAATTAAACGCTGAGAGAGTGAGAGAGAGAGATGATGGCCGTGTTTTGCACGGAAAAAGCAGAGCAGAGTGTCGGTGAACGAGAGTGCTATATATGTATATATATATATATATATATCACTAGAATTACCACACCAGTCAAAATGACTGGTTTTACAATTTTATTTTAAAATTTCTATTTCATGTTACAATTTTTTCCCCCCATAATGATGCAATGACTTTTACAGTGATAACTAAAGAAATAATATAATGAATTTTATTTTATTTTTATTTATTAGAAATCAAAAATAATTTTGGTAGAAATAATTTCGTCTTAACTGTCGGTAGTTCTAGTGATATATATATATGCGAAGAGACAAACGATCACCTGGCATGGCCTCTAGCAATCCGTTACGACGGATCGATGTAACGCGAGCGAACGAGAGATCGTAGATCGGGCCCGATCGCGGACAGATCCGCGATGAGAGTTCATTCGGTAGGCCACAGCGGTCGCTGGCCCTGAGAAAAAGCCTCATCCCTCGAGCCGAGATCGAGAGCTCGAGACGCGGTTTGGCACTGACCCACACACTGGTTGGCCCACTTCTCCGCGACTCCACGGCAACATTGTAACAACCAGCGTTGCCGGTAATTATACCGATGTCGTTCACCTGTTCGGGCTCTTGTCCTTTCGATCGTTTCGAATCTTTCCTTCACAAACCGTACACCGAACACTTTCTGTGTAGCTAGTACATAAGTTAACCCCTTGACGTACAATGACGTCTCTGACACGTCTCGCAAGTTAATACGTATATATATTTCTGGATGTAAAAAAATACATTTCTCTGTATGCTCGATATAGTTATTTTCAACACGGCTATATTCAAAGTCACCTACTTTTTTCTACATTTTGATTTAAACTTAATTCGTTGTTCTAGTTAAAGGTGAAAGTGGCAGAGAACCATTTCCAATACCAATTCTTACTTGGTAACTTAGGTTCGATTAAATTGGATCGATATATTTGTTCGTGATATTTTTTTCACGGGATCGAATCGACGTGTAGCACGTGTAGCAAATCGAAAAGTGGATAAATTTTTGTACAAACGGCTACGCTTTTGAGAGAATCAATTTCAGTTTGTGGTTTGGGCGGTTTCTCGACCAAGTCCAAGCAAACTAACTGGAAACTATCCCGATCGTAAAATCTGTTAACGATCAATGTACGGTAAAACTATGTTTTCTTTTTTATTTCGAGGACTTTTACGCTTATGACTTTCGTTAACCCAGTATATCGTGTTATGCGAGCACGATGAAGAAAGAGAAATTGCGAAGAGTTCGACATGGAATAAAATTAAATGGGTTTTTCTCTTTTAAATTTTTATGAAATTGTTAAACGTTAAACTGATACACCTAACGTTCTTAAAAATTGCCCAACAATATATTTGAGTTATCTAAAATTCTATCGTATTCAAAAAGTTCTTTTAATCAAAATTCTCCGATGAAAGCAGCTCACGTACAAGGAGGAATCGTTATCAGCGGCGATCGCGACAGAATATCAATGAAAAGACGTTGAAAATGAGGCTAAACCGATCTAGACCGATCTAGATAGATCTTTAAAGCTGCACCGGTGACGACAACAATTACGTGCACTAAAAGATTAAACGTTCGTGTCACATATTCTACGTCTGAAATGCATAGATCTTCTAATATCGGTAATAATTTCATATTTTACGAGAGTAAAGGCAATGTTTTTTCATCGCGTTATGGCGATCATTACAACCTACTATATAACGATACGGTTTTTTTTTAACATTGATAATGAAAGGATTTATTCAAAATATATGTAGAACGTTCGAGAAAGATAAATATATTCCTGAATTTATCGCTCAACAAACATGATACTAGATCTTGTTAGTAATAATATCAATATGTTAGAATTCCTTGTTACTACAAGTACACGAGACAAACCGTTTATATTAACTTTGTTCCATTCCAAATATCCAAGAGTTTCAAGTCTTCTTTTAAACAGTGGATATTTGAAATAAATATAAATCCTTCAAATTAAAAGCAAAATTTGGAGCAAAACTCAACCCACGAGAACGGCCAATTATACTGACACCGCGTACATGCTATGTTTAACGAAGCCGGTGAGTGCACAAACGTACCCAATTTATTCTTCATGATTGACAAACATGTTAATCGTTGTAATAACGTAGTAATGGAATATTTATCTTCTTTTATCTGATAATTCACATTTATTTAGAAGTTGACTTTAGCGAAATGGTAAATTAAGTATGAAATAGAAATAAATCGAAGTGTTTAGAAAAAAGAAAAGTTTACATCGAATTTCGCAAAATTTTCCTCCATCTTGAAAAATAAAAAGTCAAGAACTCCGAGGACCAAAAACTATTTCTCGCGTTGCTACAATACGAGAAACTGTTCTTCAATTGTAACAGTGAACAACAGATACTGTTTCTACGTTTTTCTTTCAAATTTGGTGATACGTAATGTCGTATACGATAGAAATATATCCGAACTTTGGTACCGTCATATCAAGAGAAACGGGACCAATCGTGTAATGTTCGATAAATAATAAAAGTCGTGAAAAAGTGCCATTTTCATTCTTCCAGACGGTCGAGTATATTACGTAGTCGTATGTGCACGCCCCTATAATTGACGATCATCTAATTGATTCGCCTCGTATCGAATATGGGATGGCAACGTGTCCCGGATGACTTGGCTGGAACAGTGGCCAAGTCAGGCATGTAGACACGGCGAATTGTAGGGATGCTCGGTCGACCGGAAAGTCCGTAAAGCTTGGCTGGATCGTGCCAGAAAGAAAGGATTTACCCACTGCGTCGGATTTCTCACTCAATTTGCTCGAAATACGACTGTACGCTCAGTCCGCGTATCGGCTGAACAATGCTCGAAGGCGACTGGCATATTCTCGGACCATATTCCACGCGTCAAACATATGCTTGATCATCGAGTCACGATTAAAAGGATTGTCTCGATCTCCGGTCAAGCGCCGGAGAGATCTTCTTGACGTACAAGAAGAAGAAATGATTTATAGAATTTTCTTTCGTATACATAGATTTATATGACTGATTTTATACAACATATGTTTTACACATTTCATGTGTTTCAAAATTTTATACATCTGCTATGATATCTTCTATATCCTATAGATTATCCTATAAGAATAATTAGGAGACTTTCGACGTCTTTGTGAGATTGTTACATGAAAGATAATCAAACTTTGTATTTTCCATTTTCTCTGAAAATGGAGGAAAATCTATGATATGGAATTAAAAACAAAGCACCCGGAATAGTGTATAATTATATAATTCTTGAAAGTACCATGACCTTGCTGGCCTGCCTGACCTAACAGTCGAGCAAGCTCAGAAAAAAGGTACGAACTCATGGACACAATAATAAAATATTCGACGCCGGTTTTTAGCTCGATTCGAGAGATATAACGGTAATGATCATTACGCCACTGCTCGAACTACAGTTTTCATTGTGCCTCTCATTCAACGACCAGAGGAACATCGTATTTCCGTATCTGTCACTCGCATCTTAACGTGCTCCAACTTTTCTTTACTGTTTTACGTTAATTTTTGACCGAATTATATTTCCCTATCGTCAACAAATCTCTTGTGTTTCGTGAAAGAAAAAAAAAAGGAAAGAAGAAACTGGTATATCGATTTCTCATTTCAATTTTATGCTAAAGTATTAAAACAAGAAAAAAAGAAAAAAAAGGAAAAAAGAAAAAGAATAGTTAGTTTCTCGATGAAAATCAAAGTGAAATTAAGGCATACAAAATTCAAGAATTAAGTAAATTAAATAATTCTATATATACTTAATATCTAATATCTAATTTACTTAATTCTGTTACATAAATTCACACAAATACACACATTCTAATTTACTTAATTCTGTTACAATTCTTGAATTTTGTATGTCTTAATTTCACTTTGATTATATATATATATATATATATATATATATATATATTTGCATCTGATGTCAAAAGTACAAAGATTTTCCAAATCGTTTGTTCCAATTTCTCCGTTATTTCGATTACACTGTCAAAAGGTTAAATTACTAGCTCGATTCATAGAATTGGCAGAAACGACTATTTTCTTAATTTTTCCATGGAAATTCGACAGACATAGAGCATGTCTATAAATAAACATGTTCGTGTTCTTTATTTTTATTATTATCAATTTATTCTTGTTCTTTGCATTTGAATTTTCCCGGTTATACAAATTTACAAATTTTACGCGTTGGTCGTCGGTTAATTTCAACGTTAAACAGTCGGATCGAGTGTTGTACGTACATCAATCATGAGTGATCATGCTTCACGGAGGCGAGCAGGTAAGCTACAAACTGAAAGCAAAGATCGGTAAAATCCTTGAGGAACAGGTCGTATCGGATGGTGAAAGGATGCTAACAAAAGAACCATTGACACCGGAGTAAAGTTAACAGAATAATCACTGAAATCACTATACCCCAGCTGCGTTCGTCGTTTCGTATTGTTTTCTGGGATTCCCGTTACTCATTGCGAGGGACAAACCGGTGCTCAGGTATCCGGTATACAATACGATTATCGTGAAAAGGAAAAATTACGATCGCGAGAATGCAGCAGAGATACATTTGTTGCCGAAGAAAAAGAGAGAGAGAGAGAGAGAGAGAGAGATGTTGGTTTTAATTTTCTTCCAAGTATCAGAACAATTAATATATCAGACTATTTTAATACTCATTTTCTACGAATCTTAAATTCATGTAAATCATCAGCCAATCAATATTATACTAGCTGCACGAATTAATTTTTTAATTTCGGTGCTTTCTAATTTCAGCTGATTTCAGACAAATTGGCGACGATTCCAACACTCTACAACGACACTGAATGAGATTTAAATCTAGTTTATTTCATACCTTAGAAATTTGCTCCTCGACGAGCATCGAATTTGACACGCGATACATCGATCAAACAGATCATCACCGTCATCACTCACATCAGTAAAAGTGAGGCAAAAATGCAAAAGTAACCGCAAACGTAATCCGCGCGATACACTTTTCACAAAGGAACGATTTCACGTTCAAGGGCTGACGAACGTTCGTTATAAATCATGCAACGCCTCCTCGCGCGGGATGTCACGTGGGTTGTCGATTTTTGCCAAGTGATTTCGGCACGGCCACCTCCTCCTCCTCGTCTGGTGACCTCGTTTCGCTCCACGCCGGCGAAAGGTGGCTTCTCCAAAAAGATACGACGAGAAAAAAGAAGAACGAGAGGAAAAAAAAATATAAGATGGAGAGAAAGAAAGAGAAAGAGAGAGGGGGGGGGAAAGAAGGAAGAAACTAGAGGAAGGAAGAAACAGAGAGAGAGTAGTGGAAAGAAAAGATTAGAAGATTATTCGTCGTTGGCACAATGTTACGTAACGCCAGGATGTCCGTTCGTCTGCTTCATAAGGCATTCAGTGAGCAGCTTCTACCGCTTCCACCTCGCCGGAACAGTTTTGAATCACGCCTCGGAGCAACAGAGAAGAGCAACTTTCCGGTTGACTCTCGGCTTGCTTCACGATACGTCACCACCGTGTCGTGAGCAAAGCGATCGTCCACGCGTTACTTACTAAAAGACGAAAGAGAGAGTAAAAAAAAAATTAAGTCCAGAAGAACTTCGACTAGAAATAAGATTTAAAACGAGCCTCTCTTTTTCTTCTTATCTATCGTACATAGAATTGTAATGTCGCAATTATGGAAACGTCTCTTGCGAAAAATTTGTTATTCGTCGAGGAATGGATTTGTCGAAACGACGACGTGTCGAAAATTTGCGGAATTGAAATTACTAGGCTCGATCGATCGATAATTTCAACGATTCACTTAGAAATATATCGATTATCGCTAGGATCTTTGCTCCAAAAGCTTACAAATTATCTGCCATTTTGCTTTTTTTCGTATTCGTATGCATAATCGAAGCATGGACCGTTTCACTTTGAAAGTGGTGCAAGGTCCATTTTTTGTTGTTTCTGTCAATACAAAAGTATAAATTAATTATGTCAAGTCTGGCAATGGTTTTACTAATTTGTCAATATGTAATTTGATTATAATAAATTTCTTTCAGGCGAACTTAACTTAAAATAATATATATTTACCGGTTGTAAATGGACTTGCACCAATAATTAGTAATCAATTGTAAAGATCATTTAATTTCAATTATGCAAAATTAAATATCACTCAAAATATATTTTGTATTAATCCAATTTTTGTTTATAAATAATAACAAGAAACAAAATAGGAGTAGTATTTTTTCATTTCGAACGTTAATTATATTTATATAATGATAATTTCTTGGCCTTCTTCTATTTACAGTTTACAGATGAACATTAGAATAGAGAAACACGTTTTGCTTGTTAAAATCACGTATATTCCAGAATTGATCAAAAATAAACGTGAAACAAAACCCCGCCACCTGTTTATTGGAAATTACATCACTCTCATAATCAATCGTTACGCAATTTCTTTTATTGGCCAATTTTAAATTGAACAAAGCATTGGCATTTTTTTAAAGATATTAAACTATTAACTAGTTATAAAATAAAAAGTTTTCACACTAAATTAATCAGAAAAATTATGTGACATCTCATTTTTTTTTTTATCAAAATGGACTTACACCATTTTCAAAATAAACGGTCCGCATAATCCATTCTACGTATAATACTTTACAGTGCGAGATCAAATAGAATATTCTCGAAAGAAGATACCGAAAACGATATGCTCCAATTGAAAATGCTGTGACAGCTTGCATAGCAATAATATTGTTATATGGTAATCGTGTAAAAGAAAGTGTTCAGGTTATGACATATACTGTTATAACACATATCCGTCCGCATGACGAAAATTCGCCATTTCACAGACAATCACCAGCAGCCAAATGACGAACAATTCGTCATTTGTATATTGCAGTAAATAATTGATTGTTGTTTTATTAAATCCGAATAAATTGAAACGTAATTTTTACCAGACAGAGGTAATTCTACGAAAAAATCTGATTTCAGCTTCAGTTGCGTTAGGTTGCAAACGCAAGAAAAAATATTGCAAAGTTTGTAAACAAAAAAAGTTTGTAAAAAAAAAAGTAGAACAACAGAAAAAGTAGAACTAGCTACGTACGTGACTTTTGCAACATTCCCCTTCATATTGGAACATGTTTCGAACAGTATTATTGATAAAATTAAAGTTTCGAAAATAATTTACTTTGTTTAATAAAATAACAAGTATGTTTTCAGTAATTCGTTTCAACATTTTTGTGGATTTAATTTTTATTTTAACTTCAGAAAGAAAAAAAATCAAAAACAAAGATGTATATATAAATACAAATTCACTTTATTTCATTTAAAATTTCCAAAATTTCACTAAAAAAATATATGACTGTTTAAAAGTTAGGTTGTTTTTATATATAGTGCATATCGTTTCTACAAATAGTGTCAAAAAATGCCGGCAAATTTGGTCAACGGCGGTGCAAATAATGCCGGACGGATGTGTTAAAGAATCAAATGTATTTCTTCCAACAACGAACGAAAAAACAAGTGAAATGAAATTATTCAACAATTTTAAAAGGAATGTATCGAAGGAGCTTCTCTTATTCTCGAATATCCTGTAAATATATAAATAAATTCAGGATCTCCACATATCGTTGAAACGGCTACGAAATTACAGAATCTTCCAGAATTTACAAATGTAGATCGTCGATGATTGATCGATCTAGTGGGCGCGGAGGCATTAAATTTTTCAGATGCAAAAAAAAAAAAAAAAAAGAAGTTAAATTATATAAATAACGAAGTTAAATTATGAAGAGCATATATTTTTCTGAATTATTCGGCGCAAACGTTGGAACAAACGATTTTTCGGTTACGTGGCTCGGAAATAACGTGCGTGCACAGTGAACTGAATTCACCGGTGATAGCGGTGCTACCAGGAAACGACTACGGCCTCCGTAATGACTCCCACGATGGAGAAATTAGCGCAGGTGCCTTAATTGTTCGCGTAAAACTAGCCGGTGATTCCATTGGCGACACGTTGCAAGGTCTGCGCCGAGGTGAATGTTACGAAATCCGTTTCGTGCAGCCGTTCGAACACCTAAAAGTGCCGGATGAAAAACGTGCCTAGGCTCGAGAGTGAAATTCGTACTTTCTTTTCTCGCTTATTTATATATATATATATATATATATATATATATATATATATGTCAACGAAGCGGGCACATTTGGCTTTTTTTCTCTTTTAAAGTCGCGTCGCAAGTTGCTTGTCTATCGAAAGGAAAATTCATATCGAGGCTATGATCCAAAATTATTATTACGTGAGTAATAATCAACTGAGAGAAGAGAAATGTCTAAATGTCCTGTTATTAAAACTCGTGAGAAATTCATTAATTCGAATTTCTTTTAATTAATCCATTTAATTGTTTAGTCAAACGATCGAAGAATATCTTCTCTTTTCGAATGAATTTGCTCTCCGAGTGATAATAATCGAATAACAAGTAAGAAAATTATTGTCAATTCTCTTAGCTTCTAACGAAACTTTGAACAAGCCTCTAGTGATCGCACATCCGTCTCTCAAAACTGTTAGATCACGCGTTTACCGTAACGCTGAACACTATCATATCCGTGCCTGTGTCATGTTTCTGGCTTTCTCTGTTCTCGCACAGACGTACGTCGCATTGTTGTTCCCTAAATACGCAATTAACGCACGTAATTAATACAAGCATTTCGTTAAAAACGTAATTTTATTTCAACATTTGAGATACAAGCTCATATTGTTTCTCTGTCGTTATATACGTGTAGAAAAACAGTTTGAGTAATTGGATAATTCGTGTATGCGAGCGCTTGTAATTGTTGGAATGGCTACGAAAGTCGATGGACATTGGTCGAATAATTTATATTTAAAACACGGGCAATTAACAATGCGATGAAAAATATATATATATTCGTTGTTTCAATAAGAAGCCATTGTGCATGACACTGACATAAAGCAACCTGTGAAAATATGAATAATTATAAGTACACCCGGTCCCTCAATTTACGCGGAACTTTTTATACGCGGAATTGATTTACGCGATCAGATATGTATATACATACATACTTTCCTATAAACGAGTGTGACATTAATGATTTACTAGCAGATCGTAAATTAACCGATACTGAGTTAATAAATATCATATGTGAAAGCCAAACGTCATGATGTATGTAGCAGTGACAACGAAGAAACAGTTTCAGTCACTGCGGGAAATCTTTGCAAAGCTCTTGAGTTAGCCAAAAAAATTGGAATTGCCATTATAGACATTGATCCAACCATTCAACGAGCCTTGAAATTTCGTCAGAATTTCATGAAACGTTGCAGCGAATGTCAGCAAATTCACGAAAACTTAGTAGCGGAAAATATTGAAGGAAAACCTCGTGCGAAAAAATTTACATTCGCAATGAAAGTGAAGACGAACTTTCAAATATTTCAAGCGTCACGAAGATGACGAGTTCGTCGCAATTAAAAAGAAAAGGCTTATTGTTTTGAATTACAGTAGCGATAGTGACTAATCGAATAAAACTTGCATACTTCTGTTTTCTGAAATGTCTTGCTTATTTTTTTGTCAAGTTCTGTGAAATAAATATGTACACGTGTATTTCTGAAACTTTCGCTACCTTTTATTTCCAATATTTTCCCCTTTTATATTGACAGATTCAATTTGCACGATTTTCATTCGCGTGAATCAAATCCACGTGGAACGGATATTCGCGTAAATCGAAATAATCGAGTGTAGCGAATATCGATATTAAACTTTTTAAATATCTCGCGCGTCCTTTTTTGGGGGGTGTCGCAGTATCACTCCGAGTGAAACAGAGTTTGCACGAACGCTGTGATTCGACTGACTTTACGCTTACGGGAACACATAAAGTTCAACGCCGCCTTTGCAGCGTGCCGATGCGAATGCGAAACACGTGTTGTTAATTTGTTACGGGCCGAGTTACGCAGCGGCTGGGAAAGCCAAGCGCGCTCTTTTCTCTATCTCCTCCTCGCCCTGAGTCGATACAAAGCCTCGATACAAAGGAAAATCCGGAAAATTTAGTTTGACGCTGAATTCGTGATCGAACTCGTAATGCCAGTCGGCGTTTGTGCGAAACAGAAAACGCTTGCTTCCCCTTTCTCCGAGTCGTTATATAATTTAGAATAATTTATCAATTTCTATCTATGCACGCACACTGACGCAGTAGGTTTAAAGATTATTTAGAGAAAAAAAACATAGAAACACAAGAATCTTTTAAACAATAATCCCCTTGAACATACGCCCATTTAATCAGTACTCTAAAAGAAAACAACAAAAGATTCTTCCGATGTTTTTGGAAAAAAGAAACTTGTTTCGTTGTTTCACCGAAACGAAAATCTGCTTCCGATAACACACAAATCGCGTCATTGAATAGTTAATACTTATTTTCGTTTCGGCGAATATACATGCGTATACATGTATATATATATATATATATATATATATATATATATATATATACTCATACGATGCATGGGTATTTTATTTGGCCCCGGTGGACCGTGTCAAAATCCCCAGCCGCGATCCGAGGCTAAAATCCCGTATCGAGGGCTACGATTGGTCGATACTTGATTGAATTGGCGGGCATTAGGTCCACCATCCAAAGGATTGAATTTCTGTCACAATTATCGACCCCCTTCCCCCTAGCACCACCCTTTTCCGTTCGTTTGTATATATATCGCGTATACACTTACCGAAGCTCCGTTTCAAATCCGCCACGGTCTAAGCGCAGCTGCGGCCAATCCCGTGTCGTCGGGAATAAATCTGAACTTGAATTTAAAGCGAACCGCGGGATTTACGGCTGAGACGGATATACGAGATTCCTCAGAAGGGGCCTCCTATACCAAAGGGTAATCGAATATTTTCTAATCTCGGGGATAACTCGGAATTCAAGATTTAAGGGACTCGGAGAGGTCCTTTTTTTTCAAATTTACCGCGCTTTGACGCAGGTTTTCTCTGAGAAATCAATTTTTGCGAATATTTTTTGACTGTCGAATTTGGAAGACCTGAATTTATCGACAGCGAAATATCGGATATTTCTAATCTCGAGGATAACTTGAAATCCAAGATTGAGAGACTCGGAGAGGTCAATCTTTTTTTTTCAAATTTACCGCGCTTTGACGCAGTTTTTCTCCGAGAAATCAATGTTTGCGAATATTTCTTGACTGTCGAATTTGGAAGACCTGAATTTATCGAAATATCTGATATTTCTAATCTCGAGGATAACTTGAAATCCAAGACTTCGGAGAGACTCGGAGAGGTCAATCTTTTTTTTTCAAATTTACCGCGCTTTGATGCAGTTTTTCTCTGAGAAATCAATTTTTGCGAATATTTTTTGACTGTCGAATTTGGAAGACCTGAATTTATCGACAGCGTAATATCGGATATTTCTAATCTCGGGGATAACTTGAAATCCAAGATTTAAGAGACTCGGAGAGGTTAATAGTTTTAGATTTATCACGCTTCATGTAGTTTTTCTCTGAGAGATCGTTGCGGACGCGATGGATTTTCGCGAATATTTTTTGATTATCGAATTTGGAAGATTTAACGAACTATATCTTTAAAATTATTGCATTTTTGAAGTGCTGTCAAATTTTAATTTTAATTGGCGTGCCTAATCAGGTCGCGATTGTATAAAAGATAACAGGCTTAGTCAATAATTGGGTCTTGCATTATAATCGTAAAACAGTTAAGAAAAATAGCAGAGAGAAAGATGTGTATTATCTATTACCTATTCGAGCATAAACATACATCATTAAAATTTAAAACGTTATCTACATTGCTAATACTTGTCACGATACTTAGAAAATAAAATAAACCTAACCTATCCATTATGTAGGTGACAAATTTCTATTTCTCATTTCATCACACTGTCGACCATGCCATAAAAACTTTTCTCAAATTTCTCAGAAACGATCGCTGGAAATGAACTAAAACAGCGTCTCGTAAAATTGGAAAACGTCTGAATTAAGTAAAGATAAGGAGGATGATGAAGCAATAAGTGGTCGTAAGAATCAAGCGATTCCTTTCGCCCGAAAAACACGACACGCGACAAGCGACAGGCTTCATCGAAAATTTTCTCACATTCGAGACGGTGCACACGAGTCTCGTCGAAATGAAAAGAGTGTCATGATCGAGATGGTGTTACACATGTACGTGCACATCAACGACAACAGACAACACACTTTCGTGCGTTGTCGTTGAACCGCAAGAAAGAAAAGGAACGTGAGATGAATCAGCCTGGTTCGCGTGATCGGGATCGATATTCCGATCGAGAACCACGTTAGAAAGTGTTGCACCATCCATCTCCGCGGTTTATCTTGGGGCTCGTGCATATGTAAATGTATGCACATGGCAGACAGCGAAGTATAATATTTAAGGGGAAGATCGAAGCGATTTGTACTGTTGCCACAAACTTCTGCGTAACGAACTTCTAAACGAACGATCTCCTGTGATGTTCAATTTCCCTTCATTGAGGAACACAGTTTCACCAGCACTAAACGTACCGGCATTTTACATGTAATTATCTTACCATAAGGGGTCATTTGACCCCCTATGAATAAACGTTGATTTTTACAAAGAAATTCTTAATTTATTAGAGGAAATAATTAACAACGTAACTTCCGATTTCTAATGAAATAATCAAACATATATTTCTATTTAAATAAAAAAAAGTCAATTAATTTCTCCTTCATACATTTGTCCGCAGACAAATTCTTTGCAAATTACGCAAGTTCGAGTGGTTTTATTACACCCGTGCATAATCTTATTTGACATTTTTTCTTCGTAATTGGGAATTATTGCTTGGGCTGCTTGATGTTCCTTGTTGTAAGTTTTCCTTTCCTTCAAGAAATTCGTGATACTCTGTGACTAGTTCGTCTGCCAATTGTAACAGGAAACGCTGTCTTCATATCTTTATTCCAGTTGTTTCCCCGATAGAGTATTCATGCATTGATTGCAGCTAAATCCAGGATATCGAAGAACACGTGCACAGGCCATCAATTGCATTTGGATTTGACGCTGTGTTTTTCGCGCCATTTGGTGCAACCACATCGACGCCAAATTTAGTCTTATTATAATAACTAATTGTCTCGGGTGTTCGCTTCCCATTGTTTTTGGTTTTGACGCATTTATGTCTCGAACTTAGTATCGTAACTTTTTCTGTTGGTTTTGATATATAAATTCAATCAGAAAAATACGTAAATTTCGTAAGGGGGTAAAAAATGACCCCTCGCGGTACATAAGATATGCAAAGAATTTTTCTCGGTAAGAAATAAGCTAAGAGAAAAACAGAAATAAGCGAGAAATTGAATAATCAGGTAATATAAGAATTTACAGAAAGTCAGATCAGCGAACGAAATAACAATGAATGTACGATTTTAAAGTAAATTTTGAAAACGGGGTCATTTGACCTCGCTTGGTACGTTTAGCGCTAGTCAAACGATACTTTTATTATACTAAGATTCGATCTACGAATGAAAGAGGGAAGAAATTTGTCAAATATCCTAAGAAATGTGGCTCTTTCTCTTTTTAATCCTTAGTATACGGAAGAGATAAAAATTAAGTGAGAAAAATGACTCGCTACTTGGATACCCGAAATTTCGATATAACAATTCCTCGTGGAAGACAGATTATATCGTATTCAAATTGCATTAATTGAAAAACTTAAAATTGATTTTTGTTAATTGCAGAAGTTTCTACCTGGAGAGTTAACAAAGGACGACTTTTACAATAAAAGACATCCTCCTTCCTGGAGGATATTTTTAGCATCGAAACTATGAACAATTCACGAGGAAGTGAATATGTAAAATTTCGTTGATACAGGTTTCTATATTTAGTATGAGAGGCACGAAGTACGTATATACGAGACACATATAAGCATTACAAATAAAACGGCGAGATTTCGAAACAGGATCGACAACCTCGGACGACATATTCATAAAATTGTCGTAACTTGATGTAACTAACCAGTATGAACGATCAATTTAGTTCCAAGCTAGATTTACGAGCTAAATATACTATTCGCAAAGAATTTAATTCAATTGTTCGACGGAATCATCGAACAGAATTCTTCGTTTAATGACACAATTTAAAAAATCTTACTTTTCTGAAATTCTGAATGACACAATAGAATATATAATTTTTTCAAATCCACACGTTTGCTCGCGATACTTTTTAAAAAATTCCACGGTCCAACTTTCTCTGAAAGTAACCTAAATCTCCCTAAAGCTGAACTAATTTTAAGATTAGAGGTACTTAAAAAGAAAAAAAAAAAAATACCAGAATGATCGGAAGCATTGACGGAAATTTGATAAATTTACAAAGCAATACATAATAAATATTGATTCTTCGTGAAATAGATGAAAATAGGCAACAAAGTTTATCAAAAAAAAAAAAAAAAAAAAAAAAACCACCGTCTGTCAAACGATTGAAAACAAATTTTAACTCAGCTAACAAAATTATTGATCACTAGAGTTCTCTCTACCAAGCAAGAACAAAACAACGGAAAAGAAAAACAGTCGTAAAAGTGACTTATCCTCGATGGAAACGGATGAGCCAAAAATAAATGGAAATTGCACAAATCGAACGATCTTCACCGTTAATCAGTCGTTAATATCGTTCAGGAACTACGAGTTCGTGTCCACAAGCAGCGCGCGTTTATTCGCTCGCTTTGCTATTGGAAGAAAAGTCGACGTATAAAACTCGAAGAGCGGGGTTACAAAACAGGCTCGACGAGCGACTTGCACTGGCGCTCATAATATTGTCATAATAATATCCACCTGCGCGGGATACGTTCGAGCCGCGAGCGAAGCGAACCTGAGCGAATAGTTTCAGCTACGCTTGCAAGAAGAGCGAGTCAAAGTACACGCTCGAGATGCAGGCTCGCGACGAATGGATCGCAATCTACTTTGATCTCGATCCGCTTTTCTATGGCCTCGACGCGACCCGAACACGGATCCTGACCTCCGTTAACCTGGTATCTCTGACCTCGACGATCGAACCTGTCCTCGGGACATGTGTTGTTCGCGACGCTCCTCGTCGATCGAATTCTCGAAATGAATCCTAGATAACTGGCCGATGAAATTAGAAGTTTCGAAAACAGGGGAAATTACATTGACACGTTCAACTTTCTTTCTTCAGTTTTGTTTTCGTGATAGAAATATGATCGTTCTTAGAACAGTAACAACTGTGTCTGTTTAAAAAGAAAAAAGAAAATGGTAGAAGAAAATGTAAAATTCGATAAGAGCTTATCTAAATGCGAGTTTCGAGTTTCTTAACAAAGACACGTACGAAGAAAAAAAGCAAGATGAAAGGGAACCGTGTTTCTCTAACGTCGTTTCATCAATTCCCTTCCGCTTGTCTTACTGACATTATAATAGTCTCAGAAATGGGTCAGCGGAAAAAATTAGTACGCTGACACGATTGTTGAAACGATTAACGCCGCCTCCGATTTATCAATAGTATTTTACACGATACAAAACACTGGGGGGGGGGGGAACATGAACAACGCGCAACGCGTATAGTCGAATGTAATTTATTTAATTACACGCACCAATCGTGTCCCTCGAAGCAACACAAACAACACACAAAATGAACAAATTGAACGACGCACACGGGTCATCGAGGAAACGATCGTTCCTGCCACGTTTTTACCTTGAACTTTCCCATCGCATCGCGAGCACACACTCTCACTCGAAAAACAATTGCCTTTTTTTCGCTCGGCTCTGTCCGGAGACAGAGAATTGATATTCCTCGTAACAGAAGAATTTCCATCAACCAGCACACGCTCGCCGCGTGCATGTACACGCTCGTCCCGTGCCACGTGTTTCACAGCCACCGTTCCAGCATCGATATCCAGAGGGAAGAGGCAGAAGAGGTACAACACACGGGACTCGAACGAACGTGTTACGATGAAAACGATCGCGGGATCGTGTTTTTATTCGTCCGGCTGATCCGATCCGATCCGATCCGATCCGAACCGATCACGGGTTCATCGAGTGGGTAATAGAAGCCAATATAATCCTGTCCGGAAATAACTGCGTTCCCCTCTCCTTTGTTCGCCGCGCTAAAAGGACGAGGCGTGTTGTTCGCCGCGCGAGAAACGAAGAAGCGGAAATATTTCACCGTCCGGCCCTACGTTAATCTGACGATCAAACGCACATACGTATGTGTATGTGTATATATATATATATATATATATATATATATGTGTGTGACTCTCTTCTAATGGTCAGAGACATTAAGTTCCTAACTTTTTACAGTATTATCTGCCCCCTCCTCCTCTCCCTCCGCGCACAGTTTATCATCGTTCCTCGCTTTATTATCTTCCTCGGCGAGGACTCATCCCCAAAGCATACACAGTACCGACGAGTACTTCTATCCCAGTGGTTCTCATCTCTGTCTCTTTCTTCTCCCAAGTGTGTGTGTGTGTGTGTGTGTGTGTGTGTGTATGTGTTTGTGTTTTTTTTTTAATATTCTCTTTTCAACGCGAGCGATACTTCGAAACGATATGACCGAGTTTTCGAGAAAATTTTGCGAGACCCGGTAAACACCGGTCGGGTTGCCAGGTAACGGTATTCCATGGCCGTTAATAATATCCACCGTCGTCTACCCATGGGGCTGGGAAACGCCGAAAGGGCACACGAAGGCATGCCTTCGAAGGCCGAAATTTTCATAATTACTGGCTCGGCTAAAAGGTGAAGAGAGAGAGAGAGAGAAGGTGCAGCAGAGCTTCCTTCCACAAGTTTGTCGTCGAGGCGAGCGCTCCACTGCTCGTAAACAGATTATTGAAGGGACAAATGGAATGGCGATAACGCGCTATGGATAAATAATTCCATTCGTGATACGATCGGTATATATACGTGTGTATATTGTTTCTGGTCGTCGAGGCGAGAGATTTTCGTTCGAACCCGTGATCGACGGGACTGAAAACGGTAGAAAGTTGAACAATAGCAACGGAATGCTTTCGTGGTTGGTATTATGATGCCGATGGATAAGGCATGAATAAGGCGTTTTTCCCTAAACGCCTTTCCTATTCGAAAGTAAGTCTCTAACATAAACAGAACTTCTCGAACGGAGAAAGATGATTTATTTCGAACTAAATGGGCGAAGGGAATTCAAATGTCCAGGATGATGGATTTATGGCTTTTAATTATCTATCCCCTACAGTCTTTTCGCATTTTACGAATTTTGTATAAGCATGATTTATGTCGCGGGACAATCCTCCAGTTACTCTTACAACGAGTCGCTATACTCTTTCGCTAGCCAGGCAAATTTAAACTTTCGAATCGCATCGTATTTCCAATCGCAATTAATGAGAATCAACAACTGAATCAAACACGTGTCCACGTGTTGGTACCTTTTAAATCTTATTCGAACTGAAAGTTTCACTCCAAATTGGAAACGATTGATCAAGATGATCTCGATTAATCACGAATGTTTAGAACCGTTAAGTGATGATTTTTCGAAAGTGTGAAAGTTTCACTCCAAAACGGTGAAATTTCGAAAACAGTCAGCTCTCGCGATTCGAATGGCAGTTTCGCGCGGTGAAAATTTCGTTTGCCAATGGAATGGAATTGACAACTTGGTACTAGCCTCTGAAAGTAGGTATACACAGTTATGTATACAAATAATACATGTACACAAGCAGTTACGAGACGAAAGTTCGTCAAACGATCAAGTTGTTTTCATGCGACACGCAGAAGATTTTCAAAATCTTTCGCTTCGGCATCGGCAACGCTGACTCGCGATCGAAGAAATAATACAACTTTTGAACGTCGACGTACGACGACACTTCAAAGTCAACTGAACGAATCAACTGTACGTGAAATCATACAACCATACAATCACACAGCAAACGAACACGGTTATCGAATTGCGCTCAGAATAGTACAAGCTCGTCTATCTTTACTATTCATTTCGATTTCTCTTCGTTTTCACATCGAATTGCCACGCACGTGCATTTTGCAAAATCTACGAAAAGTGAAAACTCAAATCACCCGAAAATCACACGTACTTAAGATTTCTATTCGATCAACTCTCGTTTGTTTCTCAGTGTGACAGCTTGACACACAACGCGTATATACGCGTGTTGTGTATCGTTATTTGCGAACGATTTTTTAGTTCGTACTTTAGTTCGCTAAAATTGAGAAAATAAGGAACGAACGAGAGCTGACCAATCCAATCACCAAGTGACTCCAAGCAAAGAAACATTCCTGACTTCGTACGTCTACGTTAATAACAACAACAACAAAAACAACCAATTCTTGTGCTCCGTGCAATACGAAAAAAATCCACACTTCCCTGCTCGACGATTGTCACGACCGTGGAATCTACCGGCCGTGAATTCGTATTCGACGAAGACAAATCGTCGGACTGTCAAAGCAGATCAAGAGGAAAGAAAAAAAAATTGCCAGGACTCACCATTCGAATCGCTGCTTGTTGAACCCGGGTTCCTGGACGTTATCCGATAAGAAGAGCGTCTCACTCGGCCCGAGTCCTCGAAGCCTGTCGATCCGCTTCTCGCGAGAGTGAATCAACACTGTCACAGCACCAAATAGCAACTTTCGTATCGCGACGACGTGATGATCTTTGGTTTCGTTTAAAAGGACGGCGAGACGACGGTAATAACGCGGACAATGGTTCGCACGGTGGTATTCATTGCGTGGCGATCGATTTCACCGGGATCATGATCCACGTTCGAAACCAGTTTTGATTCTCGTCCCGGGGAACGGATGCACTCTCGAAAAATGCGGCTTGCGTCTGCGCACAGGCTGCCTTCTGTTCGATGCAGGCGTCGAGTGGCGACTGTCGTTTCTTCCGACAGTCGGCTGCTCCTCGCCTGTCCCTTCCCCCGCCCCGGCGGCATCCCGAGAGCCGACTACAACCGCGGATTTATGCTATTACCGCACCACTGCCACCCCCTATGCTTCACTGCGCCGAGGTCTATGGCTACCGCTTCCCGGTGGCCTCTTCTTTTCAATCGGGACATCCGAACACCGTGCTTCTTCCTTCCTTCGTCTTTTTTTTTTATTCCCTCCATCCTGATTCCATCGTCCTGGAAAAAAAAAGAAAAAAAAAATACCATCAGAACCAGCAGAAACGATCTTTCACATTTTACATTTATCCGGTTATTTTCGACAGGATACGTTGTGTCACTATTTGTGTAGCATTTTTTTTTTTCGTGTTTCTGGATGCGTTGGAAATATTTCAATTAACTAACTGGTTAGACTCGTTGAGGTAGGAAACATGTTTTACCTTTATTGAATGTAACGAATTTTTTTGGCAATTCAATGTAAATTACTATAGTCATCTACGGGCGAACGATACTCATTTGAGAGTTAGACAAATATACGTTGTACCTGTCCATGAAATTTTCACGAAGAATTTCCACGAAAAAATAAAACTGCTACAATAGTATTTATAACTTTGCTTGGAAGTTTTCAAGTAAATTTCATTTATCATTATTATGTGTGTTAGAATTTAGAAGAATTATGTTCTGAGCTGGCAAGATTCGTTCAGGTATGATTGTTTGGAGAACAGGTCAGAAATTTCGCGCAGAAAGATATCGGTTGAACATGTTATTAAGCTGACTGAGAAATGTACATATACTAATAAATATGAATACCAATAAATTATCATATAAGATTATATATATATATATGTATATATATATAATTTTTATACGGATTCAGAATCTACATTCATTGAATTACAGGTCAATTTTATTTCTTAAAAACACTTTTTAAAATAGGGATCTCCAAAGAGGCCATATAACCTACATTGAGTAAACAAGCCTGCGAAATGGCCATCTGCAAATATTCATTTGTGCAGTTAAAGTTAAAGCACCATCTGGCTTTTACCTTAAATTTGTCTTCAAATCCCCTGTGTAACGAAGAGTACACTACTGCTCGAAAGTATCTGAACAATTAATCACAATATCTTTTTCTTGTACCTGGCAGAAAGAAATCAATTACCAAATTATTTAACGACGATTATAATCGTTCTACGAAAACGAGCAGTTTGTCACTGCTCCAAAAAAAAAAGAAAAAAAAAGAAAAAACTATCTCTATTGAGAAATAGAGCTCGAAGTACCAAAATATATTTATGAACGATAGTGTACACAGATACCCGGGAGTAAAAACTAATTCCTTAAACCTTTAACAGTCTCCTAACTCATCACGGTACCCACCTATCTAAACAATTAACTTACTTCTGAAAAATTGTTTTCCAGCAAGCTAGCAAAGTGAATTATAAAAATAATATATAGCCTGGGCCGTCGTTCGCTTACGGAATTGGTCTTCTTTCAAAAATCGTGAAATGCAACTTGTTCCTTGCCTGGTGGTCATTCTCTCGCTTCTCTCCTCGCCATGATGGAATCCTCCTTCGAATATCTCTGGCAAATTTGTTCACCAGGGCACGATCTGGACGTTCGTTAAAGTATATGTCTAAAGTTGGCTACGGTGGCTGCAGGTCACCCCCTCGGTGCACCCACACAGATCGGCAGTTTCGTCCGTGCGAAAACCGGCACGGCAACGCGTGTGCACGCACGTGCGTGCCGTGCCACGCCACGCCACGCCACGCCACGCGATTCCAGCCCCTGCGGAATAAATCAAGTGAAGAAAACCTGCCGGAAGGTATTAACGTTGGGGTCGGCTCACCCCGCGTGTTGTGTCCCTTCTCGGATCCCGGAGAGGGTTAAGCTGTGCCCCCGCCCGCCCTTATCGCGCGTCCCTGAAACGCCGTGTACTCCCAAGGGATCTTCTCGTCTGGATTTACTCGACTGACGAGCGCGATCCTGCTCGCTGAGCGACTAAAGTGTACTAGAGGGATAGCGGGGATAGCACGCGAGAGCTTGGTCCGACGAAGAGAAACGAAACGGGAACACCGGAAACGGGGATTGGAGAAAGGAGGACGGAGAACGGGTGATGGGAGCGTAGGGTGAGCGATGTTTTAGAGAGAGAGAGAGAGAGAGAGTGCAAGAGTGAGGGAATCTCTTATCAGAGGTCGCGCATGACGAGACAAGCTAATTGTGTTATCAGTGCAGAACGGACGCTGCCTCTATCCTCCTCGTTTCATCCTGGCCATCATCGAGAGCCGCCCTTTCCCAAGCGCCGCAAGCATCGTTGTTTACTTTGTAAACTGTGCTAACATGTGCCCTGACCGGCCGGCCAAATAGCCTACACCACGTTCCTGCGCCGAAAATTGCAGCGGCGTGTAACGCGACAAATCGAACGACCCCTCCGCGCTCTTTTTTGGGGAATATATTACGCATACGTACACCTGTGTATATATATACTTTGTTCGGATCCCTCCTTCTCGTTTGGCGGACTCCGCCGCTTCCGCTTCCGCGTGTAAAGCGTACCGTGCGTGTAATTAACGGCCGACATCTTGTTTCAGTCCTTTTGGACCAGGATGACACACTGCGTCACGGTGTTTTTATTGGAATGACACGCGCGTTTCTTGTAATTATTCGATCATGCCTGATGTTTTGTAAATTACATCTCGTCGTGTTAATGTAATCTCGGAAAGACTCATACACATTCGATCCATAATTCTCTCCATTATCGCTGTACAATCGTGCGAATTTTTTTAACGAAACGATCCATACCGTGCGAGCTAATTTCGTATAAACTGTTCGCGCAAGTGTTCGCAAACGTCGACTATGTAACCTGCAATAAGCGTGAAATTTCGTCGAGATGAAAGAGCCGGGACGAACTTGTACGCGTTTCGGGACATTACACCGGCAACTTTTTCTTGCACGCGGGCTTGGGAATTTCCTAAAAGAATCGCGGCGCGTAATGTCGATCATTATCGTAATCACTGTTATAAAAGTTCACCGGGCCGGGCGGTCAACTTCCTGCTACAATGTGTCTGCTGCGTTATATACCGATTATAGCGATTTAACGATACCTTGGCGTGGTGTCTGTCTGTCGGCGTGATATTCCTCGACGTGGAAACATTACGTTCGTATACAGGTCGAATCGAAGGGAATCGTGCCGCGAGGAGGAAAGAGGAGCAACCGAATTATCTTCCTGGTGTGTACGTGTGTGTACTACGAGTTACGAGAACCTCGTGGTCGCCGCCATCGGCAACGCAGACGGCTCCATTTATTATTCTATTAAATTCGTAGTTTCCCATCGGGGGACCACCCCTGCCCGGAGCTATCTCTCACTCATGGACTTAATGCGATATTCATATCGCGAGAGGAAAGGGAACCAACTTGGGGTTCGGTCCATATGCTGGCTTGTAATTAAGTCGGATACCCGTTAGATCTTCCAATTTTCCCCTCCTTTTTTCCCTTTTTTCTTTTCTTCTTTTTTTTTTTCTCCTCTTGTCGATTTTACGCTTCTTCTCAGATGATAAACTGGCACGATGTTATTTTCTTTCTTCGTGGCGTGTGAATATGGACGCAGCTGGAAATCGATCCAGAATCACTAGCGTTTGATCTAAATTTTTACATATCAGGAAATGATATGTTTATTTTTTATCGTATTGTTTGTATATTCTTCGTTGCACAAAGTACTTTATCCGGTTTCGATGCAAATATGTAACACCCGTTCCAAGATCTTGTTTTTTGAATCGAGTTTTTCATTTCGAGTACACTTGGTAAATTAAGTTTATAAACGATGGCACTCGAACGATACTCGATATAATTTTATGATTGTTTCAATGACGGCGTTGATTTGAAACTGGCCGAAAGATTTAAACGGAGCCGACGAAAGGACGGAGATTATTCAAGCAATAACATTCACCGACATTGTTATATCGGTACGTGTAATTAGCGTTTCGGGTTGCGCGTGATACACTATCATTTAGATAATCGATTTCGCAATGGACACTGATTTACAACGACCTGCAATTATATATTTAAACGTGCCTAGAAAATTTACGCTTATTACGCTATCAATTCACATCTCATGTTTCATGCAAGTACGTATCATTGATTATTATCCCGTACAACAAGCACGAAGATTCTGAACACAGGTTCTTAATCTCCGACTTTCGGAATTGAACAATTTCCAGACAAGATTTAAGAACAGAAGGTAGTCATTCGCAATTTCTTAATGGCTCTCCGAAGCAACGTTTAATCTGCCGACTTAAATAGGATAGGAAACCTTGTTTTCCTGCCCCACCTCGCGAACTGATTGGCTCAATTAAATTTCCGAACCGATTCCAAACTGAATCGTCGTACAATTGTTGCACGAGTATCGGTGAAAAGGAAAGCAGTCGAGTTCAAAATTTGCCATCAAAAAAGACGTCTTTAATTTACCTCGTTTACATCGTAATCGTTTCCACGATTTTTCTTTTTTCAACGACGTCGTTTGCCACGCGTAAACATCGAGAAACACGCCGAGAGAAACGACCGAGTATCGTCGAGCAACCGTGTAAAATGAGCGCGCGTACGTAATATTAATTTGCCACGGGCAACGAAACAATTCTCATCAACGGTGCGGCTGTCCCGCAAAGGAGCGAGCTAGCATATAGGTCTGTAGAGTAACACCTAAATTAATAATTGCGAGTTCCCCACGGTAATTATGTGTGCACGCTAGTCGAACAGGTAGGCGGGGGCGTACAGGTAATTGCACACACACGTGCATTACGTTCTCTGCTTACGGCTCGGGCAGGAACGGCTCTATACGCGCGATAATTGGGCTCCGTTTACCATAAAGTTTCTCAGAGATCAACGTTTATTTTCTATCCTTTTGCTATCTGCATCTCGCCTTATTTGCAATCGATTCAATTTATTTCACGTGAGATCCGTTGTTCGCAGAACTTGAATTTATCAATTGTCACCTCTCGAATGGCAAGCTGATTAACGATTGATATTCTACTCTACTGGAGAAAACGATATTTGATTCTGTAATCATGGCAGATAAATAATGGTAGATGTTAAGATTTAAAGAACGGTGTTAGTAACATTGCTTTTCAACTTATAGAGCCGATCAATGGCTGATCGACGCAATAAACAATGTAAATATCAAAATATATGATACCACTGTGCAATTTGAACGTTACACGTTGCTTATCTATTGTATTTGATCGATGTACGTACAACATTACGTACAACATAAGTTCTCAGATTCGAAGATTAATTAGAGTAACTAGCCAATTAATCGATCTCATCTTTTTCTATTTCCGCAAGTAGAGAAAAAAATTCTGGCCATAGAAAACTGACGGTGCGCGCGTGTCTTTCGTTTCGTTTCGGTATGTGTCGTTTATACAAATGTTTTCTAATATCCATCGAATCGTCCGCTGCCGGTCGAGCTTCAATCCCTTCTTGCAATCGCATCGGTGCAGCTTCGATTCTCTGAAGAACTTGCCAGCCGGCTCTCCGGCATAAGGAACGTTTCCCATAATGAATCCCATGAACTGGTAGGTACACGAGTACGTGGCAATGCAAAGGGGGAGGCTTTGCAAGAGAGAAAGAGAGAAAGAGAGAGAGAGAGAGACGGCGGAAGTAGGATGGCGGATAGCCGCGAGTAGCCTCTCTGATGTAACAGGTTCGGTGCATTAGTTTGCCTAAAAGGTTTGCGCCATCAGTCTCTAAATGTCCCTCTGTTCGTTCCTCGGCCTCGACCCTCTCTGTCTAGTAGTACGTGTCGTTTATAATCTCACTTACCCTCTGTCTCCGTTTCGTCGACGCTGTCCTCCAGGGAGAACGGACGGCAAACACCCGGGACCTGGCAGCACCGTCCTCACGCTTGCCGCCACTGTAAATTAAGTGCGTTGCATTAGTGGAATCCGGATGAGTTAGCACCGCGTTAATTCGCGCTAATGAACAGGTTATGAAAGTTTAATTGTCGGTTAGCCGGCCGGAAGATCGACGAGATGGCGGCGGAGGGGAGGGGTGAGAAGGCCCCGGGATTTACGGAAGTTCGCAGAACGAAATTCGTGGACTCGAGGTCGGAGCTTACGCTGTACTTGTTGTACTTACTGTACACGAGCTTACTGTACGTACGGCGCTCTCGATCGACGAACGAGATGCTGAATTTTTAATTGCGCCCAACCGAGAACCGCCGTTTATTACTCGTCGCTGTGTGTATTTACGTACAGCGTGCTCTCGATCCTTTCCTTAGCTCGGCCGTAATTTTAACTTATGGATTTTGCGCCACCGTTGTATATAGGTGTATACCGTGGATGGCATACTTGGTAATTGATTGAAAATTAAAAACATGCACGCTTGATTAGTTAGACTGAAAATTAACACCCGATTAATTTTGCGTGAATTTACTCTTGGCTTTCAAAATTGCCCGCAAAAGTTGTGGAAAATTTAAAATAATGTTAATCCGCTGTCCTATTTTACCCGCCATGTTGAAAAACAAAAATAAGAAATAAGAATAAGAAAAATAAAGCTTTCCTCTTTTCTTCGTTTTATAATTATAATTTTCAGACCATTAGGATTGATAGTTTCCTTCGTATTGAAAAAAGTTTCTTTTTTTCCAGCAGCAGCAGAAAGAACTTTGTTCGCGCGAAAGTACGATCTGGAAGATCGTACTATGTTGCGTGCCTCACCCAAGACCATGTATCAAAAAACGAACGACACAAGTGTAAAAGGTATCCGTTAGGGAGGTTGTGCAACGTGCTTTCTATTCTCGCTATTTCATATTATCGATCGGCTTCCAGCAAATAACGCGGCTAGTTATTTCGTGATTAGCTGATCGCGATTTGCGGTCGAAGCAATCGCTCCGAACACACCGGTGTACACTATGTGCCCATTCTTTTGCTTTCTCGCGTCGCGTTTTTTCCCTTCACGGTGCATATAAATTGTGCGTTTTAATGCGCGTGCAGAAAACCGCGGAAAAATATTAAGAGGTGCCGCGCGTCGAGAACATTTTTCCGCTGGCGTAATACATTTATCTGGAACGGAGCAGCGTGATTATCCAGTGTTTCGAATTTCAGAAATTCCGTGTTTGATGGTGACACAGTTTCGAAACGGGTTAACACTCATAAGTACAGTGAAAATTCGCGAGAACCAATAAGAATAAGTAGAAATGCAATGATATCGAAATTGCAAAATCAAGTGTGAAATACATTTCCAAGTTTCATTTCTTCATCAATACCTGTGAAAAGTATGAATCTTCACGAACATCCGGTCTATTTTTATTTCTCTGCAATTATAAAAATTGAAAATTAAAAAACGCGTGGATTTTTCAGTACCTGTGAAGAATATGAATCTTCACGAACACCCAGTCTATTTTTATTTCTCTGCAATTATAAAAATTGAAAATTAAGAAACGCGTGAATTTTTGCATATAAGCCTTCTTTCACTCTGCTTCACTATTTCTCTTTCTTCTGCACGATCGCTCGATCTCTCGTAGACCTGCTGAATGTCAAAATGTTCTTGCGGTTTTCATATTCGTCGATATTGCGTCTACCACGTAACACGTATCCTTGTTTCGCGGTAAAAACCGGCAGCCGGCGTACTCTGATTATTCGTCACGCGGCGACGGAGAGAACTCACGTTCTCTCCAGCTTACTTCGCAATTTGCATCTCTCACTGTCAAAGCGAGGCAAGCGAGATTTCCAAGCGAGACGAGCAGGCCTCCTCAATCTTGTCTTACCACTGCGGCGGATCCTAGACAGTGGCGGCTCTGTGCGTTCCCGGTGTTTCTGCTTGGTTTCACTTCTCAGGATTTCCTGTTTCCTGGCGACGTGGATGACCCTGCCGAGCCGCGGTTTGCCAGCTGTAGCTACTCGCAGCCATGCTCGTCAAGCGGATCGCGTAATACGAAGGGAAAGAAAGAAAGAAAGAAAGAAACGATGCGAACGAGCGTGGAACCGCTACGAGGAAACCGAGAACTCGGAATCGCCAGAAATCTCGTGAATAAAGGGACTCCTACGTTGTCCGATCGTTCGTCGCGTAGAGGTCTTTTCGTTTTTTTTTTTTTTTTTCTTTGCTCGATAATCGTAGTTACCGTTAATTTAGAAGAAGCCTAACAGCTATCCTTGTTGCGATACTGTTATCTTTTCAGTTTCGTTCTGGTGACAGATAATCTTTATTTCTTTCTTTCTAGTGCCAATTGTGACTCCCGAGGCACAAATTTCTATTTTACAATAATTCAGTAAAAATAACAATTTCTCTTTTGCAAAAAGAGCAACGTGGCTCTTCATTCATTTGTCGAATTTAAAATGTAGTTTTCGATCATGAAAATAAGAAAGATTGACAAATTAAAATATTTTGTCCGCGATATATATCTAGGTACTAGAGATTATACTATTATAGATATTCGATTCGAAAACATTCGACGAACATTTCGCTGATCGTTAGAATTCGTGTTCTTCGTGATAAGCGCTCGGTGTTTTACAAATAATACGTTCGAGAAATTTATTGCTCGCGGCTGTGAATACAGCCGAACACAGGCTAATTAAAACAAACAACTCGGAGGGAAATTAGGTTTAACGAGGTCTATCAGCGCGTTTCAAGAAGGGAACACGGAGAAAGGCCGATAAAAGGAAATGGCAGAATGTGCCGCGAAGGAACGATGGCAGTTTTCTCTGATCATAAAGGTCTCGTTGAACGCGAGGTCTCCTTTGAACTATGCTCACAGCTGTCGACTCGTGGCGGTAATTAACAGATTAGTTAATTGATTGCTTGCCTCTCCACGCTGCCGCGTGGAACTTTTTTTTCACGCTTATGATTGTTAAGGGTATCGTGAATGAGCTCGTGACGAATTCCGAGAATCTTGCGTTTCTAATTGTGCCAATCATTCGGCCTCTGTTTCCATGTGTGTTCGTTTGATAGTATATCGCTTCACTAACGGTGTATACGCTTCAAATACTTTGTTGTACATTGAAAAATGATATATTGGCGTGATCAATTGATAATGATAATTCTCTAACACGGAGCGAAGCAGATTTTTTTAACTTAACCGCGAGCGACTGATCTCAGAAATTAATCGAAATTCAAATCTTAATTCACGATTAATACGATTAAAAGTGTTTTTACTATTAAAAATTGACAAGATACTTTCGGACTCCCAAAGTATTATTACACGACAGAAAATATATAAATATATATATATATATATATATATATCGAGTTCATTATTAAAAATTAAGAAGGAAATTTTCACAATTTCCTTCGATTCTCGACCAATTAACAAAACCAAAGAAACCTGTTGTCTCTTATTATGAAAGAGGATTTCCTCGGCAAAATGTGTATCATCTGTAGCGACTTTCGATCGTTTTCGACCTTCCCTGGAACCGATCTGTCTGCTCGTCCCACTTTTCCACACGATTGCTTAATCCAAAAGGCCGAAGTTAATCTGACTCGTTGAATCTTCTTCTGTGCCGTGATCTCGTCGTTATCGACCTTCCTTCTGCAGGTAGATCATCGCCGGAGAACAAGCTTCTTCGTCGAAAATCGAAGCCGCTCGGATCAAACGGGAGATCGATTCGAAAATTTTCGACGATAACCGGTGTCGATTATTTTAATTAATTAAACGTCTTCTTTTAATTAATAAATTTTGCTATAGATTTGTATCTATAGGAGAGAATTGAACGAAAATCATGGAATTATAAGAAATTATAAGAGAATGGATAATGTTTTTCTTTAAATATTTCACCTTGAAATTGTTTCAGATGTGGACTTTAATCTGAATTCTTTTTCTCTTATTTCTTGATTTATGCTCAGAAGTATAATACCTGGTACGACTCTAGTACTTCATGATTCACTTTTTTTTTTTTTAAGGAGTAGAATTGCTACAGATGCGTAATAGATCTTGCAATTTATACCATAATAGCACAATATTCTAATGTTAATATATTCATTTCATTTATGATATTATTAATGAATTATCATTTTACATTTCGATTTCAAATTACTCGCACTTTTCTCTCTATCTTCGATTCAATAATTAATCTAACATCGGAGTAAAAGTTATTTTCCCGAGTGTGCATGATATTCATCCAAGAAATTCTGAATCATTTTCATCGCTGCGATCAGTCGATTTGCGTCATCGCACTTAATACGGTGTTCGCCTGATTTTCCAATGGGAAAGCAACAGTGAAATTTATATTTCTGTGCTACGCAATTTCAAAGTAACGAAGATTAAAGTCCAATCGTTAGTTAGTTAGATAATTAATGATTCCACGGCTTTGAAAATTTAACCGGAACAATAGGGAGAAAAAGCGATCGTGATCGATCAGAAATAGATGAAAACTTACGTTTCTCGGAATTGTGAACTAATTCATATTTTCTACAATTTCAGAGTCTGCGAGTCAAAAGTAGTTGAACAGCAATTTAATTGCACCTATTTATAAATTATAAATAGATATAATCTCATTTGTGAAACAATTTGAAAAGCGTGTGGAGATAGAATAGAATCGAAATATCTACTAGAATATTTTTCAGAAGGCGTGTCAAAATTAGAAAGGAAACAAACTGGAAACCACGAAGTTCCAACAAAATTTCATAATAATTAAACACCAATATTTTATTATCTCTGTTGTTAGACTAATTTGTTTGTTATTTAATAATAATTACACAATGAACACCCGATCAACAGTAAACGCAACATCAACTTCTTATAAACACACAAATATATAATACAACTCTCTGTGGTCGTGCAATATTACAAAAAGATGGACGCCAGTATTTGTGACCAGTTCACGTTGAATTTCATTGTCAAAACTGTGTCTTCGTTTGTCGCCTCCTCGAGAGGAGGGGAAAAAAGAAAAACAAAAAAAAAAAAAAGAAAAAACAAAACGAACGGAAGGAACAAGTGGAAATATGTAAACAAGTTGATGGCCAGCAGCCATTTTTAAACGAGCGGTTTAAACGGAAGCAGGCGGAAAGGGTTAAATCATCAGCGACCTCGGTTTCAAACGAGAGACGTGGCGTTGAAATAATGCTTCTCGCTTAATCAACGTTTACTCGGTTGCGTTTATTCGCTCGTTAAAAAACACGGAGGAAAAGCGATAAAACACGATCGTCTTCACGAGCCGTTGAAGCCTTCAGACGCAATTTCGTCGCGAAGAAGCAACGCCAGCCCGCATGAATATTAAATCGTCTCGCCGACAAAGAGCCCGGTGTTCAATGCGGCCGCTCATACCCGCTAATAACGCGCTCCCTACAACGTAATAAATGTATCGTAACTGGGTTAACGCTTGCCACGATCCTAGAGAAACCGATCCAGACAGGGTGGTGCCTCCGCCATTTTGCTCGACATCTCATACTTCAATATCTCTGCAATAATCAACCTTTATATTAACTTGATAATCTTCAGCGATTATCATTTTATAAGGATTATAAATGACTACAGTAATTTAATGAATTACAACGAGCTGATCATATAGTTTAATACTATTAAATTAAATATTAAACTAACGTATGATAAGTATTAATTTAGTGAAACTATGATAATATTTGATATATATTCTATCATATCGTATCTTTCATTGACTGAGAGATTCCAGAATTTCATTTGTTTAACCATGAATTCTTAGTAAAAGTTAAATTCAGACAGGATGGTGCCTCCGCCATCTTGCTCGACATCTCATACTTCAATATCTCTGCAATAATCAACCTTTATATTAACTTGATCTTCAGCTATTATCATTTTATAAGGATTATAAATGACTACAGTAATTTAATGAATTACAACGAGCTGATCATACGGTTTAATACTATTAAATTAAATATTAAACTGTATGACAAGTATTGATTTAGCATTTAATTTACTGAAACTGTGATAATATTTGATATATATTCTATCATATCGTATTTTTCATTGACTGAGAGATTCCAGAATTTCATTTGTTTAACCATGAATTCTTAGTAAAAGTTAAATTCAACTACGTATAGTGACGAACGTGTACTACTGCGTGTGTTAAACATTTTGGAATTTCATTAGCAACGTTACGCAGGCTCGACCACGTCGTAATTATATCGGTGAAGTTTGGAATTTCTCTTTCCTTCAATATTGCCGGAAATATTAGTCATTGCGAGCACGTCTTCGATACCATGGAAACATTGCTTGATTATTGGTTACATGTCAAGCACGTTTCTTTGTTGATATTTCATTCCAATGGTGAAGTACAAACAACCCTTTTTCTACCCTTCGATGGAGAGATGCGAGGGTGAGATGTAACTTACTACGTAAACTTTGATCGATCCCGCGATCTCGAAGGGTGTGAATCACACAAAGACGCAGAGTTTTTGCTTTAGCAAGACAGGTGTGTCTTTCTTCCTTATTGTTTTATTTGTAATTCATGCTCCGCAAATATATCTTTACATTAGTCGATATAAGAATGCAAGAAAATTGGCTTCCTGCCAAGAATAATCGTCAGAAATCCTAATTATGGATAAATAAAAATTTTCTTCCATATCGTTCCATTCTTGTGCTAAACACGTATTTCACGTAGAATTCTCGTAATTCTTCGCGGATAGTCTTTGTAACGTTGCATCGACATATTTACTCGGAAATGCTAGTAGAATTTCGAAAAAAAAATGGATTTTTCTTCAGCATGGGACCGTCAAGGTTATTCGGATGATGGAGAAAGGAATTATAGCGCCATTGACGAGCCACAAGTACGGTATATATTCTGGTGTTCCTACCCCTCCAGCTGTTGGCGGAGTTTAATCATTCCGCAAGGAATTTAAAAAAAATACCGTTTTTCTTTTCATTGTACTCGAGAACGCACGATAAATTACAAGGATTGCGTAAAGACTCTCATTATCTGATTCTTACATCATGATACGAAATAAATATGGATTTTTCATTATTTCCCAGTATCGTTCAGGAAAAAATGTACACATTCGGAAAACAGGGAAAATATTTTTTGTTGCAGTTTTACCGTTAAATATATATTCAATATATTTCTTAATAGAGTTATAAATTTATTGGACTATTTTAGCAAATTAAAGTATTAACAATAATTGACCAACTAATGACGCAACTAAGGTGAGCGGAGAATTTGCAAATTATGATTTCTCGTAATTTTATGCCAAACAGAATAATAATCAACCGAACTTGAAGTCCTTGAAAATTCACTAAACTGCTCTTGCTCTTACGCAATGAATAGAATTTATCAAACTGATAATATCAGCCAATAAAAATCTTCACCATTTGATCCTTTCGTAATCGCAAATCCCGGTATCTACAACCCAATTTCTTATCGATAACCGTAAAAGTAAACAATCAAAAGTAAAAAGTTTCGGAACGAACGATAAAAGCGAAAACGAACAAAGTGGCGGTACTCAGTACTTTCTAATAGCAATTCAATCTATTCTTAATCGTTCCGAGAATCGATAGCGCAAGCTTTCAATTCGCTATATACGTGACTCTCCACATTTTCGATCTGACTTTGAGGAAGCAGAAAAGGACTTCGGGTTCTGGAATTTCTGTGGCGCAACCTGCACACTCGAACTTGATTGTACGACTATTACGAGACGGTATATAAAGCGTTCGCTTTCATTACAGAAACTATTTCATACTTGGAATCAGTCCCCGTAAAGGGCCATCGTCGCACTTGACTTTTTGTCGATGCTTTTGAAACGTCGTGGATGCTTGGAAAGATTTTTCGAAAGATGATTCAAACCTCTGAGGAATCGCGACGATGGGAAAAGAATTATGAAAAACGAAGCGGTCGATAAAAAAAGAAAAATAATTGAATGGCCTGAGATGTCACGAGGCAGAATCGAGCTTCAGCTCGTTCGATGCTATTCTTCATAGCTATTCTAAGGTGATTCGCAGAGGTTCATGCAAATATAATTTTCAAGAAATGGAATTTCGGTGGAGAATTGTTTTACATACTAATAAATGTTATAGGACTGAAGGTGTATGTAGTAACACGTGGCAAGAAATTCTCGATCTTCGAATTGGATTGAAATTATTCACATTACTTTCCCCATGTGTTTCAAACAAATACACTATCTTCAAATCTCAAAAATTACTTTATGTGTTTTATGTATTTCCTGGTATCGTCTACACGCTGTATAATTTTGCGCTTAAAAATTTCCAACGTATGTATAAAAATCCACAGCTGATTAATATTGTTGTGATAAAGTTCATATTGGCACTGCTTTGGGAGTAGATATTTTAATACTTGGCAGATAGAAAAGTAAAGTGAACATTGCAGAGAAACATATACTGATGTATCGTGAAAAAAAGCAGTTTCTTTGTATCTTGATTTGTAAAAGTTATATTTGTTAGTTTATCCATCGGACTGTTCAACATTTCTGATTGAAACGCTGACACGCTGTGGAATTTGAATAGGTTTATTTGAGATTCATCGCAAGAGAAGATTGAATGGTGTTAGATACTGTTTCTATGTCATCATTATCCATTCATGAGCATGAATACGTTCGTTTGTGAAGTACAGTTATTCCTTTCTTCGGGATGAGATCTGATATTCATCGATCGAATCATGCTCTTAATAGGAAAATATTGAAAGCAACTTTGTGGAACAGTAAACGAGCTTGCTAACAGTATTAATTGTTCTTTGGACAATTGAACATGTTTCAATCATTTTTTGTGATAACTCGCGTGCAGAAACATAATTTAAGATAAGGATGGACGATAAGAACATGTTCTTTTTATATGAAATAATAATATAAAATGTGAGAGCAATAATCACGTGTGCATAGAACGAATAAATAAAATTTTATTATACGAAAGGTAATAAAATTTTGTTATTGGTATTTGAGAGTAAAAATATAGCGAAGTAGAGATAAATATTCAGGAAATTGGTTCAGAAACCGGAAACATCGACACGTAGCTCCAATATAATATACATATGCGAGGAATTTTTCGAATTCCTTCCTTCGAAAGAGAATACATCGTCTTTTATTGAATAACATTTTCCTCCATTATAAAATATTTTTTGAGAAAGAAAACTTCGCTTGTGCATATATACTTATTTTATGCCAACATGTAATCAATGAATGTAGCAGACTATCAATGTATTTACTGCGACACACATATTCATTGCGAATGAAAATTGTCTGGCACTAGAATGTCCATTCCGTTATCTTTATCTTCAAAAGAAACGTCGAACAAAATCGGTAACGACGAGAAAGCTTTGGAGAAATTTCGCGAGACTGCAAAACACGCCGGTATTTATCATAGAGACAGAGTGAAATTCGTACGAAATGAGAATCTTTCTCACGTGGTTCATGCTGGCTTGCATATTTTTCAATTCGTAAGTTTTCAACTCGTGTTAACATAACCACTTCTTTCATTTTTGCTTTACATTATTTATTCTCGGAAATACGTAACACATAACATTGCAAACTGACACGAGTATTTCCCGTTGTGAAATACACGTGCGTACACGTATCGAGGGTATCATTAAACTCGCGAGATCGCGTGTCATTTTGAGAAAGAAAATGTTTCGGCAATTACAGAACTCGATACCAGAAAAAGAGAGAGAAAAAAAACTAAATAATCTACGAACTTTTAAAATTGCTCTGTAGAAAAATTACACAACGTTACACATATTTCATTATACGGCATTTGAGAATAATAATATTGTTACTTACCAGTGATCACTGAGAGAAATTTTTTTTTCAATTCGGAGAATGTTCATAATTATTTGTACAACTTCGTAGGATTTCCTTCTCGTAATTCCACTGTAGACGAATTTATTTTCGTACAAATATTCTAGAATCGTATTTCAACTCGGTAGATCTGTTTTTATCTAATTCGCGAAAGAGGAAAAGTGTCACGAAAACTCGGTTCGAAACGACACGATCGAAGAATGCAAAAATATTTATGAAACGTAACCGCGTTTATTCCAATAACACAAATATTGGTCGGTGACTCGAGTCGTCTTCCTTGTCTTCCTCTTTGATTAACGCTCGTGCTCGATCCAATTTCGCTAGCCCAATCACGTATTATCGCGCGTTGCGTATTGTTTAAATCGTTGTTTAGAGGCAAGAGTGTCTAGTTGCGAGACAGGAAGTGCGAATCGAAGGCACACGCGTGAACACACGCGCTCAATTGCAACCGTGTGACCTAATTAATAACGGCTACGGCTCTTATGTTGGCAAAATGTCGCGAGGATGATTCAACACGATATGTATCAACGAGGGCTTTTCATATTGTTATTGTTACGTAATCGAAAACGAGATCTCGTCAACATGGAAAAAAGCTCTCGTGTCAGCGCTCTCGATTTCGTTTTCTTCTCCTTCTTTTTTACGATTGAAATTTTACACGATTCGAAGATAAGGCCGAGACGTTTCGTTACGTCTTTGTTTCAATTGACCGAGTTTAGAGAGGAACTAGAGTTCAGCAGAGCAAAAAGATAATTTAATGAATTATGTAATGTTGTGTATACGTCAACCACTTTGAACTTCCATAGAATGTAGTAGGGTATTTTGCGTGGAAAAGAAGAAAGAATCTTTGAAATTTTAATTCATTGCCACAGGCAGCCCTTAATGGCCCAAGGAGAAATAGAAATCATAATTTCTACGTTCGAACAAACACTGCCGGGTGTTAAAACGAACTACCTAACTGTAATACTGTAGTCGATGAAACGACATTTAGTGCTGGTCATCGATAGATGAAACAATAATACACTTCATGTATCGACAAAGCATAAGCAAAAAATACCATTTATTATATTTATTATTATTTCCATTTGACGAATGGAAAAAAATATGTTTAAATTATATGTATTATTTGTATTTCCCTGTGCCTTCAAGTATATTTGTAATTATAGGAAATTTGTGTAGATTATCGGGCTCGCAATAATACTTTTCCATCACATCCATCATTATGTGAATAGGCAGTTTCGAAAAGAGGATGAGTTCGTTCCTCATTTGCCCGAAGAAGGAAATCCAATATTTTTAATCTATTTCTTGTGCATGCTTGTAAGCCTAATATTCGCAAATATTTGGATTTTCACGAACGTCTTTATGAAAGATCCGAGAATTGTTAGTAATCCTGCATTTTTCTATATTGACTGTAGCAACATTTATAATACAATAATATTTGAAATTGATAATTGTATGCAAGATATTTGACACAAATACACGCAGGTACTTGTTGGATGTTTCGTGGCTGCTATCCTAATGTTATTACTCGGAATAATCGAAATGAAGCACGTAGATTGGTATCTCGACATAACTTTAGTCACTGACGAAGAATTGCTAAGACACCCAATTTTTATTCATAATTTCGTCATGTGTTTGATGTCCATCTTCTGTATGAGCATGTACCTTATACAAGGTTGGATTTTGCTCGATTATTATGTTTGGGTACGTTACCATTAACGAATTTGATCTAGCTCTTTATAGCAAAACACGAAAATCATATTTAAAGACAGTCAATAATATTTACAATGTATTGATTTCAACAATATATGATAATTGATAATCAAAGTTTTCTTTGGTCCCTTGAATATTATTTTCAACTATTTGCAGATAAAAAAGCAAAGAGATATTGACGATTTTGAAGTTACTGATTCTGAAACGAGAACTGATACGACAGAAGATCAAGATGAACAAGATAGAAGGCTCAAAACAAAAGAACGAGAAACACCTGGAGAACTGGATCCAATTCCTACATTAAACGCATTTCCTTCTTTAAAAGTGTCGCAGACATTAGTAAGTGAAAATAAATTCGTAAAGATCCTTCTATAATTATATTTTATAATATTAACTGACAGAACAAAGATAAAATATAAATGATTATTTTCACCTCTAACCCTTTTCATCAAGATTCTATCAAAAGTCTAACGTTTGAAATCTAATGTTTAAAGTCTAATGTCTAAAAATTTAACGATTTAAAAATTGTTTAATTCTTTTTTTTCTGTTTTAAATGATCTTTGCTGGATCGAAGACGATAACGCATATCTGTGATTTAATTCTTTCGCCATCTATGAAACTATTTCGTTCGATATTTCCTACTGTTGATAATATTTCTTTGTTTGAAATCACAGACATAGACGTGACACCTCGTCTGTGAACATAGTTTCAAGACAAATTTCAAACTGTGCAAATCTCTGTTTTAAATAAATATCTAATTCAATGATAACAATAACATAATTTTTCCTCAGACGAGAAATCACCGTTTCAAATAGACATGTGATTCAAATAGCACAATAACAATTTATTCTTTAGTCCTTGATTTTAACAAAGATAATAAATTATAGAAGATGATACAGCAATGTAATAAATTCATTATGATTTCTAGAGTATAGACGAAGAGGATGTCATATTTTATTGCTGCTTTGTTGATTGGTATAATTACCTTAAACAGAAGAGACAACAAATACAGCAGCCTTCACATGAATTTCAAGTAATTCATGTTATGTAACTTTCATTTGTTAAAATAAGTTACAACTCTATAGCGTGTAAAATATAAAATAAAAAATAATTCGAATAAAAAATTAATTGAAGATATACGTGTCTAGTTTTTAATGATAATTTTACAATATAAATATATAACACAAATCATTGACTAACTAGAATAAACTGAATAAACATACAATGTCTTTTCGTTTCCCATATTTTGGGAGTCACCTGCCATTCTGTATGCTATCACATACTATTAATAACTGAAGTTAAAAAAACTCCTTTTGCTGTACGTTTGTATGATGATAAGAAATTGTAAATATTTTGCAATCGTGCATCAAAAAAAGGATTTCTTTCTTTTTTGATGAATGAGTAAATCTGTTTTAATGTAATAGAAGGGGATGAGACGAGGACAGTGTTGGTTTCCATACACAGCAACTTTTATGCAGTATAATATAATCATTGTTATTTGTGATTATTGTAATGCAATTACAAATTATATAACAAATAGTATGCTGTAATCGGCTGCGATTCCGATTTAGTTTTTATGTAATTAAAAGATTTGTTAAGTTGTTAGGGTTGATTTGTAAAATTGTAGATTGAATTTTTTTATGATAACATAAGTTATATAGTGCTTTTTTTTTTAAATATTGCAGAAGATCGTAGATTTTAGTTTTTGATGGATATTTTAAAACATATGATTTAATAAAATGATCAACCTAATTATTATTTTAACCATTAAATACGTATATCCTCAATAAATTACTGTTGAATTTAATATTCGAATTGTTAAGAATTGCGCAGTTATTTGCAACAGTTGAAATTGAAATTAAATTTTGGCATAAATTATAAGTAACTTTCAGCATAGTATGCTCTGTTCAAACGTTTATATGCCATTATTTCGTTAATTGTTGAAAACTGTGTAATAATTATTTGGTTAAATCTTACCTTGAGTTGAAACCAGAAATGCACGTTTTATATAAAAATTCACAGCACAAATACAAATCTAACAACTATTTATATTTTTACTTGAGGAACTTTTGGATGATACTTTTTTCTAGATGATTTTTCTGGATAACACTTCCTTCTTTACAGATGAGGCGTGCTACTTTCCGCCATGCTTCCCGCTTAAAAATCGATCGTCAGAAATATCGATTTCGTTCGAGAATCGTAGGAAGTCTATTACGTACTTCACCGTGCAGTGGCGCTGTAATCGTCAACTATCTAATCCCAATGCGCGCGCGTTTCGAAACTAACTCGGGATAAAAAATAATAATATTTATAGAAATATTTATTTGACACGTTCAATCCTTCATATAGAATAACTTTTAATACTTTTCCTGTTGATAGATACATCCAGTAGAATGTATTATTGCAATTTATTTGGATTCAGGTAGGTTTTGGAATGTCTTCGGATTGGATATACATCTACCAATAAAAGCTCCAGACGAATATGAATCCTGGATTATTTAGACCTGCTCTAATGAAGGTGATCTGGAAGATGAATCTAATATTTCGTCTAGCTCTTCAAGAATGACGGACTGTGGAATAAGGCACACATTGGAGGATATTATGCATTTGGAATTAGACAAGATTGGTTGAATTTCAAGGAAATTTAATGTTCACTTCCATATGATTGTTAATTAACTTGTCAACCGTGTACTTACTGTCCTGGTATAAGCAAGGTCTCGACCTTGAGAAGCTAGATACAAATCTGATGTTTGACATGTCGATGAATTGTCAATTTGTATGCTTGAATCGAAGTACCTTCGATGAAGTCTAATATAATTACCTATGATGGAATGTATGAATGGAATTGTGAGTGCTGAACAGCTTGAGCGTGTGAGATTTTGGAAGAAACATACTGAATGGAGAAATCCATGATTTAAGGTTAAGTACGTTGAGGTTAAGCACTCCTGTAATCAGAAACATTTGAAGAAGGACTATAGTAGTTTAGGGATTAAATAGGAACAGATTTTGCTCTGAGTAAGGCACAAAGAGATACAAGGAAACACAAGAGAACACAAAATATTCATATAAGCACTAGCTGGCACTTTCCGCCTCAGCATCCCATTTACCAACGAATTTTAAAAATATTTATTAATACATATTGAGACGTAAACAGAACATACAACGAAAGTGAAAAGTTTTAAACGGACGACGCAATTTCAAAACATCACAATTATTCCAATTAAGGTTTTTTTACAATTATAATGCAAAATGACTCGTTTTGAACATGGTCGGTAAGAAAGAAATACTATTTATTTTCAAAAATTTTTATTTGCGCATTTTACGCTTAAATAGAGTATAAAAAGAAAGCTGGGGATCCAATTAACAAGGCAAAATTACAAAAGTTTGCAATTTATTCTCTAAATTAATTTTCTTCGCAAATGAAAATTTCTCTGTTTACGGGATGACAAACACTAGCTCCGCGTTGTGGCGAAAAGGAGGCACTAAACGTTATATGTTCGTAATAAGGAAAATAATTAATTTTAATTATTTTCACCAATAATTTACATTTGTTGCGTACATATTTCGAAGATGATGTTACCGATTACATTTACAAACAACCATGACTCCAATATTCACTGTAGTTTGCGAGAAATTGCATTCCACTTGCAATGATTAAACAAAATTTAGAAATTTTTATCAATATACTTTGAAAAGTAAATGAAACATAAAATGAAAGCTAGTGGTCTTAAAAGGACGACACAATTGAGTTATTCTTCTTGATTAGAATTTTCATGCTATTTGTGCAACTGTTCAGTTTGGACATAGTGGTGCCACCTGTCGGCAAGACAGTTGTACTAATTAGTTACAATTTCTTACGGCTCAGTTTGCTCATACAAGGGCAGTATAATCATAAGGAAGTGGACAATTCAAATCTCATTCTCTGGAAATTCAATCAGTCATTTCTAAATACAAATGCATAATATCCTCCAACGTGTGCCTTATTCCACATTCCGTCATTCTTGAAGAGCTAGACGAAATATCAGACTCATCTTCCAGATCACCTTCATTAGAGCAGGTCTAAATAATCTAGGATACGCATTCGTCTGGAGCTTTTGTTAACAGATGTATATCCAATCAGAAGACATTCCAAACCTACCTGAATCCAAATAAATTGCAATAATACATTCTACTGGATATATCTATCAACAGGAAAAGTATTGAAAGTTATTCTATATGAAGAATTGAACGTGTCAAATAAATATTTCTATAAATATTATTATTTTCTATCCCGAGTTAGTTTCGAAACGCGCGCGCATTGAGATTAGATAGTTGACGATTACAGCGCCACTGCACGGTGAAGTACGTAATAGACTTCCTACGATTGTCGAACGAAATCGATATTTCTGACGATCGATTTTTAAGCGGGAAGCATGGCGGAAAGTAGCACGCCTCATCTGTAAAAAAGGAAGTGTTATCCAGAAAAATCATCCACAAAGAGATATTGTCCAAAAGTTGTCAGGTAAAAATATGAATCAATAGTTGTTAGATTTATGTATGTATTGTGTATTTTTAAGATAAGACGTAAATTTTTGGCTTGAAGTCAAGGTAAGATTTAACCAAATAATTATTACATATAATTTTTAACAATTAAAGAAATAATCGCATATAAACGTTTAAACAGAACATACTATGCTTAAAAGTTATTCATAATTTTATATCAAAATTTAATTTCAATTCAAACCAGTACAAATATTGTAATTTTGTAATTGACCGACTCATTGTTACATATATATATATATACATACACGTATTTTATTATATGCTTTTAAATACACTATTCTATTACAACTAGTACCTTTAATTTTCATATTCAAGTTTCTTTATAATCATGTTCTAGAAGAATAGCAATATTTCCTGAATGAACATATCCTTTATATTCTTTCCCCTACTAATCAGTTTTATTTTCAGAAACTTTTTGTGACCGTGTGCAATGCGGTTGGTAGAGTCAGTGTTTGTTGTGAAATATTTTTATATTTATAAATACTTTTCTGAGCAAAATGGCTCTCATTAAATTAAATAATCAATTCATTCAAATTATAATTCGCAAAGATAGAGTCAGTGAGTCCGCCGATTGTTACTCAAACGTGCGCGTTTAAAATCTTTTATTTTTTCCTTTTTTTGTATTTTCTTTTGTTCAATATTCGTTTTCGCTATTAGAGTCAGTGCTGAAGAGGATAAGGCCTCTCCTGGAGATCAAGATCGTAAGTAGTCTTATATATTGTATTGTCAATTTTTCAAATTTAGCAGCAAATTCTAATGTTTGATGTTTGTTACAGACTCTTCACAGAATCAATTCTTTTGCATTTTTGGGGGAAAATCCAACGATGGCTCTAAAATCAAGAATGTAAGAATCTCTCATTATCTCCAATTTAAAATTTTGCTTCGCTTTTAAATATAAAGTCTAATGTTTAATGTTTTGTTACAGATCTTCTACAATCTCCACTTCCCCTAATCCTGCAAGAATCTTATGATTAGCTTCTTCAAAAGCTAAAAATGTAAGTACTTTGGCATGTTGTATTCAAATTTTATTCTCTATAGCTCTCTTTCTATTGATGTTGAATGTAAAATTATAGTTGTAAAATAAAAACACTTCAAATTATTCCAATTATTGTTATTATTTTTAAAATTTTTTTTAAATTTTCACAAACAACACTGTGTCTTTAGAAGGGAAATGTTTTATGTTTTTTAAGAAATTTTTCACGGCGTTCATTTCCACTACGGGATTCTCAATGGTATCTACTTGATGAGGATCTTCACGATAACTTTCCCTGCTTCGGTGCAGTACCGGTGATAACGTTCTTCACATCTACCCTGTGAGTCGCATGCATTTATATTTCTCCGGTCACTCAACCATGTCGTAGGATGAAAGGTCCGAATCGGCACGGGTGACTGTTTGTATACGTAGAATTTTTAATGAGCATAGTGAATCGCGGGTATTTTTCGTACCCGTGAGTAGTAACAGTTTTTTCCAGATTCTTTATGTATTAGATCAGGACAGGGCTTCTTGCACATTGCGATTGTAATAATTAGAATACATATAGTAAAATATATAGTAAAATAAGTGTTATAAATAATTAATAATAATATTAAATAATTATTAATATTATTATTAATATTATATAAATATTAAATAATTAATAGTAAATATATAGTAAAATTAAAGTATCTTCAGCATAAAAATATGTTTACAAAAGTAACATATCCACAGACCTTGTGGTATTAACTATTACTATTACATTGAACTAACTTAAAAGTATTCAAAAGATTCTCGTACACGGCGATAGATGGCGCAAGAATGAACTTTTTTACACGGAAGAAACCGCATTATCAGTCGTGCAAACACGTCGATCTATTCACAAACGAGGTCTATTCGAACTGTATTTTATTTTGAACTGTATTTCCCATTTGTTGCTAGGAAATACTAGTTTTTATTATTAGTAACTTTGTGATTAAAATGTTTGAAGAATTCTTCGAGAAATGTGAATATCGTTGAATTCTAAAATATATTTTTTTTTTATTTTTGTAATATATTCACGCGAACGTAATATGATAAGGAACATATTCATCTCAAATTAACACATCTCAGGTTCACGTGATTGTGTTCACGCGATATTAAATCGTATGTAGAAAAGTAGAAACATGTTTCATCTAGTTAAAAGTCTTTGACGCACACGTCGAAATACTGACGCTTATAAGAAACGTTTTTATAATTGCTATAAAAGATTCGAACCTACTTGTGAGACACGCTCATTCCCATTTCTATGTACTTTTTCGAGTTTACTTCGAATCTACGTGATTTTCGAAAGTCGAAACATTCGACACTATTCTGTGAGTACTTTAATATCCGAAGATTTTATTACCGAACAAATTTAATAACAATACTAAATTATACTAAATTAATTTACACGTGTCATTTTCAATATATTTTTCATAATCTCCAACAAGTCAACGCTACGTTTTATATAATATTCCCGAAAATTGAAACAGCAAACGGAAACGATGAAAACTTATATTTTATATCGAAAAAAAAAAAAAAAAGGACGAACTTCCAAGCACGAAAGGAACGCAACCCTACTCGAATTGCTTATGCGAAAGAAGTTAGATAATTCAGCAGTCAACAAAGATACAGCAATATCGAAATAATAAATTGACTATTTTTCTTTTCTTCCATTTCCATTCTGTTTACGTGCAGTTTGATGTCAGAAAATTGATTATTCTATCAATCGAGTAAATTCCATCGATCCAACACTTTCGTCTATTTATTTACCGCGAGAGGTAATTTCTATTGTACTAGAGTTCGAATCTGACGACTTCAAGATTCAAAACCTATTTGCGAGGTACTCGATCCCATGGCGAAATGGAAGTATAGAAACGACAGTGTGAAAGAGCGAGACGAATGACCGGATGCGAGTGCATCTCGCTCGAGATAAAGATAGCTTCGTGCTTTCTTGTTGCCCGCCGCGCGTCTCATAAACGTCATCTTCCTATTACCGAGTTCCGCGTAAACGCATAAGAAAGTCCTTTGATGGCTCAGAGACCAGATTCTCAAAGGACTCCGTTCACCAAGGAATCCATCGTGGTTTCGGCTAGAAAAATTCCACCCGGCGAAAAAAACCGCCTTCTCGTTAATTGGATTCTGACGACGACCGACGCCTTTCAATCGAAAGTCGTCGTCGTCGTCGTCGTCTTCGTAGCTTTCCTGAGAAATCGTATTTCCCCGAATAATTGATAAATCTCGGGCCGCCAGCGCGTGAAACGAACGATGTAAATGGAAGGATTTTGTCAAGCTTGGCTGAAGTCGAAGTTCAACGTACGCGCCAATGTTGCATCGATCATTGACCAATGCTAACATGTTAGCTTGTTAAATTAAAAGAGTCCTTTGCGTTTCAAAATTTCTCAGTCTCAAATTGATACGTCTACTTTCCTGTATACATTCTGCTTAAGAATTAAGAAAACAGCGTATTTTTATTTTCCTACGCGAATGATCTGGAGTGTTCGCAGACTTAAACGAACGAGCGAACTCTTCTCGCTTTCCTGAAATATTCGATATCTGCCAGTTAGATATTTTCCGCAAGTATTCTTCGGTTATGGTTTTTGTCCATGTAGTAATTTGAGAACGATGGAATAAATAAATTGTCGATTGAAGAAATTTTTGATGCAAGGAACAATGCAGGATACAAAGTTGACAAAACTCGTATTTTATATTGATTTAAAAATTTTTTTTCGACAAGTAGGATATCGCGTTTATCAAATTATAAATTTTTAAGTTATTTCTGCCAGGAATTACAACCACATAATGAGCACATCTTGTGGAAAAAAAATAGCAAATTTTTACTTATAAAGGATAGCATTTAATTTATCGAGTCGCTTTTCATCTCTAATATTACTAAAGAATTATCTTTTATAACTTTTGTTAAGTTTGCTCAATTTTTCAAGTTCCTAAAACTTATTTCCGTAATATATGTTAAATTTTATTTAGTTTATCTACATTTTAAACAAAAGTTAGGAGGAATCCGATTTTAACAAAAAATTTAAAACTGTCAATCTTGTTGCATATTGTACAATTATATTCCAATTAAACGACAAAATCATATAGAGAATTGTATTAATTGTTGCGACAACATTACATTTTCGCAAGTTCAAAAGTGTGCATCGATCAGTAGATTTTCTATAGATTTTCTATCAAAGATGTAAAATTTTATAGATGAAAAAAATCCGATTAGTCGCAGATTAGTAGTCTCAACTTTATAATAGCATTAAACGACTTTGTCAATAGCCCCTGGCGTGAATAAGAATCAACAAGATATATCATCTCGTCAATTGCGAGTAAATACCTTGGCAGAAAACTTGAAATTAAACGAGGAATTAAATCAAGACGTGGACGTGTTATGAAATTTATCGTGCCATAAATGATCAGTTTTTTTTTCTTGCTAAAGGCATGCAAACTTTTGTCGTAATGTGTGCAGAACTGTTGCACAGAGAAAATGCAATTAAACGATAAGAAACTGCAATCGAAGTGTAATCTTAAATGCAAGTTTTATCGAGCCAACTCTAGAACAAATGTGCATTCGTACTAGATTACTTATTTATTATTACAGCATTGGTCGGGTGTAAGTAGTTGATGTACATTGTGTCCCACATTATGTCACTTCAGTTCGTCAGTTCTTCGTCAAGTTTTCCTTCAGTTCTTACGTTCTCCTTTTCTTTTATTCTTTCTTCTTAATAGCGTGGACTGTCATTTCTATTGGATATTCTTCTTTTTATCACCGAAGTCCTTGAACACTTTTTTACTTATTACCATTTTTACTTTCTGTATGCTATTTTCCTCGTTAGCGTATCTTATTATTGTTTCGTGTCTCTATATTCAGTAATATTATTCAATTTTACAAATATATTCGCTGTGTATTTCAAATTGTGTTGTACACTTCTGAAGATAAATTTGAAATAAATGTTTCTCTCATTATATACGCGTGCAATAAAATATTTAATGGGATTGTTACGATATTTGAAAGTTCAAGGTACGTTTTTAATAATGTTCAACGAACACGATAATGTGCAGAGAGATAATTCCTTCGTCGGTTCCTAGATCGTTGAAATATGAAACTTTACGCCAGGAAAATTAGAAAAATACGACCAGAAACGAGAAAATGGTAAAATTATGACTAAAAAATATATCGATAAATTAATTTTTTTAAACATAAATAAATAAATAAATAAATATATTTAATATATTTATTATAATTTTTATAATAAATTTAATATAAAACGAGATATTTAATATAATTTAATATTTAATATAAAACGAGAATGGTAAAATTATGACTAAAATATATATCGATAAATTAACTTTTTAAAACATAAATAAATAAATAAATAAATAAATAAATAAATAAACAAATAAATATATATATGTTTAAAAAAGTTAATTTATTGATATATTTTTTAGTCATAATTTTAAATACATGTTTAAAAAAGTTAATTTATCGATATATTTTTTAGTCATAATTTTACCATTCTCGTTTCTGGTCGTATTTTGTAATTTTTTTGGCGCAAAATTTCATATTTTTCACATATGTATTTAGACACAAGACGACATTGAAATCAACTTACTGACGTTGCCCGTTGGTGTTTCCCATTTTCAAATTTCGCTCCGACGTCCATCGACGTTGTTGAAAGCTAGAAATCTAACAAATGAATCTTCATCTATAAAAATTAACAGTTTTCGTTCGACCGCTGTTTATTTGCCTACACTGTTGTAACAAGTTGAACTTTCTAACTTGTATGCGTGCTAAAAATCCATGTGAATTCGTTGACGACCGATGCATACAGTTTACTATTATTCGATTTATTACAACATCAAGGTGATAGACAAAGAAGTAGACGGATCGAACGGAAGAGGAGAGACAGTTCTACGAACGAGAGTGTCCTCGCTCTCCACGTTGCCTCCACTTGTTCCAGACACACTTCGCCGGAATGTCGGCCCGGAATGTCCATTATAATGGCACGCGTCGTCCATTCATACGGCCGTGGCTGTCATCAGCAGAGATGCGATCGCTTTGTCCCGCGTTTTGACGTCCACGCCGCGTGACAGATTGAAGATCGATGCGACAATGGCTCGTGTACACCCGATATTTCCATTGTCCCGTTAATCTGTCCCAGCTAATTCCATTGTACCTGTTCGCCGGCGACACAGAGTGCATTGCCACACGCGTTCGTTCTCCATTCGGGGAGAAAATGTTCACGTTCGCGTAGATGGGGATTTCTCGCGACACTTGAGTTTCTCTTACACTTTTCGTGCACCGATCGCGTTCATCGGAGATTAGAACAATATTACTTATTGTCTCGCGGTACATTTTCATTGTCATCGAGTCGAACGAATGTGGAAGATTAGACGCGAAAATACGCTTTGCTCTTCTCTCTCCTTGTGGCAAAAAAGGGTTCTCAAGGGTGTTTCATTTGAGGGAACAATCACGCGAAGACATCTTTAACTCAATGAGGTCGTATTTAAATATTACCCTACCAGTGGGGATGATTTTTAAGAGAGCATGATTTTTAAAAAATCAACGAGTAAAGATGAATGTCCAAAATTTTGCATGCATAATACCGAAAGATTGTACTCGGCAATACATAGCAACTTCATGCGACTGCAGCTCGTCATTCGATGCGATTAGTTTAAGCATCTCGTTTTCTAGTTTCGACCTTATCTCTAATATATTTTATAAACTGATTGGAAATTTATTATTGCTCGTAAAATTCTGTCCTCTGCTATGGTCGTACAGTTGAGTCACGCTGAGCTTCAATCGAGGGTATTTCTTCACGTTTCACGAACTGATCGTGTTAGTTCTAGATCTAGTTACTGTTTCTGTCTTTTCCAATTCTCATTACCGCTTGCGTCATCACCTCTGGAGAATATATAATCAGCCAATTAGCGTGATCCTGAATTTCGTCAGCAACGAAAAATTGTTCGACTCGACGAATTTTCAAATTCTCAACACACAGATAGCTTAGTTATTATATTCGACTTTCGTTTATTCACGCTCGATTGAAGCTCAGCGTGACTCAACTGTACGACCATAGCAGAGGACAGAATTTTACGAGCAATAATAAATTTCCAATCAGTTTATAAAATATATTAGAGATAAGGTCGAAACTAGAAAACGAGATGCTTAAACTAATCGCATCGAATGACGAGCTGCAGTCGCATGAAGTTGCTATGTGTACACGTTGCACTTTAAATGAAATCAACTGAGTTTTAAAACCTCTTAATCAGATTAAGCCGCATATTTTCAATTTTAAGAAAAATGTACTTTTGCTAATAAATAAATAATTTAAATATTTTTCACTTACATAATTGGTGAGCCACAATCAATTAGGATATAATTTGCACAAAAAAAAGAAACACTTGATTTTCACTAGTTGCCACACAAATAGATCAAATACTAAATATTAAAAAAAATTAAGAAAGTTATATGCATGTTTGTTAAATTTGAAATGTTATAAATTTATAGTCTAAAAAATACACGTATATATTATACTGATATTTATTTGTGGTGTGGCATGCTTTGAAGTAAATAGTCGGGCAGAGTGGAATTTTACAGTTTTCGCACGCGAATTTTGTTTCTTGACTTTCTTTCGAATAAATCCAAAATCAAGGAAGAATATATGTATTTTTCGATTTTTTTTTAGCGATAGAAAATGATTTTATATATGTCACTGTTAAGAAATCGAAATTAATTTCGCTTTTATTTAGGATTGGCGCGTACTGATGCGCGCACGGCGATCGAAGAGGTTAATCTTCCTTACTTCTTTTCGGAAGTCGCGTAGAAATTTTGATGATATATGCAAAGGTCGTTGGAAACGAGTGTGTTAAATATAATACAATATTTAATGGAAAACATAAAAGTTCTTAGAAAAGAACTCGTATGTTTTCCGTCGCTGTTGTTCATTTCAGAAAAATCTAAATGTTTTAGCAAGTTGTTTCTTCTTTTTGCAACTGTAAAATATATTTTATAACATATGTAATATGTAATATGTATAAGATACGTACATACAATAGTTCAGTATAAACATCATTTAATCTTCTGATAAATTAACAGTTTCGAAACGGCAATGATTAGAAAATGATTAGAATGTATCTTCTTACGCGGAGAGAGAGAGAGAGAGATCGATTTTCTCAAACTTTTAGAATTGAATGCGCCAATGTGTTTTTCTATACTTGATTAAGAAATGGGAACGAGAGCAAGTAACGTGTTAGTATGGTAAATGAAAGCAACGGTTGGCAAAATGTCACACGAAGAAGGATCGGTTTCCTTTCACGTCGAACTCATTCTCAAAGGTATAGACACTCTTACGTGAATCTGATTGCCAGCTTGTTAAGAAATCTGATTTAGGCTACGAAAGCGTTATAATTATGATCGTTATGATCCTTCTAATGATTACTACTGCGTCACATATTATTTCACCGAAGGTCACAGACAATTTTCAACCAAACTATAAAAAAAAAAAGAGAAAAAGAATCTAAATTTATTAACCATTCTTGATAAAAAGGAAAGAAATTTTAATTTCTAATTCAGCGAAGAACCGGTTGCAGCTCGAAATAGGGTAAGGCTTTTATAGTTACATGCATGTTTGTTAGTTATTCTCTCAGTTTCACCTTTAGTTTCATACTTTCTTACGTCATCGTCGAGGCTGAGTCACATCATTCCCCTCCACCGTAAACTTCCAACACCCTCGTTTACGTATCTCAAGGAGGTCGAGTCACCCCTTGACTATTGTACTAAAGTTATTGTACTAAATACCTCAATTTTCTTTCCTATTTATATGATTGTTCGTTATGTGACGACAAACCTAACCTAAACCTTACGTCTTATTTGTTGAATTATTCAGCAGAATATTTAAGGAATCTAGCAGGGTTTCATTATGAATATTACCGTGGATTTTAAGCTGTACTATTTATTTACACATCTCGTACACATTTTACTAGATTGTTCAATTTGTTAATGTAACGTCGTTACGAATGTCATTGTTAAGAAGTAGCGGTTTGATTAAAATGCCTTTACAGTGATCAGGTTAAAAAAAAGCTTGCAATAAGGCCACTATGAATATTGGCAAAAACTGTTTAAATTTTAATATTATAATATTGTATTATAATGTATTATTATATATAATATTATAATAATTTGTATCTCAATGATATTATATTTCTTTGTCACATCGATAACAGATCATTTTACATTTATACATTGTTCTTATCAAATATGATACAATTTTCTAGAAACTATTGAAAGGTTACTATCAACAAATGTTATTCAAAAACACGTGATTCTTTGGATACCATTTGCATTTAATAAGATGTATTTATTTAGTGATAATTAAAAGAAAGCTTACAATAAGGCCACTGTGAATATTGGCAAAGTATTTAAATTTTAATATTATAATATTGTATTATAATTATATATAATATTATAATAATTATACATATATTACAATTATATATATTATAATAATTATATATATATATAATATTATAATAATTTGTATCTCAATGATATTATATTTCTTTGTCACATCGATAACAGATCATTTTACATTTATACATTGTTCTTATCAAATATGATATAATTTTCTAAAAACTATTGAAAGGTTACTATCAACAAAGGTTATTCAAAAACACGTGATTCTTTGGATACCATTTGCATTTAATAGGATGTACTTATTTCGATGTTTTTGTGTTGCGTTTGCCTGTCCCTACGATGAAAAATTGTGGATATTTTAAGCTATTAATCTTGTAAAAATCTAACTTCACAGAAGAGGAAAATATCACGATGACAGTACATTTGGCGAAAGATCTTTAGTTTGTTAATTCTGAGTTCGCTTTTTTTTTCTATTCGTGTAACGGATGGAAAGTAAGAAAAGTATTACTTTTACTTTCCAAATATCGTTGAAAACATTTTTCCATGAGTCGCATCATTCCTTACATTCTCGTATTATCGTCTCCTTGACATCTCTACGATATTTCTTCGTCGAAATTTATCGAAGTTTGAATTATTAAAGCTCAAGAAAATTCCAACGTCTCGTCGTTGCAAACTAACTCTAACTCTTCAAAGTTAAAAACTGAAAATCCCGATATAAAGTGAAAATTCAATCGTCAATGGCGATTAACGATTCGCAATCGATCGTCAATCGTTGATTAAAACTTTTCACCCGACTCTGCTCGTAAAATATGCGAAAATACGCTATCTGATCAACAAATCTCTGTATCAAATTATGCTTTCTAAGTTGTGAAACGGTGGTGCAAGGCCGTGCCGGTTATCGGTGGAAACGGAGAGAATTATAACGAGACGAGGCGATCGCCCTTTCGAGCACATATAAAGCGTGTAATTCAAGAGATCGGTCGAGTGCAGCGCTCCGATCCAATCGGAGTTGCATCAATCGTTCGGCTTGCATAACAAGCCACGAGCACGTTTTTTCCGAACAATCGCGAGTTTTGCATCGATCTTCCATCATCTCGCGATATCATCTCGCGTCTCGATCGCAAAAGATCGAAATAGCGGGTTGTTAATTGTTTTTAAAGCTAAGTCTGAAGCTCGTCGAAACATGTTGCAACGCATGACGAAACAGATGACGAAATGTGTAAGAATATCTTGAATTTCTTCACTCTGATATATATTCGATAAAATGATGATCAACGAAATGAACTTTATTTTTAATCTCCAGTTCGACACACGATAATAGCGGTGTTAAATGCTCTGTTCAATATGATGGAACGTGGCTGCTATTATCCGAAAGTTCTATTAATATTATTAATATTCCATTATCATATTACTACATTAATTAATTAATTTATTTATTTCTAATATATATATATAATATTACATTGATATTCCAATAATTCCTGTTAATTCGGATATGAGGAGCTCTACTGTATTTGAAATTTCAATACAGTGCTGTTAAATTTGTAGGAGAAATACGAGGCACTTCAGAGAAGGTGAGAACATGTATTGTGAATTGTACAAGAATCAAAACAGTTGGCAACGGAAATCATTCGAGTGTCGGAACGGGTAGAAGTAGCGTCGTTTAATAAACATCGATGTTTAATATTCATTAGTATCTAATTAATCTCGATATATTAATATTATATAATATTATGATAATATTGTTACAATTTATAATAGTATTGTAATAGTATTAGTATTATCCGTTGGATTAAAATATTAGACAACAATAATAAATATAACAACATTGAACAACGTTGAATTTATCAATACTGGTGGTACAACTGCAGTAGAAATCAAATGAGGTGAGAAATATGAAATAATCAAACATCTAACATTCTTATTCGTTTTCGTTTTATAATTGTTTTCGAATAAATATATTACTTAACAAATAGGATCAGAGTTTGCTAGAGCTTTTTTTTTAAATATATCTAATAAGCAGCTTATACTCACTCACTTGCACACGCTAATTCATTTATTAGTTAATGTTATTCGGAAGAAAGTAATACTTCTTATTCGTTTACTCCGAAAACGAAACGAAAAAAGATCAGAACAGAAGAAATCACGAAATTCGCGTGTTTTTAATGTAATTATTAATTAAAACAAGAATTTTATTATACTGTAGATGTGAGAATTGACCACCTTGCCGATATTTTAGAAATTACTCTTGATTAAAATTGAAATTAAAATTAATTAATTATCTGAATTGAAATTAATTCGGATCCATAAAATATTTGAAAATCTTCTTCCGTTTTAAATATTTAAAATTTAATAGATATATAGACGGAGATACATGTACCTGATTGTACGTTGATTGTGAAACTTTTTTTCTGTCGTAATTGTTATGCGAATAATATCTAAATATTTATATATTGATGTTAAAAATAATATATGACAACTTTTGTCTGCGAATAACTTTCATTTTTTTTTTTCATATTCAGTTTTTGAAACGTTTGACAAACATTTTTGATTAAATCTTTCCATAGTAAATTTCATGACGTTTTCACGTTCTAACTGCCCTTAAAATTTTTTATCCATAAGATAACCTATCAACAGAGAGTCTGTTTATGTGAAGAATGACAGTTATCGTCCTAGCGACGTTCAAAATGTAGAAACTTTGAAAAAACTGTTCAACAAGCAAAATTTCTTTTTCTATCAAATCTTTTATTTGAATGAATTAATACATATTAAATTATCGAAATTAATTATCGAACACAGCGTGCTCTTATTAATGTGAATAATGAAGTTCCACGCTACGAGAACAGTGTTTTTCTTTAATTTAGTGTGACAACTAGTATCACGTGATATTGAAATTTATATTGCCGTAAAAGTTTTACATTGATCAATTGCTTAGACTTTATCGTTTAATTCTGGAATTCTCAGTTTGATTTCAATCTCATTTTCGTCTGCCAGAGGAAATATAAAAACGTGAGATAGAATTAAATACCTGAAATTGTTAACGCAACATAACGTGAATTATACTGAGGTAATGCAATATATTAAATAATATACATCACTCAGCATAATGCGATACTATTTAAGAGTTAAAAATTGATTAAAGGAAAAAACGGCGCTTACCACGCCTGATTTCTCTAACTGTTCTAAGACTTTTAAAAAAATCTTCTTCCCTTACTCACAGTGAAGTTTCTGTTATGTTCGAGACAACATTCCTGAAAGTCAGTCTCTTAGAAAGAATAGAAATTCGTCTGCGTTCGTGAGTAAAAAATTTCGCTCGGGCAATAGAAGAGAGACGGGTTGTCTAATTTTCGAGTGTTAACAATTTAACGAAGTGAAATCGAAGCGCGATAAAAAGCGATAAATTGTGAAACAGTTGTTGCAGGAAATCAGGCCCGAAGAAAGGCGCGAAGAAGTCGAGGTCAAGTGCTTGTTGCTGTCAGAGTGATGACCATTATTCCGATAGTACACTAACCTCGACTTCCAGTTTCGAGTCGTCTGTCTCATCGTCAGACACCTGCGCTTTCAATGTCGATTGTTGCATTTGCACAGGCTGCGAGCATCATGAGAAGTGTTGTTGGCATGATCCAAAGATATCGAGAAAACGAGTTGGCAAAGGAAAATCAAAGAAACGTATTCAACGATCCACTAAATCGTCACGCAATCGATACAATCGCAAACCCCTGAAGAAAAAAAATTCTGAACGTTATAAAGGTGAGATCGATTCGATTATGCGAACGATGCTGCCAGTTGTTTATAGATAAAGGTTATTGAACTCTTGATATTTAAATCAATTCTTTCCTGTTTCCTGTTGAACATTGCACGTAAATTTTTTGACTCTGTTGCACTTTGTACTTGATCGTTAGAAATTCCGGAGGACCAGATATTCTTTTTTTTAAATAAAATATGAAAATTAGCAGTATTTTTCTAATTATTGTTATTACTTAAGGAAAGAAAGCTAGACGTAGAAAATACAGAAGTAGAATACAGAATAAAAAATAAGAAAAAGAAGAAGAATAATATAATAGAATATAGAATAAAATAAAGAATAGGAGAATAAATCGTGATTTTTGTATAATTGTTTTATTTTATTAGCAATTTGTCAATTTTAGGAAAGGTATTATTTTTCGAAGTTTATCCCCCGTATATAAATACTATATATATAATAGAAATGTATAAAATTTTGTTACAATTCTGCGACGAAATCTGTTTGCCACAATTTTTACATTTTCTTTCTTTTTTTTTTTTTTTTTGAGTAGAATAATTTTCTATTTCCGAGGAAATAAATTTAGAAAATATGAGGTAAATAAATTCACGAGGCGCGAAGTAAAAGTTTCAGTGAATATATTTTGTAACTGTATCGTTGCAGGAAAGATCATAGAAAATTTTATGTTTGTAGCTCGCTTCTTTTTTCTTTAAGGCTGACAGGAAAATCGTGATTGTTTTAGAATATTCGTCAACATCGTGCACGTGTTCGGACTGCGATTGTAGTAGCGACGAGGATTCGTACAGCAGCAGTGAAGAATACTGCAGTTGTGAGTCGGACAAATTATCGAACAAACGTTCGAAGAAATCACGAAAGAATAAAACGAAAGCGTAATTCGAACGTCATTTCATTTCATTCGCCCGTTTCTCGTTATTTCGTTCGCTCGTAAATCCCCTAATTATTTCTTATTTTACCCTTTCTTGATAATAAATCTATAAAATAATTTATTTATTAACCTAATTGTTCTACCATTTTTACACGAGATTTTATATGCATTTTATTATTGAACATGAGATTTGTTGTGTTTTATTGTTTTACGAATTAATGTTTTACGAATGTAACAAACTATGGATGATAAGATGAAGGTGTAAAGGTATATTTTTTTTCAAAGCGAGAATTATAGAATATTGAAAATCGTAAGAACAATAAAGAATACTGTTTGTTCGTAAAAATTATTTTTATACATATTAATTTTAGCGATACCCCGAAATGTTTCACGTAGAAGAATGTGAAGCAAAACAAGGTGCATATAGTTTTTTCTAAAAATCCTTGCACGCAAATTGAAACATGTTGCGATGCACGCACACTTAGTTTTCGCGAAATCTGCACAAATTTCGATTTATCTCCACATTACTGATTCTTCTCAGTTTGTTGCGCGATGTCAAACAGAGGCTTTAAAATCTAGGATTTTTTTTTTTAATTTATTGATAATGATACTGAAGGTATTAATTATAAAGATATGTCAACTCTAAAAAGAAAAGACTAAAAAAAAAAAAAAAGAAATGATTAATCCAGGCAAATAGAGTTTCAAATTCTACGATATTAATATAGTTGAAAATGAACAAAGCTAGGGATTATTAATAGAAATTATTTGCGCACGAATGTATTGAATTTGTTTTTTTTCCACGAATATTCTTAGCTCATTTCGATGAAGGAAGTTAAATATATTTTTTCTGAAATTTTTTAAATTCAAATATTTTTATGGATACTGAAGAATATTCTTCGTAATGAAATTTACCATCTTGAAGACTGAAATCTTCGTAAAATTTGTTTTACGATTTTTTTCTCACAAAGTTATAAGAATTTAAAGTATCTATTTTTCTTTTTTTTTTTGATCAAACATACGAATACATTCTACACTCACTGTATGTTCTGAAAACACCTACGTTTAATGGATATTATGAACAATGATTGATCTATTAACTTCTGTTAATATCTGTTCTTTATTTTACTTCCGCGACGTCGTTTCACGTGCATTGTCAGGTGTTTCATTCTTTTGTTAATGTAGAAATTTAATTAAAGATCATAGAACGAAGACAATTTCAAAAGTAGATGTTTACGAGATATTGCGTAACGATAAATTTTTACTCAGTTTAGCTTCTTCCACAAGTTTCCATTTCCAGTTTGAAAGATATATCTGCCTGATGTTAGACTAATTGCGTGCACGTGTGCCACACGGCGCTCTTGCCTGCAATTAGGGGGTGAACTAGAGTGAACCGTGAGCATGAAACCGAAAGTTGAGGGGCAACTTAATGGAAATTATTTTTTGCCTTGATCTTCGGAAAGAAATGTGCATGAATCGTTTAAAGGATAATGGCAAGATCGCGTTTCCATTCCGCGAGGAAATTTGCGCATCGATCTTCGAACGAAAGGGGAGGGAAATCTTCCAAACTTTCCAAAGCTAGGAGAAATAATGTAAATATCTACACACACACACACACACACACAAAGAAACACATCTTCTTCGACAACATTCACCCGAACTTCTCCCTTTTTCCTAACTTTCTGTTATTAACCCCGAGAGACTCTCGATGGACGAAGGAAGGCTTCCATCGCGAAACAACGGAGCGGAACGTCGGAGGATCCATCGCGTGAAATTGAAACGAACTCGGAACGTTGAAGGTCGGCTTTGTTTCGCATACAGCCGTGTACCGTGCTACGAAACAAATACGAAACAGATTCTGACGGCGTTTAATCCCACGAGGGCGCGTGTCTCACGATTATTTATCACCGTTCGAAACCGGAGGGTGGACTGTTAATTGGATTTAAGGGTCGAAGACTTTGCGGTCTGCCTCCGGCTGGCATCGAGCTTTTCCTGCTTCGTATTCAGCCGCGCTGAACGCTTAATATTAACGTCGCGCTCGATATTATTGCGAGAGGAAGAGATAAACCGTTTCCAACTTGACGTGGACGATTCGTTGATATTGTAGCGATATAATTTAAATTTAAATTTATTATATTAAATAACGAAGAAAACGGAAACGAAACAACGGAAACGAAATAATAAATACAAGATAGACAACACAGACAACAATAATTCGAATAAATTCAAACGATACAATTAATACAATTTAACGAATAATTTAACATCGATCGAAATGACTAGTTTCTCATGGAAATTTTATAACATTTACAATATCTATTTTTCAAAGGTTCGAATAACTTCTCATTACAAATATAAATTTGCTCCCCGTGCATACAAAATTCCAAATTTTTTTACCCAAAAAGCTCGAGAAGCTTCTAATTCCGTGTACCAAGATAATCGTCAATTATGTAAAGAGAATGCGTAATTTTCCTGACGATTATTACCATCGTATCGAAACGATGGCAGTATAAATTCCAAAAACGTGCGACAAAAGTTGTTACGAAACTGATGAATCTCGGTTCGATTGCAACAGATTGCAGGACCATTTTATACACTTCGACAAGTACCATGATTTGACTGGCCTGGGTACAACAAGCAGCCACGATACAAAAATTATTTCGATTTCTAACGGATAATGATAAAATAAAATTCATTATATTGTTGTAATGATATAATTTAAATGATTTATTATATTAAATAACAAAGAAAACGGAAACAAAACAACAAATAATAAATAATAAATACAAGATAATACAACACAGACAACAATAATTCGAATAAACTCAAACGACACAATTAATATACAAATTATCATTCTTTTGACGACACACATTCAACACTGTTTTTCGACTTTTCTCTTTTCAAAAAGAAAAGCGCTCAATGTCAACGCTGTGCTTCTCACGTGACATTCATAATTTTTTCGTTCACGCATCGTCCAGCAAACAGTAAACGCATCTATTAAAAGTAAAAGTAACTAAAAATATAACTACACGCAATAATTTCGATACTACAGCATTTAGAATTAAAATTATTCGTAGACGCGTGTATTCATGAAATATGTATTGTACAGACTCGTGTACTATAATACGTGAGATTTTATCACGGTTGTGCTATATATCAGTTTCCATTCGTGTGTTTTAATATCGAGACAAGTTATATAGAAGAAGTTATATGGAAAAGTGAAAAAAAATTAATTCGACGCCTTCGCGACGAATTTTAATGTACAAACAGTCGCAATTAGAATGGGATAACGTGACGCAGGCAGAGGAAACAATATATTCTTTTCGATTATCAATTAATGAAGTTTCTCGGTAATTTAGATGTAGCGAGAGCGAGAGCAACTCGAAAATTAAAAAAAAAAAAATCGAAAATCCAAAGAATTTAGATTAATTATTGTTAAATCAAGTACAATGTTAGATTTTCGCATGCACGATATATTTTTGCTTTGATATTGTTTGCTTATGACCTCGACGATGTTCATCTATATATCGATCAATATTTTCTTTGTAAAATATTGGAATGAAACCGAATCGATGAATTATTTCTTTGTCACGCGAAAATGAAAGATATCCACAGCTTTGAGAATATTCACAGCGTTTACATTAACGTTAATTATGTAAAACGTTCTTGTGTGTTTTTTTCTTTTTTTTTCTTTGCGTACTTGAAATTCAGGTTCGGTCATCTTCGATCCATATTTAAACGTAACTTAAGTAATTTCGACAATTCGATTTCAAATCGCGAGGAAATCAGCGAAGTGAAACAGAGGTATGAAATAACAATCGTGCGCGACGAAGAAAGAAGAAAACGTAAGCAGAATGAACTGCGCTCCTCGCAGAACCCGTCACGTGCGATCATGCAACGTGCCGACTGCACTTAGGTTCACGGCCTGCCTCTACCTTGCCACTGCAACTACGAGTTGTGACATAATAGCTTCTCGCCACTTTACTGGCATATACCACGTTCGCGATATAGTCATTCGTACTTAGCGAGAAATCACGAAACAATACTTTATACTTAGAATTTAGAATTTTCTTTTATGTTTTATACTTTACGTTTCGCTTCGTTTATTGTAACCTTTGTCGCGTAACATTCAAATACAGCCGTATTTCACGTTTCATGAAAATACAGTGGGTTGTTCTGCGACAAAAGTTAATTCGTTTCAAGAACCTCGTTTGTTGTGGAATTCGTTATGTCATGGAGATAGTCCATCATTATTAAATTCGTCTTTTTACCTAATCTATCAATAGATACCACTGAAAGAAAAATACATTTTTGGAAAAAGTTCAAAGTAGTAGACTTTGATTGTCTAAAAAAAATGTAAGATGTTAAAAAATCAAACTACATTCATCTAATAAATTACACAAAATGCAACATAATTCATTTAAAACATTCGTTGATGTAATCGATAAGTTACGAGTTATTTTAGATGTTAGCTCTTATTGATTCGCTCTATATATGTATGTGTCTATATATATATATATATATATATATATATATATATACTATATATATACTATATATATTTCACGAAATTACGAAATATCTAAAATAAGGACATAATATAATATAATATTAATATTAATTTATTTAATTTTAATATATCGCACGCATGTGTAAATTTGTAAATTTAATAATACAATTATTTTATATGTATTACTACATTTATCGTTGCAATGTTAACTTCAAAATATTTTATACAATACACATCTTCTATAATAAGTGTTCAAATACGTAGAATATTTTTGCACAAGTTATAAATATTGTTTGCAGACTATATTCTGTAAGCAGAATTAGAGAAAAAAAGATTACGGACAATAGAGCCTCTCATATTCGAACAAGAATGTTTGTTTAATCCTTCGGGTGCTTCGTTAAAATTATCAACAGTTTGAAAACTAAGCAATGAACAACGAATTAATAATATTTATGAGATACATTGTATTACGTAAATTAATTATTAACACCATAGATGAACTGTTAACTCATACCTCGTGTCTCGAATTAAATATTTAGTCTCTTATGTTAATCCCACATTGCTTTTTAACAAAGTCTCGTATCTTACATTTTAGTCAGTCCTTCTCGCAGTTATAAATAATTAATGCATATAAGATAGTTCGATATAAGAAAATACATGCATCGTTAGTGAATATTCTGTTTAAATAACAGAACAACGTTCGAACAGTAGAATGTTTGGTTATTGAGATATAGGAGATTCTACTTATAAAGTCGAACACGTGCGATCAGATTTTAGCTCCCATAAATTATGCATAAATATCTACGGAAAATAATGCAAACGCTTGGTTGAGTTTATATAAATATTTGTAGACGAGTGTTGATAAATATCTGTATAATTCATATCGGTGGCGATATAACGATAAAGGGGGAAACGGAAACAGAAAGATGAAACGGAAAATGCGTTTCGTCTGGCGCTTGCCAATGAGTTAACAAGCTGTACTGCTGCATATCGTTGGATTTTTAATTATTTATGAATCAAAGCAACGTCGTTACGAGAGCGAATGAGAGTAACGCAATGCATAATGTTAGAATATGATTTGCATGGAGCGTTCAACGTTAGGTTTCTTAATTTAGGAAATGAGCGTGTAATTTATTTATTAACGAGTTTGCGTGTAATTTATTTACGAGTTCATAAATTATGAAACGAAGGAAAACTTACGTACGTCAGCCCTGTTTACACGAGCTCCGCTTATTTGAATTGAAATTTTAATCAATGACCCAGAGTTAAATGATCGCTTCTTGTCTGATGAATTCAATAATTTGAACTCGAGTCAAGTAATCGCTGGTTGTAGAGAGAAAAACGGTGAATATAATATTTTTCATTTGAAGCTTCGGCTCTTTAGGAGATATTTTTTAAAAACTTCGAAACGAAAAGATTCTACGATTTTTTCTTACCTTGTCGTGGTAAAATTCACTTTGTACATGATTGCCTACAACTCTTCGAGACTTGTATAAATTCTACAAATTTATACAAGTGAATAGAGCCACAGATTTAACAATTTATTATTTGCACGTGGTGGATTTTCCATACTTGAAACTAATCTTGCACGTTTGTTTTTACACCGTTCCAGGAATTGAATTTTTAACTAAATACGGGATTAGCTATGAATAAGTTAATGTGTATGCATGTAATATTATAGCTCTGCTAAATAGTTAAATAAAAATGTACGATAGGTGGATGAAAGAGTATATACGTTACATTAACGAAAGCAAATAGACGAAATACGTAAGTATTTCATTCTTTCCCTTCTAAAGCAGCAACTATGAAAAACAATGCCAAATTCAAATATGATAAATTCGATTTTCTCAAAAAAAGAACAAAAAAAAAACAAAGCATCTTGCAAACAAATTTTATTCCTCATCTTCGACTTATTTTTTTTTCATATCAATCGCTTCCTCCTCGTTCTATATTAGAAATACCTGGATATAGTATGACATTTTATAAGAAAAAAAAAATTAACACAGGAACGACAGTTGAATGTTATATTTTGCATACATCTATTTCGAAAATTATTATATTTGCTCACGTATAGATATTCAAATGTTTGTTATTCTATGCTTCTTTCTGCTTCATCGTTGTAAATTGAACGATTTCTAGCCCGTTACGACGCATCGGGGACAAGCGAATTAATCCTAAATCCCGAACGTCATCAGAGCTGAGTAACTTGTTGTTTTGTAATTTACCGTTAACGAGAATTCAGCTCCGTTGCACCGGGTTACAACACTGTCGGGCAGCTGTTGCGTTAGGCAACCGATAACTCTGTTAAAGGTCCCCGTTCAGACGCATTGTGCACGGAATCTAGGTGGGAGTAGTTATGGTTGGATAATGGCTTCCAGCATATAATTATCGTCTTAGCTACGCCGTGTGTAATATATCGTTCTTTGCTCCGCTTAGTCGTGAACGCAATCGAGCATTTCTCTCGACTCGATCCTGTTTCCACATATTTTGCCTCCCCCCCCCCCGCCCTCAATCGTCGCGATATTATTTCCAGTTGTAATTCGCGTTGTTCTATAATTGACAAGGAGAGACAGGGACAATGTCAACAAATCTGCTTTACGAAGAATAACGAATTAAGCTAACTTGCTATATTTTTCATCATAATTTCGTAGTTGAAAATGCAAGTTTTTTTTCTTCTTTTTTTTTACGTGGGGGAAATATTAAATAAGACAACTGAGTCTTTCAAGGGAAGACCCAGGTAGTGTCGGATTTTTACCGGCTAAAACCTCCACGATGGCCAATCTCCGCACGTTGGGAGAGCTCCGGGACCTTTTTATACACACACAGCTCTCCCGTGCTGTGGTCTTAAAGGACAATGTCTTTTTTTTTCGCCCGAATAGGACCCTGGACCCTCAGATTCACCCCTTGCCTTACGATTTAATTTCCAACAGCGCGTGCCATAAACGAGCCATAAATTTAAATTTAACTCGAGGACGTGTGCAAATCGCAGACGTCCTATGATTTAAACATACGTGTGTATGATACAATTAACTTACGTTGCCCGATCAGCTTTACAACGTCTGTGAGATATTTATTTTACATTTGGCACGGCCACCCCACACGTCTTGTTGATATTTGCCCCGTTCAACATATCTCGTCTCTAAAGGCCATAAACGTTGAAACATGCGATGCATGCATCAACTCCCTAGGTTTCATGAAACATCAGATGATGTTACAGAATCAGCTTGCCTCCACTCTACCGATTCTTCAGTTCTTCGTGTGACGTCAAAGTGTTTTAAAATGTCGGATCGTCTTCCAGCTCCAATATTAGTGACAGTAACGTTAGGTTTATTGTCACGGACTTTCTTTGTCCAACTAATGCTAGAAGTCTATTCCTGCATCAGTGATTCCTTGCTTCTCAGTGATGCATGCATCGCAGTATGTGTCAACGTCTATGGGGGCCTTAATACGACTTGTTTATGTTTGGCTCGGTCGACTTACCACGTCTCTGACACGACATTGTAAGCTAAGGGGTTAAGAGTCTGATGCTCCACCGACTGAGCTATCCCCACCTAGTTGAAAATGCAAGTTAATAAATAAAACGTTTCCTTGAAATATCAGAAACAGATATACGTTCAATGCTGTCAGTATTATGACAAACGCTTTATATTATATTTCACATACCCAGTTCGTGTGTTTGTGCGCGTTGTGTCCGATCTACTATCTATCTGGTATTACAAAGTCCACTATTACCAACTCCCGGGAAACTACGAACAGCACGTTAGATCACGGCTAGAAACGTGATAGAGAATATTAAAGGGAAAAATGGAAAAGGGCCAGGTGAACGCTAAATAAGAGTCCTCAGCCAGCCTCACGCCATGGAGATGAGATGAGCTTAGCGATTCAAAAGCGATGTTCACGTGTCGGTCATCGTGGCCTCCACGGGGCCATTTTGTCACGACAGGTTTTGTCGTTACGAGGTTACGCGACTACGTAATAATTCCATTTTCAGAGATATCGGCCAGCGTAACGTGACCGATGTCCACGTGGTGGCGAGCACGTGTACGCGACGCGAGACTGTTACGTAAGCGGCAACGCAGACACAGTTGAGTCTGAGCAGAGCAGACCTGAAACTACTATACTGCCCCTTCGAACACTCATACTCTCTACGGTTTGCGTACAATTTCCTTTCCTTTTTCCTCCCATGAGTTCCTGTTTCCCTTATCGATATTAACGTTGTTCACGCGTCTAATAATGGAGCATTCGACAAATTTTCTAGCGTCAACGAGGAATCATTAGAGAGATTAATTTGAAATCATTATTATTATTATTAACTTCGATTATTTTTCTAAACATGTATAAATTATTAATCAGATAATTGAATCTTCTAAATCTTACTTATGGAGAATCGATGTGCATTATCTTTATCACGATATTAATTCGAAGATTCAAGAGAATTCCGTTCTTCATGATAAACGTTCAAATAGAATCGTGAATTATTACCCTTTATAATTCACCTATGATAATTCATTGAATTTTTCATTGTTTGTTATTTGACCATTCCAAGGCTTCTAGACCTTTGTTTCCACTATCGAATGTTCTTCCTGTCGCACAGTGAAAAGTCGAAGTAAATCGTCAACTTGTGTAAAAGAGATTGCATTACGTTTCCATTGCAAATTTTTCTATACGACCACGTTTAAAATATACTTTGATATAGGATGATTCACTCGTTACACTGTAATTCATTTTTTTAAATGCATATTATATCTTAATATCTTAATAATTTATGGATAGTAGTATACTTATGTATTTAATACTTCGGAATACCGAGAACAATGAAATAAATGATACGATTCCGAAATATTTAGATTTTTGTACATTTTACGGATAATTACGGAAATGCACATAATACACACGATGCGATGAAATATTTGAATTCCTATGATATTTAACATTTTTACTCTTTTTTTTTGTTATTATTTACAATCATCTTATTATTATTGTTAATCAGCCTCATTTGAACAAAGTAGACGCTGAATATCCGATGAAAGAAGACTCATTTATAGTTTATATCACTAGCTGAATGAACAGATTGTCGAGACGCTAAACCACGAATGGAATCTTCAAGGAGGTTTCAAGAGATTTGGAAAACGGATCGATGTGGGAAACAATTTTCGCGATATCTCGCGATTAGCACGCGCTCGCGGGAAATATTATATTACGTTGCGACGTTGCACAACGAAACGAGTGGCCGATACCATGCGAAACCGGGACCTCGTGTAATGAATCTTCACTCCTATAAATAGGCATGTATCTCTCTCAAACACTGTCCGGATTCCTCGACATACTTATATACCTCCGAGATACACGCGCGACTCTTCAACAACGCAGGAAACTCGCTGCACTGACGCTGTTTTCGCCGATATGGTGGAAAAATGTGTTAAAAGTATATTTCGATTTCCAGTTTCCTCGCGTCTCCTTGAAATAAATTAAAAAGAAACACGAACAAATAGAATAGGTTTTGTCTCTGATGTAAACTTGTAAATGCATATTTTCTACTACATTTTCATTTTGTACTATATATGTATATATTACAATAATATATTATAATATATAATATTATACAATTATATATATATTTTTTTTTAATCGTATAATTATATATATATATTAATTGTATAATTATATATATATTTTTTAATTGTATAATATATAATATTATACAATTATACAATATATATTTTAGATTCTATTCTTCTTATTGGTATAGTAACATGATTTTAATGTTACAACGTCTGAAAATATTTGTTATAACGAGGGATTAATTTATAAATTGTTTAGGTTAGGTTAAGCTAGTGTTTTCATCGAAATTTGTGCAACATTGTATCTGAAACTCTAACGCGTTTCAAAATTACACGGGAAGAAATATGATAATACTTTGTTCAAGTCTTTGAGTTTTGTATTTATTATTTCGTCAGAGCTAAGTATTTTAATATTCACGAAGTTTTGCAAAAGAGGACAATTAATTCTATAAATTATTATAATTGATATGTTCAAAGTAACATATATTATACAATATACAATATACAGTATACAATATACAATATACAATATACAATATATAATATGTAATATATAATATATATAATAATATATAATATATATATATAATATATAATATATTTTATATATATATATATATAACATATAAGATTTTGTTATATTTTCTTCTTGCAGCTTTTTTATACGACATTTCAATTATGCATTCTTCTCCAATCCGAGATTAACCAAATTCAAGCATATCTTTTCCCAACTTTTATTTTGCGTATGGAATCATTACAGTTTCTCGATTTCACAGCATCTCGATTTCTAGTACACGCTGCATAAAATAAAGCGGCTTTTATCAAAACATGGTCCGAGCAATGTAATATTGAATTAGCCATTTATTGGGGGCCAACATAACTTTGTCGAATGGCGTACCGTTCAACGTACCACATTTCACCGGCGTTAAAGTGACGAATGGTTGACACTGCTGATCTAAATAACGGGATGACATCGTGTTACATCGGGCGCGCGTTGCACGAAACGTTCTGAAGCTGTCTGAACAACAAGTTGCTCTCGAGGATCGTACGATCGAACAATTTGCCACACAAGTTGTATTTACTTTATATCTTTTTGAAGAGCTGTAGTTACAATATCAATTAAAAATTATTCTTCTGCTTAATTTTACTACTCTTCATACAGTAAGTGATCATTGCCGCTCGTATTTATGTAATCCAGTGGATTTAATCAACGAATATTCAGTTAATTAAAATAATCGTTCGAATAAATGAAGTTTCCACTGTACTTGACTTTATTGGATTTTATGTTAATGAATCGTACCAATGACAATGAAAAACATTGGTCGATAATTTACCATAGCTGACATGACTTTGCGAAAGAGGATCATATATAACGATCCACTTGGTTTCATTTCAATCAGCGTGATACTTCCACTTTGATAGTCGAGAGTTCGTTTTCTCCGATGATGACTTTATATCACGTAACGGATGGGAAAGTGAGGATACTTTTTCTCTTCGAAATTGTAACTTAAACCTAACTTTCCATTCTTGAACGTAACCTAAACCTTAAAAATCGCTGTACAATTTTGTTTCACTATTTTATTGAACTCTGAACGTTAGGATTAGACGATAAAATGGTAGCATTTCTTGAATTTTGTCGTTTACACAAAGTTGAATAGAAAGACGAAGAAAAATTGTACAGCAAGCATTTAAGGGGTCATCGTAAAGAGAAGATTTCAATCATCAAGATCATGATGGATGTAATCATGAAAAAAATTTGTCCAACGTTTTTTACACGCGTTCGAATTTTGACAGTATTTTCGAGAGAAAAATATCCTCGTACATTTTCCCATCCTCTACGTGATGTAAAATCATCTTTGAGAAAAACGAGTTCAATTAAAGTAGAAGTTTCAGGCTTTAGAATGAGACCAAGTGAATCGTTCTCTGATCTCTTTTTAAATTATCAACAATTTTTCATTATCATTAATACTACATATATATATTTTTTTTTTCACCGTACATCCGAAATATAAACTGTTATACCTTCAGTTTTAATTCAGTCGAGGTTTTTCTTACAATATACATATAAATAAATTAATTTTTGTGCATTACTTGGCCAGTGAGCTGATTCAAGCGAAAGATTACAGATTTCTGATTTGAAACAGGGCAGAATAAATCGAATATCTATCGAATTGAAAAACAGCGCGGAATTGCAAAATATTACGCATCGCAGAATGTTGAAGAAGGGTTACAGGGTTAATAGGTTAAAATGATGAATTATGACAGGACACACGAGCGTACAAAAATTCCCCTGAATCTTCTCATTATCTTACGGTGTTAAAATTGTACTTCCAAGAAGCCGACTAACCTACTAAAGACCAAAGGAAGCTCGGCGTGGCGTGGCGCAAGGAAAAGAGGGTCGAAGAAGGGCAAACGTGCGAATAACGAGCGCTTTTACCAAGCTTAATTCCGTCTTTGAAAATGGCCGCTTCCGTAGGGTACGCGGCCTGTGTCGTTTCTAGGGTGCGAACAGCGATCGCTGAGGGGATAAACGGGTCGTTTATTTTCGAAAAACAGTGTAAATCCATTTTTTGCGGAGGAAACGAAAGACGTACGCTTTGGCGTGAACTTCATCAACATTTATAAATTCAATTCATAATTGAAATCTTAAGATATCCGTTTGTCTGAATCAATCGAGATTTCACTTGCTAAATGGAATTGCATAATCGACGCGAGTGCAAACGTTTTAATGTAAATGGTCCCTTTGATGGTTCAGAGTTGATGAAAATTCTGTCACTGATGATGTTTTTAAATATTTTAAAATTTCGACATTGATAGTCTGATCGTAAAGATGGGATACGAAAGAAAATAACTTGGGACAGAGATTTAGCTCTTTCAGTTCTGAAAGAAGTTTCAAGAAAAAACTGTAAACTATTCTACCGAGACATAAATAATAAATTCTGTTCGCCAAAAGTTTCCGCAGACATTGGCGTGTGTCAGTCATATAATTTTGCTTGCTATGGTTAACATTTTCAATCCCAAGTGGGCAGGGGAAGTTTCTTGAAACTTCGTGCAGAGAATTTCGCTCCGTTTCAATCATGTACTGATGACTCTTGAATAGCATCCTTACTACAGATTGCGTGTGACATAACTTATCTTGCTCAAACGCGTCATTTGTGAAGTAAAATAAGCATGAAAAAAATTACTTTTTTTAATATGTTACATATAAATATGGTATATCACATCAGATATAAATTTATAACCCTTTACAATTTCAGTGCCTGACAATGATCAGTATTTTTTCAATAAAAGGTAATATTTTATTAATGACCAAACGATAGATATATGTATCATTGGCGAAGAAGATGGCACAATTCGAAAAAAAGTGACAGCTGATAATTTTTCTTATTCTCTCCAGTTAAATGCATGCAATTTAACATGCAGAGAAACAGTTGCTCTATTAATTCTATTGAAATTCTATTGAATACTTTTGTCTTCCTGGTCGTTTGGAACGTTCTGTTGTATTTATTTATCGTATTTTAATCAACGCGTCGGAGACTGATTCAGTGAGCTGAAACTTCGTTCGAACTGAACTCTTGAACTGTTAGAACGAAGTTGCGGATCACTGTAAAAGAAACCACATAAACGAGAAAAAAAAGAGCTTTTCGTTGCACCAGAAATAGCAAGACACGAAAGTGCGACAGCGACGAGACAAAAACGACGTGAGATTCGCCGCGACGTGTTGGCCTAGTTGTTCCCTCGAGGATGCGTTTCCACGCCGAAAAAGATCCACGCGGACTTGTCGTGGAATTGTCGGGCCTTGGTCGAAGTTTCTTTTCCTAGAGAGAGGATTTTTACTTTTTGAAAATGTTTTTGCGTCTTTCTTGTCGCGTTTAAAGAAAGGCTTTAGAAGAAAACTAATTGATTTGTCATACACAAACGGGGTGTTATTGGTCGAAAATTTCAATGCAGATGAGATTTCAAAATCTGTATCTGCTCAATGTAAACTGAATTGAAGTGTGTTTATAATTTATAATCGTAGAATTATAAATCGAGCAACAACATGAACTTAAAACTTCCATAGACGGTTTCTAAAAATTTTTCGAACACTTTATTTGTATATTCTTGCTTGTATATACGTACATACGCACTTATAAACTCATAAATGTTTCGTGACTTTGTTGCATTGAGGATAGTAGGATGTCGTGCGCGACATAAATTCGAATATTTTTATAAAATACATTGAAGCGAAATTGAAGTAAATTTCTATTCGAAGAATATAGTAAGTCATAAACCTTTCTGTTTATTTTATAGATGTAAGTTGAACAATTGAATAGTGATTTCGAGTAAGAGTCTATGTATAATTGTACTTCTATGGAAACTGAGAGAAACACTATGATTCTATATAATATGATTCTATTTAGATATATAAATAGAGTTTATGTAAAGTAGAAGATCAAAAAAAGAGATACTTTGAAAATCTCAAAATCCTCGATTTAATATTCAGTGATATAAGGATTTTGTATTCAATGAATCACTTAAAATCTTAAAATAAGAAAACCTTAATAAAATTAGGAAAGGGTTAATTAATTAGGGAAGAGAACGTGAGGAACCTTGAAACCTTTCGAAACTCTTGAAACTCAAAAACAAGATCAGAAAGATATAGCATCAATGAGCACAAGAATTATTTGTAGCGATTGAATAATATGATATAAGAATGTTCGATTTATGTGTGTTTGGAACATTCGATGCGAGATGCTTTGCGAACGCGGTTTTTATTTTTAAGGACGCATATAAGCAGACGCGTAGATCATAATTCTGGAATAATAGTATAAAACATCCATGTTATTAATTATAAGTATATTTAAAAAGACTTTTCAGTACTTTTCAGTAGAGTCAACATCCAAAAAAAAAAAAAAAAAAAAAGAAGAAATAAATTAGATGCAGAAAGAGTTGGAGTTAAGATGTTGGTGTGTTTTGAACAAAAATCTAAATTAGATTTCTTTCTACGCTGTCACGACCGCGATAGAAATTTCTGCAAAAGTGTTCTCCAAGTGTCGAAACTCCAACTTTCGAAACAAAAAAAAAAAAAATGTCCTCTCGTCAAGTAAAATCACTACCTCAAGCATCGAGAGTTTCGGGAAATCTTCGGCGAATCTTCGAGAGTTTCGACAGTTTGAAAAATTTGTTCCGAGCCTGAATCCTGAATAAAATAATAATTCGCGCGCGAGATAATGATACGTCGTGAAAATGGTTGGAAAATCCCGAGAAGAGGATAAGTAGGAGGAGGAGGAAGAGGTTGAGCGCGAAAGCAGCGCGTGCTGGCCGAGTCGTTTTGACGTAATAACGCGGCTCGCGACGAATGCCTCGTGACACGCGAGAAGACAGAGCGGAGAAAACGGAGGCTGGCATTGCCACCGGTGGCACGAAAAAGTAGGTTTCTGGAGCACAGCGAGAGCTCGTGTCGTCGAAACTGCATCGCGGAATAGAGTCCGCCACGCGAACTGTAACGTGAATCCGCGGGCAGAGAATTTCGCAAGGGCAGTCAGGCGCTGTTCGATCGCCGGGCAAAAATCGGCCAAGGGGAACGCAGAATGTTCGACCTTTCGCAGAGGCGCACTTGCCTTTGCTCTACATCATCGTTGCTCTAAACGTTCTTTTTTTTTTTTTTTTAAATTATTATTAGAAAGTCTGAAGCAATGTTTTTTTTCTTTTTTTTTTTGTAAGATATTAAAGCAGAGTTTCACTAAGAACCAAGCAATTTCGCGAGGTGTGATCAAAGTGTTCGTGCAAACTTTCTTCTCAAACATTTGCGGAATTTGTACTTTGTGTTACGGCTTTTAATTCGTTTTGTGACAATCTATTTATGCATTATAAGTACACTCGTGCTTGAAGATTTGGAGCACGTTAAGAAAGAACAACTTCTTCACTAACGATATTATTCTTTTACACTATTGAAATTTTCATTAATCATCAGACTGTAAATTTTTATTTATGAGAAAGCTTAAAAACACATATAGTGCGTGCAATGCGTAAAGTAAAATAGTATATGCATGTGATATGAATAAAAGCAATCTTTGCTTAGCTTCTTCAACGAAGATTGAGGATGCAACGGATAGTTTTTACAGAAAAATATACGAATTTGCAGGATAGTGGTTTAAAAAAAATTTTTTTTTTTTGAGTGTGGAATATATTAAACTTTTCCAAAGATACCAAACAACGTCCAATATCAAAGAATAGCAACTGGGCAAACCAACGCTGAACGTTGAATGATTACATTTCACGTGATAAAATCTAACATCATTCAAACATTTGATTAGGCATACGAACAGAGTTAGTAATGGATGCTTTTTTCTCGTACTAAAGTATTATATATATTATTATATATATTATTATTACATGTTTCATGTGTTTTTCATAGTAACATATAACACAAGATTTTACTATAAAAAGAAAAAAAAAACGAATTCTTACAACAAAATTCATATATATGTTCCATTACTATTCTTCACTGAAGTTATACATACTGTACGCATCAAACCTTTTCTCATACTAAGCTTTTTTTTTTATGTGTTTTGCATGTTTCTCATAGTTACTAAGAAAACCTGAAACACGAGAATTTTGTTGAAAATGAACAGTTGAAACTCCAGAAATGATCTCGTTATGTTACATCTTTGTTTCAAATAATGTTCGCCGAACCGGGCGAACATTCTGATACGTCGAATTGTCGGGGACAATTTGCCCTAACGTGCATTCGCGTTGCACGATCGAACTCTCAACACGCCTCGTACCTCCGTGATCGTCTCTCTCTCCCTCGACGAACTCTGACGTATCGTTATCGGTAAACAATCCGTGCATTGTTCGGCGCACGCGAGCGCTTAATATGCAACAGAAACATATTCATACAGCGGTGCAAGGTGAGTTGTTGCAATCGAGCGGTTACGGTATTACATAAGAATCGCGCGAGCGTGAGACAGAAACGAGGAGAGAAACGAAATCGGTGGATCGAATGCACAGCACCCTTGACCCCCTGAGTTGGAATCGCAGCTGAAAAACCAAGAAAACCAGAGCCGCCACCGTTTCTTCTTCGTCAGATCGCAATCGTTGCTCTGAATCATCCTGCACCGGCATCAAACTTCTGTAATTTATTCGCCGCGTTAAGTAACGTGTTAAGGTTATTAAGTAAGTGTGCCAGTTGCCGTGCCGTTGCTTCTCTGTTTTATGACGATCACTGTATGTACACTGCTGCTCTCGTACAGTAAAACAGCATAAACTGACACTGCTAACTTACGTACACGTAGATTTCCCGTAATTACAGTCTCCGTTGATACATAGAAAAAAAATACACGTTACACGGTTAACATTGATCTGAAACAATTTTATTTAAACAAGTTATGTTTTATTATACTTTGTACATTTTTTTTTATACGCATTTATTGATTTAGTTTGGCGAACGAACGAATGAAATACGTGTATATATATTTTACGGAGCAATTAATTAAATACAGTCGAAAATATGTGAAATGTATAGTAAAAATTAGCTCAGAACGAAAGAATTTTTGTTGACATTACATCGAGTGTATGCACGAGGTTCTCAGTTTTATTGAAAGTTCATATAAAACTCGTATATCTCGATGTTGAATAATTCGAGAGAATAAAATTTATTAACAAATCCAACAGTAACGACAGAATAAATAATCATTCTGATTATCGGCGAAAGCTTGTGCGAAATATCTACGGGAAATTGGAGCCATTGAAGCTGTTCTCGAAACTAAAGTATTCCAGATATAATCGAAACAATTTTCCAATATTAAAAAGAAATATTTGCCGATTCAGTTTTAAAGTGTATTGTACATATTATACGGATCCACATTTTGTAAAGTAATTTGCTAGAATACAGTCGAAAATATGTTGTTTCCTGCAGAAACATTTCAACACGATCGGGAAAGTGTATAAAATTAGCTTCGTAACTTGAAAGTTTGCCTTCATCTTGAATTCTTAATCTCTATCTTTAAAACGAAAAATATTAAATTCTTGTAAATGTCCGTCGATGTCAATCTTTATAGTAATAACTGATCATTAATGAATATATTTATATCCTTATCTACTATTTATTATTTAAATAAATAAGAAGCATGGAGAGAGGTAGCTAAGCCTCTATAAATCCGAAATTCTCGATTGTCTGAAATGTTCTGCCGACACAAACGAAGTTAGTTATTTATTCAATTATCGATAAGAAATAGCCAGCAGTTGTGTAACTGCCGTTTAACATCGAATATGTTAAAACGATCGATGTTTTTCCTATTCGGTCGCTGCAAATCTACGAAACAAAGACAACCGTTGTGTCTACGTTCTTTTCCCAACCCGAGTTTCTGCATCCTTTATCGCCTGATGTCGATGGCGATATTTCAAGCGACGTCATTTATTAGCGTCTTTCCTATCGACACTCGACACAACGACTTCCTTGCTGGCGAGGCTCGTCACCCTACAATCTCGATCGTCACGGCCTCGATTTCTCGATGAGAAAAACGTTTCTAGCAAAAACCGTTTCGGTTTCTTCGTCGACGATCGCGTTCCGTTCTTTCAGAACGATCGTGATCGGCGAACACGTTATTTCTCGAGCGTACGAGGTTACGAAATCAACGACACGACGCGACGAGCTAAATTTTCAGCGAACCAAGCGATTAAGCGAACACCGTTCTTTTTTTTTTTCGTCACTGTCGACGACTCGTTTTTCTGCCGACGTAGAACTTAGTTTCGTAGAACAGTTATTAATGCTCCTTTGAAAGCGAAGATTCGAAATTCACAGGTGGAAAGTATTAACAAATGATGCATTAATAGACTCTGTTTCCATAAATAGATTACTATAATAAACAAATGTAATGTGCACGTAAATAGTGCCCAATGAGTTGTTCAATAATATATCGTAGAAATAATATATCGAGAGTTAAAAAGCGAAGGCAAAATTTCTTAGCCCATTAACTCAATGAGATTTAAATACTCTACTGGTTGCTATGAAATCAGATTTAAATACCCTACCAGTGGGTATGAGAGCATGATTTCTAAAAAATCATATAAAATCAACGAGCAAAGATAAATGTCCAAAATTTTGCATGCATAATACTGAAAGATTGAACTCGGCAATATACATAGCAACTGGTACGATTGTTAAATGCCATAGCAACTTTATGCGACTACAGCTCGTCATTTGATGTGATTGGGTTAACCTCACTCATTTCTCCGTTCACTTTTCTTCGTGAAACATACCTGGAGTAAAAAATGACCTTGCTGTAAATATACCATTGGGATAAAAATGACCCACTGTGCACCTGTTATCCCGAAAAAGAAACAATCTTTACAAAGTACCTTTTCGTTTCATTTTCTATCCATAATAATGATCCAGAAATTATAATTAATGACGTATACAGGGTGTCTGATTTAAAACTTCCACGCAAATATCCCCTAGAAGAAATGGAATAAAATGTTGTACGGTGTATGAAATGAAAAATAGAAAAGTGTTTCGAGATCAAATAAAACTTACTTCGTCTCGAGGAGGACATCTTTTAGTAGATATTTTTTAGTTACAAATCTTGTCTAGGTGGATATACTTTTGTTTCCTCTATTGCTTGATGAAATGAAACCATGTATTTTTTTTTTTCACATGAATACGTAGCACGTTCCATGACGAATTCATCAATCTGAAACACTCTAAAACATTGAAAAGGGTGCAATTATCCTTTCAGAGACAGAGTGAATCAGTATCGTTGACGCTCCAGTAGCACCATTTCGAACATGAAAGACAAGACAATAATTTCTTGGTACGTTCAAAACGCGGACAAATGCCAAAAGGCAGTAAACATAAAACTTTGAGTGAAACATAATACCGATTTAATAAATGTCAAGAAATTCGTCTGAAGAGTCTTTCATTTAAAAATGACAAAGGCCAGCTTAAAACCTCGAGAGCACTTAGGCAAGGTTTAGGCGACCGCCAAAAGATGCGTGTCCCTTTTGAAACATCGTTTTCCATAATTTCAATATAATTCAGGAGACAATCGTGCGTGACTTCTCAAGTGGAACGCCCTGTATGAGAAACACATCGGCTTGTCGAACTTACACAAATTATCATAAATCTAGATCTAGATCGTCAGGCATTGCTGAAAGGGTTAAGCAATAAAATGAAATGCCCGGTGCCAATTTATATTTCGCGAGAGACCGACGTGTAATTCGCATTACGAGATCGATTAACCGCTTTAGGATTTCCTAAGAGCGCGCTCCAGCCCAGCCGAGTAAAAGTTCGCGGCGCGTACGCGAGCTGACACCCGCGTATTATGTCAGATTTCAGGCTTGTTACGTAATGTAAACGTGCCCCGTAAGCGAGTTAACGAGCGAGTGGCGCGTTCCATGGCCGTGTCTATCCTCCTCTTTCTCTGCCTCACCTTCGGCTTCTGAATTTCCTCGCCTCGCCACGACGTTCACCGACGATCGCTCCGGGACCATTGAACATATCTGGGTTGGAAGAGCTACAGTTTATAAATATAATACGAGCTTCCTGGGTTAATAGCTCGTGACTTGTCCAATGAGTACATATTTTTAGCACGCATTTCTAAAATCCAAATTTTTTTCACTATCGGATGATGGTGAAAAGTTCGGATTCTGGAGAGACGAAACTATCGTAGGATAGTAGCTTTGCAGTCGTCGATAATTTTCAAAGAATCTAGTTGAACATATCTGGGTTAGAAGAGCTACAGTTTATAAATATAATACGAGCTTCCTGGGTTAATAGCTCGTGACCTGTCTAATGAGTACATATTTCTAGTACGCATTTCTAGAATCGGATGATGGTGAAAAGTTTGGATTCTAGAAAGACGAAACGATCGTAGGATAGCTTTGCAGTTGTCGATAATTTTCAAATCGCTATTTGATATAAGTAGCACATAAATTGTGATAGTAGGTAATTTTTATTACCATTTCCCACCACTGTTGTTGAGAATGATTTACTCTGATTTATAGATTGTAGGTTATATTGGATTATACTGGAAGTCCATTCGTATTTCATTCAAAGAGCATCGAAGATCATTACTTTTTATGTAAGATCTACTTAATCAGTGATATAATTTGCATGCACTACTTAATTGCATGATGCTTTATAAATGAATTGAATAACTTATTTACCTTGTTACCTTACATAAAATTATCATTGTCAGGGACAAATAATTTATATAAGTGAAATTCATGTAATAAGAGTCCATCGATTTTTATTATACAATACGATTTCTGGTTTCAAATGCAAGGTTCACTTAGTTCAAATAAACGGAATTTCACTGTAAAAAATTTCGTCTTCTCGTCAGAAGAATTCTGACGCGTATATTATATTTATATTTTTCGAACAGTTTGAATGATTCTTCGTGGAACAAAGAAAGAAAGATTTCTGTACATTGGAACGAATAAAATTTCAATATTAATGACACAATAAACGTTTCAATAATAATTTCAAAATATCGCGATTTCATGTAGGAATATTCCAACAATGTCAAATATCGTAAATCTAAATGGAACTGTAATAATTTCTGCTGCATCGTTTGTTTGCAATTTATAATATGATAAAAAACCGATTCTTTTACTGAATGTTTGATTTTCCTCCATTGCTGACATTAAATGATGAAATTCTAAACAGTACTTATCTATATTATTGCTGATTGCAGTTAATGTGTGTTTAATATTCTACACGCTACTAATATACTATCTAGAGGTGAACGACCTTGTTACGTAATCTGCAATAATAATGTATTTAATCATTGCTCTTATCAAATATTATTCAATAATTTCAAACATCGTAAATCTAAAGGGAGCAAAAATAATTTTGTTATCTATAAATATATATCCATCCTTGAACACTCAATTTCTTGTTTCTTTGTTCCAGTGATAAAATTATAAACAATATTTCTGCAAACAACACTGTCGACCGTAACTTCCATAATATTCTAATCTAATTATCCAAAGGCGGGTAAATTTATTACATGATAAATGTTTAATCGTTGCTCTTATCAATATAAATTGTATAATTCAGACACGTTCAATGACAATAGTTAATACGAAGTAATAACAATAGTTAATATTTTCTGCTTCATCATTTACTTGAGTTTACTCTACAATGTAACATTCGAACGAGAATCGATTCTTTTTTTAAGCATTATGATGTTTGATTTTCATGCTGACATTAAATGATGAAATTCTAAACAATGTTTATCTGTATTATTGCTGACTGCAGCTAATATCCATGTCTCTGCAATGTTCTACAATCTATAAAACAGATTGTTCAAAGGCAAACGAGTTTTACATAATCATGCATAACATGTACATCAATTACTTTAATCCTGCAATTTAATCATTGCTCTTGTATAGATATAATTCAAATTATATAATTCACAGATATGTAATTCAAACTTTATATTCATAGATATATTCAAACTATATAATTCAATAATCTCAAACATCTTAAGTATAATATCGTAATAATTTCTGTTATCTATCTATAATCTATTGTATAATACGTAGGCATATTTATGATGTTCGATTTTCTTCCATTGCCGACAGAGAATAATGATATTATAAATAATATTTATCTATGTTTGTTGCTGACTGCAGCTATCTCTATAATATTCTGCAATCTATAGGCTATTTAGAGGCGAACGAACTTATTACATAATCTGCAGTAATAGTGTATTTGATTATTGTTCTTATCAAATATAATTCCACTTTATATACTTATCGTATATACCAATTATCTTAGAAATTTTGTTTGTATTGTGTGTGTGTGTGTGTGTGTGTGTGTGTGTGTACATATATTGTGTCTCGTATCTTGGGGTAATAAAATTATCCTAAAATTTTAATTTCTCATTGAAACGTACAAAGAGTGTGAGATAAAAACGATCAAATTAAAAGATAAAAGATAAAGTAGTTATGCTATTTCATCATACTCTAATTTCAAAATTTTGTAATATAAAATTAATAGAACAAACCAGTTTTTCGGTGGTTTTTCCAATAAATATAATTTCCAATATATATAATAATTTGTTGTATTTAATTTCAAATGAAAGATTATTTGATTCGGATCCGAGGAAATAATAAAAAATAATGAATCAATGGATTCCTTGTTTCAAATTTCAAATAAAATTTTTCCTATTTTTCTGTGCATAGAATATAGGAATTCGGATATGTATATAAAATATTCAAAAAAAAAAAAAACAATGCTTCCTGCAACATTTAGTATTTGAGAATAATTTTCAAGCTAATTCGAGAATATGAATTTGTAAAAAAAAAAGTCCGCAGTCTAATTACGAACATACATACATATGCAGATGTGCCACATTGCCACGTGATTATTCGACACGTTATTTATTTGCGTTGAACATAACAACGGACTTTGAGCCGTTGCAACGAGTAATTTTCCAATAAGAATTGTCGTGTATGCGTATTAAAGCGATTACTCTGCCTTTTCTGTTCTGTCTTTCAATCGTGCACCGATTGATTCGCAATCGAGAGTTAGAAAAAATTACAAAAATTAGAGAAATCATTGTATCGCCATTATGACAGCAGTTGTTCGTTGAATTATCATCGTTTTTCGGGGAGAGAAAAAGAAAAAAAAAAAGGAACAAGAACATTTTGCAGAGTAGCTGGCTAACTTCTTGCGAAACGTTTGGACAGATCGAGATCTCCGAGTGTTATTGACGTATTCTGCGACGAGCAATGAGCGTACCAGACGATCGTTTGATAACAGAATCAACCTCTCCGCGGGTTGCCGCGTAGAAAACGATTCAATGAACGCTAACGATCGGCTGCTGCCACTTCCGGTCCCCTTTGCAACCATACGAGCTCGATGACAACTGTCGAATCTAGACTAGGAAATCTTCTCTCTGATTGCATGACTGTAACGACGTAATAGCTTTGAGCATTATTTTTTTCATTGCATTTCTATCCGCTTGAGCATTGAATTTATACTACTCGTATGGATAATAATTTAGGTTTATAATAGCTGTGTAATAAATTTGTTGACATCTCTTTAAAAAAGAGGATCGTTTTGTCTTGTCAAGTGGATTTAACTATTTGCTAAATCATTTCAAGGTATCTCGAAGGTATTCGAGTTTAAAATTTCCCAAACATCGAATAATAGCGATAATAATTAATAATTTTGAATGTTTGAATTGGAACGGAATTGCAAAAGAAGTTTATAGTTAATTCTTGATTGATTCGAGGTTCAAACGTGTTAACAATATATATTGAACAAATACACCGAAATGTTATATGTCTAACACTTAGGTTAGGTTGATTTTTCAACTTTAATTTAATAATCAAAGTTTATACTTAATTTGCATACTTAAATTAGCATAGAAATGAACTGCAACGTGCAGGAAATACATAATCGAAAATTATGTAATTATAAAGATGGAATCAACACGATATATAACAACGATACAATTGTCGGTTTAAAATACGATCCGCTTGAAAATTGAAGACAAATATTTTCTTAAATTTTTTCTTTTTCAATTGTCTCGAAGACAATTTAAAGATAATCAAATTAATTGTCGCGAATTCGTTATTGTTAGGCTCGACATACACCAGACGAAGGTCAAGTTCATCGTCAAGTTCCAAGATTTTGGAGAACGCACTTGTTACGAGAATAGGACTCGACAAAATCTCCGATTGTAAACATTTGTCGGCGATTTTCAACACGGCGATGATGTAACGCGCTAAATTCGCAAACTTGACCTAGCTTAACATCACATCGAGGTTATCCGCCCCTCCCACGTTCGACGTTCGACTTATTTTTCCATTCTACTGGCAAAGATACGGATAGATATGAAAAAAAGATTTGATCATCACGTTGCAGTCGGACTATGCAACTGGTTTTTTCGATCACGTTGTCTTTATCTGTCAGCCTTGATTTTTTTTTATTATAAAAATTCGATTTTGGTGAAAGGTAGTTCGAAGATTCGTTAAACTTTCGGCGGTTGTAGTGATTTTCATAGAACAGCATACGTCAAGATTTCAATAGCATTCATGAACCATCAAATAAATTAAAAAGATTAATTGTAAATGCTTATATTAAATCATCACGTTGTAGTCGGACTATGCAACTGGTTTCCGGTTTTTTTTCGATCGCGTTGTCTTTATCTATCAGCCTTGATTTTTTTTTTTATTATAATTCATCGAATTTGAAAAATAAAAATTCGATCTGGGTGAAAGGTAGTTCGAAGATTCGTTAAACTTTTGGCGATTGTAGTGATTTTCATAGAACAGCATACGTCAAGATTTCGATAGCGTTCATGGACCACCAAATAAATTAAAAAGTAATTAATTGCAAATATGTTTGTATTCAATAACAATGACGAAGTTTATTTGTGACAAAATTTTATGTTCACGTCTGGTGTAATTACACAGAGATGATAAATTATAACTACATGAAAGCAAAAATGTATAACAATAGTACGCGAGGAATTAATACAAACAATACAGGTGACATCAGAAATGAAATTGCTCGAGTGGATCAAGGATCAAAATAAATGTATATAACATCATTTTGAACCTACTTCGCCTATACGAGTAAAAAATGAGGAATATATTATTCTATTTTAATCATAGGATTCCGTTTATATGAACTTATCAGGCAATAAATAGTTAACATAATTGAAACTTTATTTACTAGTTCCTCCATTTTCTTCATACAGATGTTTTTGTTCGTCGCCATTTTTTTCCACGTTTTTACAATTTTATAACCTTCTACAAGACGTCGAACAAACTTATATGGCGTTTACCATAATTTTTAAAATTACAAAAATTTTCCGATCTTTGTAGTGTTGTATTAATGAAAATAAAAAAGTATTATTACGTAAATGTAATGTACGAAATGAATAAATACAGTGATAGTTAATATTATGAAATGTAAATAAAGTAATTCAAAAATTCTTTTTACAATTAAAAAAATATATATATATATATATCTGTTGCTTGATTCCTAACAAGCCCTTTTTTTCATATTTTTATTAATAAGTTTGAAGATATAATATTCGAAGAACGTTGACTAATAATGATTCAGTAGTCGGAAATACGTTGTTCCGAGGACTTCTTTGTTATCCGCCAGCCTACGTGTACGAGAATGTTTTCTCGATCGACTTTGAACACAACGATAGCTAATCATGTGAAGGTCACTGATTGACGCATTTTCGAGGCGCCTAAATTGCGTTGTAATTTCGTGCCTGTGTAATATACCGAACGGTATTTGCAAAGCAGAATTTCGTGTTTTACATTCGTGTCACTGCTATTTACAATCAATTAGCATATCGTATTTTTTGTTTATTGAGCTTGTTATCTCGATGGCGATTTGCAATTTGAGAAAATTTAAAAAGAATTTATTGGAAGAAAAATTATCTTGACTTATAACTGTTTATGTGGAATACTGTTTTACGTTGAAAAGAAAGGTGTCTGTTATAGTAATTGATTTGATTCCTTCTTAAGATTCGATTAATTTAATCATTGACAATGAGAGTGTTTCTTCTGTATAGAGATTGGTACAGATTTATTTGCATTTCTGATATTCTTCTTTATCATTTCTTTTTTTTTTTCTTTCACAATAATTTAATATTATCTACAGTGGTGCAATGTAATTTAATTCAATGCCATTAACAACGACAGATCGTTCGCAGATGGAAACATGCGTGTAAAAATAGATTTGCTGTGATTTGTCTTAGAACACGTCACCTCGAACACGTATTTCATCGGAAAAGCAAAGAAAAAAAATATTCATTGAACAATTACTTCGAATTCGTTTCCATGATAGAGCGTAAATCATCGACAACGAACGACTTGAAATTACAAAAATAATTCATCCTGATCATCTTGATGACAGATCAAGAAGCCTGGCAATTTTATTAATAAGAATTATTATTTTATTAATATCTGTGATTTTCTGAAGCTAAAGTAAGCAATTGATGTTGAAGTTAGATTACCATCAATTGAGAAATTGTTTACCCATATAGGATATCGTATGAAATGAATTTATCTTGATTTGAGGAACGATCGAGAAGCAAATAGATTTTTGTTCAGATTTACTTCGTCGATTAGTTCAGGCGATCGAAGTTCAAGTCAGATCGATGCTGTCGAAGATTTGATCGCGTAAAGGAAAAAAAAAAGAGCTCAGACATTCGTTCATTTTAATAAGCGAATCTGCCAATAACTTTTGCTAATAAACTAAGTAAGTTCAGAATCGATCGAAATCGAAGTTAATGCCACGATGCTAGAACAAAGATTTAATCACTTGATTGAAATCATAAAAAAAAAAGAGAGAGAGACAGCTGAGATACATCTTTATTGCTTTGCCATTTCAGTGGTTTAAAAGAGATAAAGCGAAGAAGAGTGTTGTAGATGGAGGTTACGTAACTGATATCGTATGCAAGGTCAGTTACATCCGCTCGCGTCGAAAATGTCGGAACGAAGCGAAAAGCGGCAGCGTCATTGGCTCGTTGTAAATAATTTACGCGTTGCGCAATCCGGCGTCGATCGAATTTACATACGTAAAAGAGAATAATTACTCAGTACGTGGTTGCCATACGATGCGCAAACGTCTCCAACGTTGAAAACAAATGGAAAACATTGTTGCGTCTATCTCCATCGGTAAACTTGCGTTCTCGCTGGAAAGCGAAAAGATACTTCAACGAGAGAAACAACGGTTCAAGCAGAATTCAAAAATGTAGGAAAAAATTGGCGATAATAAAGAAATAATAAGATTAAATGATGATATTCGAATAAATATTATTTATTCTCGCTGGAAAGGGAAAAGATACTTCAAGAGAAACAACGGTTCAAGCAGAATTCAGAAATGTAGAAAAAAATTGCGGAAATAAAGAAATAATAAGATTGAATGATATTTGAATAAATACTATTTATAAGTAAAATTATTCGTAAATACTTTATTTATATACTGCTTGTAAAATATTCTTTCATTTGTGATTAAATTAATATTATTTAATATTTACACTCGCGTACAGTAGAAATAAAATTATTTATTTTCACAGTTAACAGAATGTTAAATTTAAGCGGAGATAAAAATATTTTTTTCATTCTTCATTTCCCATTTTGTAGAAAATCGTACGTTAATGTTATTGATTAATTATTTAAAAAGCAAGGCAATTCTTTTAAACATCGTTAATTATCTTCTTCGTATTACTTCATATTCCTAATGAAATATTTACATTTACTTTGTGATTAATTACCAGTATAAATTAATAATATAATGTATAATATAAATTAATAATTATGATATATATTATAATATTAAATATTCAAAGTAGAGTATATCGTGATACATATTAGATCAAATAAATTTCTTTTGCACATATTTATTATTATAATTAAAATATTAATCAGTGTTAATGCTTCGCGGTTGATATACTAGAATTTGAAAATAGAATTTTCAACAAGCAAGGTAGCTTAATATCTTTGTATTAAAAATACCGGCTTATAATTTCTTACTGTTCACCGAAAGCACATTTATTATGTTTTGACGTATCCGCTTTTTACATTTATAAAGAAACTCTGACCTGTCCGTAGCGCTCTAACTTTCTTCAAATCGTTGGAAAGAGTTTATTTATGTAAAAAATATTTGGCCACAGTTGAACAGAAAGTACAAACAGAAAGAGTAAGGAACACATAAAAATAATCTAGTACAAATTCTTGTCTGAGAAACACTAACATTGGAGCTGTTTCTAATTTAATTTTCAGTTCAGTTAAGTCATTAAAGCAAATGATCCCTCTCGCAAAGTAAAATGAAGCACGTCAGATGCATCTCACGGCTACTGAATTTTGAAAGTCTCGAGAATTTCGAGCGCTCGTGCTCGAGTGTTTCGAGAATTTGAAACAATTATCGAATCCCGTAACTTTTTAGCTGTAAACGTTAGGTTGGTGTTTTGTCTTGCTTATTCAGTTTATTGTTTTGCCTATTGTTTCCAAGTCAACGGTCAACGTTGATCAACCGCTCGAGAGAGTTTTAAAATGATTGGCTAGCACCAGCTAAGAAAATTCATATAAAACGAGGTGAATTCAGGCTCGCGGGCAAAGATAGAGCAGACAGAAAAAGACCTAGTGAAATAGAAGAGAGAAAGAGAGAGAGAGAGAGAGAAAGAGAGAGATCAGTGTTATCTTCAAAAACTGGTGAGTGTGTCGAAGTATTTGAATCTATAGTTCAAGTTAGCTGGATACTCAAATAGATTCGAGCACGTCCGAGCACATTATATTATTTATACGATTTGACTCTGTCAAGCAAAATAAATTTGTCCTTAAAACGAGATGGCTTTCTTCTTCGGTTTAGTCCCTTTAGCTCGTTGACCGCGTTAACTGTATTATTATTATATGTATACATACACAGTGGCTTCAAAACGTTAAATTTTCCATGTTTTCGAAAAATTGTCGATACTTAAACTGTTCACTCACGCTTCCGAAACGCTGTCATTCGTTTTATTCTAAGATGTAGCGTAGGATGGAAAAGTGAAGATAATTCTTTCTTCTCGATAATATCATAAATCACCACAGTGTGTAAAAGCATCGAATTTTTTTTTTTTCTTCTGATACTAAATCCGCTGTGCGAATTTGAAGATCGAAGTTTCCCTTTTACGACAATTTTTCAAAATTATCAAGATAATAACAAATAATTTAGCAAATTGTCGACGAAAAAAAATCATCACGTCAAGTTTCGGGGGATCATTGCGAGGAGGAAGCCCGCAATCTTTGAATCTATTGTAGTTATGAAAAATATTTCGTGACAATTTATAGCGTTCTCGCGGGAGGAGAAGTATCTTCATTTGCTCAGCAACTTACGTGATTTAAAAGTAAAAGTATCGAGCTTTAAAATGAGCTTATTGCAATTTTTTCTTACGAGACTGTAACATCTCAAGTGTCGACAATTATGTCCGAACATCGGAAATTTGTCGCTCGAATACATATTTGTCGCTATTTGAAATATTATTTTAATATCACTCAAGTAAATAATATCTCGAATACGTATTTTAATATCAATACGTACAACATTACACGTGTTATATACACAGTACAGTTGATATATTATTTACTCGAGTATAATTATTAGTACAAGAGAGGAACGCCTTTGTTCCAAATGCACTTTATCGAAGAAAATATAGAAATAATGATTTCCAATTATCTGTTTCTGCAGCTTTTCTGCAGCTTCGATCGGGATTGAATGAAAAACGGTGCGAGAGAAAACGATGACGAAAGCCAGAAGCAATAGCGACCTCACATAAACCAGCAAACACAATCGGATTCTGTACTGCAACGCGCGTAATAAATTAATTATGCAAGTTGCGCTTGGATAATCGCTATTATTATTATTATTATTATTATTATTATTATTATTGTTATTATTATTATTATTATTATTATTGTTATTATTATTATTATTATTGGCAATTGACTCGAGAGGTTACATAGGAAGGCAAAGAAAAAAACACAGATAAGAAAAGGACAAGAGGTTGAAACGTTAAATGATAAACGCGCGTGTGTGTTTTGGAAACTGTCTTGCCGCAATCTTCTTGCCGGTTGCGCCTTAATGAGATGCATCCTTGAAGCATAATCAACAAGCGTGTTGCGTGTCCCCTTGTTCTTGTTTATCATCGTTCGCCACGAACGCTCGGCGTTGGACACGCTCGACAAGTATATTTCCATCTTTCGAAATTATTCGCCGGCTGTCGAGTGAACTCTCGGTTTTCAACAATGTGGCACACTATTTTCTACTATGTAGTCTACGTGTATTGCATGTTTGCGTTGTTTAATTTAGTACAGGCCATCTTTATCATGGTTGTCAAATTGTTTTTCTAGTTATTTAGTAAAACATGTACATGTTTTACTTCATGATGTTATATAACTATTTCCCTCTTACCAGTGGTATTGTTGCTCTATATTATCTCTTTCTTTTCTTATATTATTTACGTATGCTGTACTACTCGTAAGACGTTCTTCGCTCGAACGCAATTTGTGAACGCCCCATTCGAGAATTTGTTTGTAATTTCTTCGTGCACGCCGATTGAAATTCGAAAAATCGATGAATTTTATTTTCTCACAGTATTTTTAAACAATACATCTTATCTCAAAGACATCCATTTTTTCCCCCCCTTTCTTTTTGACAAAGCAACTCTCACGTCCGGTTGAAAATTTCCTGTCAACGACGCCCTATACATATGTTGAATATACGTATATATTATATATTAAAGCTTAGTATATTATTCAATGACTTTTTACAGTATTGTCGAGTTTTATTTATTAACTTTTATTTAATAACCAACGCAATCTCCACTTTCATATTTTATTCGATATTAATTGCTGGTATTCACGTAATTAATTTCTTAAAGTTGCGGCATACCCGCTACCTATTATAAACAAATGTGTACATAGATATACGCTAATCGCGCTAATGAAATGATATCGTGAAATGATGTTTACATAAATACATGCTCAGCTATGTATGTACTATAATCATTCCATAAAAGTTCTCGCACACACGATGAAAAGTTTTACCGATATTTTTAAACTCCTGCTAACTCCGTGAAAAGAAAACTCCGTGCGACAAATTTCGTTGTTGTAAAGAGGAGACCTCGATCTTCAAGGCTGTCGAAAGAAATTTTTCTCGTGTCCGTGAACATCGTTTGAATTTGCAAAATTTCGAGAAAAATTGCAGCAGTTCATTTCTATTTCAATTCATTTCTAATTCCTAAAATTTCGAGAAATTGCAGCAGTTTGATAAAGTATCGATAATTCGTAATTTCTAATTCCTAAAGATAATTTTTAATTCCTTTGACGTTCAGATTGTCGCATTCGCGTTTCCTTCGCAGGATATTTTCATGTCGTTCGAGTCTTGCAGAGTTCGAACGTTTCTACAAACACTGAAAAAAAACTTTTCGTCATAGCTGAATTTACCACTTGAAGATTAAAGATCGAAGTCCGAAGATTCTTCGAAATTTGTTGTACCATTCATTTTTTTTTTCGCGGTTAATAGGAGTTTACAACATCGATGATCTTTCGCTGCGTGTATAGCGACGTTGGAATAGTATTATGCAAAAGTTTCAGATCTCGTAATAGAATAGAACGTATTTTTTTAGAAGAATGTTGTGACGTTTCAAGATTTTTGAAAATTCGATGAGAAAAATTATGACGCAGTTCTTAACACTAAGCCTACTTTTTACGAGAATAAAGATAATACGACGAAAATAATCTCATAATGTCAAACAGATATGTTTTGGAAAAGAAAAAGAAAAAAATGTTGTTATATATTTTTCGAAAATTACGATATACAATTTTAATACTGAAAGTACCGATTGTTAACATATTTAATACATTGTATTAATATACATTGTTGTCAATATACATTATATTACACATAATTGATCAGTATGACTGAAATAAATGTGAAAACATGATTGAATTACCTTGATACTAAATTTTAGTACTGAAGGTATATCGATTCTTAATATATTTAATACATTGTATTAATATGCATTGTTGTTAATACATTATACTTACACGTAATTAAACAGTATGACTGTGAAACGAATGTGACTGAAATATAAATTAGAAGTATGACTGTATAAATGTGACTCGACAGAAATAAAGATCGAATATCAGCAGAAACACACTCGGTATTTCTTCGACCAGTTGATGAAACAAAAAGATCCAATGCCAGTCGTCTTTTTTTAATTAATCCAAGTTCGCCTTGTAAATTTTATTTATACACTTTTCCATCGGCTTTAATGAGATTTAAAGTATTGGCGAAAGCTTCTCGGAGAGTTACGTATGAAGAAACGTGTCGACACGATGCATTCAAAGTGCATTTAAAATTTTCTGTCTTCTTAACTTAGCTTCAGATTCTTAACTTAGCTTATAAATTCCCATCTTGGCCCAAGTGAGCCAATGTTTTACAATATTGAAAAATCAAACGAGTTTCAATCGAGTGGAAAGATTCACGAAATGCGAAGTGGGGCAAGAAAGACGAGACAAATGCAGGAAGGACAGATACAGAAATTGAACAATAACAAGCTGGCTGCAACCTCGGCTGCATTTAAGAACGCAAATATATTTGCAGACATCGTCCGCGGGGCGTGATAACGCGTTATCAGCGCGCGGTTACGATGCAGCTGGCTGCCATGCAGCACGCTTTATCAAGAGCGCGAGCTACGAGCGTGAACTTCGCGAATTTGCTATTTTAATCGGTGCCGTGATGTAACTGTATGCATAATAGTGGCCGGGTTAAATATAGTCGACGAATAATAGCACGATCGATCAACGAGCACGCATATATACGCGTATACGCTGATATCGATCGTGAATCGTCCACTTCGATTTTTCTGCTTTTGTCAGAAAAACAGAAGAAGCAAAAAGAAAAAAAGAAAGAAAAAAAATGAGCAATTGCCACGAATACGTGATATATAATCTCGCGTTTGATAATTTTAAACTAGACGACGAATCTACAAAATTCTATAAAAAAAGATACCAAGCAGGTATCTTTTTTCGCCGTTCACATAGTAAGAAGTCACGCGCATTTTCATTCATTTTATGAAAGAGAGTTCGCGTTTCATCTGCTAAACATTATAATAAAAGTTCTGCTTTGAGTAAACTAAGATTTCTAGCTCCTTCGCACATCTTGAACGTCAGAAATTCTTCGAATCGAAAATGATACAATGAAATGTATAAATTATTAAATTATTCGTCTCTATTTTAAAATAACATGGAATTCACGGCGCGAATACTCTGTTTGTCTCTCAGTTTTTTTTTCTTTTATTTCTTTTTGATCGAAGCTGGTTACTTGCGTAGATCGTATTATTTTCGGTTTTCGAATGGCCAATGACCGGGACACCGATGACCATGATTCGAGCAAACAGCGCAGCGTGACCGATTCTTTTTTTAGAGACATGAATTGCATGAAGCTCGTTGCACGTTGCGTAATGCAGAACGTGAACAAACACTCCGGCCGAATAACATGTAACAAGCGGGCACAAGATGATTCCTTGTGAGAAAATGAGAAAGAAACGTGGAATAAAATTTTTTCACTTGAGGCTCCGTTTTCAAGAAAATTGAGTTTGAAGGTTTATCAAGTATAATTAAATTTAGCTAATCCCAAAAGAATAATTAACAGGAGGAAACGAGCAAAAAATCTGGAACAAAATTTTCGTCGTAAGACGCTTCATTTTCGAGAAAATCGAGTTTGCACATTTTCCAAAATGGGAAAGAAACGTGGAATAAAATTTTTTGACTCGAGGCTCCGTTTTCAAGAGAATTGAGTTCGAAGGATTATCAAGTATAATTGAATTTAGCTATAATTCCAGATGAGTGAGAGAAGAATAATTAACAG